>OY288273.1:16603825-17803825 GCA_958450335.1 Hibiscus tridactylites | reverse complement strand
CTGCTAATGGAGAAGCTCTCCGAACTGTTGTTTACCATGAAATCTTGGTATATCATATAATTTCCTGCTCCAATTATTATAGCTTTTCAAAGTTCATTGCTTGTTATAGTTGGATCACTGAGATTGTGTCTTCTATTTCCATTTTTAGGTAGGATACCTTGAATACTGCAAGAAACGGGGATTCACAACCTGCTACATATGGGCCTGTCCACCTACTAAAGGAGACGATTATATCTTGTATTGCCACCCAGAGGTTCAGAAAATACCGAAGCCTGATAAGCTGCGGCAATGGTATCTCTCTCTCTCTCTCTCTCTCTCTCTCTCTCTCACACACACACACACACACACATATCCCGTATACATGTATGCGTCATGCCTGCATTGTGTCTGTTTGTATATGTATCCTTGTTTGCATATGTCTTGACTACTGACTAGCATCCTTTTTGCAAGTGCAGGCATAAGACCATGTTACAAAAGGCTGCTAAAGCAGGCATAGTGGTTGATTTGACAAACTTATACGATCAATTTTTTTCAACCGGGAAATACAACACCAAGGTGACAGCAGCTCATTTGCCATATTTTGATGGTGACTATTGGTCCGGTGCTTCCGAGGATGTGATAAAACAAATCAAGAAATCAAGTGGAGAATACTCAAAAAATATGAGCATGAAAACTGTGTCAAAGAGAACATTGCAAGCCATGGGACACACAAATCCATCTGGTCACGCCATTAAGGATATTCTGCGGATGCAAAAGGTAAAAATTTACAAACCATTCTATTTTAAATCTGTTTAGTATGGCTTTCTATTGAATTCTTTTTGTATGAAACTATGATGGTCTATAAATATTTGATTCCATTTCTTCCTGCTTTTGTAGCTGGGCCAAAATATTTTACCTATGAAGGAGGATTTCATCATTGCCCACCTGCAGTTTGTTTGCGAATGCTGCCATAGAGCAATATTAAACGGATGTCGATGGTCTTGCCGTCTGTGTAAAAGCTTTCAGCTTTGTGGAAGGTAATTTTTCAGTGTTCATGCATTTTTCCTAGTTGTCTTCGGTTGGCACTATATTTCCCCCTTGGAGCTTCGAGTTATTCATTGCGCTTTAAACTTCATGTCGTCTTCCAGGTGCCATGATGCAAAACGAAGTACCTACAAGGATTCCACTCACACTTTATGGAATGGCGAAAAACATTCACTCCATAGGGTAAGTACCTAGTGCTCGCGGTTTTAACCTTTTCATTACCTTTATTACGAAGGGCTTGGAGTATTTATGCATATCTTTCTTTTTTCCAGATTATGGTGGATGACGATCGTTCTGATATTGATGATAAAGATGCAGACATGGATAATGGTTTATTTGAGAATAGGTACAATTTTTTGTTGTTCTGCCAGAAGAACAACTATCAGTTTGACACACTTCGTCGGGCCAAGCATTCCTCGATGATGATCTTATATTACCTTCACAGAGAAACTAGTATGATGAAGAAATTATCGGTATGTAGATATTGTCCATTTTAAAACATTTGATCCAAATGCATCCTGTTAATAACTTGGAATGTTATTTGATTGAACAGAAAGTGCTGGAAGTGCTGCTGCATTCCGCTCGATGTTGCTCTCGATGCTCCGACCCGCATTGCCATCTCATGAAGAAGCTATTCTCCCATTCAAAAGCGTGCACTGTTAGGTCTTCTGGTGGTTGTAGACACTGTAAGAAGGCATGGCTCATACTGATTATGCATGCCAGAAATTGCAAAGAATTCGACTGCGTCGTACCGCGGTGCAGGTATGGCACGAGTCACAACTATACAACCTTTTGAAAACTTAAACAAATCTAAAACTCTTTCCCCTGAAAATTGATTATTTTTTTTCATTTAAATTCATTAGGGACCTAAAGCAGCATGCAAAATCATTGGCACAGAAGCTTGCAGCAGTTTGAAGAAGCACAGCGAAAGGTGAAGGCAATATAGGTTCCTGTCCTTGTGTTTTCGGTGGTTGTTGTGGTATTAATGGTGCTGACAATGATTGTGGTGCTTGTCCTAACACAGGTTGTGATGTTTTTGCAGGCACAGGCACTAGTGCAGGGGGTGATGCCAATTCTGGAGATGACACGTGAACAACCTCCACATCCTTTTGTGCTGTTTGTGAAGACATAGACAAAGATGCTGTGACCAGTCCAGGTTGTAAAAGCTGGCCTGGGGTTACTAAAGAAGGAAGCATTCCATCATTTAAAACTGAGCTTGTTGGCCCTGCGGGGGAGGAAGCAGAATCAGGCATGCCTTTGAATGGCATCATGGGATCAGGGACCGTCTTTGGTTTTTCAGAAAAAGACAGCAATGGCAAGCTACTACTTGGAAGAGTTAAAGAAGAAGCCCTATCTTGATTCAAACTAGTTAATGAGTCTGAAGCTACATTAGATTGCAAATTCATGGTGCCAGTACCAAAGGGTGGCAGCAAAAGCGGAGTGCTTTCAGGTAACTGAGAAGCTGCAGTAGGAAGAGTTAAAGAAGAAGCCCTATCTTGATTCAAACTAGTTAATGAGTCTGAAGCTACATTAGAAGACTGTGGTGGAAGAACAGATGATTGCAAATTCATGGTGCCAGTACCAAAGGGTGGGAGTGCTTTCAGGTAACTGAGAAGCTGCAGTAGGTAAAGACGCATTCATAGCTGGATATTGCATAGATTGCTGCATGGAAGATGACATTGGCATGGAAAGCCCATTATTTATATTTGGGGCAGTTGATGGTCCTAAACTTGCACCAGGTTGATATAATGGAAGATTACCTTGAAATGTAGGCCTTGTGAGTCCTATAGACCAAGTTTGGGAACCTGGATCTTGTATTGATCCTGAACCAGAAGAAGGCAAGCTGCTGGATGCAATTGTTGACTGGGGATAGTGAGACTGCAGAAGAAAGGCGTCAGACAAGTTGACTAATTCAGATGTATCTAAATTGAAGCTTGAAAATTATAGAATTTGAAATCATAAAGTAATTTGACTATGCATATCCATGCATCTTAGTAACAGATAAGACATCTTTAAGCAAAGTGATGCACAGGGATGGGAAGGATTTAGAGGGAAATTGAGGAAAAGAGAGGAGAAACATATGAAATTGGAGAAATGAGATGAGAGAACAAACATAAATACCAAAATCTCATATAAATTTCCCAAATTCTTGATATTTGTTCAAACCAAAATTAACATTAATGCTAACAAGCTAAACTCAAAAGATATAATATCCTAAATACCAGGAAAATGGAACCTCAAAATAAAAAACACTAAAGCATTTTGACTCTTGCTTCACTAGAAAGTACAATACTAGCAATAATACTTCAGATGCATAAATATTTCAAATGTCATTCCATATAAACTTTGATCATAATACTGAATCCGACATAATATTAATGGTTTAAGAAAAGCTATTTATTAGAAGTACTATACAAAAATAGATAGTAAAACCATTTCCTTTTCTCTACCTGTATAATAGCAGGATCATTGTGTATAGGTGCCGGGGGCTGAACTGGTGGAGAAGATTTGACCTGCAAGTCCTGAAAAACAAATGCAGAACAAGAAAAGAGCACAATCAAGGCACTAATAAACAAGGAAATTTCTATCTTCACTAAAAGTATTTGGCACCAAATTGTAATCTAGCAAATGAGGCATCTAAATTAAAATGCTTTAGTGCAAGTAAATCTTTTTCCTTTTCCAATGTATTTAATAGTGTGAAATATACACTCTAGCCTTGTAGCATAATTACAACTTTCAATAACACCATAAGCTTAGGCAGCACAAATTAATTTTACTTATCTGATCACTCATAAAAAGTCTATTAAGTATTAATAAAGGATGCATCAAAACCTTAGACTGCTAACCAGACTGAGCTCCGGGTACATATCAGTGGCAATCCTACCTCATTCTTTGGCACTAATATACAAAATTGTCCAAATTTCATGAACCTTGGAAAAATAAAAGCAGGAAGTTAATAAAATTGCATATTTTAATCAATGCCATGGTGAAACCATATATTAATGGCTGCTGAGATATTACATGTGCTAATTCTACCAATAAATCTCCTCTTTCCAACCAAAACAATGCTCAAAACTGTTGGTGTGATTGCATTGTGGCAACATAATGCCACAGTTAATAATTATAGAAAGATGATAAAATTTAGAATTGAATTTCATAAAGAAATCCAACAAAGTTGACTAATTCAGATGTATCTAAATTGAAGCTTGAAAATTATAGAATTTGAAACTGAAAGCCTCAGTCATAAAGTAATTTGACTATGCATATCCATGCATCTTAGTAACAGATAAGACATCTTTAAGCAAAGTGATGCACAGGGATGGGATGGGAAGGATGGGGAAAACAGAATTTAGAGGGAAATTGAGGAAAAGAGAGGAGAAACATATGAAATTGGAGAAATGAGATGAGAACAAACATAAATACCAAAATCTCATATAAATTTCCCAAATTCTTGATATTTGTTCAAACCAAAATTAACATTAATGCTAACAAGCTAAACTCAAAAGATATAATATCCTAAATACCAGGAAAATGGAACCTCAAAATAAAAAACACTAAAGCATTTTGACTCTTGCTTCACTAGAAAGTACAATACTAGCAATAATACTTCAGATGCATAAATATTTCAAATGTCATTCCATATAAACTTTGATCATAATACTGAATCCGACATAATATTAATGGTTTAAGAAAAGCTATTTATTAGAAGTACTATACAAAAATAGATAGTAAAACCATTTCCTTTTCTCTACCTGTATAATAGCAGGATCATTGTGTATAGGTGCCGGGGGCTGAACTGGTGGAGAAGATTTGACCTGCAAGTCCTGAAAAACAAATGCAGAACAAGAAAAGAGCACAATCAAGGCACTAATAAACAAGGAAATTTCTATCTTCACTAAAAGTATTTGGCACCAAATTGTAATCTAGCAAATGAGGCATCTAAATTAAAATGCTTTAGTGCAAGTAAATCTTTTTCCTTTTCCAATGTATTTAATAGTGTGAAATATACACTCTAGCCTTGTAGCATAATTACAACTTTCAATAACACCATAAGCTTAGGCAGCACAAATTAATTTTACTTATCTGATCACTCATAAAAAGTCTATTAAGTATTAATAAAGGATGCATCAAAACCTTAGACTGCTAACCAGACTGAGCTCCGGGTACATATCAGTGGCAATCCTACCTCATTCTTTGGCACTAATATACAAAATTGTCCAAATTTCATGAACCTTGGAAAAATAAAAGCAGGAAGTTAATAAAATTGCATATTTTAATCAATGCCATGGTGAAACCATATATTAATGGCTGCTGAGATATTACATGTGCTAATTCTACCAATAAATCTCCTCTTTCCAACCAAAACAATGCTCAAAACTGTTGGTGTGATTGCATTGTGGCAACATAATGCCACAGTTAATAATTATAGAAAGATGATAAAATTTAGAATTGAATTTCATAAAGAAATCCAACAAAGTTGACTAATTCAGATGTATCTAAATTGAAGCTTGAAAATTATAGAATTTGAAACTGAAAGCCTCAGTCATAAAGTAATTTGACTATGCATATCCATGCATCTTAGTAACAGATAAGACATCTTTAAGCAAAGTGATGCACAGGGATGGGATGGGAAGGATGGGGAAAACAGAATTTAGAGGGAAATTGAGGAAAAGAGAGGAGAAACATATGAAATTGGAGAAATGAGATGAGAACAAACATAAATACCAAAATCTCATATAAATTTCCCAAATTCTTGATATTTGTTCAAACCAACTAGAACAAAATTAACATTAATGCTAACAAGCTAAACTCAAAACATATAATATCCTAAATACCAGGAAAATGGAACCTCAAAATAAAAAAAACTAAAGCATTTTGACTCTTGCTTCACTAGAAAGTACAATACTAGCAATAATACTTCAGATGCATAAATATTTCAAATGTCATTCCATATAAACTTGGATTATATTGTTTGGTTTGGAGAATATAATGTTAATTAGAATAAAAATTTACTAATTTTTTCATATGATATAATTTTCTTTTAACATGTTAAACTCTTAATATTAAAAAAATATATAAAATAACAAAATAATATTTTAAAATATAAATAATTATAAAATCCTTAAACTCTATTATAAATTCTAATTTATAAAGCCTAAAATCTAAACTCCTAATATCTAAAAACAAGTCACGTTCAACCAATTACACCTTTGCCATTAAACAACTCCAAAACCTCTAATTTAGAACATCATAATGATGCAAATAAAGAAACAAATAAAGCAGGCAATCATGGAACCATCGCATATGTACGAACAATCTTCTTCTTCTTCTCAGCATATGATGAATCTCGAATGGAAGACTCGAACACGACAAATCGGGCAAAATATATCATCAACGGAAAACTCGAACACCACAAATCGGGCAAAATATATTATCAAGCAACCACTGATATATAAAACGTTGATGATACAGATGTTTGCAGTTCGTAAGAAGCCTACAAGAATCTCCTTCTTCAAATTCTTCCAAACATATAACACAGTCGGTACAATTCGATTCGGTTTTCTCAAGTTTCTTGTACCGAGCAACGATCCCCATGATCGAATTCTCGTTGAGTTGCATTTCCGATGACGGTCTCTGATAATCGGCTTGCTCCAGATATAATAGCCTGGTGAGATCTTTATATAAATACTTGTAACAGTGAACTAATCCCACTAGAAATAAAATCAAATCTTGTAACAAAAATAATACAATCACGATTTGTACTGCCATGCTTATTTGGGTTCACTTTGATGTTAAAAGAATCACAAGACAACGACACGTCTAATTCGCTCTCGGTTTGCATACTTAAAACCCTAAACCACATTATATATTTATAGAGTTATAAAAGAATCTTATATGGCAAGAAATCTAATTAAGTTAGGTTTTTATTTTTCTACGCCTGCACTTATCATAATTTAACCTCAATTTTATATCTTTATTAAGTTGTGTAAAATCTTGAGTTCTATGGATTGGATATTAGTTTGATGTTCGAATAAGTCTAACTATATAGGATGTTAAAGATTAATCACACATATCGATAATTAAAAACAATAATTATATTATATTATATTATATTATATTATATTATTTTTATAGATTTAATTTTTACATCATTATTATTTTTTGCAATTAAATTTGATAACATTATAATTAGGGTTGTTAAAAAATACTCAACTTGGTTGACCCGGCCCATCGACCTGTCGATCGAACCTTAAAAAACTGGGTAAATCTTAAAAAAAATTACCCAGCCAGGGATTTTTTCCAGGTAGTTGGGCCGAATCTGGGCCAAATTTTTTTTGTAATCAGGTACCTGACCCGATACTTCTAATATATTTATTTTTAAGTTTTAAATTGTATTTTTATTGTAGGTTCCTTAATATTTTTACCCCTCTAAATTCTTTCTATGTTTGTATTATGTACTTTTAAGTTTTAAATTTTTCAAAAATATTTGTATTGATTTGTTAATACAATATTCGAAGAAAAAAAATGAGATTAATATTTTTAATGTCTTTTTGGTGATAAACTTTTATATATATATATATTTCTATCTTAAAACTAACTTTAAATTACTAATTTTTATGTTTCGTCACTTACGTATATACGTTATTGTACATGCATGTAATGCATTTTTTAAACATGTGACATGTATAATCAACTTGAATTAAATGAATATTATTTTCGATTGAATTTAATACAATTGATGTTGTTATTTTTATAATATTTTAAGGTAGTGGTAGGGACAAAACTAAAAATTAGGGGATGGTCTTAACCCCATCCCTTACTTAATTATGATATTATAAGTTAATATGATGATAATGTTTCACTTTGACCCTTTAAAAAGTAAAATATTTTATCATCTTTTTAATAGAGCTTTTCAAGTTTACACAACGGCATATTTTAATAAAAACCAATTTTGGGGATCAACTAATTTATTTATTTTAAATTTTGAGACTTAGTAAGAATTTTTAAAATATTTAAAAGGGAGAAGTAAAAATATTCAAAAAAAAAATAAAGCTTAATGAGAATTTTAAATTTTTGAGGGATCGAATTACATTCTTTTAAACAAATGAGAGGTCAAATTATAAATTTCCAAAATCTTGGGAGGACATAATCCCTATGTCTCTTTACCGTCCACCTATATTCACACACATCATGAGGTCAAATGGTATACAAAATTAAATTATAAAATCTTATAAAATATAGAATAAATTATTTGGGTGATCACCTAATTATTGGGTCTGACTTTTTTTTACCACCGAACTACAAAAATTTAAAATTCGACTATCTAACTATTTAATTGGACATATTTTGACCACTAGCCATTAAAATCTAACGAAAAGATGACAGGACTGTTAATGAAAATTTGTATAATTATACATTTGATCCATGTTAGTTACATATTTTATTAATTTGATCCTAATTTATAATAGTGAAAACACAACATCTACAATTTCCTCTAGTTAGCCTGAAATAATTCTCTCGAGTAAAGCAAATCTGTTATCCAATGTTTACTTCACCAGGAAAGCAAATCAGGTTTTTTTTTCAAAAGCAAGAAGTTTCAAGTTAAAACGTTGTTTCTTCTTCATAAAATAACAATTATTTGTGACAAAATCAACTCGTATTTCTTTTTTCTCTCACACAATTCTATGGAAAAAAAATACCCAAAGTGGGTGTTTGTTTCCCAAGAACTATAGACCCTGTAGAAGAGAGGTTTGATTAACAAAAGAGAAAGATAGAGCTTTTCGTCAAGTGTGGTAGTGTTGGACTTGTTATTGAAGTTAACAATTTTTCAGAGTGTGCTAAACCTGCAAAGTGTGCTCAGGTTTCTTGCACTAATTTTTCAGGTTAGTCGAAAACTATTATGGAATTCTTTTGGAGGTCTAAATTTAAGATTTACAACTATAAATGTGGTAGAATTTTGTTTTAGAAGAATCAAAACTCAAAACCTAGACCATATATACAATTGAAAATTTTAAATTTAGACTCAAAAGAATCCCATAATAGTTCTGGACTAACCTGAAAAATTAGTGGAAGAAGCATGAGCACACTTTGCAAGTTTAGGCCAGCAGATACTCATGATGGAAGAAAATCAGACAATAAAGCTGAATGGTCAAAAAAATAGGGGAAGACAAAGAAGATGAGCACATCTTGTTTTTAATTAAACTAAAATTAACAAGGATCAAATGTGTAGTTATACAAATTTCCATTAACAATCATGTCATCTCTCTGTTAAATTTTAACGGCTGGTGGTCAAAATAGGTCTAATTAAATAGTTAGATGGTCGAATTTTAAGTTTTTGTAGTTCGGTGGTCAAAATAGATCAGACTCAATAGTTGAGTAGTTACCCAAGTAGTTTACCCTAAAATATAATTATATCATTAAATATGATATCAATTAAAATTTATTAATTTTATAGAAAAATATGATTTTAAGTTGCAAAACCAAAATATTAAAGAAGAAATAAAAATTTAATAATAAAATGAATCAATTAGGCAAATATTTCAATCAGAAACTTACATAATTATCACCTTATTCAACCGACTAAACTTTGATAAATTATTTAATTTGATAATTAAAATTTTAACTATTTCAATGTTACCATTAAACTTTTAATTTTGCTACAAATTAATCACTGTCTTGTTAACCGCAGTTAAAAGAGTGAAATGACAATTAATAAAATGTGTATAATAGCACATTTAGTCCCAAATTTGTACATTCAATTAATTAGCCCTAATTTAAAAAGAAACAATACATTTAACCCTCATTATTACACACTATTTCAATTTGATCTTATATTTTAAATTTGAAATAATTTAATAATTTTTTCCTTAAAAAATTGTGACACGTGTCATCGTTTGAAGGAAAATAAATGAGAGAGTTGAGTTAGGAAATAGGAGACTCAAACTTGGAAAAGAAAATAGAATAAGGCACAATAAACCACTGGGCCGAAGTTCCTACAAGTTATTTATACTAATGTTCTTGTTGTTCCTAGAGGTGGCAATCGGGTCGTCCAGTTCGGATTCGGTTCAGGTCGTTTTGGGTTTATCTAAAATCAGTTTAGATTCGGATCGGGTCGGTTCGGGTTCGGGTATATGATGAGTTGGATTCGGTTCGGGTATTGGATCGGGTCAAAATCGGATCAGTTGTTTTCGGGTCGGGTCAATATCGGATCAGTCGCTTTCGGTTCGGGTCAAAATTGGGTCATTCGGATCGCTTTTGGTTCAGGTCAAAATCGGGTCGATTTCGGTTCGGGTCAATTCGGTTTGAGTTGGGTTTAGGGTTTGAGATTTAGTATTTATGGTTTAGTTTAGAGTTATTGGTGTATGAGATTAATTCTGATTCAACTTGTTAATCTATGCATTTGAATTTGATTAAATATTTAAATCAAAGCTTCATGTATCCATATCAAAATTTTGTGTATAATTATATTAAATCAAAGTTTATTATATGTAATAATAATAATGTCTGGAATGAATTAATTTATTAAACTTAGGATCTAATTGAGCTAACAAAAATCTAGAAGCATAAATCACGGACATAATTAAAATAATTCTAAAACTAAATGTGTAATTTCAATTAAATTAATTTAAATTGAAACTCAATTAAATTAAGAAAAAGAGAAAGACAATTGGTAAAAATAGAGAGAGAAAGTCAAAATTTTGGAGGGAAATAAGCCACCAATTATTTAAGCTAGAGATTAATTACTTTTTAAGTCGTGTTGCATTTAAAATGTTACATTTTAGTACTAATATTCAACTTTAAGTTTTAGTTTAATTTAATTTAGTCACAAGTATCCCCACGGTTTAGACTTTGGATATAGAAACCCCCTCCCATAGTGATATTTAGTCTCTAAAATTTTACTTTTAGTCAAAATTAACCAATCTTTGTAATTTAGTCTATTAATTTAATATAATGATATTTTTGCTCATTTTAATTTCTAAGATTTAATTTCTAGCCAAAATTGACCCATATTTATTTATATGATATAATTATGAAATTGATTATTGGACTCTCAAATTTCTCCACTTCCAAATTATCAATTTAGTCCACAATTTCAGTTTTATGCTATATTTTATGATGAAATTATAAAATTAGTCACCAAGCTCTCAAATTTCTCTGTTTTCAAATTGTCAAGATGGTCTCTAATTCCAGTTTTAACTTTATTTTATGGTGATATTGTAAAAATTATCTCTAATTTCAGTTTATGGTTTAGGCCTTAGTGTTAATGGTTTAGGGTTATTGATTTTAGATTAATTTTTATGGCTTAAAGGTTAACAGTTTAGGTTTTTAGGGCTTAGTGTTAATGATTTAGGGTTTATGGTTTAGTTTAAGGTTATTGCTTCATGAGATTAATTTCTATGGCTTAAGGTTTATTGTTTAGGATTTATGTCTTAAGATTAAATATTGGGAGAGAAAATAATAAATTAAAATTCTAAATTTAAAAATTAGTAGGGACAAAAGTTTTATTTAATTAATATTTAAATGTAAAATGACATAAAATGTTATTATACCACAACTTTGACAAGAGCAACGGTCTCTTCCATTGTATAGTACAAAAAGATAATAAAACATACTTCATTTTATTATTTATTATATTGTTAAAAATATATAATATTAAAAATAAATTGTTCATTTATTTTACCTTAATTTTCGTGTTAAAATCGGGTTGATATTCGGTTCAGCTTTCGGTTCGGGTAGCATTCGGTACGGGTCTATTCGGTTCGGGTCCATTTCGGTTCAATAAAAAATTCAGTTCGGTTCGATTTATTTCGGGTTTCGAGTCAACTTTAAAGCATTATGTTCGAGTCAAAATCGAGTTTCGATTCGAGTAATTCGATTTAGGTTTCGAGTCTCGGACCAAGTTTACCAAGTCTAATTATTCCCATTGTCTTCTCCCTATCCTTGATCTGTGTTTTACATATATCAGAGTTTTAATAAGAAAAGAAATAAAAATTTAAATCCCAGCCAAAATTTCCCAACTTAGCTCCCAAATGATATATAACTTGTAGGAAATTAAAACAAAATGAACTTTGGCCTAGTGGTTTATGATACGTGTCCATCTCTTCGGATGAAAAATGTATTAAATTATTTCTAACTATAAGTATAGGAAAATTCTACAACGGGCGACGAACATTGATGAACACCACTAACGATGAACACCGATGAACACTATTAAACTAATTAATAAAAATTAAAAACCTCAAGGACTCAACATTAGGGTTGTAAAAACAAGTCAGGACCTGAAAACCTGCCTGAAACCTGCTCGAGTCAGAACTTGATTTGACCCGAGAATTCGATGATCTGAACCCGAACTGTAACTGACTGTTGTTGACCCGAACCCGAGTTGAACTTGTTACTGTAGCACTCGAACTCAATCTGCGTCCGACTGAAAACGACCCGAACCCAAATCTGACCTGTTAATCTTGACCTGAAATCCGACCTGCATCCGACTGAAACGAACCCGAACCCGAGACCGACCTGACAAATTACCTGATATTATCCGAATGAATCGACCCGATATCCGATTTTACCCGACCTGTTTTGAACCCGACCTGTTAATGGACCCGACCTGTTTTGAACCTGAACTGTTGTTGACCTGAACTAATGTAGACCTGGCTAAAAATGTTAAATAATTTAAAGTGTAAACTGCTCATTATAAACTTAATAATTTTTTAGTAGATTATGTTAATTTCATTACTTAGAAAAAAATTATCTTCTATTATACTTAGAAATTTGTCTTAATTTGTAACTACATTATGTATAATAAAATTATATACCTAGAAATTTGTTTGAGTATAAAAATATATATTATGTGTAATAAAATTACATACTTAAAAGAATTGTCATAATTTTTACAAAGTATATAATATATTAGTAATATATAGATAATATAATATATTTAACTTATTATGATTTATTATATAATATATATTATGTTAACTTTATTATGTTCATAAACTTTATTATGTTCATAAAATTTAAATAAATATAAAATATAAGTTAGTATTATGTTTAACATAAATTTAATGTTATTATACTTATATAACATGTGAAACAATTGTCTTTCAATTATATAATGTATTTTAGATGGGCCCCTAAAACCTATAATGTATAAATAATATATATATATATATATATATATATATATATATATAAACTTATAACTTATATAATGTATTTATAATACAATAATAAATAATAAATAATAATTAGTAATAGTTTGGGCCTTGGGACTTTGGGCTCATAAACCACCACCCATTTATTTGAGATGGGCCCTAAAACATATAATGTATAAATATAATATATATATATATATAACCTTATAACTTATAAGTTATATAATGTATTTAAAATATAATAATTAATAATAAATAATAATTAGTAATAGTTTGGGCCTTGGGCCTTTGGGCTCATATCCCACCACTCATTTATTTGAGATGAGCCCCTAAAACCTATAATGTATATATATATATATATATATATATATATATATATATATATATAAACTTATAACTTATAAGTTATAAGTTACAAGTTATATAATGTATTTATAATATAATAATTAATAATAAATAATAATTAGTAATAGTTTGGGCCTTGGGCCTTTGGGCTCATTTCCCACCACACATTTATTTGAGATGGGCCCCTAAAACCTATAATGTATAAATAAATATATACATATATATTATATATAAAAACTTATAACTTATAATTTATATAATGTATTTATAATATAATAATTAATAATAATTAGTAATAGTTTGGGCCTTGGGCCTTTGGGCTCATATCCCACCACCCATTTATTTGAGATGGGCCCCTAAAACCTATAATGTATAAATAATATATATATATGTATAAACTTATAAGTTATATAATGTATTTATAATATAATAATTAATAATAAATAATAATTAGTAATAGTTTGGGCCTTGGGCCTTTGGGCTCATTTCCCACCACCCATTTATTTGATATGGGCCCCTAAAACCAATAATGTATAAATATATATATATAAATTTATAACTTATAATTTATATAATGTATTTATAATATAATAATTAATAATAAATAATAATTAGTAATAGTTTGGGCCTTGGGCCTTTGGGCTCATATCCCACCACCCATTTATTTGAGATGGCCCCTAAAACTTATAATGTATAAATATATATATATATATATATATATATATATATATAAACTTAGAACTTATAATTTATATAATGTATTTATAATATAATAATTAATAATAAATGATAATTAGTAATAGTTTGGGCCTTGGGCTTTTGGGCTCATATCCCACCACCCATTTATTTGAGATGGGCCCCTAAAACTTATAATGTATAAATATAATATATATATATATATATATAAACTTATAAATTATAATTTATATAGTGTATTTATAATATAATAATTAATAATAAATAATAATTAGTAATAGTTTGGGCCTTGGGCCTTTGGGCTCATATCCCACCACCCATTTATTTGAGATAGGCCCCTAAAACCTATAATATATATATATATATATATATATATATATATATATAAACTTTATAATTTATATAATGTATTTATAATATAATAATTAATAATAAATAATAATTAGTAATAGTTTGCGCCTTGGGCCTTTGGGCTCATATCCCACCACCCATTTATTTGAAATTGCCCCTAAAACTTATAATGTATAAATATAATATATATATATATATATATATATATATATAAACTTAGAACTTATAATTTATATAATGTATATATAATATAATAATTAATAATAAATGATAATTAGTAATAGTTTGGGCATTGGGCTTTTGGGCTCATATCCCACCACTCATTTATTTGAGATGGGCCCCTAAAACCTATAATGTATATATATATATATATATATATATATATATATATATAAACTTACAACTTATAATTTATATAATGTATTTATAATATAATAATTAATAATAAATAATAATTAGTAATAGTTTGGGCCTTGGGCCTTTGGGCTCATATCCCACCACCCATTTATTTGAGATAGGCCATTAAAACCTATAATATATATATATATATATATATATATATATATATATATATATATATATAAACTTTATAAGTTATATAATGTATTTATAATATAATAATTAATAATAAATAATAATTAGTAATAGTTTGGGCCTTGGGCCTTTGGGCTCATTTCCCACCACCCATTTATTTGAGATGAGCCCCTAAAACCTATAATGCATAAATATATGGGTAATTGTTCTATACACAAGCGCTTGTGGAAACTTTTTTACACAAGCGTCTTAATTTTAGGGGTTATGGACTCCGTTTAGGGTTTAAAATTTAGGGGTATAAGTGTAGTAGTTTTGAATTTAGGGATTGTTGATAAAATTTTGGGTTTGGGGTTAAAATTTAGGGTTTATAGGTTAAAACCTAAATCCCTACCCATATTACCCTAAAACTAAACCCTAACCCTAGACCCTAGACCCTAAATTCTAAATTCTAAACATGAGCCCTAAATTCTAAACATTTACACGAAAACCCACAAACTCTAAACCCTAACCCCTAACCCTAAACCCTATAATTGAGGCGCTTGTGGAAACAAAAAATTTCCACCGCCAGTGTATAGGATATTAATCCTAAATATATATATATATATATATATATATATATATATATATATATGTATATGTTATATATAAACTTATAACTTATAATTTATATAATGTATTTATAATATAATAATTAGTAATAGTTTGGGCCTTGGGCCTTTGGGCTCATATCCCACCACCCATTTATTTGAGATGGGCCCTTAAAATCTATAATGTATAAATAAATATATATATATATATATATATATATATATATATATATATATATATATATAAACTTATAACTTATAACTTATAAGTTATATAATGTATTTATAATATAATAATTAATAATAAATATTAATTAGTAATAGTTTGGGCCTTGGGCCTTTGGGCTCTTATCCCACCACCCATTTATTTTAGATGGGCCCCTAAATCCTATAATGTATAAATATAATATATATATATATATATATATATAAACCTATAACTTATAATTTATATAATGTATTTATAATATAATAATTATTAAAAATAATAATTAGTAATAGTTTGGGCCTTTGGCCTTTGGGCTCATATCCCACCACCCATTTATTTGAGATGGGCCCCTTAACCTATAATGTATAAATATAATATATATATATATATATATATATATATATATATATATATATATATATATAAAAACTTATAACTTATAAGTTATAGAATGTATTTATAATATAATAATTAATAATAAATAATAATTAGTAATAGTTTGGGCCTTGGGCCTTTGGGCTCATATCCCACCACCCATTTATTTTAGATGGGCCCTAAAACTTATAATGTATAAATATAATATATATATATTAGTAATATATATATAAATATAATATATATATATATATATATATATAAACTTATAAGTTATAAGTTATATATTGTATTTATAATATAATAAATAATAATTAGTAATAGTTTGGCCCTTGGGCCTTTGGGCTCATATCCCACCACCCATTTATTTTAGATGGGCCCTAAAACTTATAATATATAAATATAATATATATATATATATATATATATATATATATAAACTTATAATTTATAAGTTACATAATGTATTTATAATATAATAATTAATAATAAATAATAATTAGTAATAGTTTGGGCCTTGGGCCTTTGGGCTCATATCCCACCACCCATTTATTTGAGATGGCCCCCTAAAACCTATAATGTATAAATATATTATATATATATATTATATATAAACTTATAACTTATAATTTATATAATGTATTTATAATATAATAATTAATAATAAATATTAATTAGTAATAGTTTGGGCATTAGGCCTTTGAGCTCTTATCCCACCACCCATTTATTTGAGATGGACCCCTAAAACCTATAATGTATAAATATAATATATATATATATATAAACTTATAACTTATAATTTATATAATGTATTTATAATATAATAATTAATAATAAATAATAAATAGTAATAGTTTGGGCCTTGGGCCTTTGGGCTCATATCCCACCACATATTTAGTTTAGATGGGCCCCTAAAACTTATAATGTATATATATATATATATATATATATATATATATATATATATATATATATATAAACTTATAACTTATAATTTATATAATAATTAATAATAAATATTAATTAGTAATAGTTTGGGCATTGGGCCTTTGGGCTCTTATCCCACAACCCATTTATTTTAGATGGGCCTCTAAAACCTATAATGTATAAATATATATATATATATAAACTTATAACTTATAATTTATATAATGTATTTATAATATAATAATAAATAATAATTAGTAATAGTTTGGGCCTTGGGCGTTTAGGCTCATATCCCACCACCCATTTATTTTAGATTGCCCCTAAAACCTATAATATATATATATATATATATATATATATATATATATATATATATATATATATATATATAGAAACTTATAACTTATAAGTTATATAATGTATTTATAATATAATAATTAATAATAAATAATAATTAGTAATAGTTTGGGCCTTGGGCCTTTGGGCTCATATCCCACTACCCATTTATTTGAGATGGGCCCTTAAAACCTATAATATATATATATATATATATATATATGTAACCCCCTCGTCCCGGTCTGGCCGGATGACCGGTCCGAGTGAAAACTCCCTAAGGAACTCTCCCTCGGTTAGCAACCCTATATTTTTTTTCATTTTAATCTTGTCTAGATGAAAATTACATCCTAAGTGATCATACAGCGGAACGATATTTACAACGCAGTCAAACGAACCCAAACTAACATTTAAAAGCCCATTTTTAAAGTTAAACTGCAGGCGGTATCGATACCCTTAGGGGGGTATCGATACCCCTTGACTAGGTCAACAGGGTTTGGTCAACCTGAGGAGACAGTATCGATACCTCCATCAAGGGTATCGATACCCTCTCCAAAAGTTGACTTCCCACGGCCAAAGCTAAGACAAAGGTATCGATACCCTCGAGGCCGGTATCGATACCGAAATCGACAGTGGCTCCAGTGGCCAAAAAGGTATCGATACTCTCCCTCGAGTATCGATACACGAGGCCTGAAACCAAAGGGTAGTATCGATACCAGTCCAACGATATCGATACCCCAGCTACGAAAAGGCAGGTTTGAGCTGATTTAAGGCACAATAAGGCCCTTAAATCCCTCTCAAACCTCAACCAACACACTAACATCAATCCTAAGGCAAAATCAAACATATAAGCATGCTCTAACATGAAATCGATGGCACAATCCATCACAAGATGATACACAAGTCATGCAATCAACTTAGCATCCAAACATGAGCAAGGCATACATACTTGACATTCCAACAAAGGCAATTAGGCATACAAGTCATACATGGATCTCAAGGGTCTTAAAAGGCATAAGGTAAGCATATGAGGTTTGACCCTCTCCAACAAGGCAACCTAAACACCAATAGACATGCCAACACACGCAACATCCATCATAGCATATCATGCATTACAAACGATAATCAAACTAAGACATCAACATAAGGCATTAACAACATGTGGCCAACACAAAGGAGTCTAGATACAAGCTCCTAAAACACGTAGCATTTCCCATTGCTAGACTACTACATTATTTAATTATACCATACTTGAGCAAACTACCACACGCTTGGACGCCCTCATCTTGCTCCTTGCTAACTCCAAGCTAAAGATCTGCATTATCGGAAAAGGAGAGCGTAAGCATAAAGCTTAGTGAGCGGAGCTCTAAAACATAACTACGACAATGCAGGGTTCAAAGCTTTCTTTTAAAATAAAGGTCAACACATACAAATCATCCTACAACCTAAACCTTCTACTAACATACAAGTTCAACCAAAGGTCATCAACATAAGCATTTGTCATGGCATTACACTTCATGGTATGCATAAAGGCATGATCCTAAATTAAAGCAAAACCATAGGAGGAAAGATATAGTGAGATACACATGAACAACACATGGTATGCATAAGAATAACCAAACACACACGGTGGGACTACACATCACCGTTTCGACTAGTAGTTTTCCAATGGGACTACACATCAAAGTACTCTTCTACTAGTCACTACCGGCGGGACTACACATCACTGGAGTCTTATACCCTTCGCTACCGGCGGGACTACACATCACCGAAGCAACGACAACCATCACGTGAGGTTCGACACCAACCATACAACACAACATACAATAACAACATGCGACATGTACTCACTATATCATGCACAACCAAAACAAGATGTAACGAAAACCACAATTAAGCATCACTTACTACTTGGAGTCTTACCGATCACAATGGTCTTACTCACCATTTTCGTGCACAACTTGCACCAACTTACTCACACCTTTCAAGGCATATCAACGACATCATTAATACCATCATACATCATTAACGATATAGAAATAGGCAACATGCTCCTACTCAAGTATTCAAATTACATGCTTAACAAACCATCATTTCAAGCAACGAAAACAATGATAAAAAGAGAAATTAAAGAGGCATTTCACATCAACTTACTCTTTAAGTTTTAGTCACTTTCAAGCTCGAATCTAAACCACTTTCAAAATTACCTTTGAACCAAAACATCACTTGAAAACATTTTCACTTCCACATGCTAAAACCAATCATTGAAATCAATTTAAAACATTAACCACTCACCTAAGCTTCCAAGCTCCAAGCCAAGCAAGCAACCAATCCCACAAACCCAGATTTCTTCCCGAAGCTTCTCCAACACCAATTCCCGCTTTCAAACAACCTCAAACACTTTTCAAACAATTCCAAATCAGCCCAACATCAAAAGACCAACCCGGAATACAATTCAATCACAATTGACCATGTTGCAAGCTATGAACAATTCCCATTTTTAACCAATTCGGACAGCCCCAAAATCATGTCCAAAAACCATGTTTCCAACCTCCATTGCACCCACAATTGATCCCAATTCAACCCCTTTCCATAGTACTATCAATAGCCTATCAAAACCCACCTAAAACAACCCCCAAAACTCACCCAAAACCCTCCAAAAACCTCATGTTTACCCAAATCCGAAAATTACTTCAAACCATTCAAAATTCACATATGTGGTACCATTTAACTTCTATACATCATAACTAACCATATTAAATCAAAACATTAAGCTTAACAACACAAAGTTTCCATTTTTAATCAAAATCTTTCAAAACTCTATTTTCCAAAACTTCCATGAAAATGA
The DNA here is from genome assembly GCA_958450335.1 of Hibiscus tridactylites. Classification (NCBI taxonomy): domain Eukaryota; kingdom Viridiplantae; phylum Streptophyta; class Magnoliopsida; order Malvales; family Malvaceae; genus Hibiscus; species Hibiscus tridactylites. The sequence goes on along the minus strand of OY288273.1, from coordinate 17,783,443 downwards.
AAATAAATTGTACTTTTAAAGAGAGGGAGTTGAAGGGAAGTCAAAAACGTTGTTACCTTTCAAAATGGAGTTGAAATGGATGAGAAATGAGATGGAATAGTGATAGAGGAGGAAGAGTTCTTCAAACCCGTTGCTTTCTCTTTGAAGAAGAGAATGAATAGTAAAAAGGGTGTTTTATTTTGTATAAAGAGGGGATTTAAATTGGATGATGGGTAAATTACCAAAAGGCCATTAATGAGGTGGCTATTTCCCCCTTTTCTCTAAAACCATCCAAATTAAATTTTTCATTTCAATTTAGTCCAACAATAAAATGTTTGATTTTAAAACCCGAGGCCCAAAAGGTTATTCTAATTATAAAACCGAGCCCGAAATAATATTAAAATATTATTTTCACCCGACCCCTAAACCCAGGTGTTACAATATATATATATATATATATATATATATATATATAAACTTATAACTTATAAGTTATAAAATGTATTTATAATATAATAATTAATAATAAATAATAATTAGTAATAGTTTGGGCCTTGGGCCTTTGAGCTTGTATCCCACCACCCATTTATTTTAGATGTGCCCTAAAACCTACAATGTATAAATATATATATATATATATATATATATATATATATAAACTTATAGCTTATAAGTTATATAATGTATTTATAATATAATAATTAATAATAAATAATAATTAGTAATAGTTTGGGCCTTGGGCTCATATCTCACCACCCATTTATTTGAGATGGGCCCCTAAAACCTATAATGTATAAATAATATATATATATATAAACTTATAAGTTATAAGTTATATAATGTATTTATAATATAATAATTAATAATAAATAATAATTAGTAATAGTGTGGGCCTTGGGTGTAACACCCGTGTCTTGGGCCTGGGAGTTAGTCGGGTTGTTGTTTGAGTCAAATAAAATCTAATTAAAATAAACTAACTTTGAATAATGACCTATTTGAATCTTAATAAAGAGGGAGGGACCAAAGTTGTGATTTACCCACTTTTTAAATAAAGCAAGACAACTTTTATGGAAAAGTTGTCATCTTCCTCCTCATTTCCCCTTTCCCAATTTCAAACCCTCTCCCCCATTTTCAACTCTCCTAAAACTCTAGTTACTATTCCATTGACTTTGCTAATCGATTTCAACATCAAATTAAGAGGTAAACATATTTTCTTAACCTCCTCTCTATCCTCTACTTATCTATTGTTTTAGATTTCAAAAATATTGAGTTTTGGGAATTAGGGTTCATATGGAAATTTGGGTTTTTGATGGGGTTTTTCAATTTGTTTTGCGAAATTGTTTTGGGGTTATGTTTAATCATAATGAAATATACAACATATATTAATTTGGTTGATTTTGGATGAAATTTCGTAGTGGGTCCTTAGGGCAAATTTTAAAGTATGAAAAATTGGGTTTTTGAGAGGTTTAGTGTTGGAATTGAAGGGCTGATGGTCTACCTATGTTAGGAGGGTGATTTGGGATGTTTTGGAAGTCATTTGGGTGCTTGGAAATGGGTATTTCAGCCAATGGTTGTTGGAGTCCGAAAATTGGGTTTTTGAGATGTTATGTGGTTTGGGAATTTGAGAAAATTGGGTTGTGATTTGCAAAGTGGTTTGATGGTTGAATTAGTATTGGATTGAGAAGTAATGTATGTGTTTTGTGTGACTAGAAGCAAGAGGAAACGTGGAAGAGGCTTTGGGATCGAATCCGGGAAGTTGAAGGTGATTGCTTGCTTGGTCTTGGAGCTTGGAAGCTTAGGTGAGTGGTTAATTGTTTTAAACGGTTTTAAATTAGTTGGTTCGAGTATATGGACTAGGTTGGGCTTGGTAGACCCACCTAGAGTTAGGATTAGGGTGGTAGCCTAATCCTAAACTTGATCTAGAGCCATTGGATGAACTCATTATATTGTTGTGTATGTCTCGTATGAAATGTGGCATGAATGCTTGTGTATATTGTATTATACATGTGGGTTGAGATATGACTTGTGATGCTTGAGACATGCATGATGATGGTTGTTGGTGAGTACGTGCTAAGCACGAGTTTGGTTGAAATGAGTAATGTGAAGTGAGTAAATATTGGCACTAGTTTACTTGAATACAAATGATCGATCATTAGGATGTTAGTGTGTACACATGAGTCTAAAGTCGCGCGTGGCCTTGGTGGCGTTGAGTCACCAAGGAGGAGTACGGGTTCGCCTGGAATTGTATTTAAATGTAGTCGGTGATGAGTGGAATCCCATCGACGGGGCGTGAGGATGAGTGGAATCCCCTCCGCGAGACCGGTGATGAGTGAAATCCCACCGTGAGGTAATGTGGTTGTTGGATGTGAGTTCCAACATGTCTATCCGCGTATTCGGGTCTTAGCTAGGTGCCAATGTTGTTTGATGTGTATATCAAAAAGTTAAGGTTTATGATCATTGATGAGATGCTTGAATGTGCTTACATGTAATGTGGAGTTAAGCTTATGATCATGACATTATAATGTACATTGCTCATGCATTTTATTCTCATGACTCTCGTGGAACCTTGGCATGTTTGTGAAATGTCTTGGCTAGATCGTGCTCGGACCCTGCAATGTTGAGGTTTGTTTTTAGAGCTTACCCTCACTAAGCATCATTGCTTACGCTCTCTTTGTTCAACATTGCAGATCCTTAGTTCGTGGGTTGCTCGGGCAAGTGGAGGGCCTCCAAGTGTGGTTTTTGGCTTGAGTTCATCAAGTATGGATTTTTAATATAGACATGTAATAGTTTGAGCAATGGGACATGTATGGTTTTGTTGAGTAGTTGTTGGTTGTTTAGGAGCATGTATAGACTCCCTTATATCTTGTTTTTGTATGGTGAATGTTGCCATGTTGAATTGTAGCTCATGCCCAATTGCTTATTTTGAATGCTAGCTAAATGCCTTAGAGGCCATCTTTAAGTTTGAATGATGTTTGAATGATGTTTGAATGAATGTATGTTTGTGGGATGTTGCCTTAGTGTTAGACATGTCTAAATCTTGATAAAGCATGATAGTATAGTGGGTATGCCTTGAATTTTATGTGTATAGTGTTTTGAGGTGTTTTGGGGCACCCTTGTGCCTTAAAACAGCCCAGACAAGTCTGCAGACAGGGGGCGTTTCGGAACGGTTCCCCATGTTCCGGAACGGGTCCTTTGCAAATGGCCTGCCGTTTCGAAACGGATGAGGGTCGTTTCAGAACATTTTTGCTACTGGAATTTTGAGAAATTGACGAGATGAAGGTGTTCCGAAACGGGCCTTTGAGGTTTCGAAACAGTCAAATCTCGTTGACCACGAGATATTGACCGTCAAGGTCGTTCCGATACGGGTCACCCCTGTTTCGGAACAGTCACCCTATGGTTGACCCAGGCCCGTTGACTAGGTCAAGGCGTTTCGGAACACCCTAAGGGCGTTTCGAAACGGCCTGCTGTAAAACATTAAAATGAGCTGTTTAATTCTTGGTTGGTCGATGTATGTTGTAAATGTTTGTATTCCCGCTGCTGTGCCTTATGTAGGATTAATTTATGCATATAGACAAGATAAAACAAAAAGAAAATTTTAGGGTCGTTAACCGAGGGGAAATCTTAACGGGTTTCGCTTCGGTTTTCCCCGTGTGGCCCACTCGGACCGGTCATCCGACCAGACCGGGACGAGGGGGTTACACTTGTTGGTATCAGAGCCTAAGGTTACCGAGACCTTGGGCAGGTAAGTGAGGTAAGTTTAAGTTTTTAAATTGAATTGCACGGTGTTTGCTTGTTTTGCAAGAATGATTGCTTGTGTGACAAGTATGCTGATTGTTTTATTTTAAAGCATGTGTGTGTGGGTCTCATTGCTGCTATTACATTGGAAAAATGATTTTTAAGTGAGGGAACATACTTGAACACTTGGAAGCCTTGCCTTGCTAACCCAACTTGTATGTTTTGTTGTTGTGGTTGTAGTTGATATCTGTGAGAGCGATGTCTAGACCGAGAGGTAGACCGAGGTTGGTTCGTCAGGAACCACGAGTTGCGGCTCCTGTTGAGCCGTCAGTTGGTGTGGAGGCTCACCTTGAAGGGCCGGTGGCCGCGGGAGTTGGCGCTCCTCCACCACCTCCACCACCACCACCTCCTCCACCTGGAGTTGGGGGCGAGGATGGAGCCGGAGGAAATGGACCACAAGGTGGCCAAGGTCCAGCTGGAATTGACATGACTCCGCTTGTGCAAGCAATAGCGGGAGCATTCCAGGCCGCAGTTGCGGGAGCTCAGGCTGCAGCTCAGCCTAGGTGTGATGATGCTAGTCTACCTTTGGAGAGGCTCCGTAGCATAGGGGCCGAGGAGTTTAGAGGATCTACTCCGGAGAGGTCGGAGTTATGGTTGGAGAAGACAGTTCGTATCCTGGCTCAGATGGGTTGTGCGGGCGCACGTAGGTTGGGTTGTGTGATCTTGTTGCTTCAGGGTGATGCCTACACCTGGTGGGTCACCATTACTACCGGGGTTCCAGAGGCAGAGATTGATTGGGAGTTCTTTGAGTCTGCTTTCCGGAAGAGGTACTTGGGACCGAGGTACCTAGATGAGAAGAAGAGAGAGTTCATGGCTCTCACTCAGGGAGATGCATCTGTGACTGATTATGAGATTCGTTTCGTCCGTCTGAGTCAGTATGTCCAGAGTTAGTACCTACTGAGAGGGCTCGATGTGATCGTTTCAGATACGGACTCCATGAGGAAGTTAAGAGGTATACCTTAGCTTCTGATTATTCTGACTTTGATGTCTTGGTTGCTAGAGCCAAGGACATTGAGCATAGCTTAGGTCTGGCCAAGCGATCTGGGGGATCTAGTTCTGGTAAGAGGCACAACAACTTTGATGGTAGGGATGCTAAGAGGCACAGAGGTGGCGGACATCAGTTTGACCATAGACGTGGCGGTGGCCACCATGGTAGGGGCCATCAGGGCCATAGAGGAGGAGGGCGGTTGCCCGAGTGTACCCGTTGTGGGAGACAGCACGCTGGTGAGTGTTGGGGTAACTTCCATGCTTGTTGGAACTGTGGTTCGAGGGACCACTTTATGAGGGATTGTCCGCATCAGGCGGCTCAGGCACCGAACATTGCTCAGGCTCCTGCGAGAGCTAATGATTTCCAAAAAGGCCGTGGGCGCGGTCGTGGCTACTTCCAGCCTAGGGCTGATGCACCTAGGGTAGATGCTCAGAGGAACCTTGCTCATGTTGTAGCTGTGCAGCCAGAGGCGGGAGGACCAGCGAGAGTCTATGCTCAGAGAGAGGCCGGGAACGACACCGATGTGATAGCAGGTAATTTCAAGTTACAGTCTATGTCTTTGCTTTCTTTGGTTGATTCGGGTTCTACGCATTCCTGCATTTTGAGTGAGCATGCACAGAAGTTAGATATTCCTGTCGTGTAACATCCGGGTTTAGGGGTTAGGTGAAAATAATATTTTAATATTATCTTGGGTTCGGTTCTATGATTTAAATAATGGCCCGGGTTTGGCTTTCAAGATTTATTTAAATTAATGATAGACTAAGTTTTGGAATTAAAACCCCAAATGACTATGGAAAAATATGTCCTTGTGAATAACCCATTTCATTAAGGGCAAATGGGTCATTGGACTTTCAACTTAAAAACTAAATAAACCAAAAACCCCATCTCTTCACTTTCTTCTTCTCCCTTCACTTTCAAAATATCAGACAAAACCTCCCCAAGCCATTGGAGCTACTGTTCCATCATCTCCCTTCTTCATTTCAACTCCGTTTTGAAAGGTAAGAGTACTTTTGACTTCTCCTCATCATCCTCATTCTAAAAGTACCATTCATTTTCGTTTTTATGAAGTTTTGAGAAAATAGAAACTTTGAAAATCTTGATTAAAAATGGTGTCTTTATGTTGCAAAGTTAAATGTTATGATTTAATATGATTAGTAATGAAGTATAGACACCAAATGATACTACATATATGAATTTCGGGTGTTTTGGACCAATTTTCGGAATTGGGTTTTGAGAGGGTTTTTGGAGGGTTTTAGAGTCTGTTTTGGGGTTGTTTAAGGTTGGTTCTTGAGGGCTGTAGGTAGTATGATGTATGAGGATCGTTTTGGATGAAATTGAGGCTTGTTTGGGTGCTTGAAATGGAAGAAATCAGTGGGTTATAGAGGCTACTCGAAAATTCTGTTTTGTGACTTGGTTTGGGGTGTTAAATGCTTGTTAATGTTAATTCGGGTTGTTTCCGATGACGTGTTATTGATTCGAACGTTTTGGTTGTGTTTGAGATGATTAGAATTGAGCTTGGGCATCGGTGAAGCATCGGAAGTGAATCCGGAGAGTTGAAGGTTGTGGCTTGCTTGGTCTTGTGCTTGGAAGCTTAGGTGAGTGGTTAATTGTTTTAAACGATTTTAAATTAGTAGGTTCGAGTATGTGGACTAGGTTGGGCTTGGTAGACCCACCTAGAGTTAGGATTAGGGTGGTAGCCTAATCCTAAACTTGGTCTAAGCCTTTGGATGAACTCAATTGGATGATTGTATATGCCTTGTATGCCATGTGATGTGAATGCTTATGTATATTGTTTTATACATGTGAATTGAGGCATGAATTGTATGGCTTAAAGCATGTATGGTGATGGTTCATGGTTGTGTCCATGGTGAGTGCGTGCTAAGCACGGAAATGATTGAAATGAGTGATGTGGAATGAGTAAAATATTGGCACTAGTATACTTAAATACAAATGATCGATCATTAGGATGTTAGTGTGTACACATGAGTCTAAAGTCGCGCGTGGCCTTGGTGGCGTTGAGTCACCAAGGAGGAGTACGGGTACGCCCGGAAATGGTATTTAAATATAGTCGGTGATGAGTGGAATCCCATCGACGGGGCGTGAGGATGAGTGGAATCCCCTCCGCGAGACCGGTGATGAGTGGAATCCCACCGAGGTAATGTGGTTGTTGGATATGAGTTCCAACGAGTCTATCCGTGTATTTGAGTCATAACTAGGTGCCAATGTGGATTGATATGTGTATATTAATGTGTTGTGATATATGAGCTGTTGGGATGTTTAAATGTGATTACATGTATGGTGGTGTTGAGCTCATGATTATGGCATATATGTGATATATATTGCTCATGCATCTTTATCTTGTGGACTCTTGGTAATGTGAGTTGCTTGGCTAGATCGTGCTCGGACCCTGCAGTGTTGAGGTTTGTTTTTAGAGCTTACCCTCACTAAGCATTATTGCTTACGCTCTCTTTGTTCAACATTGCAGATCCTTAGTTCGTGGGTTGCTCGGGCAAGTGGAGGGCCTCCAAGTGTGGTTTTGGACTTGAGTTCATCAAGTATGGTTTTTGTTAAGTCAAGTAATAGTTTAAGCAATGGGATGTGTTGGTTGTTGTTGGTTGTTATGAGCATGTGTAGACTCCTTTATATATATTGCTTTTGCATGGTTGTGTTGCCATGATGAATGTTAAGACATGCCTATTTACTTGCTTGAAGGTTAGCTTATGCCTTAGGAGTTTTACATGTGTTGAATGTGGTTTGAATGGATGCATGATATGGATTGTTGCCTTTGTGTTATACATGTTTGAACCTTGTTGAAGCATGCTGGTATTGTTAGTAAGCCTTAGGATGTCTTGCCATGATGTTGTGTGGTGTCTAGGGGATGTTTTGGGGCATCCTTGTGCCTCAAAACAGCCCAGAAAGTCTGCAGACAGGGGGTGTTTCGGAACGGGTCCCCGTGTTCCGAAACGACCCCTGTGTAAATGGCCAGCCGTTTCGAAACGGATGAGGGTCGTTCCGGAACGTTTTCGCTACTGGAATTTTGAGAAATTGGCGAGATGAAGCCGTTCCGAAACGGGCCTTTGAAGTTTCGAAACGGTCAAATCTCGTTGACCACGAGATATTGACCGTCAAGGTCGTTCCGATACGGGTCACCCCTGTTTCGGAACGGTCCCCTTATGGTTGACCCAGACCCGTTGACCAGGTCAGGGCGTTTCGGAACACCCTATAGGTGTTTCGAAACGGCCTGCTGAAAATGAAATAAAATGGACTGTTCGTGTATGTTTGGTCGGTAAACGTTTCGTTGATTGTATCCTCCGCTGTGGTGTTTCACATAGGGATTAAATAAGCATCTAGATAAGATTAAAGTTAAAAGAAATTTTTGGGTCGTTAACCGAGGGGAAGCCTTAACGGGTTTCGCTTCGGTTTTCCCCGTGTGGCCCACTCGGACCGGTCATCCGACCAGGCCGGGACGAGGGGGTTACATGTCGAGATCTTAGATGTAGGTATACATGTTACTAGTTCTTTTGGTGAGACAGTTGTGGTTAGACGTATGTATAGGAGGTGTCCACTGAAGATTCAGGGTCATGTGTTCTCAGTTGATATGATTGAACTTCCCTTCTATGGCTTTGATATTATTCTGGGTATGGACTGGTTGGTTGAGCATCGGGCTAGTGTGGATTTTGAGACAAAGAGAATTTCTTTGAAGCTTTCTGATGACTACGAAGTAGTAGTAGTAGGCGAGAACATTAAGTTCTTGTCTAATGTGGTGTCAGCTTTAGAGGCTCATAGGTTGATGGACTCTGGATGTGGGGCCTATTTAGCTTATGTTATGAATCTGGATATGAGTGAAGCTAGACCGAAAGATATCAGAACAATGTGTGACTTCCCAGATGTGTTTCCTGAAGAGTTGCCGGGTTTGCCTCCTGACAGAGATGTTGAGTTTGTGATTGAGACAGTTTCAGGGTCTAATCCAGTTTCGATAGCTCCGTACCGCATGGCTCCGAAAGAGTTGAAAGAATTGAAGAGTCAGCTGCAAGAATTATTAGACCGTGGTTTCATTAGGCCTAGTAGTTCTCCGTGGGGTGCTCCAGTGTTGTTTGTGAAAAAGAAAGATGGTAGCATGCGCATGTGTATTGACTATAGACAGTTGAATCGGTTGACTGTGAAGAACAAGTATCCGTTGCCCCACATAGATGATTTGTTTGATCAGTTGAGAGGAGCTTCAGTGTTCTCGAAGATAGATTTGAGATCCGGGTACTATCAGTTGAAGGTAAAAGAGTGTGATGTTCCGAAGACAGCTTTTAGGACTAGATATGGTCACTATGAGTTTCTTGTGATGCCATTTGGGCTCACGAATGCACCAGCAGCATTCATGGACATGATGAACAGAATTTTCAGAGACTATCTAGACCGTTTTGTAGTTGTCTTCATTGATGATATACTTGTGTACTCGAAGACAGAAGAAGAGCATGATGAGCACTTGAGGGTTGTTTTACAGAGATTGTTGAGCAATCAGTTGTATGCGAAGCTTAGTAAATGCGAGTTTTGGATTCGAGAGGTTGTATTTCTTGGCCATGTTGTTTCGGCCGAAGGCATTCGAGTTGATCCATCGAAGATAGAGGCTATTGTGGAGTGGAAACAACCTAAGTCCGTGACCGAGATTAGGAGTTTCCTAGGATTAGCCGGTTATTATAGGAGGTTTGTGGATGGCTTCTCTAGAGTAGCTGCTCCCTTGACTAAGTTGTTGCAAAAGGGAGTCAAGTTTGAATGGTCAGATGCAAGACAGAAGGCCTTTGAAAAATTGAAAGAAGCTTTGACGAATGCTCCAGTGTTAGTGCAACCTGTTTCAGGTAAGGAGTTTGTGATTTACACCGATGCTTCCTACGTAGGCTTATGATGTGTTTTGATGCAAGATAGGAGAGTTGTTGCTTATGCTTCTAGACAGTTGAAGATTCATTAGAAGAACTATCCTACTCATGATATAGAGTTGGTCGCGGTTGTTTTTGCGTTGAAGATTTGGCGTCATTACTTGTATGGTGAGAAGTGTATAGTTTACACCGATCACAAGAGCTTGAAGTACTTGATGACACAGAAAGAATTGAATTTGAGACATAGAAGGTGGCTAGAGTTGTTAAAAGATTATGATTTGACCATCGAGTACCATCCGGGTAAAGCAAACGTAGTAGCCGATGCTTTGAGTAGAAAAGTGGCCGTTGAGTTGAGAGCTATGTTCGCTAGATTAAGTGTGTCCGAGGATGGTGGTTTGATCACCGAGTTGCAAGTGAAGCCTTCTTTGATTCAGTTGATTAGAGAGAAGCAGTTGCAAGATGCGAGCCTAGTTCCTCATGTTCAGGACATAGCCGAAGGAAGACCGACTGAGTATAGTTTCAGTGGTGAGAGTTTGTTGTGCTTTAGAGATAGGATTGTTGTACCAGAAGATGTTGAGCTGAGACGTCAGATTTTGAGTGAAGCACATTCGAGTCCCTTTTCTATGCATCCGGGTAGTACCAAGATGTACCGAGATTTGAAGAATGATTACTACTGGGTTGGTTTGAAGAGAGATGTAGCCGAGTACGTGAGCCGTTGCATGGTTTGTCAGAGAGTGAAGGCAAAACATCAGGTTCCTTCAGGTTTGCTACAGCCTTTGAAGATTCCGAAATGGAAATGGGAGAGGATCACCATGGATTTTGTGTCGGGGTTGCCTTTGTCTCCTTCGAAGAAGAATTCAGTTTGGGTGATTGTTGATAGGTTCACTAAGTGTGCTCACTTCTTAGCAGTGAACACTACGGATTCTTTAGACAAGTTGGCAAACTTGTACATCCGTGAGATTGTGAGACTTCATGGAGTTCCGAAGTCTATTGTTTCAGATAGGGATCCTAGATTTACTTCGAGGTTTTGGGGTTGCTTGCATAGTGCTTTGGGTAGTCGTTTGCATTTCAGCACATCTTATCATCCGCAGTCCGATGGGCAGTCAGAGCGAGTGATACAGATTCTTGAGGATATGCTTCGTTGTTGTGTGATTGATTTTCAGGGTTCTTGGGAGAAGCACTTACCGTTGGTTGAGTTTGCTTACAACAACAGTTATCAGTCTAGTATCCAGATGGCACCTTATGAGGCTTTGTATGGTAGACGGTGTAGGACCCCGATTTGTTGGGCTGAGACAGGTCAGAGATTGTTACCTATGCCAGACTTGCTTAAGGGAACTACAGAAAAAGTGAAGTTGATTTGTGACCGTTTGAAAGCAGCTTTCGATCGTCAGAAGTCTTATGCAGATTTGAAGAGGAAAGAGATTGAGTACTCAGTGGGTGAGAAAGTGTTTCTGAAAGTATCTCCGTGGAAGAAGGTAATGAGATTTGGCCGAAAGGGCAAGTTGAGTCCGAGGTTCATTGGTCCGTATGAGATAGTTGAGCGGATTGGGCCTGTAGCTTATCGCTTGAGGTTACCTTCGGAGTTAGAGAAGATCCATGATGACTTTCATGTGTCTATGCTTAGGAGATATAGACCAGATCCTTCTCATGTGATGCCTGTTGAGGAGATAGAGTTAAATCCGGACTTGTCCTATAATGAGGAACCCGTTGAGATACTTGCTTCTGATAGTAAGGTGTTGCGCGGCAAGACCATAGAGTTGGTCAAGGTGTTGTGGAGACATAGAGGCGTGCAAGAGGCCACGTGGGAGAGAAAAGTAGATATGGTTGACCAGTTTCCGTATTTGTTTCCACCAGGTAATTTCAGGGACGGAATTCCTTAAGTTGGAGAGAGTTGTAACACCCGTGTCTTGGGCCTGGGAGTTAGCCGGGTTGTTGTTTGAGTCAAATAAAATCTAATTAAAATAAACCAACTTTGAATAATGACCTATTTGAATCTTAATAAAGAGGGAGGGACCAAAGTTGTGATTTACCCACTTTTTAAATAAAGCAAGACAACTTTTATGGAAAAGTTGTCATCTTCCTCCTCATTTCCCCTTTCCCAATTTCAAAACCCTCTCCCCCATTTTCAACTCTCCTAAAACCCTAGTTACTATTCCATTGACTTTGCTAATCGATTTCAACATCAAATTAAGAGGTAAACATATTTTCTTAACCTCCTCTCTATCCTCTACTTATCTATTGTTTTAGATTTCAAAAATATTGAGTTTTGGGAATTAAGGTTCATATGGAAATTTGGGTTTTTGATGGGGTTTTTCAATTTGTTTTGCGAAATTGTTTTGGGGTTATGTTTAATCATAATGAAATATACAACATATATTAATTTGGTTGATTTTGGATGAAATTTCGTAGTGGGTCCTTAGGGCAAATTTTAAAGTATGAAAAATTGGGTTTTTGAGAGGTTTAGTGTTGGAATTGAAGGGCCGATGGTCTACCTATGTTAGGAGGGTGATTTGGGATGTTTTGGAAGTCATTTGGGTGCTTGAAAATGGGTATTTCAGCCAATGGTTGTTGGAGTCCGAAAATTGGGTTTTTGAGATGTTATGTGGTTTGGGAATTTGAGAAAATTGGGTTGTGATTTGCAAAGTGGTTTGATGGTTGAATTAGCATTGGATTGAGAAGTAATGTATGTGTTTTGTGTGACTAGAAGCAAGAGGAAACATGGAAGAGGCTTTGGGATCGAATCCGGGAAGTTGAAGGTGATTGCTTGCTTGGTCTTGGAGCTTGGAAGCTTAGGTGAGTGGTTAATTGTTTTAAACGGTTTTAAATTAGTTGGTTCAAGTATATGAACTAGGTTGGGCTTGGTAGACCCACCTAGAGTTAGGATTAGGGTGGTAGCCTAATCCTAAACTTGATCTAGAGCCATTGGATGAACTCATTATATTGTTGTGTATGTCTCGTATGAAATGTGGCATGAATGCTTGTGTATATTGTATTATACATGTGGGTTGAGATATGACTTGTGATGCTTGAGACATGCATGATGATGGTTGTTGGTGAGTACGTGCTAAGCACGAGTTTGGTTGAAATGAGTAATGTGAAGTGAGTAAATATTGGCACTAGTTTACTTGAATACAAATGATCGATCATTAGGATGTTAGTGTGTACACATGAGTCTAAAGTCGCGCGTGGCCTTGGTGGCGTTGATTCACCAAGGAGGAGTACGGGTTCGCCCGGAATTGTATTTAAATTCGGTGATGAGTGGAATCCCATCGACGGGGCGTGAGGATGAGTGGAATCCCCTCCGCGAGACCGGTGATGAGTGAAATCCCACCGTGAGGTAATGTGGTTGTTGGATGTGAGTTCCAACATGTCTATCCGCGTATTCGGGTCTTAGCTAGGTGCCAATGTTGTTTGATGTGTATATCAAAAAGTTGAGGTTTATGATCATTGATGAGATGCTTGAATGTGCTTACATGTAATGTGGAGTTAAGCTTATGATCATGACATTATAATGTACATTGCTCATGCATTTTATTCTCATGACTCTCGTGGAACCTTGGCATGTTTGGAAATGTCTTGGCTAGATCGTGCTCGGACCCTGCAATGTTGAGGTTTGTTTTTAGAGCTTACCCTCACTAAGCATCATTGCTTACACTCTCTTTGTTCAACATTGCAGATCCTTAGTTCGTGGGTTGCTCGGGCAAGTGGAGGGCCTCCAAGTGTGGTTTTTGGCTTGAGTTCATCAAGTATGGATTTTTAATGTAGACATGTAATAGTTTGAGCAATGGGACATGTATGGTTTTGTTGAGTAGTTGTTGGTTGTTTAGGAGCATGTATAGACTCCCTTATATCTTGTTTTTGTATGGTGAATGTTGCCATGTTGAATTGTAGCTCATGCCTAATTGCTTATTTTGAATGCTAGCTAAATGCCTTAGAGGCCATCTTTAAGTTTGAATGATGTTTGAATGAATGTATGTTTGTGGGATGTTGCCTTAGTGTTAGACATGTCTAAATCTTGATAAAGCATGATAGTATGGTGGGTATGCCTTGAATTTTATGTGTATAGTGTTTTGAGGTGGTTTGGAGGTGTTTTGGGGCACCCTTGTGCCTTAAAACAGCCCAGACAAGTCTGCAGACAGGGGGCGTTTCGGAACGGTTCCCCCTGTTCTGGAACGGGTCCTTTGCAAATGGCCTGCCGTTTCGAAACGGATGAGGGTCGTTTCGGAACATTTTTGGTACTGAAATTTTGAGAAATTGACGAGATAAAGGTGTTCCGAAACGGGCCTTTGAGGTTTCGAAACGGTCAAATCTCGTTGACCACGAGATATTGACCGTCAAGGTCGTTCCGATACGGGTCACCCCTGTTTCGGAACGGTCACCCTATGGTTGACCCAGACCCGTTGACTAGGTCAAGGCGTTTCGGAACACCCTAAGGGCGTTTCGAAACGGCCTGCTGTAAAACATTAAAATGAGCTGTTTAATGCTTGGTTGGTCGATGTATGTTGTAAATGTTTGTATTCCCGCTGATGTGCCTTATGTAGGATTAATTTATGCATATAGACAAGATAAAACAAAAAGAAAATTTTAGGGTCGTTAACCGAGGGGAAATCTTAACGGGTTTCGCTTCGGTTTTCCCCGTGTGGCCCACTCGGACCGGTCATCCGACCAGACCGGGACGAGGGGGTTACATCGGGCCTTTGGGCTCATATCCCACCACCCATTTATTTGAGATGGGCCCTAAAACCTATAATGTATAAATATAATATATATAAATATATATATATAAACTTATAACTTATAAGTTATATAATGTATTTATAATATAATAATTAATAATAAATAATAATTAGTAATAGTTTGGGCCTTGGGCTCATATCCCACCACCCATTTATTTGAGATGGACCCCTAAAACCTATAATGTATAAATATAATATATATATATATATATATATATAAACTTATAACTTATAAGTTATATAATATATTTATAATATAATAATTAATAATTAGTAATAGTTTGGGCCTTGGGCCTTTGGGCTCATATCCTACCACCCATTTATTTTAGATGGGCCCTAAAACCTATAATGTATAAATATAATATATATATATATAAACTTATAGCTTATAAGTTATATAATGTATTTATAATATAATAATAAATAATAATTAGTAATAGTTTGGACCTTGGGCCTTTGGGCTCATATCCCACCACCCATTTATAATAATTAATAATATCAATAATAAATAATAATTATTAATTGTTGGGCTTTGGACTAAATATTTTATATGGGCTAAATATAATAATTAATAATAATTATTAATTGTTGGGCTTTGGGCTAAAAATTTTAGATGGGCTAAATATTTTGTGGCCCTTTAAATTTTAGATGTTTTTCATTTAAGTCCTTTAAGTTTTAGTTCAATTCAATTTATGTATTTAAATACATATATAATTACATATATTTTATAGTTTTATAAATACATATATTTTATATGTATATTTATGTATTTATATACATATATACACACATATATACATATATATATATATATACATGTACATTATATATTATATATTAACATACATATATTTGTATAATATGTATTCATTATTATGTATGATATGTTATATGTATAATGTATTAATAATTTAATATATACATATGTTTGTATAATATATATATACACACATGTATATATACATGTATGTTGTTAGTACCATAGTATGTATTATGTATATACATATACATGTATTTATGTATAATACATTACATATACATAAATACATACATGTTTCTATAATATATAATTATATATTGTAATTTATATACATGTGAATACATAAAAATACATATATATATACACATAATCACATATATTTATACTTATAAAGTTATTATAATAATTAATAAGTTATATTATATTATTATAATTAATAAATAATATTAAATTATAATATATATGGGTGGGAAAATTTATTTTGAAACCGCCCAATTCCCAAATTGAAATTCAATTTGGGGTAAATTATAAATAAAGCTCTTTATATTATATAAGTTTTTTATTCAAATCCTTTAAGTTTTAATTCAATTCAATTGAGTCCTTAAAACTTTATTTTTACTTCAAATTAACTCTTATTTATTATTATTTCACTATAGTCTATAAAACTTTGTTTTTATTCAAAATTGAGCCTATTATAGTCCATAAAACTTTATTTTAGTCCAAATTAGCTCTTATTTATTATTATTTTTTTCACTATAGTCCATAAAACTTTGTTTTTATTCAAAATTGTTCATTTCTGGTGAACCTGAATTAACCCGAACTGAAATGAACCCGACGACCTACAATTACCCGACCTGAAATGAACCAGACCTGAAATGAACCCGAACTGAAATGTACCCGACCTGCAATTTACCTGCCAATTAACTGATTTTACCCGATCTGCAACGAGTTTGACCTGAAAATTGACCCGACCTGAAATGGACCCGACTTGCAAATTACCCGACTGCAATGGACCCGCACCCGACCCGAGTCGAGTCAAATTTTTTTTACCTGAAATGACCTGGACCTGACAGAACCCGAACTAAAACATGTCCGATTACCTGTTTTTACATCCCTACTCAACATACAATTAGTAATTATTTAAAATAAAATTTTAATATAATTATTTTTCATATATATTTTATTTTTTAAATTTTTATTTTCAAATAATTGGATTCAATATCAATCCCTAAATTTAAAAAAAAACTAAATCCTTTTCTCCTCATTGCTATTTCAGCCGCCGCTGCCGTTAGCCACCGTCCGTCGGCGAGATTGTTGCCGCCGCACCTCTGTCCCTGCTGCATCCTGATCGTCGTTCGAGCTTGGTCGTTGTTCCCAACTGTTTGCGCTGTAAATCCGGTAAGATTTCTGTATCTTTTATTTAGGAAAATTGTCTTTGTTTCTGCTTAATAATATACAATTTGGGTGTGGCGTTGTTGCTTTCACTGGATCTCATGCTGACATTTTCTTTTGTTCTTTCTTCTTTTAGATTTTGATTTGCCAAATAATTAAGTGAGTTGGACGAATGGGGGCTTGTTGTTTTGAGATTTGTAGGGATTTTTTTCCTTGTGAATTTGTGATTTGGGTGGCAATAATGTGTTGTTGAATTTGGGGAACATTAACCTTGAAGCGGTGGGATATGGCCTCTAGAGAAGGCATAGGTGCCCTGGTCATGAACTGGTGCCTCTGGCAGCATTGATAAGCAGAGAGATGAAGAATGAAAAGATGGAGAAGCCGAGTGTACAATACGGCCACGCCGCTCAGTCTAGGAAAGAAGAAGATTATTTCTTGTTAAAATAGATTGTCACCGAGTACCTAACAATCCGTCCTCTACCTTCTCTTTTTTTCCGATAAGTGATCGTTTCTTTTTGCGAATTTTGAGTCTCGTCGATGCTGATGTTCTTAGATGATATGTAGTGTTGATTAGCTTAGGAATTGGTTCGACTTAGGAGAAAATTCATGCTTGAGGATGATACATATATCACTGAGGTTCCTTCCTTGGGGTTGATACTTGATACATATAGAGATTATAAACAAGAGTAGCATTATACATTTTCAAATGAAATGTATTAACTATTGTCTTCTGCCGTCAGATCTTCGATGGGCACAACGGTAATGATGCAGCTATTTATACGAGGGAGCATCTTTTGAATCATGTATTGAGTGTTGTTCCTCGTGGCCTTGGGCAGGAGGAGTGCTTTCAAGCTTTACCTCGAGCGTTAGTTGCTGGATTTTTGAAGATCGACAAGGAATTCCAGAGTAGAGGCATGGAACTTTGGCCTTCTTCGATCTTTGTGTTGTTTTCCAATTCATACACAGACCAATTTCATATAACATTGGTGTTCTCTCTCCTTATTGAATTGTCTACAGGTGAAACATCGGGTACTGCTGCTACATTCGTTATAGTTGATGCGTGGACGGTGACTATTGCTTTCGTTAGGGATTCTCGTTGTATTTTAGATACCCAAGGTGGTGGAATCTCCACCTAAACCGTTGATCACAGACTTGAAGAGAACATGAAAGAGTGTGTCTCTATCTCAATAGATCTCCTTTCTTCTAATTCCGTGAACAGAATTCTTAATTGGTGCTGGACTTTCATTATTGCAGGAGGGAACATGTAACTGCTAGCGGGGGTGAAGTTGGAAGGCTTAACATTGCTGGCGGTTCTGAGGTTGGTGTTTTTAGAGCGCTTTAACTTTGTTTTTCCTCTTCTAGTAACATGTAACATATGTTTATGCAACTTTTTTTTTGGATCGTGACAAATTGGTCCTCTTGGATGTTGGCCGGGAGGTTTATGCCTTTCTAAGTCAATAGAGATATGGATGTTGGAGAGTTTATAGTTCCCGTACCATATATGAAGCAAGTAAAGGTAAGCTTCTTGGACCTTTTGCTACGTTGCTATCAATGTTATGGTCAGCTTCTTGGACCTTTTGCTACGTTGCTATCAATGTTATGGTCACTTTCTCATTTGAAACTGAAGCTCATGTGCACACATTTAAAGTTTGTAAATGAAATGGCTGATGTTTCTTGTTGTTTGTTAAAGCTCTCAAATGCATGCGGGATGCTTATAATTGCTTCGGGTTGCATTTGGGATGCCTTATCATCGAAAATGGCTGCTGAATCTTGTCGTGGATTGCCAGCTGAACTTCCAGCTAGACAAGTTGTTAAGGAAGCATTAAGGACACGAGGGTGAAAGGATGACACGACATGCATCGTTGTCAATATAATTCCCCTTGAAAATTCACCGCTACCTTCGCCTCTTCCCAAAAAGTCGAATAAACTGAGATCTTTTTTTATCCCGGAGCAAGTCTCGTGATTTCGGCAATAAATTAGTGAAGAAGATGTCAGCTGTTGGTATAGTGGAAGAGTTGTTTGGATAAGGCTCAACAATGCTTGCTGAAAGGTTAGCACTTAGCACTAGACATCAAATGATCAAACAAATACCTATAATTTCTCAGATGCGAGTGTCGGATTCAAATATTTAGAAAGTAAATAATGCATCGCTTTCACGTATTATTGCAGATTAGGAAACGATGAGTGGACGGGGCAAACAACATCAGGTATATTCACATGCGGTGTATGCCAAGCGGACCTCGCTCTGAACGAAGGCATTTCGGTTCTTGCAAGCTCCATATTGTCAACCAGTTCAAAGCCATGTCAAGAGCCCTTCCTTTATGTCGGTTGCCGCAATAAAAAGGATGTCATGGAAGAAAAACTCCTCGGTGGTGTTAAAGTGGCATAGCTTTTTAGTTATAATAATAGTATTTGCCTCCTTCAAATTCTAATTCTTTTGATAGCAGTCCTTTTTTAATAAGTTAGGCAATTGTTTCAATCATACTATGTTGTGCAAATGTATATGTATTCCTACTCAATAATTTCTAAATCTAAGGCTAAAGGGTTACTTTTGCCCCGAGTTCGACCCAAAAATGCAATTTCACCCATCGTCGAAAAGTGCACTCAATGTGGCCTTCCGGTCCATGAAATCGATCAAATTGACCCTTTGATCGATGTTGACCGTTACAGTGCTGACGTGACAGTTAATGATGATGACGTGGCAGTCCATGATGCTGACGTGGTGGTCAACGGCGCTGATGTGGCAGTACACGTGGGATCATGATGTGGCAAGAGGGGCTGAATTGATTATTTTAACTGAATTTGAGGGCATAATTGATTTTTTTCTCGAGTTTAGGGGCGTAATTAAAAGTTCAATAACTTATTTAATCTTTAAGCTAAAAAAACTATTAATATTTAAATAATATTTAAATATTTATAAAATATTAAAACATCGTAATGAATTAAATATAAGTAAAAAAATTAAAGTTATAAATATAAAAAATTAAAAAATATTTATAAATCATTAGAGAATCTTTCGATTGTTTCTCGTTATGCTACGCGTACTAATGTTCCTTGAACATATTTTCAATTGAGACATCCTTGTATTAAAGTATTAATAAAGCCAAAATTCTCTTTCATTTCTCTACATCAAATATTAATGAGCATCAATTTGATGTAAAAAAGCGGGGAAAAATTGAATTCTATTGTTACTCTAGTACAATGTTGATTCCACTAAATTTTTTTAACGAATAGTAATACTCAAAGTGATGAAGTCGAATTTTTTTCTATAAAAGTGTTTAATTTTTAATACTTTATAAGAAAACTTTTATTAAGTTTTTACATTAAATTTTATCATTTTTTAATTTATAATGTATTTTAATTTTTTATATAATTTTTATTTTTAGTAATTTTTAGAATATTTTATTTATTTTTATTAACTTTATAGATTTTTATAAAATAAATTAAAGAATATTTTGATCGTTTGTGAGAGTCTTCACTTTATTTTTTTTAAATATCCCAACTTAATAAAATTATTTATCTAGTTTTAATATTTTAAAATTTTAATAATTTCATAAATTCTTAATTTTAAACTTAAATATTAAATAAATTATCAAATTTTTAATTAAAATTAATTATGCCCCTAAACTCAGGAAAAAATCAATTATGCCCTCGAATTCAGTTAAAATAATCAATTCAGCCCCTCCTGCCACATCATCATCCCACATGTACTACCACGTCAGCACTGTTGACCACCACATCAACATCATGGATTGTCATGTCATCACCGTTAACTGCCACGTCAGCACCATAACGGTCAACGTCGGTCAAAGGGTCAATTTGATTGATTTCATGGACTCGAGGGCCACATTGAGTGCACTTTTCGGCGAGGGGCAAAATTGCATTTTTGTGTCGAACTCAGGGGTAAAAGTGCCCATTTAGCCTAAATCTAATAATATTTGGCATCTAATAAAAATCATGAATGCAAAACATTTTTTGTTGGAATTTCAAACAAAATGAAGTCATGGTTCAGTTTTCATTCTGACAAAAAAGCAAGAGGACGACTAAAAACCAAAATTTTTAAACTAGAAATTTCTATTACAACAACAGTAGTATTGATAATACACATCTTAATGGTAATAGAATTTGTGTGTTTCAAAACAAACTCTCATTGATTCTGCTTTTTTACATGGTTTCATACTCTATTGAAGAGCTTCTTTAGAATAGCATTTTTCTTGCTTGACTTGCTTGCAGTTTTAGCACAATCCAGAAAATTAAATATAAGAGATGAAGAAGACTAAACCAAGCAAGCAAAATTCAGTGTTAAAAATCTACTAGAAGGTGGATGTTCCACTATAAAAATGAAGAGAAGCAAATAATAGTAGTTGAAGTTCTTAAGATTAGTCCACTCGACGAAGATAAACAATCAAGCTAAGTTGCAGTAGTATAAAAGATTTAGAGAATGGATGAGAAACCTGGTTTTCCTAGTTTATGCAACTTGTAACGATGACGAGCAGAATTGTTTGGGTTAAAGCACCGCACTGTATACCGACCCACATGCCAACCCCTTTCAACTGTAGCCAGAAGGAAAGGGTGACAGCGGCAAGGATTCCAACAAGATAAAATGCTCCCATGTTAACATAAGCTCATATATGCTGCTATCTGCATCCCCTTGCGACACCTGATCCAAGCATGCAAACATTTGTAAGACTACCACTATAACATTCATCTCCTTGGAAATATATCAAATTTTCACGAAAAAGATAATGGGTTTAACTTTGAAGAACCACAAGTAAGCTGTCAAGAATAACGGACACACAAACCAAGAGAGACATGGTTGTCACATAATCCACCACTTCTTTCTCATTGCTATAAACATAACCGAAAAGGTGCCGCTTTGCGAACAGGGTTCTAGCAACCATAAGACTCTAAAACTGCGAGAGCCATACCAACATACACCGCTACACGAGCTGCATTTGGTTTCCCTGCGCCTAGTTCGTTCGAAAATCTAGCATTGTATATACAAATAGAAAATGATTCTTAGTTAAATTGACTTGGCTTGAAAAAGTTACAATTTTAGTCAGTAAAGAATCACAGTACATGTATGTGCATGGATAACATGACAAACCTTGCTGCAGCACCAAGTCCATATGGTATTGCATAAAGTGTTGAAAATGGTGTTGAAACTGCTTGGAAAAAAGAGAAACTTATGTTCGTAGAATAATTACAATATGATGCAATTGAAAAATCGATTAAGCTTTGGAGCATACAAGATGCATGGATTCCCATTTTTTTCTTATTGTTGAGCTCCATAAGCCTGTCCACACAACCTTTCCAATGCAGAAGCCATTCCCAGCTGATGATCACATACAAATTACAAAACTTAGTAGGTTGAAATTCTATAAGTTCATATAGTAGTGACAATCAAGAGCATTCATGGTTTATCGGTTATAGTATGTTGGTTAACTATAATGAGATGAACATATTATATTTAGACATTAAAAGAACCTACATGTTAACTGTGGTAGTATGTCGATTAACCATGAAGACTCATAGTGACAATTACTGTCATTAGCATGGCCAAATTCTTGCTATTGCAGATTTAGTAGACAAAAGTCAAAACTAAACTAAAGCTTGAACTTTGTCAGTTGAAAAGGGTTGGATCATATGTCCATTGTACAATGCTTAAAGATTGATTAGGCAACGTAAGCCGAAAAGGTCAAGAAACATTAAATAGAAACTTACAGATATAAAATAATAGAGGACATGGAAGTAGTTAGGAGTCAGTCCAAGGATACTATTTCCTCTCCATCATCTTTGCAAACATTATTCTCGCAGTTCTGACACTTGCTACCTTCGTATAATCACTTATCATTAAGGTTTCAGACATTATATTCATAACTAGCATCCTATCGAAAAGACATCTAGCTTTTGATTTTATTGCATTTTGCATACATATCAACCAATGCATTGCCCAAGATAAGTTCATCCCTCAACTTATTGTATTTCACAACACGAGCATGAATCTGCTTGCCTTCCTTGATCGCTGACAAGCTAACACAAGCACTAACCATGCTGGAAAATGTGATCTCATCTGGTTCAATCCCACAATCCATCATACTCAAGAAAACCTGAAGAGCCGCACTAGCCGAATCATTTTGCTCATAACAAGTTATCAAACTATTCCAAGAAACTCTATTCCTCTCACTCATATAATCGAAAGCTTTTTGCCCACAACTGACATTACCACATTTCTCATACATATCAACAAGAGCCAAGCCCGTATAAACATTGGAAAAGAACCTAGTTTTTGATATTAAAGCATGGACTTGAGCACCGAGTTTAATGTCTTTCAACCCATAACAAGCGCTGAGAACACTACAAAATGAGTACTCGTTAAGCACAAAGTTCTCTCTATGCATCCTAACAAAATAGTGAAGAGCTTCATCGAATTTATCTTGTTGAGCAAACCTGGAAATTATCAAATTCCAAGAGCATTGATCACCCTCAGGCATCGAGTAAAAAATCTTCGCTGCATCATCAACATAGCTCAACTTCGTCAATACAGATATGATCGAGTTCCAAGAAAAAATGTTTCGTTGAGGCATTTTGTCAAACACCTTCCAGGAATCCTCCAAGGAGACACACTTTTCGTAAGCATCAATTAGCCTGTTAAGGATAAAAGTCTTAAACGTAAAATTAGATTTGATGATTCGTACATGTAGGCGATTTGATGTAGCCTAAATTTTGATACATAAATCTTACTGGATTTGTTGCGCGAACGGCGGGGAACGAGGGTCAGGCTGAAGCAGGGACGGAGGCGCGGCGGCGACAATCTCGCCAGCGAACGGTGGCTGGCGGGGGCTGGAATGGCAATGAGGAAAAAAGGAATTACGGTTTTTAATTTAGGGGTTATATTAGATCCAATTGTTTTAAAATAAAGATTAAAAATAGATTATGTATGAAAAAATAATTTAATTGAAAATTTATTTTAAATAACTATTAATTGTACGTTGAGTGCTTAAAATTTTTAACCTTTATTAATTAATTTAATAATGTTCATCGGTGTTCATCATTAGTGGTGTTCATCAATGTTCGTCGCACGTGGTAGACTCATCCATAAATATATTATAAATTAAAATAGTGTGTAAATAATAAGGGTTAAATTTATTATTTCCTTTTAAATTAGGACTAAATTAATTGATTGTGCAAATTTGGAGGACTAAATGTAACTGTCACGTCATCCTTTTAACGACAACTAACGAGCTAATGACTAAATTAAAGAAAAATTAAAAATTTAATGGTAAAATTGAAACAATTTTAATTACCATATTGAATAATTTATCAAACTTGACCATTTGTGAACTTTACCTTAAAATAAATAAAAATTCGAGATTAAAAAAATATAAGTTATATAATGATTTATCTTGAAAAGATAAGAGGACGAAATGTATGATTACATAAAAAAAAGAGAATTAGATAAGGTTTATGTGATTCATCCAGGCGACCCTGGTTCAAGCACTAATTTTGTACCGTGTGTGTGCCTTATTAAAAAAGACTAAAAAAGTTGAATAGATGCTACCCTTATATCACACCAGTATATTAAAAAAAACTTACTATACAATTTCTGTGATTGGATAAAATTTGAGTTGTGATAATATTTCGCTTTAATCACCTAAGTAAAAAGAGAATTAGAATCGTTAGTATCTTAATATTAATATTGTAAATATTTATAATTAAAATTAATAAAAATTTAAACAATTTGATTTGACTCGACTCGAAAAATATTTTAAATAAATTTTGAATTATAGAATATAACTCGACTAACTCGAATTTTAACTCGACTCGGTGCAAAAATATATGATTCGATTATCCGTTGATCTGATCCAATTTTTTTATTTTTCGAATCGAATCGAATATATGATTCGATTATTCGATTATCAAATTCAAATAGTGTGCAAATAATGAGGGTTAAATTTATTATTTCTTTTTGAATTAGGACTAAATTAATTGATTGTGCAAATTTGGAGGACTAAATGTAATTGTCACGTCATCCTTTTGACGACAATTAACGAGCTAATGACTAAATTAGAGCAAAATTAAAAGTTTAATGGTAAAATTGAAACAATTTTAATTACCATATTGAATAATTTATCAAACTTGACCATTTGTGAACTTTACCTTAAAATAAATAAAAATTCGAGAGTAAAAAAAAATATAAGTTATATAATGATTTATCTTGAAAAGATAAGAGGACGAAATGTATGATTACATAAAAAACAGAATTAGATTAAGTTTCTGTGATTCATCCAGGTGATCCGGGTTCGAGCACTAATTCTACCGTGTGTGTGTCTTATTAAAAAGGACTAAGAAAATTGAATAGATGCTACTCTTATATCACACCAATATATTCAAAAAAAAAAAAACTTATGATACCGTTTCTGTGATAAAGTTTGAGTTGTGATAGTATTTCACTTTAATCACCTAAGTAAAAAGAGAATTAGAATAGTTAGTATCTTAATATTGTAAATATTTATAATTTAATTTAATAAAAATTCAAACAATTCGATTTGACTTGACTCGAAAAAATTTTAAATAAATTTTGAATTATAGAATATAACTCGACTAACTCGAACTTTTAACTCGACTCGGTGCAAAAATATATGATTCGATTATCCGTTGATCCGGTCCAATTTTTTATTTTTTGAATCGGATATAGATCACTACATTTCAAGTTTCAGATTATCCGAAAATTTAAAATCTCATGAATATGAAAATTGTTATATTTAGCCTTTTGGTGGTTGTTATATTCGAAAATTCAAAGAATTGAAATTTACATATAAGTGAATCTTGTTATATTTGTTGTTTATTATATATGAAAATTCGAAATTTTCATAGATACGACCGCCAAATTCGAAAAACACTTAAATCAAAATATATATTCGGATAATCGAATATTCTAATATCTAGATATTCGATTTCTTTCGAATCGAATACGAATCGCTATTTTAATGATTTTAAAGTTCATATATTCAATTTTTCAGATCGCATCCGATCCAATATCCGAAATACACGCTTACTACCACCATAATTTACTAAAAATTAAGTTAAACTAGTGACACAACGAAATGAGTAATAAAAAGCAACACATAACAAAAAAGGAAAATAATTTAACCCTCATTATTAACACACTATTTCAATTTGATCTTATATTTTAAATTTGAAATAATTTAATAATTTTGTTCTTAAAAAATAATGACACGTGTCATCGTTGGAAGGAAAATAAATGAGAGAGTTGAGTTAGGAAATAGGAGACTCAAACTTGAGAAAGAAAAATGGAATAAGGCACAATAAACCACTGGGCCAAAGTTCCTACAAGTTATTTATAACGTATGTTCTTGTTGTTCCCATTGTCTTCTCCCCATCCTTGATCTGTATTTTACATATATCAGAGTTTTAATAGGGAAATAAATAAAAATTTAAATCCCATCCAAAATTTCCCAACTTAGCTCCCAAATGATATATAACTTGTAGGAATTTAAAACGAAATGAAATTTGGCCTAGTGGTTTATGATACGTGTACATCTTTTCGGATGAAAAATGTATTAAAATATTTCTAACTATAAATATATTATCAAATTGAAATAGTGTGTAAATAATGAGGGTTAAATTTATTATTTCTTTTTAAATTAGGACTAAATTAATTGATTGTGCAAATTTGGAGGACTAAATGTAACTGTCACGTCATCCTTTTAACGACAACTAACGAGCTAATGATTAAATTAGAGCAAAACTAAAAGTTTAATGGTAAAATTGAAATAATTTTAATTATCATATTGAATAATTTATCAAACTTGACCATTTGTGAACTTTACCTTAAAATAAATAAAAATTCGAGAGTAAAAAAAATATAAGTTATATAATGATTTATCTTGAAAAGATAAGAGGACGAAATGTATGATTACATAAAAAAAGAGAATTAGATAAAGTTTCTGTGATTCATCCAGGTGACTCGGGTTTGAGCACTAATTCTGTATCGTGTGTGTGCCTTATTAAAAAGACTAAGAAAGTTGAATAGATGCTACCCTTATATCACATCAGTATATTAAAGAAAAACTTACAATACAATTTCTCTGACTAGATAAAGTTTGAGTTGTGATAGTATTTCGCTTTAATCACCTAAGTAAAATGAGAATTAGAATCGTTAGTATCTTAATATTGTAAATATTTATAATTAAATTTAATAAAAATTCAAACAATTCGATTTGATTTGACTAGAAAAAATTTCAAATAAAATTTGAATTATAGAATATAACTTGACTAACTCGAATTTTTAACTCGACTCGGTGCAAAAATATATGATTCGATTATCCGTTGATCCGATCCAAATTTTTATTTTTCGAATCGGACATGGATCACTACATTTCAAGTTTCAGATTATCCGAAAATTTAAATTTTCATGAATATGAAAATTGTTATATTTAGCCTTTTGGTGCTTGTTATATTCGAAAATTCAAATAATTGAAATTTCCATATACGTGAATCTTGTTATATTTGTTGTTTATTATATATGAAAATTCGAAATTTTCATAGATACGACCTCCAAATTCGAAAAATACTTAAATCAAAATATATATTCGGATAATCGAATATTCTAATATCTAGATATTTGATTTCTTTCGGATCGAATACGAATCGTTATTTTACTGATTTTAAATTTCATATATTCAATTTTTCAGATCGCATTCGATCCGATATCCGAAATACACGCTTACTACCACCATAATTTACTAAAAATTAAGTTAAACTAGTGACACAACGAAATGAGTAATAAAAAGCAACACATAACAAAAAAGGAAACAACCTTAATAATAACTTCTTTACTGTTTTACGTGAAATAAAACAACCTTAATCTAAGATGTTTGTTCAAATACATTTGACAACTAATTAATTTTTTTAGTAATGTATGTATGTATGGAAGCTAATTATAGTGGATAAATTGTTATTAAAACGTACAAGAAGACATGTGATCAAGCACATTTGAATGCTGATCATCTTTTGATGACTTACGAGTCGCGTAATTTTAAGGTATCTATCGTAATAAGTCGAGTGATTAATTGTTCGTGTTTGACGTATATGAAACATTAACTAACCAATGGTTGGTAATAAAACTCTTATCATCTCATCTATATTTGAGCAATGGATAGGGTTGGACCTAAATAAGAGTCAAAAAAGACCGTGGCTTCCCTCTCTCAAGATTTTTAAATATTATTATTTCGTCTCACAAATTTATAAAAAAATAATTTGGTCCTTCAAATGATTTAAGATTCTTATTAAATTTTATTTTTTTGAATATTTTTAATCAAGTCCCTATATATATATATTTTAAAAATTCATCAAAAATCTCTTTTCTATGATTTTTAAAGGCTTATGTAACCCCCTCGTCCCGGTCTGGCCGGACGACCGGTCCGAGTGGGCCACACGGGGAAAACCGAAGCGAAACCCGTTAAGGTCCCACCTCGGTTAGCAACCCTAGAAAAATTTCTTTTATTTATCTTGTCTAAAAGTCCATTTAAGTCCTATGTGATCAAACAACGGAATAAAATACATGAGACAAACATTCGATCCCAAAACAACAATTAAACAGCCCACTTTAATATTTTAAATAGGCCGTTTCGAAACACCCTTGAGGCGTATCGAAACGCCTTGACCAGGTCAACTGTCCCAGAGCCTCTACAAGGGGCCGTATCGAAACGGTGGTCAACCGTTCCGAAACGCCCTCAACGGTCAACTTCTCGTGGTCAACGAGATTTTGACCATTTCGAAACCCTTATACCCGTTTCGATACACCTTCATCTCGTGAATTTCTCAGAATTCCAGTAGCCCAAACGTTCCGAAACGCGTATCGGAACAGGGGTTTCAAAGGCCATACCGTATCGAAACGCGTTCCGATACGGGGTCCCTGAAGCCTTACCCGTTCCGAAACGACCCAGCCCGTTTCGAAACGCGAGCTGTCTGCAGCCTTTTGAAATTCAAATTTAGGGGTATTTCAACAAGTATGAAGGTCCCATAGGACCCCTAAAGGCACACAAAACCATCAAACAAAGTCTAGAGGCATACATCCTAGATTTAACATACTCAACCACATACAAGCATGGATTTAGACAATCTTTCTAACATGGCAAACTACACATTAAGAGCCTTTCATACAAGCATGCTTGAAGACATTAAAAAGAACCAATAAGCATCATACATCTCAAATAAGTTTACATGTCATTCAAGCAACTTAAGCATTCATAAGACATCCATCATACAAGCATTTGGCAAGATATATCATGCTTACAAACCAAGTCAACCATAGACATACATCAAACTCAAATCAACAATACCTATCCCATTGCTTAACTATTACATTCTAACTTTTAAGGTTCATACTTTGAGCTAACCATTAGCAACACTTGGATACCCTTCCTTGCCCTTGCCACCCTCAAGCTATTGATCTGCATTGTCGAACAAAATAGAGCGTAAGCATAAAAGCTTAGTGAGGGTAAGCTCTTTAAAAACAAACCTCGACAATGCAGGGTCCAAGCACGAGCTTCAACCAAGATAAAATGCATGTTCTTACCTCCGATCCACACGAGCCATAATTCTAAATGATGCATGAACATATAATCAATATCATGTCATGCTCAACATGTTTAAATCCACAACATATGAAATCACATATATTAAACCATGTTGGCAACACCTCCCAAAACACATTGGCTCACAATTAACCACATGTTGGCAACATAAACTACAATCTGTATTGGCAACTAGCTATGACTCGAATACGCGGATAACCGTTAGAACTCACATCCAACAACTCAACCATTACCTGACGGTGGGATTCCACTCATCACCGTTCACGCGGAGGGGATTCCACTCATCCTCACGCCCCGTCGATGGGATTCCACTCATCACCGACTAATATAAATACAATTTCTGGGCGAACCCGTACTCCTCCTTGGTGACTCAACGCCACCAAGGCCACGCGCGACTTTTGACTCATGTGTACACACTAACATCCTAATGATCGATCATTTGTACCCAAGCATACTAGTGCCAAATACTACACATTTCATTAATCATTCATAATATCAATTCATAACACTTTCGTGCTTAGCACGTACTCACCATGATCCTCAGATCATGAAACCACCTCATAATATCAATTCTCATGCCAATACCACATGTACATCATTAACAACCATATTACATTATATATTACACATGTGTATAACCATATCATATCTATCATCAACATGCATATAACAATGCATCAAACATGCCTCAACATACGTGTATACAACATATACTTAATCAACACCATCGCAATTTAACATGGGGCATATACAACCATTAAAAGTGCAACCAAGGTCTCTAATCAAAGCTTGGGATTAGGCTACCACTCTAATCCCAACTCTAGGTGGGTTTACCAAGCCTATCCTAGGTTCACATGCTTGAACCAAATACTCAAAACCATTTGAAAATATTTAACCACTCACCTAAGCTTCCAAGCTTCAAGCCAAGCAAGCAACCTCTCTCAAATTTCCGGATTTCTTCCCGAGGCTTCTCCAACACAAATTCCCGCTTTCAAACAACCTCAAACACAATTCAAACAATTCCAAATCAGCCCAACATCAAAAACCAACCCGGAATACAATTCAATCACAATTTACAACGTTGCAAGCCATGACCAAACCCCATACTTTGCAATTTCGGACAGCCCCTAAACCATGTCCAAAAACCATGTTTCCAACATCCATAGCACCCACAAACAATCCCAAATCAATCCCTAACCATAGAACTACCATTGGGCTATCAATTCCCACCTAAAACAACCCCCAAAAATCACCCAAAACCCTTCAAAAAACCCATTTTTACCCAATTTCGGGAATCATGTTAAAATCATGTAAAAATCATCTATGTTGGGTCTTATGGGTAGTAAACAACATATATAACTTCAACAAATCGAAAGCTCAATTTAAAGACATTAAAGTTTGCATTTTTATCCCAAAAACTCAAAACCCTAAACTTTAAAATCTATGAGCTTTATGAAAATTAAAGGTATCATCTTAAAGAGGAAGAGGAGGACAAGTTAGAAACGGTTTTACCTTTCAAAAATCACCAACAAAGAGCATGGGGATGAAGGAATGAAGATTTGGAGAGGGAGTGGGTTTTTGGTGTGAAGGAGAGGAAAGAAGAAGATGAAGATATGAATAAAAGGGGTCTTTTAAATTAAAGGGGTTTTAAAAATGGGAGACCCTTTTAATTACACCTTTTCCATTAATGAGATGACATATCTCATCCATGTTTAAAATCCATGAAATTGATTTCAAAACAACTTAAGTCCAACATAAAATAATTCGTTTTGAAAATACGAAGCCCAAATATTAATTTATCATTTTAATTATAAAAACCGAAACCCGAAATAATATTTTAATATAATTTTCTCCCGGCCCCCAAACCCGGGTGTTACAACTCTCCCCCACTTAAGAAATTTCGTCCCCGAAATTTATCGGACATGAAAATACCACGAAATCTACTCCTCCACACTTACCTTCTCACCACAACATACTAACCAACTCATAGACTTACCACGCAACAGCAGCTATCTAACACTCAATCTCAACTGATTCTTCGTTGCACGCAAATTCCAAACTCAACTCAATCTCTTCTACACATAGCACAGAACAGATCTGACTCACACTCTCGAATTATAGATACACAGACACAACACGAAACTCTTTCTAACTCTGGTGGTAACCGCGACAGATAAACAACTGAACTAGCCCGATTCAGAATCTCATACAACATTGTTTGAATACTTGACCCACAACTTTCTCTGACTGATCATCTGACTTCAACAGGTAACCAAACACTATGCAGACGTCTTCAAGAATTTAGTTGAAATCTCGAACCTCTATTACTCACTTTCTTTAAGAATCTTCCACGGGTGTAACAAACTAGAAGGAAACTGATACTCGGTCTTGACAAGCTGGCAATTTACACACCTACTCTCATACTGAACAATGTCATCCATCAACTCAATCTAGAAGTACCCATCTTCAACCCACGATACGTCTTCATACTACTCAGATGCAATACAAATGAACTGCCGTATGCTTCGGCCAACACAATACGTCTCCAAACACTATGTCAAGCGGTACAACTATTCTGTCTCTGAAGTGCAAAACTCTATCTTCTCTGAAACTGTATTCTGAAGGTCTTCCTTCTACTCTGCCTCGCACGTGAGGTGCCAAGAATCTGTCTTGCAACTGTTTCTTTTCAAACATTCTGACTCAAAGTAGCCTTAACCCGAAACTCGGCCACAAAACTACTATCATCTGATATACGGAATTCGGCAATTGCAACTCGTAACTCAACTACTAATCTAACAGCAAATACAACTCGGAACTCGGTTGCTACGTAGACTCTCTTCAGATAGTACTCAATCTTGAGATCACAGTCTTTAAGCAATTCTAACTACTCATGTTGTTCAAGTTTCAACCCTTCCTAAGTTGTCTAACAACTCAAGTTCTGATAATATGTACGTACACACTGTGCATTTCTTACTTTACAAGCTTTGTCTCTAAGTCTTCGAAGCAAATACAACTGTAATTAACTCTATGTCTCATATCGAATAACTCTTCTCACGGTCTTTCAACTAACTCGATGAACAAGTAGCAATCTTCCGTCTTGCATAAGCACACAACCTAACTCTACATATAATGCATCACTGTGGTTCACAACCCTTTCTCTGACATAAGTTGATTCAAGGTCGAAGCTCTCTTCAAAGTTTCTTTCAGTTTCTCAAGGGCTCATTGTCTCGCATCTAACCACACAACTGAACATTCTTCTGTAGCAATCTATCAACGGAGCAACTATCTTCAAACACTATTTACAATTCCTGAAAGTAACAATGCTAGGCCTAGAACTATAGATATCTGTCACAGTCTTCAATTTCTTCCAACTCACATCTTCCTTTGTCTGTTCAAGATTTGTTCTAATACACTCTGCTAATTTTCATGTTCTAAGAGGACATCTTCATTAACTCGAAGCTCACGTTGCATAACTTGACATACAACTGATTCCCTAAAAGGATCTACCACACTAACTTCAAAGCTTGTCATGGTCTTCTTTGGTACTTGAATATACTCATGTGTCAACTATGAGAACTACTACAACTGATCAAGGAACTCGGAAATTATTCAGTTCAACATCTCCATGAAGGTAACTAATACACTAGTCAAACAAAACGGCATAACTCAGAACTCAAGGTGGCCACATCTCGCCCCTAAAGCTGTCTTCGGTACTTCAACTTTTCTCACTTTCAACTGGTAGTAAACGGATCTCAAACTAATCTTCAAATAGACTGAAGCACACACTAACTGACCAACCAATCACTGACACTTGAAAACAGATACTAATCATTCACTGTCACTTGTTTCGACTGTATGTAATCTGATCACATTCTTGTATGGTCTTTTCTCTTCTTCACAAATTGCACTGTAGAACTCTGAGATGATGCACTAGGCCTAATGAATCTAAGGTCTAACAAGTCTCGAAGTTAATTCTTCAACATTCTCAATTCTTCCGGGATTCACAAGTTACAGAGCAAACAAAACAGAAGTAACCTCGAAAACGGTCTCAATAACAAACTCTTCCTCTCTAGACAAGAGATAAGCCGACAATTCTTCCAAACACTTCTAGGAAAAGAAAACACAAAATATCCTAACATTATGCGGTCTAGTCTTCATTCAAAATCAATTTCATCACAATTACTAAGCAAGCCTGTCAACTAAACTCAATCAATCTTTGACCTCTAAATCTGGATCAACATTCAACAAGAAGTTCACCTTCTCACCTACCACTACAGTCACACATAAATCTTGTAACTTCAAGTCAACTCTTTCTTTGTCTCAACGTATACACTAACTATTTGCTCTTCAAGTCGAGCCTTGGAAAAAGGCACATCAAAACTGTAGGAAGACAATCACTTCACATCTACTAGAAACTAGTAACTCTGAACCACCAACAAACATCTTCTGTACATCTTTCTGATCACTACTATCTCCCAAAAGGTCTAGTCACATGCGTCCCTACGTTTAAAATCTCAATAGAGATACGTCAAAATCTTTGCACGCTCACACAAACGGACGATTCTGCAAAAATTGTAACTTCACAAGTACACAACTGATAGTCTTCGGTCCTCTTGTTTTCAGACTGATTCTTCAACAAAATCCGGCTCTTCTAGACTATTCGTAGAGCATTTCAAAACTTCAAAAACGCAGTTCTGGGCACACACAGACAACCATACTGGAAAACCACCCAGACGCACACTGGCCCCATACACACAAATCGGTTCCCATTCACGGATACTGATCGGCTGTCTTGCATCGAAATCATAGGCTGAACCCCAACGGTCACCACTAACACTTCTGAAATTCAGATTACTCACACGAGACCCCTACCTAGATCTCGCCAAAAGAACTAAGGTACTCATACCTACCTCATCGAGCACATTCAAACTTGCATGCTTGTTAACAACATACGGAAGTACGAACTCAGAACCAATCAGAAGAGACAGACTCAAAACTGTACCAAGGGCTTATCCACTATAACATAGATACCACCTGACTCCCACTCATAGGTCTTCACTTCTTTTCACCAACTAATACCAGAATCGGTCTCGTCATCTCCCACCAACAAGAATCAACTCACGTGCACGCGGACTCGAGCAAACAAATTGTTCCTCAACTCCGGTACAACTATACTCCCCTAACTATAGCAAAGAACTTCCTCTACATCATCCCCATTTTCAAAACCACAACTTCCACTTACCGATTCACGGCCCACACTCTGGCCCTAAACTTACTAAAAGCAATAAATCAATCAACAATTTAACATACAAGTTGGGTTAGCAAAGGAAAGGTCCAAGTGGCTCAAGTATGATTTCCCTCACTTAAAATCCTTTTTCCGATGTAATAGAAGCAATGGGACTCTACTAAACATGTTTCAAACAAATCAACACACATACATGCTTAACCAAGCATATAACAAGGATTACTTGCTAAACAAGCAACACATGCGTACGATCAAACAACATGCATTCTCAATCAAACAATCACACATCACAGCATACACGGGTAACGAGCAACATGCTTTTAAACAAACAGTCAACATACTTGTCATACAAGCAATCATACTTACAAAACAAGCAAACACCGTGCACATCAATTCAAAACTTAAACTTACCTCACTTACCTGCCCAAGGTCTCGGTAACCTTAGGCTCTGATACCAACAAATGTAACCCCCTCGTCCCGGTCTGGCCGGACGACCGGTCCGAGTGGGCCACACGGGGAAAACTGAAGCGAAACCCGTTAAGGTCCCACCTCAGTTAGCAACCCTAGAAAAAATTCTTTTATTTATCTTGTCTAAAAGTCCATTTAAGTCCTATGTGATCAAACAACGGAATAAAATACATGAGACAAACATTCGATCCCAAAACAGCAATTAAACAGCCCACTTTTAATATTTTAAACAGGCCGTTTCGAAACACCCTTGAGGCGTATCGAAACGCCTTGACCAGGTCAACTGTCCCAGAGCCTCTACAAGGGGTCGTATCGAAACGGTGGTCAACCGTTCCGAAACGCCCTCAACGGTCAACTTCTCGTGGTCAACGAGATTTTGACCATTTCGAAACCCTTATACCCGTTTCGATACACCTTCATCTCGTGAATTTCTCAGAATTCCAGTAGCCCAAACATTCCGAAACGCGTATCGGAACAGGGGTTTCAAAGGCCATACCGTATCGAAACGCGTTCCGATACGGGGTCCCTGAAGCCTTACCCGTTCCGAAACGACCCAGCCCGTTTCGAAACGCGAGCTGTCTGCAGCCTTTTGAAATTCAAATTTAGGGGTATTTCAACAAGTATGAAGGTCCCATAAGACCCCTAAAGGCGCACAAAACCATCAAACAAAGTCTAGAGGCATACATCCTAGATTTAACATACTCAACCACATACAAGCATGGATTTAGACAATCTTTCTAACATGGCAAACTACACATTAAGAGCCTTTCATACAAGCATGCTTGAAGACATTAAAAAGAACCAATAAGCATCATACATCTCAAATAAGTTTACATGTCATTCAAGCAACTTAAGCATTCATAAGACATCCATCATACAAGCATTTGGCAAGATATATCATGCTTACAAACCAAGTCAACCATAGACATACATCAAACTCAAATCAACAATACCTATCCCATTGCTTAACTATTACATTCTAACTTTTAAGGTTCATACTTTGAGCTAACCATTAGCAACACTTGGATACCCTTCCTTGCCCTTGCCACCCTCAAGCTATTGATCTGCATTGTCGAACAAAAGAGAGCGTAAGCATAAAAGCTTAGTGAGGGTAAGCTCTTTAAAAACAAACCTCGACAATGCAGGGTCCAAGCATGAGCTTCAACCAAGATAAAATGCATGTTCTTACCTCCGATCCACACGAGCCATAATTTTAAATGATGCATGAACATATAATCAATATCATGTCATGCTCAACATGTTTAAATCCACAACATATGAAATCACATATATTAAACCATGTTGGCAACACCTCCCAAAACACATTGGCTCACAATTAACCACATGTTGGCAACATAAACTACAATCTGTATTGGCACCTAGCTATGACTCGAATATGCGGATAACCGTTGGAACTCACATCCAACAACTCAACCATTACCTGACGGTGGGATTCCACTCATCACCGTTCACGCGGAGGGGATTCCACTCATCCTCACGCCCCGTCGATGGGATTCCACTCATCACCGACTAATATAAATACAATTTCCGGGCGAACCCGTACTCCTCCTTGGTGACTCAACGCCACCAAGGCCACGCGCGACTTTTGACTCATGTGTACACACTAACATCCTAATGATCGATCATTTGTACCCAAGCATACTAGTGCCAAATACTACACATTTCATTAATCATTCATAATATCAATTCATAACACTTCTGTGCTTAGCACGTACTCACCATGATCCTCGGATCATGAAGCCACCTCATAATATCATTTCTCATGCCAATACCACATGTACATCATTAACAACCATATTACATTATATTTTACACATGTGTATAACCATATCATATCTATCATCAACATGCATATAACAATGCATCAAACATGCCTCAACATACGTGTATACAACATATACTTAATCAACACCATCGCAATTTAACATGGGGCATATACAACCATTAAAAGTGCAACCAAGGTCTCTAATCAAAGCTTGAGATTAGGCTACCACTCTAATCCCAACTCTAGGTGGGTTTACCAAGCCCATCCTAGGTTCACATGCTTGAACCAAATACTCAAAACCATTTGAAAATATTTAACCACTCACCTAAGCTTCCAAGCTTCAAGCCAAGCAAGCAACCTCTCTCAAATTTCCGGATTTCTTCCCGAGGCTTCTCCAACACAAATTCCCGCTTCCAAACAACCTCAAACACAATTCAAACAATTCCAAATCAGCCCAACATCAAAAACCAACCCGGAATACAATTCAATCACAATTTACAACGTTGCAAGCCATGACCAAACCCCATACTTTGCAATTTCGGACAGCCCCTAAACCATGTCCAAAAACCATGTTTCCAACATCCATAGCACCCACAAACAATCCCAAATCAATCCCTAACCATAGCACTACCATTGGGCTATCAATTCCCACCTAAAACAACCCCCAAAAATCACCCAAAACCCTTCAAAAAACCCATTTTTACCCAATTTCGGGAATCATGTTAAAATCATGTAAAAATCATCTATGTTGGGTCTTATGGGTAGTAAACAACATATATAACTTCAACAAATCGAAAGCTCAGTTTAAAGACATTAAAGTTTGCATTTTTATCCCAAAAACTCAAAACCCTAAACTTCAAAATCTATGAGCTTTATGAAAATTAAAGGTATCATCTTAAAGAGGAAGATGAGGACAAGTTAGAAACGGGTTTACCTTTCAAAAATCACCAACAAAGAGCATGGGGATGAAGGAATGAAGATTTGGAGAGGGAGTGGGTTTTTGGTGTGAAGGAGAGGAAAGAAGAAGATGAAGATATGAATAAAAGGGGTCTTTTAAATTAAAGGGGTTTTAAAAATGGGAGACCCTTTTAATTACACCTTTGCCATTAATGAGATGACATATCTCATCCATGTTTAAAATCCATGAAATTGATTCCAAAACAACTTAAGTCCAACATAAAATAATTCGTTTTGAAAATACGAAGCCCAAATATTAATTTATCATTTTAATTATAAAAACCGAAACCCGAAATAATATTTTAACATAATTTTCTCCCGGCCCCCAAACCCAGGTGTTACAGCTTAAGGGTGTAAGGAGCCCTTAAACTTTTGGGGAGAAAATCAAATAAGCCATAGACTTTTTTGCACCCAATTAAACCCTTGAACTAAAAAATTTAATCAATTAAGCCCTTGAACCAAAAAATTTAATCAATTAAGCCCTTTGATCAATTTTGACCATTAAATCTTGATAGTTTTTTTTAGATATGTTGGTGTAACGCGTCATCTCACAGTGTTTTCACTTGATATTTTTAGAAAATTTTTATTTTATTTAAAGAATCTATAAAAGTTACAGAAAGTGCTGGAAGTGCTGCTGCATTCCGCTCGATGTCGCTCTCGATGCTCCGACCCGCATTGCCATCT
Source organism: Hibiscus tridactylites (assembly GCA_958450335.1). Classification (NCBI taxonomy): domain Eukaryota; kingdom Viridiplantae; phylum Streptophyta; class Magnoliopsida; order Malvales; family Malvaceae; genus Hibiscus; species Hibiscus tridactylites. Next base: position 17,745,165 of record OY288273.1, on the reverse strand, counting down.
CATGAAAAAGCTATTCTCCCATTCAAAAGCGTGCACTGTTAGGTCTTCTGGTGGTTGTAGACACTGTAAGAAGGCATGGCTCATACTGATTATGCACACCAGAAATTGCAAAGAATCCGACTGCGTCGTACCGCGGTGCAGGTATGGCACAAGTCACAACTATACAACCTTTTCGAAAACTTAAACAAATCTAAAAGCCTTCCCCCTGAAAATTGATTATTTTCTTTTCATTTAAATTCATTAGGGACCTAAAGCAGCATGCAAAATCATTGGCACAAAAGCCTGCAGCAGTTTGAAGAAGCACAGGGAAATGGACTTTGGGGATTCAGGATTTGGTAAATAGCACTTTGGATGTGAGTTGTACATTAAGAATTGGATTTCCACTATGTAAACAAGTGAATTTTGCTGATGTTAAACTCATGAGAAATTAATAATATTAAATGTTTTTTTGTTCATCTCTATTCTAAACACACTTGGGGGATGGGCTTGTTGAATTTGTTTCATTTTTATACTTGAATATTAGAATATGCAATATGCGATATACGACGAACAATTTAGAACATCAGAATGATGCGAATAAAGAAACAAATAAAGCAGGCAATCATGGAACCATTGCATATGTACGAACAATCTTCTTCTTCTTCTTCTTCTTCTTCTTCTCAGCATATGATGAATCTCGAACGGAAGACTCGAACACGACAAATCGGGCAAAATATATCATCAAGCAACCATTGATCTATACAACGTTGATGATAGAGATGTTTGCAGTTCGTAAGAAGCCTACAAGAATCCCCTTCTTCAAATTCTTCCAAACATATAGCACAGTCGGTACAATTCGATTCAGTTTTCTCAAGTTTCTTGTACCGAACAACGATCCCCATGATCGAATTCTCGTTGAGTTGCTTTTCCGATGGCAATCTCTGATAATCGGCTTGCTCCGGATATAATAGTCTGGTGAGATCTTTATATAAATACTTGTAACAGTGAACTAATCCCACTAGAAATAAAATCAGATCCTGTAACAAAAATAATACAATCACGATTTGTACTACCATGCTTATTCGGGTTCACTCTAATGTTTAAAGAATCACAAGAGAACGACACGTCTAATTCGCTCTCGGTTTGCATACCTAAAACCCTAAACCACATTATATATTTATAGAGTTATAAAAGAAACTTATATGGCAAGAAATCTAATTAAGTTAGGTTTTTATTTTCCTACGCATGCACTTATCATAATTTAACCTCAATTTTATATCTTTATTAAGTTGTGTAAAATCTTGAATTCTATGAATTGGACATTAGCTTGATGTTTGAATAAGTCTAATTATATAGGATGTTAAAGATTAATCACACATATCGATAATTAAAAACAATAATTATATTATATTTGTTATGAATATTTATCTATGTGGATGTCTATCATGATTAGAACTTCATTTAAGGAGTTTGATTTATTTATTATTAGGAATATTATCTCTATTAATTACAGTTTAATGTATTATGTGTACAACAATAATATGAATATTTACCGTTAGTTGACTAACGATTTTCATCCAATAAGGGTAAAATTTGAACAAAAAATGAAACGTTAGATGATTGTTTGCACCAAAAAAAGATAAGGCTAAAATGACCAAAATGTGAAACATTGGGGGCTATTTTTGACCTTTTGCCTTTTATAAATAAAGGCTCATTTGATTACTATTATTTAAATAATTATTCACTTGATCCATAATTAAAAATAATAACTTATTATTAATAAGGATTGGTCCAAGTGATAAGCAGCTTGAAATTGTTAAGGAATGCCTCGAGTTCGAGGTCTTGTGTATGCAGAAAATTTTCGATGGGAGACTTTCCCACCAAAGTCAAGTGTACGACGCGGATCGATCCAAATTAGTCAGGACAAAGCCTCGAAAAACCGAAAGAAAGAAAATAAAAACTCATTTGATTTATGATTGGAACAAAATTTCAATTGGAGTCAAAAGTGTATGGCTGTAAACGAACCAAACGTTCAGCGAACCGTTCGGCGAAAAATTCGTTTATTTATTAAACGAACGAATATGAACATGATTTTTTTGTTCGTTTAATTAAATGAACGTACACAAACAAAGAGCTCGTTCATTCATTTACGATCGTGAACGTTCGATAATATATTCATTTATGTTCGTTTAAATTTATTCACGTATATCAATTTATATTTATTATTTTTCATAACAAAAGTATTATATTTTTTAAAAATTAAATTTATTCACATACGTTCGTTTAAATTTATTAACATATATCATTTTATGTTCATTCGTTTGTGTTCATTTACGTTCGTTTATCATTTTAACGAATGAACACAAACAATAAATTATGTTCATCTAATTGTTCGTGTTTATTTATTTATTCAGTTAAAATTAAACGAACAAACATGAACATATTTTCGTTTAGTTCGTTTAATGCCTACAAAAGTGAATATCATATAAAAGAAAAGGTTTATAGATAAGAACAAAGCAAATAGACAAAATAAGAAGAAAAGACAAATTTATTAGAGGGTTAATGCACATTTTGCCCCTAACATTTATTATTTTTTTAACTTGGTAACTAAAGTATTTTTTGAACTCTTTTGTTCTTTTACATTTGAGACTTTACCCAAACTACCTAAAAATCTAACGTCGTTTATTAAAAAAATCGTGACTAATAATATCGTATCACGTCTACGTCTCTATTTATTTTTAATTTTCGGATAAAAATAAAACAAACTAAAATGTATACTAAAATATTCATCAGTTTAGTTTTATTTTCTAAAACTACCTTTTCCCCATCCCCGCTTCTTTCCCAAACTCCATTATTCCCACACCACTTTTATATCCCCCATATTTCACCATCACAATCACCTGCAAAAAGAGAGTTTAAAATGACTTGAATCTTTAACAAGTGGGGTTAATAGAATGTGGCCACCTCCTCTCTTCCTTTTTTTTTTACAAAAGCAACCATAAAATCTCAAAAAGCTTTAAATCTTTCTATCTTCTTCACCGTCGATATGTAACGTCAGTTATCTGATATAGGAGAAATGGGACATGCAGGCATGGACGGAGAGATCTCTATTCGTTCACATAGAGCAACGCCATTATTTCGAATTGAAGACCGAAATAAGAGAAATCACCAAGTTCGAGTGCGGGAGTCAAAGAGAATATGATATGTGGATTCAAAGTGTATCAAAACTTCTCTCGATTGCTGTTGAAAGAAATCATAAGAGACAAAGCTCTACTACATGGCCTCACGGAAGCGGTCACGGCAGTAGCGAAAAAAGTTGAGACTGATGCACTTATTTGTCTTCACTTAAAGCTCCACTAGAATATAGCTCGCTCTAGGTGCTCGATACAAGCCATAAGACAATGTCTAATTATGCCAATAAATCAATAGTTTTTGCTTCACTTTTTTGGATGATGCCTGCTGCAATCAAAATTGTAAGAAATGTTTATTTTTCTGCTACATGTTGGATGGTATATGTCATGTAATGCCCCGGGTTTAGGGGTCGGATGTTACTCGGGTAAATCAAGTTCGAGTCGTGGGTTCGTTTTAAAATTTAATTAAGCTTTGGTTTAAATTAAAAGGGTTTGAATTCATTAATGGCATTTTGGTAATTTTAAAATAAAGGAAATTAAGTTGTGAAAATGAGGCTTTTAACATTTTCTATTCATCTTCTTCTTCCTTTGATTTTTTTTCACGTCAAAACCTCCCTTATCCCCTAAACACCATTCCATCAAATGCAACCCTCATTTCAAGTGTTTCCATCAAGGTAAGACCATTTTTGACTTGTCCTTTCAATTCTTAACACATTTATGGTTTTAGATTTTAGAAAACACCATTGTAGAGAAATTTGAGTTTTCATAGTTTTCAAAGAAAAAGGGTGGAACTTTAATGACTTTTCGTTTTGCTTTTGATATGTAGAGTTAAGTTATGAGTTAACCTAGCCCTAAGGTACTTTATATGTTAAATTGGTGGGGTTTTATTAAGAATCCTGAAATGGATTTTTCATGGGTGTTTTAAAGAGTCAAAACTTGTGTTTTTGGTGTGATTATGTGAAAGGGAGTTGGGATGGGGTTATAGTGAAACTAGAATGTTGGTTTGAAGGTGTTTTGGGTGTTGGAAACAAAGGTTTTATGCTGGGTTGTTGGGGAGTACGAAAATAGGAATTTTGGGTATTGGCTTTGGGTTGAAATTGTGAGAATTTGACTTGTAGTTGTAGTTTAGGATTGTGGCAGTGTTTTGTGATGTATTGGCTGAGAAATGTATTGTTTTTGATTGGTTAGAAACAAGGGAAACCGTTGGAGAGGCTTTAGGCACTAATCCGGGGAATTTGGAGACTTGAGATCGGTGTTCGGCTTCCGTTTGGGTTGCATCGATGAGTGAAAATGTCTTAAGGTTTGGGTGGAGCTTTGAGGGGTAACCTAAACCCAAGTGTAAGTTTACTAATCCTACCTTGATGGTTAAGTGATGATGTATGAGTAATTGTTGTGATATCATATGCATTGTGGATTACTTTTACATCTGTTGTTGTGTGTAGTCGCTGTTGGTGTCGAGCCTCACGTGATGGTTGTCATAACTACGGTGATGTGTGATCCCACCGGTAGTGACTAGTAGAAGAGTAGGTGATGTGTGGTCCCATCGGAAAACTACTAGTCGAGCGGTGATGTGTGGTCCCACCGTGTGTGTTTTGGTTGTGCATGTGCAAACCATGTAGTTGTGTTGTTGAGATACCTTTCGTGCATTCAAATGGTTTATTTATCATTAAGAAATGTGTTTTGAAAACTGCATGATTAATGAGTTTTTAGAGCTTCGCTCACTAAGCTGTCAAGCTTACGCTCTCATTTTTCCAACATACAGATCATTAGAGTTCAGAAGGCAAGTGGGCAAGGGGGGAGCTTTTTGGAGTTCTTGAGTAGCTCAAGTATGCTTTAAGTATTTGTAATAATGCCTAGACAATGGGGGTGTAGACTTGTATGGAGTTGGTGTTCAAACTCCTTAGTTGGTTTGTTGGTGTTCAAGCATGTTTGGTTTTATGATACTATGAGTTTTATGTGAGCGTTGATGGACTCATATATGTTGGTTTGTTGTTAATGCCTTGTTATGGATTTGTAAACCATGTATGTTGTTGCCTATATGCTTGTGTTCAAAGGCTTATGACCTTGATCCATGAATGCTTATGTGTTGTTTTGAGAGCATGTAAACCATGCTTGTGGATGCATGTATCTTTTGGCTAGTTAGACCCTTTATGCATGTTTAGTATGCAAGTTTCTCTTAAGTATGGTTGCCTTGGTGTTGATGCCTCATTGTTTGCTTAAATTGATCCGTATGCTTATTCATGGTTGCTAAGTGTTGTACTAAGGTTTGTTTGTGGCTAGGTGAGTCATAAAATGCATCTAGAGTTGAGTCTTGGTTCATTTTGCTGCTAAATTGAGTTTTTGCAGTGCAGGTTGCATCGGTACGCCCAAGGGCCGTATCAATACGGTCCTACACTTTGGGGCTCAGTTTAAGCATAGCGTACCGGTACCCGGGGGTGTATCGATACGCCAAAAGCTCTCTGGAAATCTGAGAAATTGATGAGGTTTTGACGTATCAGTACGAGTCTTGGGTGTATCGACACGATCTTATATCGTTGACCGTGAGAAGTTGACCGTCGAGGGCGTATCGGTACGGTCAACCAGTGTACCGGTACAGTCTCCCTAGGTTGACTCTGGGTAGTTGACCAAGTCAAGGCGTATCGATACAGTCTCCTAGCGTATCGATACGGCCTGTTGTAAATGCTAAAATGGGCTGTTGAATTGCTTATTTGATTGTTTCGCATCGCTTTGTTGTCTCTCCGCTGTCGTATCTCACATATGATGTATGAATGCCTTTAGACAAGATAATAATTAAAAGAAAATTTATAGGGTTGCTAACTGAAGGGGAGCCTTAACGGGTTTCACTTTGGTTTTCCCTGTGTGACCTGCTTAGACCGATCAGTCGTCCAGACCGAGATGAGGGGGTTACATTTGGTGGTATCAGAGCCTAAGGTTTCCGAGACCTCGGGTAGGTAAGTGAGGTAAGTTGATGTGTTATGTTGTTGCTATGTCTCGGTGAGTGTTTTGCCATGTATGCTTGAAGTTTGCTTGCTAGTACGGTGTTTGAAAGCATGTTTTAGTGGCCTTGTTGTTGGTTGAGGGCTAGTCAAATGTCCCTATTGTTAGGTGTTGTTGTCAAAAAATGGTTTTGATTAAACGAGCTTGAGAACCTAAGTCCTTGCTCTTTTGCTAACCTAACGTTTTTCTTTGGTGTTGTGTGTTTGTTGTTTTAGATTCTATCTTGATATGGTGAGACCGAGGGTCGACGTAGAGCGAGTGACCAGGCACTCGGGGGTGAGCCTCATGTTCCTCCTGCTCCCGGTGGTAATGGAGTGGGTGGCGAAGGTAACGTGCCTCAGACTGGTGCGCAAGTCGGAGGTGATGGTAATGGGCCTCAGGCCGGTGCTAACGTTGGAGGTGTTGGGGCTCAGACGGGTCAAGGTCCAGCGAGCACAGACATGACCTATTTGATTCAGACTATAGCCGGAGCTTTTCAGACAACTTTGGCTGGTGTACAAGCTGCAGCACCACCTCAGGGTGCGGGGACAAGATTACCCCTAGAGAGGCTCTGTAGTTTGGGTGGAGTTGAGTTCTGTGGGTTGACTCCCGAGGGTTCAGAGGCGTGGCTTGAGATTACCACACGCATCTTGGGTCAGATGGAATGCTCAGATACTCGTAAGTTAGGTTGCATTTTCTCCTTGCTTCAGGGGGACGCATACACTTGGTGGACCATTGTTACTTCAGGTATGGCCGAAGAGGATATCACGTGGGAGTTCTTCAGAAATGCCTTCAAGAGGAAGTATCTTGGAGTTCGATATTTAGATGAAAGGAAGAGGGAGTTTATGGCCTTGTTTCAGGGTAACAGGACCGTGTCAGAGTACGAGGTTCAGTTTGTGAGATTGAGCCAGTATGCACCTAAGTTGGTTCCTAGTGAAAGGAAGCGGTGTGAGCGCTTCCGGTATGGGTTGACTAGAGATGTGAAGACCTACATGCTTGCCTCTGACTACACTGAGTTTGATGTTTTGGTCACTAAGGTCAAGGATATTGACCAGAACTTAGGCTCTAGTGCTCGTGCTAGTGGGTTCGATTCCGGGAAAAGACATGCAAATTAGGACAGAGATCATGCCAAGAGGCATAGGGATAGGAGGTATCAGCCTGATTCGAGACATAGGGGTGGTAACTATGGATGGGGCCATCAGAGCCAAGGATCTGTGGTACACATTTCGGAGTGCACTAGATGCGGGAGACGCCACCAGGGCAAGTGTACGGGTACCTTTGGGCCATGTTGGAACTATGGTTCCCGAGATCACATGAGGCGCAACTATTCACACCCAGCTAGGGGCGGACGGCTCCAGCTAGGGGTATTGAGCATCAGAGAGGCTGTGGGCTCGGTCGTGGTAACTTTCAGCCGAGGAACGAGGGTCAGAGGAACTTAGCTCATGTACTGGCAGTTCAGCCCGAGGGAGGAGGACCGACTAGGGTGTATGCTCAGCGAGAGGCTGGGAATGACACAGATGTCATTGCAGGTAATTTCTCGTTACAGTATTTGAGTTTGCTTTCTTTGATAGATTCGGAGTCGACACATTCTGTAACCCCCTCGTCTCGGTCTGGCCGGATGACCGGTCCAAAAGGGCTACACGGGGAAAACCGAGTGAAAACTCCCTAAGGAACTTTCCCTCGGTTAGCGACCCTAAATTATTTTTTTCCATTTTAATCTTGTCTAGATGAAAATTACATCCTAAGTGACCATACAGCGGGACAATATTTACGAAACAGTCAAACGAACCCAAACTAACATTTAAAAGCCCAATTTTTAAAGTTATACTACAGGCGGTATCGATACCCTTAAGGAGGTATCGATCCCCCTTGACTAGGTCAACATGGTTTGGTCAACCTGAGGAGACGGTATCGATACCCCCAAGGAGTGTATCGATACCCTCCCCTAAAGTTGACTTCCCACGGTCAAAGCTAAGACAACGGTATCGATACCCTAGAGGCCAGTATCGATACCGAAATCGACAGTGGCTCCAGTGACCAAAAAGGTATCGATACTCTCCCTCGAGTATCGATACACGAGGCCTGAAACCAAAGAGCAGTATCGATACCAGACCAACGGTATCGATACCCCAGCTGCGAACTTGCATGTTTGAGCTGATTTAGAGCACAAGGAGGCCCCTAAATCCCTCTAACACTTCAACCAACACACTATCATCAATCCCTAAGGCAAGCCAACCATAAAAGCATACATATTTCAGCCAAGGGAGTCAAACAAACATGGATTAAAGCATTCAATATAACAACAATCATACCTATCTACACCTCAAGCAACACCATAAGAACCCACTTAACAAGCATAGGCATCATACACATGGTAGTCAAACTTAAAGCATGCATAGCCCAATCCTCATACCAATTCAGACATAAGCAATAAATCCATACAAGAACCATAGAACATAATCCAAGAAGCAATCATAACACAACATAGGTTTAACAATTTCAAGCATAACTTCCTAAGGAGTTTGACCCCAACTCCTAACACTCTATACCCCATTGTCTAGGCATTATTACAAAAGCAAACCATACTTAAACTTGCTTGAGAACTCCCAAAAGCTCCTCCTTCACCCGCTCGCCTCCCGAACTCTAACGATCTGCACGTTGGAAAACAAAGAGCATAAGCAACTAGCTTAGTGAGAGAAGCTCTACAATTTACAACATGCAACTTTCCAAAATACGATTTGTATGCAAGAAAACAATGGATGCATAAGGGTCCATCTCAACCACAACTTTTGGTTTGCACAAGCACAACCAACATACACTTACGGTGGGACTACACATCACCGTTTCGACTAGTGGATATACAATGGGACTACACATCAAAGTACTACCCTACTAGTCACTACCGGTGGGACTACACATCATCGTAGTTTAAACCACCATCACATGAGGCACGAACTCAACACGACTACTACATTGACAACTTAAAATGCATTCAATGGTCACAATGTATATACAATCGACTTGTCACAACAATTTATGAGTAAGGAGACTTACACACGGGTTTAGGCGACCTCACAAGGTTCTACCCAAACCCCAAGGGAGTCCATATCAAGTACAATGCAATAACCAATGATCCTACTCACCGTTGCTACCTAAGAGAAGATTGAAGACCGAGCTCAAGACTCCGAAATCCCCGGATTTGCCCCCGAAGCTTCACCAACCAAATTCCTTGATTCTAGCATTCCAACACCAAGCAAATAACTCCAAATCAGTTCATGTTCTACAATAATCAACCCGAATAACATACTAAGTACAATACACCAATTTTTCCATTGAAACAAGCTCAATTTTTCCAAAGTCCGAGCAGCCCTCGATCACCCCTTAAAATCATAGATTTCAACCTCCTAACTACTCCCTAAAGCTTCCAAAACAAGGTTTACATATATCCTAACCATTGGCCCTCTCATTTCCACATAGAACATCCCCAAAACCTCATTTCGGGAATCACCCCAAACCTTGTAAAAATCATACCCATTGGACCCCTTTAGGCTTAAAATGACTCATAACACTTCCATAAATCAAAAACCTAAGTTTAGAATGCTAAAAATGACATTTTTAATCAATATTTCAAAATACCCAAGTTACAAAAATCATGGGTTTTCTAGGAAATAAGGGTACGTACTCGTAGAGGACAAAGAGAGCAAGTCAAAAATGGCCTTACCTTTGAAAAACCTCCAAGATTGGATGAGCTATGGAATGGAATAGTGTCTAGGAGGGGTGGGGAGCTCTTTGTCGTTAAAAAGGGAGTGGTGAGATGAAGAAGATGAGTCAAAAGGGTTTATTTTATTTTTGGTTTAAAATGGGGAAGTCAAATGACCAAAACACCCTTAATGACTTGGGATAATTACAATGGATGACACCATGGCTATGTGGGCTTGTTTAAAATGTAGTCCAACTAAATAAAACCCGAGGCCCAAGTCATTATTTTATTATTTAAAATTTGAAACCGAAACCCGAACTATTTTTAAATTAATATTTCCACCCGACCCCCGAACCCGGGTGTTACAACTCTCCCCTACTTAAGGAAATTTCGTCCTCGAAATTACCTGACGGAAACAAGTAGGGAAACTGCTCAAGCATGTCAGCTTTCCTCTCCCACGTGGCTTCCTCCACACCTCTATGTCTTCATAAGACTTTGACTAACTCTATAGTCTTGCCACGCAACACCTTGCTATCAGAAGCAAGTATCTCAATTGGTTCCTCATTGTAAGATAAGTCCGAATTTAACTCTATTTCTTCCACTGGCATAACATGGGACGGATCCGATCTATACCTCCTAAGTATCGATACATGAAACACATCATGAATCTTCTCTAGCTCAACTGGGAGTCTCAATCTATAGGCAACCGGACCAATTCTCTCAACTATCTCATAAGGCCCTATGTACCTTGGGCTCAACTTGCCTTTCCTCCCAAACCTCATCACCTTCTTCCATGGTGAGACTTTCAAAAACACTTTATCCCCCACGGAGTATTCCACTTCCTTCCTTTTTAAGTCGGCATAGGACTTTTGCCGATCTGAAGCCGCCTTCAAGCGATCACATATCAACTTCACCTTCTCGGTGGTTCCCTTAAGTAACTCGGGCATCGGCACAAGTTTCTGTCCGGCCTCAGCCCAACAAATCGGGGTCCTGCACTTCCTACCATACAAGGCCTCATAAGGAGCCATCTGAATGCTTGACTGGAAGCTGTTGTTGTACGCAAATTCCACTAATGGTAGGTGTTTCTCCCACGACCCCTGGAAGTCAATAATACAACACCTCAACATATCCTCCAAAATCTGAATCACTCTCTCAGACTGCCCATCTGACTGCGGATGATACGAAGTGCTGAAGTTCAACCAAGTGCCTAAGGCTCGATGCAAACACTCCTAAAATCTAGAGGTGAATCTCGGATCTCGATCTGACACAATTGACTTCGGTACCCCATGTAGTCTCACAATCTCACGGATATACAATTCGGCCAACTTGTCCAAAGTATAGGTGGTATGAACCGGTATGAAGTGTGCACACTTGGTGAATCTGTCTACAATCACCCACACTGAATTTTTCTTCGAAGGGGTCAACGGAAGTCCTGATACAAAGTCCATAGTGATACGCTCCCGCTTCCACTCTGGAATCTTCAACGGTTGCAACAACCCTGAGGGAAACTGGTGCTCGGCCTTGACTCTCTGACAAACCATGCATTTACTTACGAATTCGGCTACATCCTTTTTCAAACCAACCCAATAATACTCTTCCTTTAATCCTCAATACATCTTCGTGCTACCCGGATGCATAGCAAAAGGGCTATTGTGAGCCTCACTCAAGATCGTACGCCTCAACTCGGCATCCTCCGGAACCACTATCCTATCCTTGAAACATAGGATCCCATTCTCTCCAAAACAATACTCGGTAGGCCTATCTTCCGCTATGTCTTGCACGTGAGGTGCCAAGGACTCATCTCGCAACTGCTTCTCACGAATCAACTGAACCAATGATGGCTTAACCTGAAGCTCGGCCACTAGCCCACCGTCCGTAGACACACTCAACCTTGCGAACATTGCTCGCAACTCAACGGCCATCTTCCTACTCAAGGCATCGACCACTACATTCGCCTTGCCCGGATGATACTCTATGGTGAGGTCATAATCTTTAAGGAGCTCCAACCACCTTCGTTGCCTAAGATTCAACTCCTTTTGGGACATCAAATATTTCAAGCTCTTGTGGTCGGTGTACACAGTGCACTTCTCACCATAAAGATGGTGTCTCCAAATTTTCAACGCGAACACCACTGCGGCCAACTCTATGTCATGAGTGGGGTAATTCTTCTCATGAACCTTCAACTGTCGGGAAGCATATGCCACTACCTTACCTCCTTGCATAAGTACACAACCTAGCCCCACGTAAGATGCATCACTGTAAATTACAAACTCTCTCCCCGGCTCGGGCTGAATCAAAATGGGAGCTTCGGTCAAAGCTTTCTTCAACTTCTCAAACGCTTCTTGCCTCGCATATGACCATACATACGGAACATTCTTCTGTAGCAACTTGGTCAACGGAGCCGCTATCCTCGAGAACCCTTCAACAAACCTCCTATAGTATCCCGCCAAGCCTAGGAAACTGCGGATTTCTGTCACTGATTTCGGTTGCTTCCAATTCACAATGGCTTCAATCTTCTTGGGATCTACACTAATCCCACTAGCTGAGATCATGTGGCCTAGGAAGACCACCTCCCTAATCCAAAACTCGCACTTGCTTAGCTTAGCATACAACTGATTCTCAAGTAAGGTCTGAAGCACTAACCTCAAGTGTTCATCGTGCTCCTCTTCGGTCCTCGAGTACACTAGGATGTCGTCAATAAACACTACCACAAACCTGTCCAAGAACTTATGAAACACCCGGTTCATCATATCCATGAAGGCTGCTGGGGCATTAGTCAGCCCAAAAGGCATCACCAAAAACTCATAATGTCCGTAACGTGTACGAAAAGCTGTCTTCGGTATGTCCACATCCTTTACCTTTAACTGATAATACCCAGACCTCAAATCAATCTTTGAAAACACAGAAGCACCCCTCAACTGGTCTAGCAAGTCATCTATCCTTGGCAAGGGATATTTATTTTTCACTGTCACCTTATTCAACTGTCTATAGTCTATGCACATCCTCATGCTACCGTCCTTCTTTTTCACAAACAAAACCGGAGCACCCCACGGGGAAACACTAGGCCTAATGAAGCCTCTGTCAGTCAACTCCTGAAGCTGTGTCTTCAACTCCTTCAACTCCTTCGGTGCCATTCTATACGGAGCAATGGACACCGGTGCAGAATCAGAATATGTCTCAATAGCAAACTCAACTGCTCTGTCTGGAGGCAAACCTGGTAGTTCTTCCGGAAAAACACTCGGGAAGTCACACACAGTCCTGATGTCCTGAGGTCTCACCTCACTCATATCCGGGTTCATTACGTAAGCCAAGTAAGCCTGACACCCTGAACTCAACAATCTCTGAGCTTCCAAAGCCGAAACCACATTGGACAAAAACTTAACATTCTCCCCAACTACCACAACCTCAAAGTCATCAGTAAGCCTCAAAGAGACTCTCTTAGTCTCGAAGTCGACCCTAGCTCTATGCTCTACAAGCCAATCCATGCCCAAAATCACATCAAAGCCATAAAAGGGTAGCTCCATCATGTCGACTGGAAATATGTGGCCCTGAATCATCAAGGGACACCTCCTATACACTTTCCTAACTACCACTGTATCACCAAAGGAGCTAGTGACATTTACTCCTACTTGTAACCAATCACAAGGTAGTCCTAATGACTTTGCATGCTCACCCAGAATATATGAATGCGTTGATCCCGAATCTATGAGAGAAAGCAAACTCAAAGACTGTAATGTGAAATTACCTGCGATGACATCAGTGTCATTTCCAGCCTCTCGCTGAGCGTACACTCTAGCCGGTCCTCCTCCCTCGGGCTGGACTGCTACCACATGAGCCAAGTTCCTCTGACCCTCATTCCTTGGCTGGAAGTTCCCACGGCCGCGCCCACGACCTCTTTGATGCTCAAAACCCCTTGCTGGAGCCGGTCCTCCTCTGACTGGGTGTGGACAATCACGCCTCAAATGATCTCGGGAGCTACAGTTCCAACACGCCCCAAACATACCCATACACTCACCTGGGTGGCGTCTCCCGCACCTAGTGCACTCTGGAACGTGCCCGACAGCTCCTTGGCCCTGACGGCCCTGACCATGGTTACCACCCCTAGGTCTCGTATCCGGCTGGTACCTCCTATCCCTTTGCCTCTTGGCATGATCTCTATCCCAGTTCGCATGTCTCTTTCCGGAGTCAGACCCACCAGCACGTGCTCTAGACCTTAAGTTTTGCTCTACATCCTTGGCTCTAGAAGCCAAAACATCGAACTCAGTGTAGTCGGCGGCCAACATGTAGGTCTTCACATCAGTAGTCAACCCATATCTGAAGCGCTCACATCGTTCCTTCTCATCCAGAATCAACTCTGGCGCGTACTGGCTCAACCTCACAAATTGGACCTCATACTCGGACACGGTCCTATGGCCTTGAACCAAAGCCATGAACTCTCTTTTCTTTTCATCTAAGTACCGGACCCCAAGGTACTTCCTCTTGAAAGCATTCTTGAAAAACTCCCATGTGACATCCACCTCGGCCATACCAGTAATAGCAGTGGTCCACCAAGTGTAAGCGTCTCCCTGTAGCAATGAGACAGTGCATCCCAACTTACGGGCATCCGAACACTCCATCTGACCCAAGATGCGAGTAGTGCTCTCAAGCCACCCTTCCGAACCCTCCGGAGATAACCCACGAAACTCAACTGCCCCCAAATTACGAAGCCTCTCTAGGGGTAATCCTGTCCCCGCACCCTGAGCTGGTGCTGCAGCTTGCATACCAGCCAAAGCTGTCTGGAAAGCTCCGGCTATAGTCTGAATCAAATGAGCCACATCTGGGCCTGTCTGACCTTGGCCCGCTTGAGCCCCATTACCTCCCACATTAGCCCCAGCCTGAGGCCCATTACCATCACCTCCGACGTTCCCTCTATTACCACCCGGAGCATTAAGGGCAGGAGGCACGTGCTCGGGTGCCTGGTCACCCGCTCTAGGCCGTCCCCTCGGTCTCACCATAGCAATTAATGTAATCTAAAACAACAAACACACAACAACAAGAAACGTTGGGTTAGCAAGGGGCAAAGGACTCCGGTTCTCAAGCTCTTTAAACCAAAATAATTTTCCTTTTTATTTTGACAACAATGCCTAACAATGGGGACTCAAACCAACTCTCAAACAACAGAAAAGCCATCATAGCATGCATACATACACCGTGCTAAAAACAAAATTTAGACATACATGGCAAAACACTCATAATATCTTAACATACCTCACTTACCTGCCCGAGGTCTCGGAAACCTCAGGCTCTGATACCAATAAATGTAACCCCCTCGTCCCGGTCTGGCCGGATGACCGGTCCAAAAGGGCTACACGGGGAAAACCGAGTGAAAACTCCCTAAGGAACTTTCCCTCGGTTAGCGACCCTAAATTATTTTTTTCCATTTTAATCTTGTCTAGATGAAAATTACATCCTAAGTGACCATACAGCGGGACAATATTTACGAAACAGTCAAACGAACCCAAACTAACATTTAAAAGCCCAATTTTTAAAGTTATACTGCAGGCGGTATCGATACCCTTAAGGAGGTATCGATCCCCCTTGACTAGGTCAACATGGTTTGGTCAACCTGAGGAGACGGTATCGATACCCCCAAAGAGTGTATCGATACCCTCCCCTAAAGTTGACTTCCCACGGTCAAAGCTAAGACAACGGTATCGATACCCTAGAGGCCAGTATCGATACCGAAATCGACAGTGGCTCCAGTGACCAAAAAGGTATCGATACTCTCCCTCGAGTATCGATACACGAGGCCTGAAACCAAAGAGCAGTATCGATACCAGACCAACGGTATCGATACCCCAGCTGCGAACTTGCAGGTTTGAGCTGATTTAGAGCACAAGGAGGCCCCTAAATCCCTCTAACACTTCAACCAACACACTATCATCAATCCCTAAGGCAAGCCAACCATAAAAGCATACATATTTCAGCCAAGGGAGTCAAACAAACATGGATTAAAGCATTCAATATAACAACAATCATACCTATCTACACCTCAAGCAACACCATAAGAACCCACTTAACAAGCATAGGCATCATACACATGGTAGTCAAACTTAAAGCATGCATAGCCCAATCCTCATACCAATTCAGACATAAGCAATAAATCCATACAAGAACCATAGAACATAATCCAAGAAGCAATCATAACACAACATAGGTTTAACAATTTCAAGCATAACTTCCTAAGGAGTTTGACCCCAACTCCTAACACTCTATACCCCATTGTCTAGGCATTATTACAAAAGCAAACCATACTTAAACTTGCTTGAGAACTCCCAAAAGCTCCTCCTTCACCCGCTCGCCTCCCGAACTCTAACGATCTGCACGTTGGAAAACAAAGAGCATAAGCAACTAGCTTAGTGAGAGAAGCTCTACAATTTACAACATGCAACTTTCCAAAATACGATTTGTATGCAAGAAAACAATGGATGCATAAGGGTCCATCTCAACCACAACTTTTGGTTTGCACAAGCACAACCAACATACACTTACGGTGGGACTACACATCACCGTTTCGACTAGTGGATATACAATGGGACTACACATCAAAGTACTACCCTACTAGTCACTACCGGTGGGACTACACATCATCGTAGTTTAAACCACCATCACGTGAGGCACGAACTCAACACGACTACTACATTGACAACTTAAAATGCATTCAATGGTCACAATGTATATACAATCGACTTGTCACAACAATTTATGAGTAAGGAGACTTACACACGGGTTTAGACGACCTCACAAGGTTCTACCCAAACCCCAAGGGAGTCCATATCAAGTACAATGCAATAACCAATGATCCTACTCACCGTTGCTACCCAAGAGAAGATTGAAGACCGAGCTCAAGACTCCGAAATCCCCGGATTTGCCCCCGAAGCTTCACCAACCAAATTCCTTGATTCTAGCATTCCAACACCAAGCAAATAACTCCAAATCAGTTCATGTTCTACAATAATCAACCCGAATAACATACTAAGTACAATACACCAATTTTTCCATTGAAACAAGCTCAATTTTTCCAAAGTCCGAGCAGCCCTCGATCACCCCTTAAAATCATAGATTTCAACCTCCTAACTACTCCCTAAAGCTTCCAAAACAAGGTTTACATATATCCTAACCATTGGCCCTCTCATTTCCACATAGAACATCCCCAAAACTCAACCCAAAACCTCTCAAAAACCTCCCCAAAACCTCATTTCGGGAATCACCCCAAACCTTGTAAAAATCATACCCATTGGACCCCTTTAGGCTTAAAATGACTCATAACACTTCCATAAATCAAAAACCTAAGTTTAGAATGCTAAAAATGACATTTTTAATCAATATTTCAAAACACCCAAGTTACAAAAATCATGGGTTTTCTAGGAAATAAGGGTACGTACTCGTAGAGGACAAAGAGAGCAAGTCAAAAATGGCCTTACCTTTGAAAAACCTCCAAGATTGGATGAGCTATGGAATGGAATAGTGTCTAGGAGGGGTGGGGAGCTCTTTGTCGTTAAAAAGGGAGTGGTGAGATGAAGAAGATGAGTCAAAAGGGTTTATTTTATTTTTGGTTTAAAATGGGGAAGTCAAATGACCAAAACACCCTTAATGACTTGGGATAATTACAATGGATGACACCATGGCTATGTGGGCTTGTTTAAAATGTAGTCCAACTAAATAAAACCCGAGGCCCAAGTCATTATTTTATTATTTAAAATTTGAAACCGAAACCCGAACTATTTTTAAATTAATATTTCCACCCGACCCCCGAACCCGGGTGTTACACATTCATATATTTTGGGTGAGCACGCAAGGTCATTAGGGTTACCATGTGAGTGGTTAGAGGTAGGTGTAAATGTTACTAGCTCTTTTGGTGATACAGTGGTAGTTAGGAAAATGTATAGGAGGTGTCCCTTGATGGTTCAAGGCCACGTGTTTCCGGTTGACATGATGAAGCTACTGTTCTATGGATTTGACGTGATATTGGGCATGGATTGGCTCGTAGAGCATAGAGCTAGGGTTGACTTTGAGACCAATAGAGTCTCCTTGAAGCTTACAAATGACTTCGAGGTTGTGGTAGTTGGTGAGAACGTTAGGTTTTTGTCCAATGTTGTTTCTGCTTTGGAAGCTCATAAGTTGTTGAATTCGGGTTGTCAAGCTTATTTGGCTTATGTGATGAATCCGAATATGAGTGAGGTTAGACCGCAAGACATCAAAACAATTTGTTATTTTCCGAGTGTTTTTTCGGAAGAGCTATCGGGTTTGCCTCTAGATATATCAGTTGAGTTTGCTATTGAGTCGTATTCTGATTCAGCACCAGTGTCTATTACTCCATATAGAATGGCACCGAAAGAGTTGAAAGAGTTGAAGACACAACTTTAGGAGTTGTCCGATAGAGGTTTCATTAGGCCTAGTATTTCTCTGTGGGGTGCTCCGGTCTTGTTTGTGAAAAAGAAAGATGGTAGCATGAAGATGTATATAGATTATTGGTAGTTGAATAAGGTGACAGTGAAAAACAAGTACCCTTTGCCTAAGATAGATGACTTGCTTGACCAGTTGAGATGTGCTTCCGTGTTTTTGAAGATTGACTTGAGGTCCGGATACTATCAGTTGAAGGTGAAAGATGTGGACATACCGAAGACAGCCTTCCGTACACGTTATGGGCACTATGAGTTCTTGGTGATGCCTTTCGGGTTGACTAACGCCCCAACAGCTTTTATAGATATGATGAACCGTGTGTTTCACAAGTTTTTGGACAGGTTTGTGGTAGTGTTCATAGATGACATCTTAGTATACTCTAGGACCGAAGAGGAGCATGATGAGCATTTGCGGTTAGTGTTTCAGACCTTGCTTGAGAATCAGTTGTATGCCAAGCTAAGCAAATGCGAGTTTTGGATTAGGGAGGTAGTCTTCCTAGGTCACGTGATCTCGGCTAGGGGGATTAGTGTGGATCCCAAGAAGATAGAAGTCATAGTGAGTTGGAAACAACTGAAGTCAGTGACAGAAATCCGCAATTTCCTAGGTTTGGTGGGATACTATAGAAGATTTGTCGAGGGATTTTCTAGGATAGTGACTCCTTTGACTAAGTCGCTTTAGAAGAATGTCTCATATGAGTGCTCGCGGTTTTAAACTTTTCATTACCTTTATTACGAAGAGCTTGGAGTATTTATGCATATCTTTCTTTTTTCCAGATTATGGTGGATGGTTCTAATACTGATGATAAAGATGCAGACATGGATAATGGTTTATTTGAGAATAGGTACAATTTTTTATTGTTCTGCCAGAAGAACAACTATCAGTTTGACACACTTCGTCGGGCCAAGCATTCCTCGATGATGATCTTATATTACCTTCACAATCTGGCGGCATTGCTTGCCACTACTACTACTACTACTACATGTTGTATTTGTAACAAGGACACACCAACAGACCAGTGCTGGCATTGTGAGACCTGTTCGGATTTTTCCGTTTGTGCTACATGCTATCAAAGAGACGGTTGTTCCTCGCACATTCACAAGTCGACTCCTCATTCTTTTGTCGTTGATTCTTCGACCGAGAACAGAGAAACTAGTATGATGAAGAAATTATCGGTAAAATAATTTTATTTTACCCTAAACCATATACCCTTAAAAATAATTTTATTTAATAAAATCCTAGTGTAATTTAAAGATTGCAAGAAATAAATGAACAATCTAATAATTTATTATGGTGATTTTTCATAGAAATTTAATAATTTAGATAAATGAACAACACAGAGGATATAGAGTGAATGTCTTGATTACTTTGAAGATAGAAAATTGAGTGATTTACAAATGAGCTGGGGTGTCTCTATTTATAGTTGAACTCCCCCAGGTCTGACGGTCAAAACTGATTTACATCGACGGACGAGATTTACATAATATATTTACAAAATCTCTAAATATCACAACATTATCTAAATAAATCAATTCAAATGGATAATGTTGGACTAAATCTTCCAGGATCTTCCAGAACATTTCGGAACCTTCCAGAATCTCTCACGGACCGGGCTATGTCTGGTGGTCTTTTCGATGTCCAAGTTTGTGTCTGAACCCCTTCTATCGGCAAATGTGCATATGGCACGGGCTCGAACTGGCGGCCCGTGACATGGATCAATTAGAATCTATTACATCTCTATTTAATAATAAAAAATATTAGATCAATTGGACTTTTATTTAGAAAAGACTTAGTATAAAAAATAAGTGTCTAATCATACATCTTGTTAGGATATTTGTTTTGATATAATTATTTCAAAGAATAAATATTTTTTTAAAGTGTTAATATGCTTAAGGTTCAATTCTCTCAACCTAATTTTCTTCGTTCATAACATTAATATTCGAACCATCAATCTTATTTCAAAGATTTAGTGATTTATCCCTCTAGACCAACTAGTTGTGGTTGTATATCTTTTGGTCTTTCTAATTATATCCAAAAATCAATAAATCCATGCTTTAAAAATATCAATTAGAGTGCATTATCTCTCTATTTAATAAAAATAATATTAGATCAATTGAATTTATTTTAAAAAGGCTTAATATAAAAATAAGTGTTTATATCAGCAATCGGATAGACACTCTTAATAACATCAATACAGTACTGAGAAATCTCATCACCTATTAAGGTCTAGAACCTTTGATAAAAGACCGCCCCTAGCCCATCAGGGCCCGAAGCCTTTAACGGGCTCATGGGCTGTAACGCAGTATAGACATCCTCCTTAGTAAAATCCCTCTGTAATTGGTCATTTCTTTCAGGAGTAATGCACGTGTTAATACCTTGTAAAGCAATATCTGAATGACATGTACCCATGGATGTGAACAGATTGGAAAAATAATCTAAGGCAATATTCCAGACACCCTCTTCATCCTCATTTACAGACCCATCATCAGTAATGAGCCTATTGATTGTATTCAGCCTTTTTCTTTTACTGGCAAAATTGTGAAAGAACTTTGTATTCATGTCAACATTCTTCAACCAATTAGCCCTTGCCCTCTGCTAATTTTGAAAAAGCTCATAATAGGAGTTTTTTAAGATTAGAGGTTTGATATTAGAGTTGTAAAGACTCTTTTACCCTTACCAATTACTAGAAATCTCAAAATAACCTAAATTAAATATTTTCTCACCCTATTTATAAGCTAATTCTATTTACTTTTTTTATTATCGCATATTTATATGTGTATTTAAATTTATTAATTAATTAAATTGTATTAAAACAATTATATAAATAATAAATTAATATATAAATCATTTGAATATGTTTAGAAAAGTTATATTAAAAATAATTTTATAGATTTAATTAATAATAATTAGATACAAAATATTTATAACTAATAAACTATTCAAACAAGTATTTAATATAATCATGTCCTTATATGTCATTTTGCTTGTTTAAATAATCTAACAACTATTAGCTATCAGTTAATTTTACCAAACACTTTTATACAATTAGCTAATACAATCCGCTAGTCAAATCAACTAATGCAATCAACTATCAGCTATCAGCTAATGTAATCCACAATCAGTTATCCGCTAATTGCCAAACAGAGCCATTATTTACATATATATCAATAAAAATAGATTATTTTAAAAAAAAACAAAAATATTCATAAAAATAATATATATAAAACTTTAGGGTTTGAAGGTTTGGGTTTTGTAGTTTAAGGTTTAAGATTTAAGGTTTAGAGTTTTTATATATTATTTATAATATAAATATATTGTTTTTTGAATATTTTGGAGTTTTTAAAATAATAATTTATATTATAAATATTATATAAAAATAAAAAACAATACAAATTTATTTTTATATATTATATATATAAATAATATATTTTATATTATTTTGATATTCATATTATTTATAGTATTATTTATTTCATTAAATAATTTGAATTAATCTCAAGTAGTTTGAAATATATAATATTTGTGGTAAAATATTATATAATATCATGTTGGTTCACTGGTTAAGGCTTACCTTTTTTTTCTAAAGGTCCTAGGTTCAAACAAAACCCCCTAAGCGCAAGGTTCTAATTAGTAGGTATTTTTGAGTCACATATTAAAGTTCAGTGTTAGTTTTGAACTTTTTTAAAGCTCGGTATGTCAGGTACCACCAAACTATTGGTGGTGACCTCTTTATACCACCAACCTTTCAATTGGTCCAAATTTGGCACTAAACTTTATTTTTTGACTCGATTATACCACCGAGCCGTTAACTCCTTAACGGTGTGATGACTTGGATGCTAGACCAAAATGAGTCATTTTGGTGTCGCTGTTTTGATACTAAAGTGCCCAAAACGGCGTCGTTTTGTTGGAGGAAAATATGAAAAATTATTCACTTAATGGAATTTGAACGTAGAACCTTTAGAATTAAAGGCAACCCCAACCACTGAGCCAACTTAATATCTTTATTTTGTTCCCAACAATATATACTCCAGATTGCAGTTGATATTAATTCGATCTATTTTATTATATAAATAATATTTTTCCATAGCTAGGGTGACACTTGTTAACTCGGTCCTTTCATCATTACCTATCTTTTACTTGGGCTTATTTGTAGTGCCTAAGGGTGTAATTGAGAAGTTGGATAGAATACGTAGAGCTTTTCTTTGGGGAGGTGTTAGCCTCGAGAGACGGATGAGCAGGGTGGGATGGGAAACAGTGTGTCGACCACGATATCTAGGGGGCTTGGGGGTGGCGGACCTTAGACTGAAGAATATGGCGCTGTTGTCCAAATGGGTATGGCGATATACACGTGATCGGGACTCGCTTTGGCGTCGTTTAATTACGGCCAAATATGGTGAAAATATTCAGTGGTGGAGGTTCAATACGGAAAATCTATCTGCCATGTCTGTTGTATGGCATCAAATCGTGGCAAATGCTTGTTGTCCGAGTGTTGAATCACACGTGGGGGGGGGAATTTTCACTAGAAAATCGGTAATGGGCAGCTTGTTCTGTTTTGGTTTGATTTATGGGCTACACAACAGCCTTTAAAGGAGGTTTTTCCATGCTTGTTCGCTTTGGCGTTGAACAAATTGGCTTGGGTACAAGATTATGCAGTGGATAGTCATTTCGCTCATGAACAATGGGAGGGATTTTTCAGGAGGCGATTGTGGATGTTCGAACATGAGCAGTTGCGTACATTGTGTGAATCAGTGTGTGGGGTTCACATAAGGGAAGAATGTATCGATACGCTGATTTGGATACTGCACGAACATGGGGAGTTTTCGATTCAGGCTATGTCTAAGGCGCTTTTATTGGAGAGGGTGGGGGATGGAGATTTTGGAGGCTGTTTCGCATGGAAGGTACTTGTTCCACCCAAGGTGCAAGCTTTCTTATGGTTCATTTGGTTGAAACGTTTGCCGACAGCGGATTTTTTGCGTGTTAGAGGGGTGCCTTTATCGGAGGGACAAGGCCTATGTCCGTGGTGCGTAAGGGTGGAGGAGTCGATTGATCATTTATTTTATGACTGCCCGTGTGTCCAACAGATTTGGGATTGGTTACGCGGTTGGTGGGGCATTGCGTTACCATTACCGGTGAGTTTCACAGAATTTTTCGTGATGAATTTTCATAGTTCTTTCTATGGTTGTCAATTAAAATGGTGGGTGGCTAGTGTGAGTGCAATGTTATGGTCTTTTTGGCTTGCCCGAAACGAATTCATCTTTAGGGGCAAGCGTTCGACATTGGCGGAAGTGTATTTTCTAGTCAAACTTCGCTCTTTTTATTGGATAAAGGTCGATGCAGCGAGTGAAGTTATGTCTAAATCGGTTTGGTGGTCGTGCCCATCTACATGTGTAGTTAGTCCACGGCCAAGGAAGGTGCGTGCTGGTTTGGCGTGGCAGCCACCTATTGCGGGAACGTTGAAGTTCAATGTGGATGGATCGGCGAGGGGTAAGCCCGGACCAGCGGACATCGGGGGTGTTTTGCGCGACGCGGACAGTCGCATTTTGGGGATTTTTTCCGGTCCAGTCGGGTGTTTGGACTCAAATGTGGCGGAGGTGAGAGCTATTGAGCTGGCAGTAAGGTTGGTGGCGGAAGGAGCTTGGCGTGATAAATGTGTGGTGATTGAATTCGATTCCCAAGTAGCACTGAGTTGGGTGACATGTTCGGCGAAACGTCCGTGGAGGTTGTGGGAGTCGTTTGTGACAATTGATCAAGCGTGTCAAGTCATTTCGGAGATACATTTTCAGTACGTACCGTGGGAGGCGAATGGATTTGCCGATGTATTAGCTAAGGAGGGAGTGGAGAGGTGTTCTTTATTCTTAGCTTGTATATAGGCGTTTTTGTATTTTTGACGAGCCATTACGTACTCTTTTCCTCCATTAGGATTAGGGAGGTTTTTAACGAGGCGTAATGGTTACGTCGCGATGTATGATATTTTATTCTTGAATAATATTCATATAGTTGATGATCAAAAAAATATTAATATACATATAATAATATATTAATATAGATAACTGATAAATAAAAAATTTGTATCATTAATATTATTAAATATAAAAATAAATAATATATTATTATAAAAACTAAAAAGCTAATTTTAGAGTTAATGGCGGAGTGGTATTTTTTAGTCACATATTAAAGTTCAGTGTTAATTTTGAACCTTTTTTGTAACACCCGGGTTTAGGGGTCGGGTGAAAATAATATTTTAATTTTATTTCGGGTTCGGTTTTGCAAATTAGATAATAAAATATTTTATGGGCCTCGGGATTTCAAATGTTTAAGGCTAAGTTGGGCCTATCTCTTAAGTCCAAATCCATGGGCTTTAGGAGATGTGGGTTTGACCATTCATTAATGGCATTTTGGTCACTTGCAAAATGAATGAGAAATAAGATGACAAAAGGGGTTTTATTTGAAAGGAAAAATGCTCATCTTCTTCATTCCACCATTGTTGAAAACCTAAAACCCCTCTTACCCCTAAAAGTAATATTTCATCAAATCTCTTCATCAATTCAAAGGCTCTCTTTGAGGTAATTGTAATTTTGAATTCTCCTCATGATTTCCAACATTTTCATAGCTTTAGTTTTCATAGAAATTATCTTTTTGAGTTTTTGAAGTTTTCAAGTTTGAAGAAAAGCATGGAACTTTAATAGCTTTTTGGGTTGTTTTGATTAATAGAGTTGAGTTTTGATCTAACCTTGCCCAATGGAACATTATATCTCAATTTAGTTGGGTTTTCTAAAGAATTCCGAAATGGGTTTTAGGGGTGTATTTAAAGTGTAAAAAATTTGTGTTTTTGGAATGGTTTTGTGAGAAATTGTTGGGTTGATGTTATAGCAACATTGGGTGGGTGTTTTTAGATGTTTTGTGATGATTTTTGAGATGTTATAATGTTAGTTTGATGGGATTCCCGTAGCTACTGCTGTAGGTGGTTTTTAGGAGTGGAAATTAAGAGTTTTTGAAGTGTTTGTGTGGGGAAATGAAGGGCTGATGGTTGTACAACATTATGAGGGTGTTTTGGACATGTTTTGGAGTGTTTTAAGTGTTAAAATTGGGAGGTAATGGCTGGGTTTTGCTGGAGTACGAAAATGGGATTATTTGGGAAGGTTTCGGCTTTGAATTGTTGAGAAAATGTTAGGAAATTGAGAGCTGATGTGTACCAGTAAATTGTGGTTGATTAAGAGGTTAATACATTGCCTTTGATTGATTAGAGACATCGGATTTGGCCTTGGGAGGTTCGGGCACGATTTCGGAAGTTGTGGAGACTTGAGTCGGCTTTGCTTGGATTGCTTAAGGAAGTAAGGTGAGTGGTTAATGTTTTAAATTGATTTCAAA
Source organism: Hibiscus tridactylites (assembly GCA_958450335.1). NCBI lineage: Eukaryota > Viridiplantae > Streptophyta > Magnoliopsida > Malvales > Malvaceae > Hibiscus > Hibiscus tridactylites. The sequence continues at coordinate 17,719,572 of OY288273.1, read as the reverse complement.
GGTTGGTTCTAGCATGTGGAGGTGAAAATGTTTTCAAGTAATGTTTTGGTTCAAAGATGGTTTTGAAAGAATTTAGATTTGGCTTGAAAAGTCGAATTAAACTCAAGAGTAAGTTGTTGTGAATTGCCTCTTTAATTTCCCCTTTTTCCATTTGTTTTCATTACTTGTGGTGATGTTTTGTCAAGCATGAAATTTAAATAATTTGGGGAGAAGTATGATTGCTTAATATTATATCGTTGATCACGTATGATGGTATTAATGATGTCGTTGATATGCCTTGAAAGGTGTGAGTAAGTTGGTGCAAGTTGTGCACGAAAATGGTGAGTAAGACCATTTGTGATCGGTAAGATTCCAAGTAGTAAGTGATGCCTAATTGTGGATTTTGTTACATCTTGATTTGGTTGTGCATGATATAGTGAGTACATGTCGTATGGTAGTGATTGTATATCGTGTTGCATGGTTGGTGTCGAACCTCACGTGATGGTTGTCGTTGCTCCGGTGATGTGTAGTCCCGCCGGTAGTGACTAGTAGAAGAGTACTTTGATGTGTAGTCCCATTGAAAAACTACTAGTCGAAACGGTGATGTGTAGTCCCACCGTGTGTGTTTTGGTTATGCTTGTGCATACCATGTGTGCTCATGTTGTATCTCACTATATCATTCTCTTCTATGATCTTGCTTTAATCTAGGATCATGTCCTCAAGCATACCATGAAGTGTAATGCCATGTTAAATGCCTATATTGTTGGATTGTGGTTGAACTTGTATGTTAGTAGAAGGATTAGGTCGTTGGATGATTTGTATGCGTTGACCTTTATTTAAAGAAAGCTTTGAACCCTGCATTGTCGTAGTTATGTTTTAGAGCTCCGCTCACTAAGCTTTATGCTTACGCTCTCCTTTTTCCGACAATGCAGATCTTTAGCTTGGAGTTAGCAAGGAGCAAGATAAGGGCGTCCAAGCGTGTAGTAGTTTGCTCAAGTATGGTTTAATTAAATAATGTAGTAGTCTAGCAATGGGAAGTGCTACGTGTTTTAGGAGCTTGTATCTAGACTCCTTTGTATTGGCCACATGTTGTTAATGCCTTATGTTGATGTTTTGGTTTGATTATGGTTTGTAATGCATGATATGCTATGGTGGATGTTGTGTGTGTTGGCATGTCTATTGGTGTTTAGGTTGCCTTGTTAGAGAGGGCCAAACCTCATATGCTTTCCTTGTGCCTTTTAAGGCCTTTGAGTTCCATGTATGACTTGTATGCCTAATTGCCTTTGTTGGAATGTCAAGTATGCATGCCTTGTTCCATGTTTATATGCCAAGTTGCTTGTATGATTGAATCATCACCTTGTGTTGAAATGTGACTTTAGTTTCAAGTTTAAGCATGCATATACTCTTGGTTTGGCATAAGATACATGTTAGTGTGTTGGTTGAGGTTTGAGAGGGATTTAAGGGCCTCCTTGTGCCTTAAATCAGCTCAAACCTGTAATTTCGTATCATGGGTATCGATACGGTTGGTCCCGTATCGATACGACCTTCATGTTTCAGGCCTCGTGTTTCGATACGCGAGGGGGCGTACCGATACCATTTTGGCCACTGGAGTTACTGTCCAGTTCGGTATCGATACGGGCCTTTGGCGTATCGGTACGGTCATCTTAGCGTTGACCATGGGAAGTCAACCGTTTGGGAGGGTATCGATACACTCCTTGGGTGTATCGATACGGTCTCCACGGGTGACTTTGACCAGTTGACCTAGTCAAGGGGTATCGATACACCCCTTAAGTGTATCGATACCGCCTGCAGTTTAAGTTTAAAAATTGGGTTGTAAGATGTTGGGTTGAGTTCGTTTGTTTGTCTCATGAATGTTGTTCCGCTGTATGAACACATATGATTAAATACTCATCTAGACAAGTTTTAAAATGAAAAAAATAGGGTTGCTAACCGAGGGGGAATCCTTAAGGGGTTTTCACTCGGTTTTCCCCGTGTAGCTCACTCGGACCGGTCATCCGGCCTGACCGGGACGAGGGGGTTACATTTTTAAAGTTTGGTGGTATTTTCGAATCATGGGCCATAGTTGAGTGGTATGTGGTGTAGTTTACCCCAAAAAATTAAGGTAAACTATGTCAGGTACCATCAAACTATTGGTGGTGACTTGTTTATACCACCAACCTTTCAATTGGTCCAAATTTGTGACCAAACTTTTATTTTTTGACTCGATTATACCACCGAGCCGTTAACTCCTTAACGGTGTGATGACTTGAATGCTAGACCAAAATGACATCGTTTTGGTGCCGCTATTTTGATACTAAAGTGCCCAAAACAGCGTCGTTTTATTAGAGGAAAATATATAAAAAAATTATACACTTAATAGGATTTGAACCTAGACCCTTTAAAATCAAAGGCAACCTCTCAACCACTGAGCCAACTTAATATCTTTATTTTATTATCAAGACAAATAATATATATTCCAAATTGCAGCTGATATTAATTCGATCTATTTTATTATATAAATAATATTTTTCCATATAAATAATATAAATATCTAAATAATATTAATATACATATAATAATATATTAATATAGATAACTAATAAATAAAAAATTTATATTATAAATATTATTAAATAAATAAATAATATATTAATTCATATTATCTCATTAACCTCCCACGTCAATTTTCATCTTTTTATTAGCAATTTAGCATTATAGATTACCTCATTCAGTGGATACTAGTACTCGAATATGAGTATCAATACGATACCCTTGGGTACTGGTACTCACACACGTACTGGTATAGACATTGCTTACTAGAAATCTTAGATTTCCACAAGTACCAGTACGAGTCGACACGTACCGATACGGCCCCCCAATTGCGTACTAGTACGGCCAACACTCGTATTGATATCCTACTCACTGGTTCGTACCATTTCCTCGAATTACGATATTACAACGTTTTATTCGATCCCTAAAACTTATAAAAGTAATTAGGTTTGTTTACTAACAGATTCATTCAATCAATATTAATTATTTACTTTATAATCATTTAATCGAGTATTTATCTATTAAGCACAATTCCCATCAAATCATGCTAACCTATTCGAACAAGCATACAAGGCATCACAATTATCAATCAATCAAGCAATCATCTAACAATTATACGAGCATCTCAAACGATCTTATGCGGTCTCTAAAGCCATCATGAGTCGCATCATATTCACAACATCAACATGCCTCACACAGATATCAAATATCATACTACCAGTCTCTAAACATGTATATTCATCGTCTACCTAATTTGCAAATACTAACATGCAAAGCAATCACATTTATGATGCTCATGAAGCAGTAGGAGTTCAAAGTGTACTAACCTTAAGCGATTATCGATAAATCTTACCCGAGCTCCTCAAACGCTCCTCTTGATCTGATTTCCGAACAATCCTCATAAATATATGAATACCACAATTATAAATTAACCTCATTCACTAACTAATCCACAAGGTCAAACATGTAAAAATAGCTTACCAAGTTCGAATTTGGCGAAACGGACTTAGAACGTCAAGAAACCCCAAGGTAAGGTCTTCCAGAAAAAGTCAACAGCTCGGTCAATATGACTCGGCTCGACTCGGTCAAGGCGACTCGGTCGACTTGTTGGACTGGCTCGGTCTGGCTCACAAGACCGGCTGGCCCAACAACCAGCCCAAATAATGTGGCCCAAGTTGGATGGCTCTCCACCATTGTTGAAGCACGCCCACGCACGGCGACAGCGCGTGGGGCGTCCTCCATCTGTTGGACGGCGGCGACGAACTTTAGTTTTGTTGTCTCAGCGCCGGTGAACACGCTGGTGCACTCGGATTTCGAGTTTGACCACCGAAACTACCCTGTTTTAGTTTGGCCAAAACTTTCTTTCTCTCACCCCATTCGACGAAGACTCTAATAGAGGTGTCGCTGGTACCAGCAAACTTGTCTCAATGAGATGAACATAATGACGATGAAAGTGTTGATAACGAATGGCTAAATCTCGGTAGATCGAAATTTAAAATTCCCCGTACACTTTCTCTCTCACTTTTCTCATTTTTCTCTCTCCCAAAATATCTTCTTCTTTTTATCTTTTTCTTTTTCACATTATCTCTTCCTCCACTATTTAAAATTCAAATTTTCTCCCCAATATAATGGCCCCAACCTAAAATCCTTAACTTGGACTTCTAAAATAAAGGCACATAACCCGAGTCTGAGATCCGATTCACTAACTCGAGAATTGAATTGTTACATTGAGTCCATGTTAAAAGTGACATCTTAAAGTCTAAAGGATCTTTTTCAAACTCGTGATCCAATAAGCGTGATTACAAACAATGGACATTGCAATAGTGACATGGATGCTCCTTATTGGTAGTTAAGCATACTGAAGTGATGTGGCATCACCCGATTAATTAGAATTTGTTTATCTTCTGACGAGATGTATAGTTTAAGGATTTATGTTCAACACACACGTGATGGAAACAAAATGTTTCCACGAGCGTCTTAATTTTAGGGGTTATAGTTAGATTTTAGGGCGAAAAAGTATGTATAAAAGTATTTGCTTCAAGCAGTAACCCTAGAATTTTGTCTGTTTCTAGGTTTGGAAAAGTGCGAATTTTCAAAAACGAAAATCTTATGACATGTTGGGAATCTCTTATGAGAATCATCCACAACTGAAATGTATCTTAATGTCCGAAAGTTGGATAGGGTGGCCTTTACGTAAAAATTATTGTTGAGTTTTTAGGTGCTCGATTCCTTCAACCGTTTTTGTTCCCCAAGGTGGAGAAGTGGAATTTTGGGTGAAAGAGGTGTGGAAGCTAAAATTGATAAAGACAATATGATTTATAGTGGTTCAACCTTCTAACCAATGTCTACATCCACTACCTTAGCTTCCCACTAAGGATTTCCAATCAATCCACTATTGATTCGTCCCCTTTTCTAGGCTTAGGAGGAAACCCTTACAAACCGATCAAGCTTTCTACCCAAAGCCTTGATCAAACCCTCTTTACAAAGAGATAAAAATAAGCAAACTCAAATTCCTCTAATAGGTATTTGTTTGCACAATTAAGCTCTCACCCAATCTTAAAGCACTTGAGCAAATCTAACAATTTTGGCTCACTAGTGTTTGTCTATACAAAGAATTGACATTTAAGCTCTAAGAAACATTTCGATCATATGTTGTATTACCATTGAAGCATTAACCATTACTAGATGCTTGGAGGTCCCTTTTATACTCCTATGTGAACCCGATAATTTAATTTTGATATAACTAAAGAACCTAAAGACTAATTTGAAAATGTCAAAACGAATTTTTAAGTCCTCAAACATCCCCATATGATTCAAAGTATATGCCTAAGTTAAAAACTAAGCTTTCCAAATATTTTCTAAGTGTTCTTAAAGCCGAAACAGTGTTTTTCGAGTCCCTGTTTCGAAACGGCCTAAGGCGTTTCGAAACGATTTTGAAATTGTCAACCCCTGTTCCGAAACGGGTATCGAAACGTTTTCACCACTGCCAACCCATGTTTTGAAACAAGTATCGAAACGGCTTTAGAACATAGAGAACCCGTATCGAAATGAGTTCAAGTGTTTCGAAACGGTTCTTCATTTAATTTGAAAAATATGACCGTTGCAAGTTTTTAACTGATTTTTCAGAAACCGTTAAGGCGTTTCGAAACGAGTTCAAGTCGTTTCGAAACGACCCTAGACAGTGGCAAAAGTGTTTCGAAACGAGTTCAATCCGTTTCGAAACGGGCTCTTAAATGCACCCCAACGGCTCTTTCTATTTTGGTCCGTTTCGAAACAGGTTCCCGCGTTCCGAAACGGGTGGTTGCAGACTACATTTATGGAGGTGAGATAACACCCCCAACGGCTCTATTGATGAATGCAACAACCACAACGGCTAGAAATCAATGAGAAGGTATAAAAGAGACCTCTAAAAGCTCCAACAACAACTATTGATCCAAAAGCAAATATCCATACATCAAATCCAAGCATTTGTGCCTAAATCCCAATATTGTCTAGAAACCCCAATTGTAATTTTAATTCTTATCTTTTTCAATTGGGTTGAGTGCTTGTAATTGGGCTACAATTTGTATTGAGAGATACTTTCTTAGCCATCAAAATATTTGTTCTTTTTTTGTGAGGATTGTGTTAAATTTTGGGTAGAAAATTTAACCGAAAATTGTAAGGGTTGCCTCCTTAGCCTAGAAAAAGGGAAGAGCAATTAGTGGAATTGTTGAAAATCCTTAGTGAAGCTAAGGTAGTGGATGTAGAGTTCATTTGGAACTTGAACCACTCTAAAATTCCTTGTCTATCTTTTTAATTTGAAATTTCCACCACCTAAACCTTTAAAAATCCAATTCACCCCATCTTGGTTCATTTCGATCATTCGATCCACTCAACATCCTCTTTGAGTTTGTAGTCGTTACTAGCTATTGGGGTTGAATTAGAGCTGTTGGAGACTTCATTTTCCACCATAAATGCAGTTTTGCAGCTTCCCGTTTCAAAACGCTCGACCCCGTTTCGAAACACTCTTGAAATAGAAAGAGTCATTGCAGCACCCGTATCGAAATGCCCTTGGCCGTATTGAAACGGCGTATCGAAACGCTCGTCCCCGTATCAAAACGTCATGCATTTAAAAGGTAGTTAGGAAATAGCCGTTAAGGTCAATGCCACATAGGCGTGTCAAAACGACAGAGGCCGTATCGAAACGCTATGCAAAAATCTCACCCAGATTAAAGCCCGTTTCGAAACTCGTTTCGAAATGTTTTGCCACTGTAAAGACCCGTATCGAAACACCTAGGGGCATTTCGAAACACCTGGATGGTTTGTTGAATTTGGCTTTGAAAACACTTAAAACCCTTTTAAAATATCCCATAAACATAGTTTCAAGTTGTTTGGACTTAGAAATGATTTTGAATTCTTTTTAACTTTGTCCAAAACATTTTTCAATTATTATATCAAAACATTAGTTCTACAATTATATTGCCCACAATTTTTATGAAATACAAAACGTTCATTGAATGATAAGAAACAAAATTACAACTTCGAATATTCAAGGAATATTTGTACATTCTCCTCTTGCTCAAACAGAGGAATTGAGGTTTCATTCGTATTCTAATGGATAGGCTAATAAATAAAAAAGAAATAAAAGACAATACATCGTTGAGATTTTCGATTTTTGAGGAGACTTTTTTATTGTATTTCGGACGAGCCGAGACAATAGAATGAACTTTGTATCACGCACATCACTTAAAGATTAGGGATGTAGGTTTAGGGTTTAGAATTGATGGGTTGTTATTAGAATTTAAATATTGGGATTATAATTTAAGGTTTAGATGTAGGAGTTTAAAGTTTAGTGTAATATGGTTAGGGATTTAGGTTTTAACTTATAAACCCTAAATTATAACCACATCCCTAATTTTTAACCACAACCCATCAGTTCTAAACTATTAGACTTGTTAGACTCGATTTACTTCAACCGATTTAGCTAGCTAAGTGGTGGAAAAGTTGGATTTATGGGTGTTTGAGTTATGGAAGCTTGTAAATAAAAGACACGATAATTTAGAGTGGTTCGACCTTCTAACAAGCACCTACATCCACTACCTTAGCTTCCCACTAAGGATTTCACAATCAATCCACTAATTGATTCGTCACCTTTTCTAGGATGAGGAGGAAACCCTTACAACGATCAAAACTTTCTAGCCCAAAGCTTGATCAAACCTTCTTTACAAGAGATAAAAATAAGCAAATTAAAATCCCTCTTACAAGGTTGATGTTTGCACACTAAAGCACTCATTCAAACCTAAACACTTGAGCAAATTTGACAATTTAGGCTCAAAAGTGTTGTCTATACAAAGAATGAATAATTAAAGCCCTAAGACAAATTTTTCATCATATGGTTGTTGACAATTGAAGCATTAGTCTTTCCTTGATGCTTGGAGGTCTCTTTTATACTCTCAATTGAGTTTGTAGTCATTGATGACCGTTGGGATTGAATTGGAGTCGTTGAAGACTTTATTTCCCACCATAAATGTAGTTCTGGTGATGTTTGTCTCGATACCAGCGTAGCTGTATCGAAACACCCTTCTTCAAAACTAGCCGTTGGAGTTTGATGTAGTGTGTCGTATTGAAACACTTTGGGCCGTATCAGAATGCCCGTATCGAAATGCCTAGTGCCGTATCGAAACAACCTGCCATTCAAATAGCCGTTGGGGGTTTTAGCCGTTAGGATGTATGCCACGTAGGCGTATCAAAACACCAAAGGGTGTTTCGAAACCACATCTATCCGTATCGAAATAGGTAAGCCATGTATCGAAACGAGTTCTGGCAGTTTCAAAAAGTATCGATACAGATTATGCCTGTAACGAAACGAGTACATTAAAAGCATTGGTTTGGCTACTTAAAAACGTTTCAAACATTGCCAAAAACTTTTTAAACATCTCCAAACTTATTTTCAAGTTATTTTTGACTTAGAGAGTATTTTAAATTCTTTTCAATTAAGTCCAAAATATTTTTCAATTATTATACCAAAACATATATTTCTACATAAACCCCTAAATCTAAATCTCTAACTTTTAAACCTTAAAATCTAACTCTAACCCCTAAAATCAAGACGCTTCTGGAATCATTTTGTTTCTACTGCCTGTGTATTGGATAATAACACTTACTTTAATAAACAAACTAATGTAAAAAAAGCTTAACTACAAAATAAGTGCTCAAACTATATATTTTTTTGCAATATGTGCCTAAAGTTTTTTTGCTGAAATAGGTGCCTAAAGTTTCATTTTTGGCTGAAATGGGTGTCTAAAGTATTTTTTGGCTGAAATAAGTGCTTGGAATTTTATATTTGACTTGTTTTAAAGTCAACTATGGGCACCTACTCTGGCACTTATTTCAACCAACAATGAAACTTTAGGCACATATTTCAGCCAAAACTATAATTTTAGGTACCTATTTCAACCAAAAAATACTTTAAGCACCTGTTGTAAAAAAAACTAGTTTACGCATTTATTTTGTAGTTAAGCAAAAAATATTACATAATTAAAATCTTAATTCTTAAACATAAACCTTAAACCCTAAACAATCACCTAAACCTTAAATTTTAAATCATACAACCTAAACCCTTAAACCCTAAACTAACACCTTAAAGTAACAATTTTTTTCCTTCTTTCCATTAAAACAATTTTTTTGATAAAATACATATCTATTTTATGGTTCATGTTCAAGATTACTCACCCTCCCAATTTTAAAAAATTAAAATATGTACAAAACAATATAATTTTAATTAATTAGTTTCACGATACAAAAACTAAAATTCTTTTTTTAAAAATAGTAAAAAAAACAACGCTAAAATATATTTTAAATAAATAATAATTTGTATTATTAATAATTGAGCCAAGAAGATAGACATCAATGGTTAAATTACATCCCTTTCAAGTACAACGTATTCTCTGGTGCAAATAAAGAGAATGGAGGACGCTGTTATTCCCATTTTCAAATGCTCTGGCACAAAACCCTAATCTGAACAAAATTGGGGGCAATGGGCAATAAGCTGTACAAGAGAGGCATTCTGAGTAGCATTTACTTCTCAATGGTAACTCCCAGTCCCAATTTGACTGAGGCTTGAAAACCAGAATAATTACATTTCTCATCGGGACGCTGCGGGCAACGCATTTTTTATATATGGGTTGCTGTAGTCAAGTGAAATTAGGGGTATTGCGGTGACTGTCTGCAAATTCTCGGATTACTCGTTTCAGCACCCTCCCTCCTTTCCCTTGCATGTGCCCGTGATTGCTCGTTCTTCCATTAGAGGTCTTGCTCGCGAGATAATCCGAGGCAGCACTAGCAAGGGCTTCCAACCAAACTGGCACCAATGTTTCAGCTTCTCCCTGCTTCAGATAATCAGCTGGTAGAGCCTGCACCTGGTAAAACTGAAGAAATTTAACAAATACAATTTGATCAAACCGACACGGGAACTCAAATTACAGACTCTACCCCACAGTAGCACAATGACATTCGTATGTAGCTTACACGCAACAGTTGAAGGCATGGTTTATTGGTTTTAGCTATTACTCTAGAAAAAAAAACTTCAGACAACAAAGCCCAACAAAGTCAAATCAGCATTGAAACAATGGTAAGGTTGTTCAATGGCGACCTGGCAAATACAAGTCTTTTATGCAATCGACAGTCCTGTTACCCTACATTCATTTTGGCATTTCCATGACATGCATATCGGAGCCAAAATAGAACCAGGTACCAAACCATCTCTCTCAAAACTCAAAGCTCGACCTTTAGCTTCTTGAATGAAGTTCTTTAGTAAAAGCTAAGCTAGGCTAGTCAAAGGCTACTCAACCCCGTTAACAGGGCCCTGTCATGCTCTTCTCTTTATAAGGCAGGGTTTCCCCTCTCCGGAAGGATTCCTATGGTAGTGCAGAATCAACTAGGGTTAACCTCTCTTTGGCCTCAGTCCTCATGCTAGCCAATCTCTGGCAATTGGTCTATGGAAAAGGGTCTCGTTTTGGCATTTCCATGACATGCATATAGGAGCCAAAATAGAACACTCAACATCATAACATGATGTAGGTCAAGAGGAAAATCAAATCAGCTGTGCATACAACTGCTTTATTCACATTTTTTAAGCATAAAAAATCGAGTCCACGCAGCAATTTTGCAAGGATATTCATATATGCTTAAAGAAAGGAGGGAAAGTGGGGGAGAGACCGCTGATTGTAGCCATGAATGCAAGACTTCCCAAGAAAGAATGGTCTTCCAAGTTGTTCTCTCGCTCAAACAGCAAAATGCAGCCAATTGTTGCAATATTGTTGCACACTTGTGGACCTATTAAGGGGGGAAAAGCAGAATAATCTCTCAGCCGTGTTGAGTATATACATACATGAGATGCTTTGATGTAACACGGAATGTGTGTGGCTTCATTGCCTTCACACTAGATTAAGCACATATGACACCAAGAGTTTACACCAAAACAAGGAATGAATTTTTAAACGAAATAAAGTCGATAATATATTTGAGATTCAAGAAAACCACATTTACCCGCGACATTGCTGAGACACCGAGTAAAGCATACACTATATTTGATACAAGTCCCTCCCCACTATGGGAAATAACATGAATTGATGTGGCACCAAATGATCCTTCAGGAGAAAAGGTCATTGATTCCAACAAAGAATCCAGGCCAACTTCCAAGAAACCTAAAAGGCTCAATCAAATCATATTAATATCCTTTGCCTAGTTATAACTAGAACAGAATGTAAACCCGCAAATTAAAAATGAAAAGGATAAAACAAGAATTATCAAGAAAATTCAAGCACAAGCAATCCAATGATTAAATATAAGCAATTATAATCACTGGCATGGGTTACAAATCAGTAATTCAGTTGTGTAATATGATATGAACAGACTCCAAATATATGTGTGTGCATACTGCGTGGACTCATCTGTAATTCAGTACCGCAAAGCTGCATGCAAGTGCTTCCTTAAAGTGCTTACAAGATAAGTACGACATAGCATGGAATATTTCTGTCTCCATATTAAAGAAAAGGAAAAAGAGTTTGTTTGTTTGAATTGAAACAAAGGGTAACTTTTTAAGACACAATTGAAACCGTAGACATCAGTTGATTGCTTCCTTAAATAACATGATTCAGATTGCAACCACTGTTAGATGTCAGAACTCACAGGCCAAGAGTAATATCAATTAGAGGATATGAGCCTTGATCTCACAAGTACAAAGAAACGGGTAGTTAACATGAAGTGCTTACAGGATAAGTACGACATAGCTGCAAGTGCTGCCCCTCGATGCATAGCAGTGCAGCATATAGCTGCCTTTTGAAAAGAGATTTCTAGAAGAGCACCGGATGCAGCCAATGCTTCCTGAGGTTTTTATTGAACAGCAAAAAAGAAAAAAAGACCATTCAAATTATTTCCTTGTAGAAGGCTTATAAAATGTCTATAAAGTACATTTCCCGGATTGAATTTCCAATAAAAGAAAAAACCCCAAGAAAAGGATAAATAGTGAATATGATGTATATTACACCTTATGAGAGCCACGGACAAATGTAGATGCAAAATTTGTGTAGGCCTCTACTAGGTCAGGCTCTTGGTCACATACATATGAAGAATTAAGGGCCATTACGGAAGATGCTTGAGTAAATCGTTCAAATGTGCTAATGAACAAAGGACCGTACCCCTCCTTGTGACCAAACTCTTCAATAATAAGCGAAGCTGAGGAGGAGCAAATTTCTTGTGAAAGGAAGTTCATTGAATGATGCTATCTACTATAATATAAAATAAATTTGAATGCAAGCGTTTGAGATGTCGTTACAGCATGCCATGTGCTATATTTACATCTCGGGGAAAGAAAAAAATAGCATCCTGTCATAGTACCACATGAAAACCAGCTAAAGACACCAGTGACGGATCATGTGAAGTAAAAAGTTGAGTATACAAGAAAAATGAACTGCTATGCAAACTATCTTAGCATCTGCAACTGTACTTATGCTAATTCTTCAATCATGAACCAAGCTATTAATGATGATGCAGAAGAACTATTGCTCATGTACTATTAAGTCAAATACGAAGCAGACCTTTTGTATTTATTACAAGAAAGATGATGATTTATGGACAAAAATACCATAATACCTACTACCACAAATTGCTCCAGAACTAGAGCCTAACTACTTACCAGTTTTGATGTAGCATTCGTGACTTTGAAAAGACAAAAAGTTCGTAGACAGGCAATCTAATATTTTGGGCAGAAGAATTTCAAAGTGCTCGCCTGCACAATTAAGCAACATGCAGCATTGTAGCATCATTCAATCAAATGACTCCATATCCCCCAAGAAAGCCCTTAAGTTATTTGATCCTAGGTAAAAAAAGGTGGAACTTTGTCCAGTACCTGAGGATTGAATTGCTAGCGAAAGAGCACGACAAGCTGCAGTAGATAAACTACTGTTCTCCATGTGTTCTGATCTAAAAAGCTTCTCCAGCATAGGCCAAAAAATCCTAATTACAGCAATGATGGGATTATCAGTTGAAGCCTCAGACGGCAGAGGCATTGCCAGATGACTGAAGACGATTCCCATCCTGAAAAAAGGCAACTGAAGATTACACCTGACAGAGTAAGATTGCATAAATTGTATCATGTGTGATATTCAAGTCATTACTCAGAAGAGAATACCTGTGGAGCCCTCTTGTTGCACAACCCAAAATTTGGGTATAAGCTGCTGGATTCTGCCTTAAAGAATGGTTATTATCATCGTCAATCTAAAAGAAAATTAGGCTATTAGTTGTAAACAAAAAATTAGAATGTAAAATAACAAAGTCTGCAAAAGTTCAAATCAAAAGCAATATAAAGATGATTCCATAAAATTCAAAAGGAGTTAAATGGTGAATTGACAGTGACATCAAGAACTAAGCAAATAAAATCTATCAACGTGGATTTATTCTCATCTGACAACTGCTATCTCAGCTTCTATGTCTACTGCACCCCTCTTTCCAATGAGATGTATATCTAACACAACAGAACCCCTCTCCATATCATTCAGACTAAATTAAAACTAAATTGTCCTTGTGAAATTGTCATCAACCACCATTTAACAACACCACACCCTACGCCAATATAAGAGGGCGGAATCTGAGAAGAGCATTCAAAAATTAACATTCTTTCTTCTTCAATAAAAGATAAGAGAATTTAGATAGGGGATGTAGCTCAAAATAAGACCTGAACAGATAATAACTTGCATAGATGCACTCAACAAGAGCGGATGAGAAATTTGGCATACACAGGGACCCATTGGAAAAGACTAAAGATTCTTTATAAAAATATGAAACAAAGGTACAGCCATAATCGAGATTCCTAAAAAAGCAAAATCATATGAAATAGAGCTTCAATTTGCCTGTTATTAGAACAGCAACCATGGATAACCTATGAGGAAAAGGATGACCCAGAAACTACAGAGCCTCAATTCAGAAATATGACCATGCAGTAAGTACAAACCTGAAATAATCCAAAACCCTCATATTGGGTTGTATTTAATGCCCATCTAGCTACTGGTTTCTGAGTAAAAGTGTGTGCTATGTTATACATCTCACCATTTATAGTTACTATATCAGACTAGTTTTACCCTACACCTAAACAGTTCAAACCTCTCTTCACGCCTGCGTCATGATGCAAAGTTACATCTCAAATTGCAATACCTCTTAATAATTGCTACAACAGTAGGCAGAAAGTGCAACAATCATTAAAAGAAATCACAACTTTTTCCGGTTAGCTCCTTTAAAACCATTTCTCAATTTAAACTTTTTAAAGCTGACTATTTGCTTCAGAGAATCATGGAAGAAATTTCTATAACCTAGTTAATACAAGTACTAGCAAGTAGCAACACAGAAAGGAAAAGAACCACCGAACCATAATAGACCAAATACTAAAAATGTAACTCACAAGTTTCCCAAAAGCTTCATAGCTAGATGATAGCAATTTAGACAACAAGTTGTTCTGCAGCTCCTTGTTAGATATCTGACCAAGGACCAGGCTGATGGCAGTAACGACTTCTTCTTCATCTTCCAAAGGAAGACACTTCTTCTCCAAAGCCTGTGGGAAGAAATGATAAAGAAATAAAACAGGTTACTGTATGAAATGATCAGCAAGTACCTAATTTCAATGAGATATATTAAAGCAGTTGAAGATGTAGAGGGGGAAAAGAATAGGCTTAATATATGTTTTGGCCCCTGTATTATAATGAAATTGTCACTTTGGCCTCTATGCCTTCATTCTGTCATCACTTTAGCCCCTTGCAGTTGACCATTAAAAAAAGCTGGTATAGCCCAATGAGATGCTGTCAGGTGTCAAAATAATATAAAAAGATTGAAATTCTAAAAAAAAAAAGATCCTAAAAATCTCCTTTTTTCAAAATTTCAGATTCTATTTTTCGAAATTATATATTTTATAAAAAATGGTATTATGTTTAATTACTTAAAAAAACATTAAAAATATAAAACTTCCTTTAAAATTCTGGAAAAAAAAATCTCATTCTTTTTCAGAGTTTTTCTCTTTTTTTCTAGAAATTTTAAGGATTCTTTTTATAATTTTATGAATTTTTATTTTTAAAAAAGGAATTAAACAAACGTACATTTTTCAAAAAAAATCATTAAAAGCTAAAAAAATTGTGGAAAAAGAAAATCTTAGATTATTTTTCAGAGTTCTCAATTTTTTTAGAATTTAAGGGATTATTTTACAATTTTATGAATTTTTAATTATTTTTAAAAAGAAATTAGGTATAATTATGTTTTTTAAAAATATATAATTTGAAAAGTTACTTCTGAAATTTTGACTTCATAAAGAATTTTGTGATACTTTTAGAATTTTTAGGAATTTTATGAGTTTTTTGCTATTTTTTATAACTTTTAAAGTTCTTTTAAATTGCTGACATGTGGCAGTGTCTCATTAGGCCAGGTCGGGTTTTTTAAAGGTTAACAGCAAAGGGTTAAAAGAGATGACATAATGAAAGTAGAGGGGTCAAAGTAAACGGAAAAATAGTAAAAGGGCCAAAGTGGCAATTTCACTATAGTACAAGGGCCGAAACATATTAAGCCAAAAACCATAAAAAGGTAAGGAATAAATGAAGCCAAAGAAACAATAATCAGGAAAAAAAATATTGGCAACCAAAAGCACATAACGTGTTGAATCATCAGCTATGTTAAGAATTATTATGGTTATGTAAACAGTAAACATGCAAAAATGACTTGGCTTGCAGTGTAAATGTTAAACCAAATAACTCCAGAAAACTTAACCACAATTAGATGAAGCAAAAAGTATTTTCACTTTAAACATATAAAAGAACGTGAAGAATAATGACCTCTCCTATCCACAAGAAGATATCCAGATTTGATGACTCGTACATCACAGCAGAAGCATCTTCGCAAAGTTTGCGGAGGGTGGATGCACAAGAATTTGAGGAGAGAGGTTTTGAAATCCCTGCAGCAAGAAACAATCTGGAAGTAGCAATTTAGTGAAAAATGACAAAATTATTTATGTAAAGATTATTATAATATA
This sequence comes from Hibiscus tridactylites, assembly GCA_958450335.1. Taxonomy (NCBI): domain Eukaryota; kingdom Viridiplantae; phylum Streptophyta; class Magnoliopsida; order Malvales; family Malvaceae; genus Hibiscus; species Hibiscus tridactylites. Next base: position 17,703,500 of record OY288273.1, on the reverse strand, counting down.
TTCTAACAGAGAGAGAGAGAGAGCACATCATTGCTAACCAATAGAAAATAGGCATCCTTACAGTAAAGGTCTAGCATTAGTTTCAAGGGTAGATATCAACTTGGAATAGGAACCAATAACATCTGCCACTGATCTGTAAACCTAGTTAAAAACAAAAGTCCTCCTGAGCAAAATCATTTTTTGGGGGGATAAACCAATATTGAGAAATAGTGTCCAATGCAAATTAACTGATAACAAACTGACTTACAATGCACATGAATCCCTTGAGCTCATCAGAAGGCCAGGAAGACAACACTGTAACCAACTGCATAACTACCGAGAAATCAAAAGTTTGGCCTCCTTGCAAGACATCAGAAACCTGTAATTGCAAGAGTCTGATATTATTAATATTACAAGAAAATATGAGGAAAAATATGTTTGTGAATAGTCAAGATGGATTCTCCCACATTAGCAGCAGCTAGGAAAAAGCTAGAGAATTTTTAACATCAATGATCAAACTGAAAAGAGTGATGAGCAGACTTAAATAAAGATTAAGCACAAAACCCTCGAGAAATGTAACAAAGGGACTTGCCCATTAAGGAAAATATGGACATATGTTACATTTGCCCATGTGTAGATTAAATACATACAACCTCATTGACCATTAGCTCAAGCAGTAAATACAGTCAATTGGAGTCGGTAAGTGTTCATTACATAAATCAAAAGGAAAACAAAGTGACATTCTTAAAACACCAATTGCCGGGATCAGTCAGCAAATAACTTATACAATGAAAGACTTTTAGTCAGCTTAGAAAGATGGAAAATGAATATCAATGCCCCAGGAATTCAGAGGAAACAAGAACCGGTACAAAGATGCATGTTGTGCTTACCACATTAAGGGCAAACAATTTGATTTCCACCTCTTTCCAAGGTATTGCCACATTTGAGGAAAACCAACCACTGAAGAAAAGCTGCAAGTAGAAACATGAAAAATGATACAAGATTGAAAGAACACCAAACTTTGTCATGGAACGATGGGGGGAAATGTAATAATATATAAAAGACAAAGAAAACATTATAAGCGGATAAGCATTCCTCCCATATAGGTAAGCAGGCAAAATTAACAGAGGCAGAGTTCTGCAAATATGCCATAGCAAAAAGGAAATGAAGCTAGACCAATGTTGGTTCTCAAAGCTCTGTGATCATGATAGTACACTAAACTTGGATCAATAAACAAAACAAGTACTTGAACAGACATCAAAAAGAATTAAACCAACAAAGATGACTTTCATCTTTATGCAAGAGATATCGTTGACCAGAACAAATTGTACAGAATCGGCACCTTCTGTACAAATGTAGAGGGTTGTAGCAGTTGACATATATCCACCAAAAGTTCAACAAGATCCATCCTAAATTGAACAAGACCATCTGGCAAGTCGAAAGTTCCACTCTCGTCATTAAATGTAGATTCATCCACCTATGAAAGACAATTTCAACATATTAGTCTTCATTTAAACCAGGCATGCACATGCACACATCACACAGAACTAAAAATGCTAAGCGATATTCAACAACGAATAACATTAAATAGAAGCAATGGTAAAGTAAGCATTCATGTCAGTTGTTGAGTTATTAAAAGTACATCATAGATGAGCAAATCAGGGGCCATCAACCCAATTACTCCCCTAAGGGCGTGCAATAGTAGTGGGTAATCATTTGGACGCTTTTCCTCACCTGTCAACATGTTATTAATAATAACAAGCATGAAATATTCAAGAGAGTGAAGAATAGACTATGGTATGCCCAAAAAATGTGTGCGGATAATATATTTCTTAAAAGGCTTTCATGTCCAAAAAGCATTCAAATTGCAAAGGCCAATTATATCACTAGGCTACAAGAGTGGCACAGTTCTATTGAGGTTTCAACGCATTCATCAGAACTCCAGCCCAAAAGGTATACTATTGGACCTCCACTGCGAAATAAAGGAAGGTTCGGCATTAAAATAAAATGCAGCAACTCAAGCCAATAAACAAAAGACTGCATCACTGCAGTATGCATCTCAGAATTTTGCTTAGACCCAAAAAAATTATAGAACCTATCATTTATGTTCAAATAATTCAGTTTCCTCTTCCCCCCTTGCTTCAACCAAAAACTCTGCTGTCTTACTTAAGATGCAGGATACTAATACAATTAACTTGCCAAATAGGAAATAGAATTTAGCCAAACTACTTGAGAAATCCATAAGTTTGGCTCCAATTGGTTGCAATTTTGCTATTTGCTTTCAGCTATTACTTCACTTTCAGCTTTTTTCCCTTTCACAGAACACAAAATCTTGTTTCCCCAAATGAATAAATTGAGTTCCAGTGCAAACATGATAACTAGAAATCTTGGAAAGACACATGAAACGCTTCCTTTTTCATAGTAAGAAATAGAAAATATAGCAGAGGGAAAGTAAAGGACAAGGAAATAACCTGAGCACGTAGCAGAAGAGCATCAAGTAATGCTGAGAATACAGAAAAAAACAGGCCTTCGACATTTTTCTTATTTGTACCATCAACGTCAAGATTAAGTATATAGCTTGCAAGACCAGACCTGGAAATGAAAGAAGATTGAGAGCCTCCAAATAAAAATTCAATAAGAAAAAACATTTATTCTGCAAAAAAAAATGCTTTCAGCAGAAGTGTTTAGAAAAGTACCAAAATTGCAAAGTTGAATCTGCAATATCCCAGTCTTCACAGGGAAAAGCCACACAGCTGAAAGCAGAAATTACAGATTATACTAAATCTGTGATTAAACGAATGCCAGGATGAAATTTATGAATGAAAAGAAAATTGTGGTGGAGCATGCATCCTATCATGGGCCCTTCTCAAATTGTTATCCCTTTTGCATATGATGATCTATATCATACTTATAAAGGATCTATTACATGGTTAATAAGCCGTTAACACACAATGCTCAAATAAGTTACCATATAACAACCCACCAAAAGCAAATGCATGTCTCCTTATTTGACCATAGTTGAATTTTGACACAGCAAGGTAGAGGATGATTAAAAAAACATGTTCACCAGCTTCCGCATCAATATCAGAAGGCAATTGTGATTGATGAAATGGAAGTTTATAGATCAAAACATCACCTCAACAGAGCATCTGTCAGTGCACGTGCCTCAGCACTTGCCTCTACAATCAAAGATGGCGCCTAGCATGCATAAAAGTGGGAAATGTTAATTAGGAAGTGATTTGAAGATATGCCACTTTAGATAACATCACTAACAGCAATGATATGCCCGGTATAAATTTGATCATGTATATGTGAAACGATGTTTTCAAGGGAGCAATGTGTGAGGCACCAAAACCCTTAAATCACCCAAGGCACAAGGTGCAGAAAAAAGGCACTCACCTGAGTAAAGTAATATACAATGGACACGTGCGTATGATAAAATTAAAAGTACGTTTAACAATAAATCTAAAGACTGGTCTAATAAAAGTAATATTATTGGATCCCCATGAGACACAGAATACTTACAGCCTGCCCAATTTCGGACATCAAACATGCAAGGCCGGCAATCACCTTCAAATCTCCTCCAGTAAGAGCAGGTAGAAGAAGCATTTCTTTAAGAAAAGGTACTCTGCACAGCAAAACTTGAGGTAGCCCCTATAGAAGCAAGCATAACAGATGTAACAAACAAAAAAGACAAAGGTTTGCAAACAAGCAAAGCATAGAACAAATGCCGGAGAGCAGGAACCATACCTCATTACGACTCACAAGTTCAACAAGAACTTCAATGGCCAAGTCAAATGAAGAGGATACCTAAAACCACCAGAGAAAATATAAGTGTACAACAACTACTTGGCTCAAAAGTCAATATATTGACAGTAAAAGTTAACCTGTAGCGAATTGAACACAAAATTAAGCAGTGGATGTGTTGAAAATGAAACTTCGGGAATCTCAGAGAAGCATCCAGCTCGAACCTAAATAAAAGGAGGAAAAAATGGTAATGGGGTGATGAGAACAATAAAATCAGTCATGTAAGTTGTAACAGCTTCTTTCATCATTGTTTTGTGAGTATTTGTCTCAAAAGTGTAGATTTTTGTAAATAAAAATATGCAAACTCAGGCAGATGTAGCAAGTAAAAACCCAATTGTGTCAGAACCAACATAATTTTAAGTAACTATCTTACCCAACTGAGTAAGCAACGGAGAACTTTTCTGTTCCTTTCATTTGGTTGCATGCCATCTTCAAACTTATTTTCAGATAACTGGAGTAGGAATTCAATAACCATAGGAGTATGTGAAAGAAGCTGCTTTACATAAAGAAAATAGTAACGTTGATAAAAGTGCAATAAAAAACAGCAACCAATGAGAGTAAAATTAAACAAAAACAAGTTAGAGAAGGCAGCAAGCACAAAATGGAAAATAGTAGACCTCTTGGCCATACTGGTTTCTGTGGGATGCACTTATTTGACAATCAGTAGTTTGGGTGTCAACAATTTCTTCTGGTAGAACAGTGAGCATCTCAAGTACGGCAACAATCCCATCATTCTGGGTCCGCAGATTTTGTAGACTATAAAAAAGCTTCTCAATGGGTTTTCCGTGCTCAACAGAACGAAGTATAAGGGCAGAGAGTGCAAGGCAGATTTGGGTTAAAAGCTGTTATCAAGAGAAAACAGAATCTTAGCAAGGACATGATCTTTTTCTTTCTACAGAAAAATAAAAGAAAACCATAGTCTTCAGATGTAAAAATAAAAAGCAGCACCTGTGGAGGCCCCGAACCAAACCTTTTAGCAGCCACAAGAAGGGCATTAAGCAAAGCATCTTTAACTCCTAACTGCAAATAATACCCTTCATTCTGGATCTGCACCAAAATATTTGGAAAACCAAAGAGGCATATTTTATCCAATCCCAGTCTCAATACTAGTAAAGCAACCTAAACAAGTAGCGCAAAAGCAAGTATGTATAGACTAGATAGAAGGAAAGCCTGGTGCTGCTAATGAACTCCTACGAAGTTTAAACATTTTCAAAAACCTGAGCATACCTTCCGTTTGAGAATCTGAGCTGCAAAAAACTCCACTTCGTAATCAGAGGGGAAATGTTGATGATTGGAAGTAAGGATGGAGGTGGCGACCTCCCAGGCTGCCTCGGTCTGTTGGAACTGGACCAACCACTGATTGGCTGCGACACGGTTACAAGATTCTGTGTCATGATTCAGCACATGGACTGCCTGCGCCACCTTCATTTGCAGCTCCATTTTTCTGATTCTAAAATGCTTAACCAAGCATCAAAAGCCAAACAGTCTTGAGACCAGACAACAATGCCGGAAATTCCTTTATTTCATTTCTTCATTTCCCCTCCTCAGTAATTCCTTCAAAATTTTTGAACTCAATTAAAATTCGAGCTATAATCTTTTTTTTCGTTAATTATTCACCATAAAATACAAAATATCCTCCATTTCATTTTCCATTGAACAACACGATCAGCCAGAATTAATCAAACCAGTAAAATTCACATTAATCATAAAATTTAAAACACAATGAAATCGGAAGTTGCCCCAATAAGATATGAATCCAATTCAAACTCCTGCAAATAAAACCAAAATGTTTTCTATCATCCCAAAAACACTAACCTTTAAATTCTGGGATTTTAAATAGAGGGAAAAGGGAAGGGTGAAGCAAATGGAGAGCGGCAGCTGAGTCTAGGCTGGACAGCGGTGGGTCATCACTTGAGAGCTACTTTTCAATGTTTCCGTTAGTGTACAAAGAAAGGGGGTTAAAGTGAGCGGAGACCGAAAGTGGAAAGTAGAAAGGACCATAAACGGCGGAAGAAAATGATGATTGAGTAGAGAAAAAGGAAAGGATGGGATAGAGTCGCGGCCTGAAGGTGGCCGGAGAGTATAATTTTTGTATTGCGACACGGAGGCCGATGAATAAACGACGCCGGAAAGTGAAAAGGAGGGAAGAAAATGTAAAATGAAGAGAGAAAGGCTGTGTTTTTAGGGTTTCCCAAATTATTGCAAGAACGATAAATCATTAGACACGGGATGTTCGTCGCAAAAAAAATATTATTATTCTCTTTATCAAATTACACTTTATTTAGTTTAATAATTTAGATGTGTAAATTTAAAAATTATAATATGTTTCATGTTTTTTTATAGTATTTGTTTATACATGTAGTTCTTGGCTCCTTGCAAACATAGCAATTGAACTCGAATCTCCTAAGATGAACATCGCCCGCTTTTTTACTAGGACCATTAGTTGGGTTCATAATTCTTAACTTTTTATGAAATTTTCTCTAATTAAGTCAAATTGTTCGAGATTATGTTCACATTTAGTTGTACATGTTTATAATGTTATAGTACAAATTTGTTATAACTTAAACAACTTTCTATAATCATATATGTATTAATTTTTCATATGTGATATCCATGTATCATGCATAGTAGAGAGACTCAACTCTAACTTAAAAACTAATCAACAAATTACTACAAAATTTGAACTATTCAAGTTTCATTTTATAACTCAAAATTTATTTTAAGAAAAATTCAAGTCAAATTTAACAAATTGTAATTTGAATAAACTCAAATTAAATTTATTATTTTGATTCGAGTTTTACTCGTCCATAATACAAAGTATTATTATGTCCAATTTTAGACGAACAACAACATGTCAAATTGTCAATCATGTACTAGATTCAATTATATGAACATTTCAATATAATTAATATAATGTATATGTCATATGCGCGATAAAGTCCAAATGTGCATTGAAGTATAATCCTAATTTATTGTTTGATTCCGATTGACCCTATTATAAGATGTGTTTTTAAAATTCAACTAGTGGTTTTAATAATAAAAAAGATATCATCTATTTTAAAAGATTTAAATTAAAATAATTTTATCGACGGAATATGTTATTAAATAATTAAAAAAATATATGAACGCATAATAATTTTTTTAATAATAACATATATTGCATTGTGATTGCTTAAAATGTGACTATGTACAACTATGTAACATTTGACAATAATATGAAAACTTTTTATATGATAAATAATAAATTGTATCTAATAATATTTTGATTATCAGTAACAGTTAGTTTATCTGTTTTAAGGCACAATATCAAAAAATGCTTCTAACATTTGATTAAATATTTTTTAGTACTCAACGTTTTATTTTGGGTTAAAATGACCTCATGCGGATGAAAACTGATACTCAACTGACAATAAACAACTTGAAATAACTTGAGAACGACACGTCAGAATAAAAAAATATTTTAAAATTCATACAATTTTTTAAAAAGTATTTTTTGACTCATGCGTCATACTATAAAGTTAGTATATTTGTATATATGACACTGTTATCGTGGCGTGCACTGTCATGTAGGTTTGTTACATCATTTCAAGTCATTTATCGTTAAAAAATAAAATGTTGAAAGTTAAATTACTTTAAAAAAATATGAGCTAAAATACTATTCAGTCAAACGTTATGAACATTTTTTTTTGACATTACGCCACATTTTTATATATAATGATTAATTTTTATTATAAATTTATAGGTGCATTGATTTACTTTTATTTGTGCATTATATTATTATTTTTTATTATAATCACATATGTATTAATTGTGATTGTAACAGTAATTTCAAAAATTGTTTTGTGAATATAATTGTAACTTCAAAAGGATGCATTGGCATTTCTTGTATATTTGAGATAGTACAAGGATAAATGTGCAATTATCCAAAAAGTCAACAAACAAATTCAATGTCGAGGGTATAAATAAATTTAGGGGCCGAGAAACTAGAAATGGAATTGTGATTCGCAAATTTGAAATCGAACAATCCGAAGAAATTGCAGTGAAGGAAGAATGGGAAAGTGGAGTCAATTTGCGGTTGCGGTGACGATTCTGGCGGTCGGCCTCCTTTCAGTCTCAGCCACCGCAAGACCCTGCAGGACCTTCTTCGTCACCTCCTATTCGTTCTCCTTTGAAAACCCTAACGATCCTTCCTCCTCCTCCGCTTCCACAGGATTCGTCACCGTCGTCGCCGAGATCAGCCAATTGAGTCTCAAACCATCCGATCCCAAGCCGTCCAGTGTCTTCAGCTCTCTCCGCGAGCGCAGCAGGGACATCCTCAGCGTGGTCGTCGCCCTTCTCTTCGGCGTCGGTTGCGGCGTTCTCACAGGGGCCACCCTATACTTGGTATGGACCATATTCACGGCCCGGTCCGATTATCATCAAGCCTTTTTGGAGGAAGATGAGAGCGATGGAGAACTTAGCCCTAAGAAGGCTGGGTACGTAAGTATTCCCACCGTAACCGTTAACGTTAAGGAAACCCCTTGATCAAATTATATATGTTAAAAGTCTTTAATATGAATAAGAATCGTGTGTTAATTGTTGTGTATTGGAGTAAAACTCATATCTATGTCTATGCGATTTGTTTAAAGCCTTTTGATAACATGTAATCTAAATACTAATATTGTATGATTCCTTCGGATGCTGTATTATGCTTTGCTTTGTTCTAATGTTTATTTAATTTGCTATAGATCCATTTTATTTGTTTATTGATTTTGTTAATGCAAAACAAAATGAAACCATATATGAATTACCCTTTCATTGGTGATAAATGCTGGGAAGGACCGAGGGTGGGGGTGATCTCCCCTGGAAATATTTTATTTATAGAAATTTTATATGTATTTTTTATTGAAAATCTATTTTTGCCCCTCCTCCATGCTTTCGTCCCTAGTTAAGTTTTTTTTTTTTGGCTTTGCTTGGTATGAATGATGGAAAATTAGTTAATTAGATGGTTAAGATTTAAAATAAGAAAGTGGTTACGAAATTTAACCATTTGATTAACTAATTTTTCATCGTTCCACTTTTTCATCTTTCGTACCAAGTCAAAGGTTATCATTATTACTTCCTGTTGTCATTTTTATTTGATTGTACCCCTTCATTTGTACTTATTGTGCTATGATCATGAAATATATGTTAATCTTGTATTCCTTTCATTAGATATTTGGTGGTGCACCTCATTTATTCTAAAGTCCTGATTTATGAATCTTTTTATCCTTTATATTTCATAACCAGCTTGGGTAGGCACTAATTAACATTTATCTTTAAAAGATAATAGCCGATAGCCTACTTTGCCAATATTATTTTGGCAAACCTTAAGTTCTTTTGTATATTCAATTAAAAAGTTGTGACCTTAATATCATTTGGTTGTATCTTGGAGTTGATTCATCACCTCACCCTCTTCTAGGTTGAGTCTTTGGGGAGGTTTACTTTTCTGTTTGAAAACATGACATGACCGGTTGACTTTAGCACGGTCCTCATTCTAGGAAGCAAGTTTTCATATTAGAGTTGATTTCTTATCTCTATGTTTGTCTGGCTTTGCCTTTAGGTCTGGTTCATGGCTTTTCTTAACCTCATTATCTTTGATTGGTGATGTATTTGCTCTCACTCTCATACATTGAGAAAATGAGAGAGATAATGTTATGATATCTAGGGTTATTGCTGCAAGCTTTCGATATTCCAAGAATGAATCCAACTTTCAACTCAAGTTTATTGTTTTGTTTATATGTTTTTTTTTTGTGTGTGACTTGTGAGTGTTCATTTTGGTTTACTTTTCAGATCCTTGTGTTTTGTATTTTTTTTGGTTTAACTTGTTTTCAAATTTATTAGAATGATCTGATATTAAGGAATGTTTTGGTATAGAGATTATTATATATGGAGTAAGGTCTTGGGATTTAAGGGCAGTCAGTGTACACCGATGTCCGAGTTGATATAATCTTGGATCGTTCCTTGTGCAATACTTGGCTTGGCAACTTTTGTTCTTGACTCTCTGTTTATGTTGGAAAGAAAAGAAACACTATTTGTCTCTTTGAGAAAAGAAAAGAGTATTCAACATTATCCACTATGTTGCACAACAGCCCCAAACCTCTACGAACGTGATTATACACAATGTTAATGTATTTTCACAAAGATTTGAGTAACTTGTGTATACGCAAAGTTACAACGCTTATAATACCTTTAATCGTCTGTTTTCTTCCTTTTCTTTCACTCACAAATGTTGATTTCTTCCTTCTAATCCAATGACCAGTGTTTCATGTCCCTTAAATTTACCGATTAGGGTGTTCTTTCAGAATTTCTGCCATTGAATTTGACAAAACCAGCTGAACCAAATCCCATGGGGCGAAGACGTAATCAGCACAAGACCAAGGCACAATGGGAATCAAGTGCAGTCTCCTCTCCGCGTTGAACCTTTTCCTCACTGAATCCTCAGCTGAAGTTGAATACCCAGTTTGGTGCTCTAATTTACTAACTGAAATCTGTCCAAAGCATGAAAAGCTTGATTGTTCTCTATTGTGGTAGTCAAACACCCATGACAACTGAAGCTAATCCCATATATCACGAAATAACCAAACATATAGATATCGACAGCCTCTTTATACGAGAGAAACTACAAGATGGTTTGATACAAACAAAGAATATATCCACTCATGACCAAAGGGCTTGGAATTCAGTAGTATACAAGATTACGACGACCTCTACTGACCTACGAATGTCGGATCACATCTACCAAATCACACCTTTGATTATTCCTGACATACTTGGCAGCTTTGCTCATGTAGTTGCGGGACGAGGGATTCTCACCCGCAACAATACTCATCAGCACTTGCAACAAAAGGAAAAAGAGATTGAAGAAAAAGTATTCATGGATTTGCTTAAACTATAGTAATACATGATAGGGTTAAGGAAGCTGAACAACAACATTAGATGCAAGTTTCGAGAAGAACATATCAAACATACATAAGAGAAGTGTTTCGGCTTTTAATACATAAGTATCATCTTAGCATTGATGAGGGGCTATTTTATTGGTGTTGAGAGAAAAAGAAAAGAGCGAGGAAAATCACCCTCGAAGCAGATTTATTCCGAATGAAATAGTGCAAATCATGAGGCCCAACAATGCCAAAAACCCATATTTCCTGCACATCATCGTTCATTTACAAGTCAAGTTCAAATAGAGCAAAGATTGCAGGAAACGTCAGTAAATTATGGCATATTCTAAACTAGTTTTCAAGTTATTTATAACTTGAAAAACATATCAATATTATACATATCATGTCAACATAAACAATCAATTTGAATTTGACATTGAACAAATTTAAAACACACCACACGAACAACTTAAATGTGACATGTTAAAAGTTCAAATCGTTGTCGATTAGGATTAAAGAAAACTATTTTTTAACACATCAAATTTAAACTGTTCATGTGATAGATAGTATATTGTTTTTAATTTGATTCTTGTATTTTAAACATGCATTTAATTCCAATGCCTAAGCTGATGAAAGTCCATGATTAATACAATAATTTGAGATCAATGTAAATATGTACCGCAATGAATCATTATGAAGAATGAAAAAGCAAAAGGAAGAAGAAGAAAATACCCAATAGTGAGCCGTTTCTGAGGGTCACCGGAGGAATAGCCGGTGAAGTAGAAATAACGGGTGACGATGTAAAGAAGTCCGAGCGCGGCGCAGATGCAAGGATGAGCCATCCCTCCCAAAACCATCAGTATGAAGAACATGGGCATCATCTCCAGCGAGTTCTGGTGCCCTCTCTGCAATGGAATTCGATTCGATTCATTCGATCTTCTTTATTTCGAAGAATTTTACAAAAACAGAAGAAGCAAAACAAGAGGAGAAATGAAACCTGAATACAATTGAAGAGGTTTGCATCTTTGTTCTCGGATTCGAGAGCGTAGAGAGTGGGGTAAGGAACCTTATACTTCTTGCGAGCGATCCCCACTCGGATCCCCATCCATATGCTGAGAATGCAGTAAGCAACCACCGCTAACACTACGTACCCGTATTCTTTCGCTACAAACTCCATGGATCTCCGATTCCTTTAATTTTCTAGATTCTCAATGCTCTGATCCGCTAAACCCCAATCGCTTTCTACTTCTACACTCTTCACTCACACGTTGACTCGATTCTTATCTAAAAACAAAGCTTCGTTGTGTTCTTGGATAAATTACTCCATAGGCCACTCAATTGTTTGATGTTTACAAATTATATTTTTGTCGAGTTTAATATTTTTTAGGGTAAACTACAACAGAGGTCACTCAATTATTAAAAGTTACACTTGAGTCACTGGATTATGGGTAAGGTTACATTTGGGTCTCCCAATTATTAAAAGTTACACTTGGGTCACTCAATTATTAAAAGTTACACTTGGGTCACTCAATTATGGGTAAGATTACATTTGGGTCACCCTTCATATATATATATATATATATATATATATATATATATATATATATATATATATATATATATATATATATATATTAATTTGTGTATTAGATTAATTAACGATTTCAAATGAAGTACTTTAGTGTTAACGATAATATACAAGTGATTTGAAAGAAAAAATGACTAAATTGATATATTTTTTAAATATAAAGAGTGACACAAATGCAACTTTACCAATAATTGAATGACCCAAATGTAACATTTAATAATAGGATGACTCAAATGTAACTTTACCCATAATTAAGTGACTCAAGTGTAACTTTTAATAATTGGGTGACTCAAATGTAATCTTACTCATAATTGAGTGACCTTTATTGCAGTTTACCCTATATTTTATCCCGACTCCACATAATAAAAAGCATAAATCGACCTCAAAGTTTAACATTTTTTTTACTAAACTTGTCTGCCCTGAAAAATTAATAAAAATATTAAATATATCGTATAAAAATATAATAAATTATATATAGTTTAAATGAATTGGGCTAGGTTGAAGAATTTCTACCATAAACTCGAAATCGACCTAACCCGACTTCAACATTTTCAAAAGCAGCCTCGAATTTGATTTTTTTTAAGTGAAAAAATCTGTCCATATTAAATCGGGTCGAGATCTGTCGGAGTCGAGTAATTTTGTTATCCCTAATCAACCAAACTAGTAATATTTAGACAAGAGACATCGTTTTAGTCCTTATTGACATTAAATTTTAGATTCAAGTCTTAGACAACACTCCACCGTCCTTTTACCAACAAAATAATAATTAAATTAATTTTAAAATTTCCTTATCGATCGAATATTTTGGTTCGCATCATTGTTTTTGCAAAGTGCAAGAAGACGCATATTTGAGTGTGATTAACTGCAATATCATCTGATTTATAAGTGAGATGTTCTTTAGTTTTAGGATTTGTGTAAAGAATAATTTTTCGTATACATGAAAAAGATTTCGAAACTAATATCGATTGTATACAAATCCGAATAGAATTAGGAAATACATATATAATTAAGTTTGTTTTCCTAATTAATATCAGATTATGCAAAACAAAACTTATAAAAGCATATTATCTTATTGTTCTTCAGCATTCATCAAAAAATTATCTACGCTGATATCATCATGGTAATAAGACCTGATATCATCATATTTGTATTATGGGCGCTGGTATTTGCACTCATGGTGATATGTATGGTAATACTTTGTTGTCGAAATAGTTTAATTCGAGATCTCGAAACCGGACTACCAAGCAATCCGGTACGAGCTGACCGAGCCATGCGAGTTTCAAGGCCGAGTACGGTCGGGATCATCGTTCAGTACAAAAATAAAGAGGAAATCGAATCTCGTTGTCCCAAATGTGTTATATGCTTGGAAGGGTTTAAAGATGGAGATTCATGTAGATTTTTGGTTAACTGCAAACATGTATACCATCAGCTCTGCGTTGATCAATGGCTGGTTAAGGTTGGACATTGCCCGCTTTGTCGTGATTCGGTCCACGGTTTGGAGCTAACATCAATCGTTGATTAGGATTGAAGATGATAGGAAATTATTGTTTTGGTGATTGATGGTGAATGTGTAATATATGAACGTTTCATTGTTTTTGTTAATAAATCAATGAGTTGTAGGAGGGTTTTTGTTTTGATTTTGCATCAAGTAAACTTGTTTATGGGCGGTGACGAAACTTAAGGTAAGAGTTTGGAGGCTAAAATAATTTTTTTTAAAATTTAGAGGTTTAAACGAAGATTTTCGAAAACTTTGAGTGTTTAACTAAAATTTTTAATAATGTTTCAGAGATTTAATCATATTTTTAAAGAGAAAATTTAATTAAAAATATACAAACTTTTGAAGCTTAATATGAAATTTTAAAAATCGCGAAGGGGCTAAATTAAATTTTTTAAAAATTTAAGAGTAAAATTCAAATTTTTCAAAATTTTAGAAGAGTCATACCCCCTATAGTCCTATAAAAGTTCCACCACTGTTTATGGGTCGAGTGATTTGTTCGGCTCTCCGACATGGTAGCTGTGGACATTTGTTGCTCTTTAGGGCACTTTTAGACTAATAGGTTTTATGTTACATCGATTTAAACTTACACGATTTCGGACTAATAGATTTTATGTTAAATAAGTTTAAACTTGCACAATTTGTTCAATTACGACCTTATAATACAATCACATTCTCTAATCCAATTGTTGTTTTTGTTTATGCATTTCCGATTTATCCACTAGGTCGGTTTGGTTAGTTCTTTGCTCCCAGTATTGGTGTAGCAGCTATATTTCGATTTATCCTCTTTTCCCAAGAATTTCATAGTTACTTAAATCGAATTTCAACATTGGTCTGGTGAAGATTTCGGGTTGAAATTCGTTAAAAATCGAATAGCGGCTCGATCCGAACATAAACAACTCATTGCTAAATGGATAACACATCATTTGATTCACAATTGGAATAAATTGAAACAAAAGCCACTGCTTAGGTACAACATGATATCAAAGCACTCCACTGCCTTTTGATGGCAGAGGTGCCTGTGCAACAGGGTTTTGAAATTCGAACTCCCGTGGCCATGAGCCGGCAACTTTAGCCCCTCTGAACTAGTCTGTTACTCTGCTACGTAATTTCAGCACCGAGTTGTGTCGAGCTCAACAGAAAAAAGGCGGAACCGGAGCTCAAACCATGGGAGTTTGGCGTATGTCTTAACAGCTACAAACCCTCAAGAATACCAAGTTACCAACCGCTACTACTTCTATTTAGAACCAATCATAAGTTTTGAAAAGTACCTCCAAGATGGAAGGACTGCTCGAATGCTCTGGTCGATCACCCACCGCTTTTAACCGCTATATTTAGTTCCAATGCCTAAAACAGATCCTCTGCCATTACAAGCCAGAGCTCGTCAATTCTTCTTGCGTTAGCCTGCAGAACCTGTTTTGCCATCAGGATCTGAATCCTAATCCAAACCCTTCTCCAACTTTTCATGCTTAGTAAAGCAATAATTAACACTTCTATTCTTCAAAATCCGATCAGATTCCTTCACCAGTCGTATATATTTCTTCCTCGTGACCAACAACGGATGCCTTTGGATGCTGGAGTTACCACAATATGCCTCCTTAAGAATTGCAGTACAGGTTTTGTTCTTAAAAGACAAGTAAAACATATGAGGATGCCTTTCGAATGCTTTATGGACTTTCTGAGGTAATCCAAAGTATTTCTTAAGGCACAAAAGCTTCTTCCTTTCAGCCGAGTGTTCAACAAATAAACTCATCAACTCATGAAGCATCCCCACAACTCTCTTCTCGGCAAAATCGCTATCAGAATCCAAATGCGAAAAATCCTCATAAGGTGAAACGTAGGGGAGTTTTTGAAACTCATTCAGCCAACTTTCAATCTTCCTCCTTAGCCTTAACCCCTTTGATGGAAAAAGTGGAAACTCAATTCCTTCCAATGTACCACCAAAATAAACCCCATTTTTCATTGCATTTCTTTGCATCGTCGACAATACTTTCTCTCCATTGCTCTCAACAGTCAATCCTTTTAGCCCATCTTCCATTTCAACAAACCTAAAAGACTCATCAAGATCCCCTTTTGAATCCTCCAAAAACCTGTCAGGCAACCCCAAATACCATGCCATTCCTTTAATGATCTTCAAAGGCAAAACTTTACCTTTACTCATCAAAACAAACCGTTTCAACCTATCTTTCAAATCCTCCTTGCATTCCCTAAATACCCTTTTCTCCTCTCTATCAATCTCAGCAGCTTCTGGGGTCAACCTAAACCAAGGCAAATTGTGTTCACCCCTAAACTCCTCGAAAACCGAAGGGTATTGCCGTAGGAACCTAGCAACCCTAATGGAAATATCAAACTCCAAGCCTCTTTTTGATACAGCAGAAATTGGGATACAACCATTGGGGTCATTCACAATGAAGTTCTTGAGCTGAATAATTGGTTTAAGTTCTGCGGATTTATGGATGTGTACAATTGAGTCAAAGAATGGGTCTTTCTTCCATTTCATATACACATTCACATAGTTAACAACTTGGGTGTATCTAAACGGAGATTTTTTGCGATAAAAAAGATAAAATATTGAAACTTTGGAAGTGAAAAATAGTTTTCCAAGGTGGGTTTTTAAGTTTGAGCTGTGAAAAAACATGGGTTTAAGGTTGTTGGGGAAATACTGCAAAATATAGTCGTCGGCACAAATCATGAACAATCTTCATCTTTGTTCCCACATTCCATGTAGCAATGATCGTTCTTAAATAAAAAGAAAACACCCATCACAGAAGAAAACTGCATAATTAATTTTACTTACCCACACGCCTCCTTCCTTCTCAGACACAAGCCCTAATTTCTTACACAACACCCAAGTAGCTTCCGCCTCGTCAAATATCTCATCTGCTAAACCATCGCCTCTGTCCACTGGGCCTGAGCTTAGAACCCGTTTGAGACTTCTCTTTTTCTGCCAAAATTTCTGTTGGCTTTGAGATCTTTGGATGAATGGAGTGATTAAAAATGTTCATTCATATTTTTTTTAAAGTTTAAACACTGACATTTATATTAAAAATTTAAATATAATGAGATGAGATAATAATTTTTTTAAGTAATGTTAGAGTTTAAATTTTAGTATTATCAATGGAATGAATTGGATCAAAAGAGTTACAAATTAATGAATTTTTATAGTACTCAATTCAAATTAAACATAACTCTTCGTTTAAATTTAAGAAAATGAACATTTTTTTAATAGAAGCCGCTAATTTTATTAAAAAAGAAAAAAAAACAAAATTACAATACGATTTACAATTATCATTGTAAATTAAATAAATAATTTGGACATTTTTCTAAAACTAGCCGCTTTAGATCATACAAGGATCATGCATCGAAAAATAGACACGAACAAATCTAACTGCATCGGCAAACCAACCACAAAATGAGATTAAGCTATTGAAAGACCATTGAGAACCGCAAATCAAAGTCGAAGAACGTGAGAAACTATCTACGAGCGCAAACCACGTATTCAAATTCAATTCGAGACTCCAGAGTAAGAAGATCACCATGATTACGAATAAACACCATCTTGATCAGTCGTGACGTTGTCAGATCTAGCCCTAGTAAAAATCAAAACAAAAAGAGAAAAGTGTGCTAAAAGGTAGAAAAAAAACGTACTAAAAATAAAATAAATGGTGCCACAAGAGCAAAATAATTTATTAAAAAATAAAAAAAAACAAATGAAACGATAAATTATGTGATCGGCAATCAATATTAAAACTGATGTCGCCGTCAATTTAAAAAAAATAAAATAAAAGAGAACAACTCTATAATTGGAAGAAAAAAAAATTTAAGGCAAAAGAGCGGCTACCGAAATGAACCTCTTCTAAACCACCACCAAACATCTTAATATATATTTCCACTTCTCATATCGGGTGTCTACCATTTTTAGATATCAACAAACGTTAAAAATTTATGTTGCTATTTTTAACATCCTAAAATTGTTTTTCTAAAATAATCTTTCGCTTATTTGTTGGATTAAAATTAATTTAATATTTTTTTCTGAATAAAACTCATTTTAATTGGTTCCAATTAAAACCAGCCACGTAAGCAAACCAAACCCGGTGGGCCTTACTCATGCAATCCCAGACCGGTTCAAAAAGTCCAACCCGACGGTCGGTGGAGTCAACTGTCACGTCTGGCTAGCACTGTGTGTACAATAAACAACAACAAAAAGCACTATATAATAAAACGTAAAATTAAAAAGAAAAGAAAAAAAAAAAAGGAGTTTGCCAGCGAAGTCAAGGCTCCGATTTTCTCTTTTATCCTACGCTACGCGCGCTTAGGTTCTCTTAATCTTCGCATCTTTCGCCGGCTCCACCGTCTCAGATCTCCGGCCCAACTATAACGCTCACTCTCTTACTGGACTGATCCGAGTCCAAGTGCTTGCTCCACGTCATCGACGGCTAATTTCAGGTTGTTTTATAAATTTTATCTTATTTTATAATTTTTTGTTTAATTTTCGCTTCGTCTTTGATTCTAATTGTAGCTTTCGGTTAACATGCGCGCGGATCGGTGAAACTAATTAATTTTACGGAATTATGATCAAAGAAAATGAGATTTTGAGTTAGACCGTCAAATCTGACCTTATGAGTTACAATTTTGTTTGGTGAGTGGTTGATCTGAGAGTTTGAGTGTGTGTGAAAACATGGATTTAAGGTTGTTGGAGGAGTGTTCACTCTAGCTTATTGGATAGAATTTGTGATCATTTCCTGAATCTGAGCTACTTTGGAATTGAATTATTGTGCTGGGAAACTTTTAGGTGAAAAAGCTGATGAAGTAGATTTGAGCTTTTTTGTTGCAGCGGCTAATTAGCCTTGCCAAACTTTATGTCCAATATGTTTTCATGCATGTGCAATTTCAAGTTGGGTCTGAGTATGAGTTTCCCGTGACTTCATTGAATGTTTGCCTATGCCAGGCTGCATTTGATGACCAAATGAAAGGTCTAATTCACCTTACCAGTCGTTTTTTAGGCGATATTATGTGTTAGAATGAAATGCTGTAATTCCATGTATTTACAGAATTTATCAGTATTCACATTCCTGTTTTTTTGGGGGGATTTCTTTCAACATGGCTCATTTAATATCTTCATTGGGAGTCTAGACAGATGTGGGATACTCCTTTTTGAGCAAGCTATTTATTTAAAGACAAAAAATAGATGAAGAAGATATGTTCTGTTGCTTAGAAGACTAAAGATATCCCTCACATTGACATTTGCTAAGAGAAAAATCAAATGTTTTTGGTTTATATCTAGACCACAAACTCACACATAATGGAAAAACCAAATGCATTTTGCTTCTGGTATTTTCCCTAGCAATCACTTTTATCCATCCATCCATCCATCAAAATACTTGTGTTCTTCCCATCTGTGCTTCGACCTGACAATTTTTAATACTGTTCTTCATATCTGTGCTTGACCGGACAATTATTAATATTGTGTGAAAACATTTCACAACCACAGAATGTCTAATTGACATGAAAACGGTGTAATGAACTCAATATACTTTTAAACACGAATAATTTGACACATTAATTCATTTATCATATTCACGTTTATGATTTTAACACATTCTATAATTTTTGTTTTTCTCTGTGTTTACACGATTCCAACAGAGAAAAGAATGAGAGAAAAACATACACGGGATTTCTAGATCATTTGTAATTTCAATGCATTCATTGGCATCTTCTATACCTGCAATGCATATAAAACATGGTGGCGGTTAAGCTTTTTTTTCTTTTATTTTACAAAGAAAAAGTGAATTATCTTTTAACATTTGTACTTACTCATATGCTTCCTTTTCTGGATTTGCATTTTACAAATCAGAGATAATTGCCGAGGATTGAACCATGAGTTGCTTTGGCTGTTGTGAAGAAGATGATATCCACAAAGCCACGGACAATGGAGGCCACTATGTGGTTAAAAATTCAGCAGGTAATCCTTTGTGGTTGGATTTTGCATCAGCTTCTTTGTGAACTTCAGTTGTATATTTCTGCACCTTCAATACTGTGAAGTGTGAACTTGTTGAATGAAGAATAATAAGTTAGATGACATGAGATTCTTTGGTGCTTATGCTGGTCAGTTGTAATTTAATTGTAATTTGTTTATTAGCTTTAATTTTATGCTGTTTGATTTTTACTAGAATGATATTATATACACAGTCACACACAACAAACACATGCTACTTTTAAAAAAAAAAAACTAAGTTAGTTTACTACTTGATACATGTTTGACTATATTTTGCATGTTATGGATGGCTATGCTTTGTGTTGTTTTTACTGAATCAATTGATCTAATCTGGGTTGAATTTTTCTACAGGAAATGATGGAGGTTACCATACATCTGAAACTGCATCAAAGAGTGCTCAAACGGTGAAGGTTCAGCCTATTGAAGTCCCTGCTATTCCAGCAGATGAATTAAGGGAAATCACAAATAGCTATGACACCAATGCACTGATTGGAGAAGGTTCATATGGTCGAGTTTATTATGGAGTTCTTAGAAGTGGGCAAGCTGCAGCAATCAAAAAGTTAGATGCCAGCAAGCAACCTGATGATGAGTTCTTAGCCCAGGTTCAGTTGACAGCTAAAATTCATCGCATTTACTACACCCGATATAATTTTAGAGTTTCATACTTATATCCATTGGTTAATGAATTTTCAGGTTTCCATGGTATCAAGGTTGAAGCATGAAAACTTTGTTCAATTGCTTGGTTACTGTGTTGATGGGAATTCTCGTATACTTGCATATGAGTTTGCATCTAATGGTTCACTGCATGATATTCTTCATGGTACGTGTGATGATGCTCTGTTCATCCCTCCAGCTATACAAAATTGAAAACCATATATAGGAATGCAGCGATGCTTGAAGGAAGGATCTCCTTGTGATGTTATTATAAAGTTCCTTCTTCTATTGGAAATGAAAATATGAAATATCTGGTTTGTAACTTTTATGTTGTACTGTTAATATTGCAAGAATATTATTTCTTTAATGCCAGGGAGAAAAGGTGTTAAGGGAGCTCAGCCAGGCCCTGTTCTGACATGGGCACAAAGAGTAAAAATTGCTGTAGGAGCTGCGAAAGGGCTTGAGTACTTGCATGAGAAGGCTAATCCTCACATCATTCATCGCGACATAAAGTCCAGCAATGTGCTAATATTTGATGATGATGTGGCGAAGATTGCAGACTTTGATTTATCTAATCAAGCTCCTGATATGGCAGCCCGACTTCATTCCACTCGTGTTCTTGGAACCTTCGGTTATCATGCTCCTGAGTAAGTTATTCGTAGAGTACTTTCAGACTACTATCTGTTATATTTGTTTTGTCAGACATCATTGATTATTGTTGAAAGCAAATTTGGACAAACTTAGTTGCTGTAATTAGCTTGATTCAAGATTTAATGCCTTGAAAATTGACTGTTCATTGGCAGATATGCAATGACTGGGCAATTAAATGCCAAGAGTGATGTATACAGCTTTGGTGTTGTGCTGCTGGAGCTTTTGACAGGGAGAAAACCCGTTGATCATACTTTACCTCGTGGACAGCAAAGTCTTGTGACATGGGTACTTCTCGGCACCTTGTTTTTGTATTTCCAGCCTCGGTTTCATTGTTAAACTTTTCAGACATGGATGATTAATGAGAGGTTTGAATTCTGTTTAGGCTACACCGAGACTTAGCGAAGACAAGGTTAGGCAGTGTGTTGATCAAAGACTAGGAGGAGATTATCCACCCAAGGCTGTTGCCAAGGTATTAATATGCTTGGTTGCTCCCAATAATGTATGTTTCTATTTGTACATTTTCTCTGTAAACACCCATAACTTTCGTGTCCGGCTAATAATTTTAAGCTTTAAACTTTTCCGGGGCTGATGCCAATGTCACCGTCACTGTTACATTTCCGTGTGTAAAGCATTTTATCGTTCTGATTGCAGATGGCTGCTGTTGCTGCATTGTGTGTGCAATACGAAGCTGATTTCAGGCCAAATATGAGCATCGTTGTCAAAGCTCTTCAGCCCCTGTTAAATGCCCGGCCTGGACCTGCTGGTGAAACACCAAGCACGTAACTTTATTTGTCTCCTACGTTCTCGCTCTCGTTCTCTTTCTATCTCTCGGTTCTGCCTGTGCGCGCGGAAGTATTCGAATGTCCAAGCATCCAGAATTCGTAACAAGGGGACAATTTTAGAATCTGATGATACTTTGTTTATTCGAAGTTGCATATGCATCGATTACATACTCTATTCGATTTGTTCATAATGTGTGAGGTGTTTGTTTTTTTGGTTCTTGCATATATGTTGATGGTGTTGTATCATTTTGTCTAAATTTAATCAAAACCCTTTCTCCTTTCATGAAATTGTTAGCTTTTCCTTTTCTTTAATTACTATAAATTACTAGAGGTGAATATTTGATCAAGTCTAGTCAAAATATTTCGAGTTAATCGAGTTAAGTTCTGTTTTATAACTTAAATTTTATTTGAAATTTTATTGAGTCGAGTTTATGTTTAAATCTAATTACAAATATTTATAGTGTTATAGTGGTAAGTAGTAATTGGTTCCAGATGTAATATATATATATATATATATATATATATATCATATTTATTCATGTGATACATATATATTAGATAGAGTTGATAAATTTTACTCAATTTAAAAGTTGATTCATTAATTATTAGCAAAAGTTAAGTTATTTGGGTCCATTTTTTAACTCAAGCTTTATTTGAATTTTTTTAGTATTACAGTTTGAGTGAAATTTTATGCGTCAAATCAAATCAAAAAATATTTTAATATATTTTTATTAATATTATATATATATGGGTAATTGTTCTATACACAAGCGCTTGTGGAAACTTTTTTACACAAGCGCTTGTGGAAACTTTTTTACACAAGCGCCTTAGTTTTAGGGGTTAGAGACTTCGTTTATGGTTTAAAATTTAGGGGTATAAGTGTAGTAGTTTTGAATTTAGGGATTGTTGATAGAATTTTGGGTTTAGGGTTAAAATTTAGGGTTTATAGGTTAAAACATAAATCCCCACTCATATTACCCTAAAACTAAACCCTAACCCTAAACCCTAAATTCTAACCCTAATTTCTAAATTCTAAACATGAACCCTAAATTCTAAACCTTTACACTAAAACCCCTAAACTCTAAACCCTAAACACTAACCCTAAACCCTATAATTGAGGCGCTTGTGGAAATAAAAACTTTCCACCGCCAGTGTATAGGATATTAATCCTATATATATATATATATATATTGAGATTTCATATTGATTGAAAATTAATAATTTAGAAGTTTGTTTTTAATTTTATTTTTTATTTATAAGATGTTTATCATCTTATAAAACAGTTTAGTAGGTTAAATTTATGATGTAAAATTTTTATCAGTACTATACAAAATTCAGTTATATAAAAAATTAAAAAATTGAACATATTAAATGTTTAACATTTGATAATGGAGGAATTACAAAAAAATATTGTATTGGAATATTTTAATTCTAAAAATATGGTTGGAACCAAATTATTTCTCACAATATTACATATTATTGTTCAAATTAGTACACTAGGGGAGTGCACCCCGTTTTTGAACAATGTTTTTAAAAAAAAAATAAAAAAATAGCCCCAAGGAGTTCAACCCCTCTTTGAATAGTTCAATTTTTTTTTTTGAAATTTCAAATGAGGATTTCAACCGACCTTTAAATAGTGTTTTGAAAAAATATCCCCTTTAATTCGCCTTTGAATAGTTTTTTTGGGTTAATTTTTAATATTTTAATTATCAATGTAGTATAGTTGGGAAAATAATATTTAATTAAAAAAAGTTAAATTAATTAATTATGTTTATTATAAAGTACAATTAGGGTTATTGGGTTTATTTTTTATCTGATTGGTAATGTTCGGGAAAGAGTATTGAGTTTATTTTTTATTATTTGATTGGATGAGTGAGAAGATTTTTTTAATTGATATAGGGTTGCAGTGATGTGATTAAGTAGTGATGTAGGTGCAGGTGTAGTTGTAGGGTGGTAAGATAATATTTTTTTAATTATTATCAGATTGGTAAGCCTTGAGTTTAGAGTTATTGGGTTTATTTTTTATCGGATTGCTAGCTTGGTGAAAGATACGTATTACCGGTTGACTAAGGTTTGGTCCGTTAAAGAGAAGCATATGGAGTCCTTTATCTGATTGGATGAGAGAGAAGATTTAAAAAAAATTAATATAGGGTTACAGTGATGTGATGAAGTAGTGGTGCAGGTGCAAGTGTAGGGTGGTAAGATAATTTTTTTAATTATTATCTTATTGGATGGATGAGAATATTTTTTTTAAATTATATAGGGTTGCAGTGATATGACGAAGTATTGGTGTGGGTGCAGGTGTAGGGTGGTAAGATAATTTTTTGTATTATCTAATTGGATGAGTCAATATATTTTTTTAATTGATATAGGGTTGCAGTGATGTGATAAAGTAGTGGTATAAGTGCATGTGTAGGGTGACAAGATAATTTTTTAATTGTTATGTTATTTTTAAATTATATAAGGGAGTGTAATTTTCTGATTTGAAACTTATTAGTGAATATTAAATTTCGTGTATGGGTATAAAAGGGAAAAAATTGTAGTTGTTTTTTCTTTAAATATGCTATGTTTGTAACGCCCTAGACCCGTCTATGCGTTAGAACGGATCCTAGGAAGTCACATTAGGGTCACAAGAGCGATACACAATAAAAATACACATAAAAACATTTTTTTCTCAAAACACTTATTAAACTGTAAAATCAACTTCTGTTTAAAATACCTTTTCAAGAAGTCATTTAAACACATAACAGAAATTTCAAAAAGTGTTTTACAAACATTATCATAAAACAATACATGACATACATGCCCACTAACTATACAACATCGTACTCCAAAAGTAACGTCAAGAGAACTCTAAACACTGATGTCAAACATTATATCATGATATATTATCTTAACCTGTGATGGTAAAAACAACGTGATCTTGGAAAAGCTCAATAATACAGAACTACCAAAAGATGTTATAAGCTCATGCAGATATATGGTAGGCATAATATTTTTATGATGTTCCATGTAGTAACATTCAACATTTCTGTTCTACTATTTCGAGGTAGCATTATACTCGAGAATAACAATATTTGTTCTTTATTCAAACATCGAGAATTAGACGGGAATTATATAGGCTGATAACATACGAATGAGGAATCAATGAGTTTAATGTCTAGTGTGTTCCAACAGTGCAACATTAATACATGAAATGTAACAATGCAATAAACCTTTTTATTTTAAATACATTTGTTTCACGTAGTGGTAAAGTTCATTTTAATTCTTTATTTACCCTCCAACCATACACCAGTATATAGTTTTTTCAGTGCGGTATCATGTACATGCATTAACCCGAGCCCATTGGGCGTGGGTACCATCCTAAGGGAATACCTTAAAATACATGTGGCTTTAGTCGAAGCATAGGAACCGAATACGGGCGGACCTAGTCGAAACATAGGAAGCAAAACGGGCAGAGCTAGCCGAAGCATAGGAACTAAAAATGGGCGGACTTACCAGCTGGATTAGGGCTGAGCTGTTAGTAACTTCATATCATATCCCAAATACCCCAATGAATTAGTTCATCAGTAGTTCATTAATCATTAGTAGTATTTTCAGTAATACATTATCTACATAGCATGTTTGTCATATCGGATACTAAGGTCTATATCAAACATATAATACAATCATGTTTAAATTTTAAAACATGTCATGTTCATGCGAAAACTGCATATCAGTCGTGTGCACATGATCAATATGATAAAACATGTAAAACAGCATGCAAAAACAGTTGTGTAACACACATGGAACACACCAGATGGAACAATTTATTTCTTGAAGATACTCGATATTTACGGAAAGTGACACACTGAACTTTTGACGATTTGGACAATTTCGAAAACGAGGTCCCTATTAAAAGAGGGTTCGTACAATGATTCAAACCAAATATTCAGGAGTTGATATATCGAGATCTTTGAGAGTTTAGATATATCATGAGTAATTTAGTCATTTAAGCCTATAAGAGCATTATGGTCATTTTATCATACATGAGCATTTTGGTAATTTATACCAACAAGGCATAAATAGTGACTCGGGAATTCTATTTGCTTATCAAGTTTCCAACCAGGCATTCAGAGATTTTTATGTCAAGATCTTTCATGATATTAGATACATTCAGGGATATTTTGATTACTTTGGCCCACTAGGGCATTTTGGTCATTTAACTATCAAGGGTGATTTTGTAATTTGGCCCAATAATGATAAAATGACGATTTACAATATTTAAGATTTCCAGCAGTTTATCGAGCCTCCAAAACTATTCGAACTAACATATCTCAACCTTGCAATACTAACCAAAGCTTCTAATGTATCCGACTGTATCATATATCTGAACGGTTGCTTTCATTTTTCACCACAAGACTTGCCACGGAGTAGTCGAACTTATATTCTGTACGGAAAAACTTCCAACCTTATATTAATATCAGGAGTGATTGACGTGCATAAGTCATGCTTCAACTCTTAGAGGCATTTCAGTCATTTTCATCTTTATTGACATTTCTAAAATTTTATCAAAGGAAATTTATTTATTCCAGTCAATAGGGTATATTAGTCATTTTGAAGCTCGGGATATCCATCATTCATGTCAATTGAACCATTTATAGTATTTCAATCATTTAAGTACTCGTGGGTGTTTCAGCCATTCAAGTGATTTCGGTACCTCCAACCACTTCATTCATTTCAGAACTCAAAGGTTTATCCATAATTTTAGTAAATTTGCAAACCTCAGCGTCTAAGGATACTTCAGCTTTTTTTGGTCAATACGATCATTCCAATTAATTTAACTATAACAATATTCCCAATACTTTTAGTCATTTCAATCAATTCATTATTTTGAGCCACTTGATTAATTTAGAGGTATCGATAGTTTCCCGTAAATCTATATTCAGAGATTCATTTTAAATTCAAGGAAACCTAACACCATACAATCTCGAAGGTTTAAATCTTATTACCACAACATTCCAAGTAGTTCGAGGTTTTAAGATGAATCGGGTTGTTTTACCATACTAGTGTAGATTTCTAGATCGCTTCTAATTTCAAGGGTATTTTAGTCATTCTCATATCTTAAGGGCATTTTGTAATTTCATATCCAAATATTTTTAACATTTAATCATTTGACACTAATAATCGAATTTAGAGATTAGCTGTCTTATTAATTATTTATTGAACTCTAAATCCTTACATTTATTAACTTTTTCGTTCGAACATTTTAATCTTATCCAAGTTATCATACTCAATTTCATATCCAGTTTGACTTAAGCAGAGTTAACATCACTCCTCATCATATTTATGCATGCATTAATTGAATATCAACATGTTCATAAAGCATACAAGAGATAGTAATGTATTACCTTTAATCATTGCTATATTGTTCAACCATGATACTCCATTCGATCACTCTTGAACCCGAATGCGACGTCTTCAACATCTCGAATACAAGGAACTGTGAATACCTTCAATTGCACAAATTCCAATTTTAGTCCTTATTCACATTGCTCATACTTGATTAATAAAATACATAAGCAAACTCGAGTTCAAGGTCCAATTCGGAGACTTTCGAGTTAGAATTTCACGAAACGAGCTTCAAAATCAGACTTAGGACGTCGAAAAACATAAAATAGGGTTGTTCGGGAAAAGTTGACTTTTGGGTCAAAGTCAACGATGGCGTCAGCAGTCAAAGTCAACGTTGACATCACTGGTTGACTGAATTAACTCATTGGGTTAACTCGGGCGAGTTGACTCACTAGGTTGACTCGGGCGAGTTGACTCGGTCAACGGGTCAAACTTGGGTCGGGTTCGGGTCAACTCGAGTCGATCATTGGGCTTGGTTTACCACTAGGCCAGACCGGTTTAGGCTGCACCACTTTAGGTGGCTCAGTCTACGGTTAGGCGGGTCTAGGCCGGCCGGTTCAACGACCACCGTCCAAGGTAGCCGAAATCGCCCCGAATGGCACGTGAAACCCACGTGCGGCCCAAAACAACTGTAACATCACCGGAATAAGAAGAATTTGATGACAAACCCACGAATCATCACTATAAACCCAGATTCAAGCCGGGATCTTGCTGGTTCTTACCAAATTGAGAGTAAACGGTGCATGGACGACGAAGCTCCGGTGACGGCTTGAAAGATGGCGGACGAACCCTTTGATGGCTGGGTTTTGTTCGGCTCAGCGCAGTTAACTTCACGGTGGTGCTGGCACGACGAAGGGATGACATAAGACGCCGAAAAGCGCCAAAAACATGGGCGGTTATCCAAGGGTTTTTGACGCAACTTTGATCGAATCTCCACGGTGAACGACACGATGCCTCGGTGATTGGAGCACAGGGATAGGTTTAGGACAGGACGACGATTTCGTCGGTACAGGTGGGGGTGGCCACAACAGCGCGATGGAGGAGATCGAGGGTGCTTAGGGGTGTCTCGATAGAACTTTATCCTTTTCCCCAACAACGGATGGTGGTCGTTCACCGCGAGTGAGAAGCAGAATCGAGGCTGGAGGACGATGACAGACACGGGGGCGACGACGGTGGATGACACCGGCGAGCGGTGCGGGCAGAAAGAAGCTGAGCACATGGGGTTCGGTAAGGGAAAGGTCTGAAAGCAGACGGGTTCGTGATTCGGAGGGTCAAAGAGTTTTTTTTTGGGTAGGTAGAGAGTCAAATACGATATTAAATTTGATTTAATATCCTTTTGAACTTAACTTTATTATTGTTTCATGCAAAATTTAACAGAAATGAACATTTGGCTCAACGGTTTGGTTTTTAAGGGGATGAGATTGGTGAGGTTGTGGGTTCAAACCCCACCAGCCCTAACTCTATTTATTTTCATTTTTACCCAAAAAAATTTAGAGTGTTACAATGTTGATGTTGGAGGATGTAATTTGTTAGAGATTGAGAAAAAAAATTGAGTAAAGAGAGTAGAAGAATAAATTGTGGGGAAAATATTGTAAGTGGGTTTGAATATTTAGATTTTTTTATCTGTATAACTTTGATGTTGTTTGAAATTTAAGTGTTTTGTTCGAACAATGAATATTGTAAGTCGGTTTGAATATTTTTTTCCCGAATTTACAGAAATACGGCGAGAATGTTTAGAGTTGGGCCAACAATATCGAGAGGAAAAAATAGGCCCAATCGTATGACGAAGGTGGTAGACAGTACGACCAAATGACAACCAATCTTGTCGAGTGCATAACTGGAGTATTAAAAGGATCACGTCATCTCCCAATAACAAGCTTGGTGAAAGAGACGTACTACCGGTTGACTAAGGTTTGGTCCGTTAAAAGGAAGCAAATTGAGTCCTTAATAAATAGGGGACAACGTTGGGCTCAGGATATTGTGACGAAAATACAGAAAAATGTGAAGAATGCAACGTCACTGACCGTTCACGCATTCGACCGGCAAGGCCAGACTTTCGATGTTGTTGGTTAGAGACGCAATAATGAAGTAACCCAGTCAAATGTATTTCGAGTCGATTTCAGAAGAAAGTGGTGTGACTGTGGAGAGTTCCAAGCGTGACGATATCCATGTGGTCATACAGTTGCAGCATGTATATATGCGGGGGTTGACTCGTACAACTATGTTCACGAATGCTTCGATCTCGAATAGATGGTCCAAAATTACAGAATTGAGTTCCCAACGATCGCGAATTCAATGTACTGGTCAGTAGTTGAGCATGAAAAATGGTTATTGGATCCTACACTTCGTAGAACTCCAACTGACCGACCTAGATCGACTCGCATCCATACCAGTGTGGATCTCCATCATAGAGAGAAAGGACAACGAAAGAGATGTACAATATGTAGGGCTGAAAGCCGCTCGAAATCAAACTATCTAAATGAACCGAGATATGTGCCAACTAATCACTAATTTATTATGTTTGTTTGTACTCAAACTCATCCGTTGCCAAATTCTTATAGTTTCAAATTTCATCGACAATGATTACTTCTTCTAGCCTATTTATATGGTAAAAAAGAATGAAAAAACTAAAGTCTCTTATTATTAAAAGCAACATAAAAATGTGCCTTTCAATTATAGAACGAAAACTTACTAAAAAATATAGCTTAGAATTAGAAAAAATTTACGGATCAAATTTTAATTTTTAAATTTCTCCAATTTTAATTTTAAATTTTAATCCATTAAAAACTTTTTGAGAATTTTCAAATTAATTATATAATAATTAGTTTAATATATTAAAAAATGAATAATAAAAAATATAACATAGTGAAAAAAACAATAACATTCAAATACAAACCCAAATTCCCGATAATTCATTACACAGAATACATAAAATTATTTTTTCTTTTGCATTCTCTTACGTAATTTTTGACAGTGAGTGAATATTGTCGAAAAATAAGTGTATTTCCTGAAAATCTTACGGCGTGGCTTCTGTTTTACCTCGGGATCCTAAAAATTCGATGACTCGATGGTTTAGATTATTTTTGGCCATGGTCATATGATGTTAAATGTATCCTTAAAACCTTGTAAT
This sequence comes from Hibiscus tridactylites, assembly GCA_958450335.1. Taxonomy (NCBI): domain Eukaryota; kingdom Viridiplantae; phylum Streptophyta; class Magnoliopsida; order Malvales; family Malvaceae; genus Hibiscus; species Hibiscus tridactylites. Next base: position 17,673,129 of record OY288273.1, on the reverse strand, counting down.
TATATTATTAACATAATTAAATTCTTAACAATAAATAAATATATTATTAAAAAAAGTGTACCATCTCAAGAACCGACATACTACTTATGTGTTAATCTTGTAACCGCAATAAAAGAGCTTGATCAGCCATCCTACATGACAAGTAAAAATATGTTACAAACCGATACTAAATCTACTACATTAAAAAATATTTTGCTAATAAGCATAATCAACTAAAGTTTACAAACAAAATTTATAATATCTTTAGTTTAGTTTTTTAATTTGTTAAAAATCTACGAAATTTAAATTTTGTTTAAATTTCAATTCAAATACACAACTAAATTAAACGACTAAATCCATTTTTTTATAAACTAGTCACTAATTTCTTAATTTGCCGTCATAATCCTTCAATTTTAAGATTTTTACAGACTAGTCACTAATTCAATAATTTGCCTACATAACCCTTCAATTAAACAATACAATATTTAAAGTTAAAAATTAAAAAAAAAAATTCAAGAACATACCTCCCTCTTCACAAATTAAAAAAACATCAATTTAAAATTTTGCCATACTTACTATACTTCTTCAAATCTCCCTTTCTTTAATCTCTTCACAAATTTTTTTCTCTTCAACCACCTATTTAACACAATAATTTGAAATATAATAAACTCAAGCAACTACAAAATTTTAAAAATATATAATAATATAAGATTCAAAATATTTAACTGAAAAATAATAAAAATTCGTAACTACAAAAAATATTCTTACATTACAAATCAATTAAAACTACTTCAAATATTTTTCTAAAATAAAATACTTACACAATATCTTTTTCTTCTTCTTCTTTAATCTACTTTTTCTAAAATTTCACCACACAAAACATATCAACCTTCAACCCCTATTTAACCCTAAATACTTTAAATTTTAACCACACAACTCACCTACCATTTATCTAATCAGAAAAAACACACAACACCCGAGGCATGCCCCCACCCACGAGAAAGCCTGTTGTATGCAAGCAAGCCATTTTTTAAACACTATTTAAAGGCCGGTTGAAAACTTCACTTGAATTTTAATTTTTTTTGAGAACTAATCAAAGACGGGTTGAACTCCTTGGGGTATTTCCCCCAAAAAAAACATTATTAAAAATGGGGTGCACTCTCTCAATATACTGATTTGAACAATAATATGCAATATTGTAGGAAATAATTTGATCCCAACCATATTTTTAGAAATAAGAATTCCCAACACTAATTGTGAAATTTCTCCTTTGATAATTTATAAAAATATTTAATGGAGAGTAACGAGAGTATGCAAATATAAAATATATATTTACAAAAATTAATATAATAATTATATGAATAATACAATAAATAATATAATTCTATGATTTTTTGTGCAGATATTTTTAATTTAATATTAAAAGTTTAACGTGTTAAAAAGAAACTATAACACATAGACAATTTAGTAAATTTCACTTTCAGGTAATCTTTTATTCTTTCAACCAAACACAACAATTTTACATTCTTAACAAATAAACTAAACAAGGTAATGTAATATTCCCAATAATATTTAAGTAATGTTACATTCCAAGAATTTTGTTCGCAAAAATAATCTTACATGTCGTGAACTAAACACAATCTAAATATTATAATAATAATCTTAAATTAAGTTTAAATACAAGGTGTGCATTAGATAACAAAAAACCATTTGTTCAACTTAATACAGTCTTGATTTTATTATAAAGATTGAGGCCTCCGGATCTTAAGTTATATATATATATATATATATATATATATATATATATATATATATATATATAAGTATCAATATCTGATTTACTAACTAATTAATTAAAATTAAAATTTATAAAGACTTAATATAGAGACGAAATTTTCTATATTAAAAAAATTTGGCTTAAACGTCAGATAGGTGCCCAAACTATACCCTTTTTTCCAGTTAGGTGCCTAACGTTACATTCCGTAACCCATTTTAGGTTTTAGCCGTGACGGACGTTAAAATTTTCTGTTAAGTGACACGTGGCATGTTTTTAGATTTTCTGATATTAAAAATAATAAAAAAATAAAATAAATTAATAAAAAACCCTTAAACCCATCTTCTTCCCCATCAAACCACCCCTCCCCCTTCCCCTGTTTCTTCAATCAAATACACAGAACACCGCCGCCAAACCAAGCTCCCTTCCCCTGTCTCTTTATCATGTTTGGAGCTTGAATTGGAATCGGCTGATCACAGATCTCGCACCGGTTTGTCGTTTGAACGTGGCGTTTGCAAAGGAGATAGCGATACCAATCCTCCTCTTCTTCTTTGCTGCTGTGTAGATTCCATTACAGAGGGCTATCCCTAACGACTCTGTGATTCAAAGCACTGAGTAACTACACTGAGCAAACTCGGATTCAGTGAAAATGACGTGGTATTTAGTTCAAGATTTAAATGCATATACGTTTTTTAAATGAATGTAAAACTTTGAAGTACATTTTGATTCACTGACTGAAGAAAAGATAAAACTCAGTGAGTTAACACGACACTAATGTATCATCAACTCAGTCACAGAAGATCAAATTTTTTAATAAAATAGAAACAAAATGAAAGAGAGTAAACTATACACAGATTTGAAAGAAAACAAAAGATATGATACCTTTTCAGATTTAATAAAAATCAGCAAAAATGTGATTGAAAATTTGTATTTAGATTTGGATCGGAATAAACCGATCAAAGTTTGTAACAATTAAAGAAATAGAATCGGCGATGAATATCATTAAAAGGAAACTGGTGAACGGAGCTTGGTTTGGCGGCGGTGTTTTGTGTATTTGATTGAAGAAACAGGGGAAGGGGGAGGGGGAGGGGTGGTTTGATGGGGAAGAAGATGGGTTTAAGGGTTTTTATTAATTTTTTTTTTATTTTTTTTATTATTTTTAATATCAAAAAATCTAAAAACATGCCACGTGTCACTTAACGGAAAATTTTAACGTCCGTTACGGCTAAAACCTAAAATGGGTTACAGAATGAAACGTTAGGCACCTAAGTGGCCCGAAACAAACGTTAGGCACCTAACTGGAAAAAATGGTATAGTTTAGGCACCTATCTGACGTTTAAGCCAAAAAATTTTAATTTTAAGGGGACGACAAACTACTCTTTTGCCTAAGGGTACTTGTGCTGCTCTTAAAAAGTTGATCAGAAGTTTCATATGGGATAATTCTAAGGGGACGACAATTCACTTTGTTAAATGAAATGATCTTTGTCTTCCCACGGAAAATGGGGGCCTTGGTTTCAAGCATTTAGAAACTCAAAATGAGGCTTTTCTGATTAAGGTGAGATTTGGTTTGCTTACTAGACGCGAGGATTTGTGGGTTTGTGTGCTTCGGCATAAGTATAAATGTGTTAATGTGGTTCCTTCTACAATCACCCATTCAAACTCTTCAAGGCTTTGGAAGGGCCTTTGTTTAATTTGAAATGATCTCACGAACAATATTGTGTGGAATTTAGGAAACGGTACTTCGGTTGATTTTTGGCGAGACCCGTGGCTTTCTGATGTTGGCCCTTTAATTAATTATCATTCTAATGTGAGTTCGTTGGGCTTGTTGTTTTGTCCTGTATCATCAATGGTGCTGTCAACAGGGGAGTGGGCGTGGAACTCCTTCCAAGCTTGGCTTCCGTTACCTATTCTTCTTCGTATCGCGGGGATTAAGGCTCCGGTTCCGTCTCACCTCCCTGACTCAGTGGGCTGGCTTCCTACGGATGATCGTCATTTTACTGTTTGCTCCGCCTATCGTATTCGTATGGGTGCTTTTCCATCGTTAATTGATCCCATTTGGAAAATTATCTTTGGGTATAAGGGTCTACATGGGATCCGCATCTTCTTGTGGCTTCTAGCTCACAAGCGTATCCTTACCAATGAGGAGTGTTGTCGACGACATATTTCCAGTGTTCCCCGGTGTAGTCTGTGTAGTGCGCAAGTGGAAAGTGCTGACCACCTTTTTCGACATTGTTTTGTGGCGAGAGGGGTTTGGGCTAGTCTTGTTCGGCAGGATAAGCTGAATGAGTTCCTTAGTATTGATTTTCAAAGTTGGCTGCTCACTAATCTCTCTTCTTCGGTGTACGCTGGTTTGATGAATGAGGAGTGGGGGTTCTTTATTTGGTGCGGTTTTGTGGGGAATTTGGTTACATCGGAATTTCATGGTATTTGACCCGGAGTACATTCCCATGGAATCGATTGTTGCACGAGGGATGCGGGTTGTGTCCGAGTACAATGAGGTTGTTTCAAAGCAGAGTTTGGTTGGTGCTGTTAGCCGGCCTTCGCGTTTGAATATGCTCGTTGGTCCCCTCCTCTTGATGGGTGGATGAAACTTAATACCGATGGAGCTCGTTGTCCATCCACAGGCTTTGCGGGGTGTGTGGGAGTCATCCGCGATAGTCTCGGTGTTTGGCGGATGGGTTTCGCCAAGTTTATTGGTATTTGTTCTTCGCTCGAAGCTGAATTGTGGGGTGTGTTTGAAGGGCTTTCTCAAGCATGGGAATTGGGTTTTCGTAGAATTTTTCTTGAGCTTGATAATAAGCGTGCCATTCAGTTGATCCGTAAAGAGACTAGTGATCCGAAGGTCTCAACCTTGGTGATGTATATTGATCGATTGTTAGCTAAGGATTGGGATATTTCCGTTATACATATTTTCCGCGAGGTGAATGGAGTTGCGGATGGTCTCGCAAAGATGGGAAAGACTCCGAATGAGACTGTCACGCTATTTACTACGCCTCCCTTGAAAGTGGTTGCTGCGCTCGACAAGGATGGTAGGCGGGTTTGACGACGTGTGCAGGAGTGAGGAGCAAGTGCCGGTTGCTGGCTGCCTTGCCAGTTTTGTGCATAGCACTCGTAAATGCATGTATATGCAACACGTTTTGGCCTTCCACCACTGGGTGGGTTTATTTAGTTTTGTTTTCAAGTGTTTTTGTCTTGTCTCTTGTTTGTATGTGCTTGCATAGGTATTCTTTTCCTCCATCTTAGGTTAGGGAGGTTTTTGATGAGGTCTATGCTAGCACCTCTTCTTAATTAAAAAAAATATATATAGACAAAATTTTTAATTTAATTTTCTACCTTCACAATATCATGATTGAAATTAAGTTTCCTTGGCCAAAAAAAAAAGAATTAATATGGTAAATAAAAATATATTTTCATTGATTTTAAATAATGATATATATAATTTAATCATTTAATTGTTATTATGCAGCATACTATTAATATTAAAATCATTTTCGAGTAATTAAATCATTTTAAGAACAGATTGAACCCAGTGAATTGAAAGAAAAAAAGTAGATATTAATAAACCTCTGGAAATGAAATTAAACAAAAGAAAAAATAAGCATAATCGTCAATTTAAACAATTAACCCCCAATGTCGACGTCAATTGGGAACAAAATTAACGAAAAACAGGAATGGCAGAAGATCCACAGAAGCAGAAGAGGATGGCGGCCGCCGCCTACGATTACGAGAACGATCCGAGATGGGCAGGTTATTGGTCCAATATCTTGATTCCTCCTCACATGGCATCTCGCTCCGATGTCGTCGATCATTTCAAGCGCAAGTTCTACCAGCGCTATATCGTATGTTTCTTTTCCTTTTAAAATGATTTCTGTCAAATTTGTTTTTGCTTTAGGTATATTTGAGATTGTTCATTTGTTTTTATACGAATTCGTAATCTGGGTTTTTCCTGTTTCGCGCTTTTACGCTGATTAAGAGAGAATTTGCAAGCTCACGTTGGTGTTCCCCCTTGTTTATTGTGTTGTGTGTTGGTATGTTCAAGAAGCTTGGAATTGACAATTGGAACTTTTGATATCTGTGGAACTGGAACGTTTCTTTACCTTGATTACTATCCCTTTTAATCTCTTTCACTCTCTGAGCTTTGATGAATTTGCCACCGGCTACTTTACTCTGGAAATTTTGAAATATGACCTGTTCGAATCATCCGATATCAAGATGAGTTTCTTATCTATTAAGTTAAGCCTGCTGAAACAATATAGTGAACGGAGTGACACCTACTTTTCACCTTATAACGAAAATGATGCTCCGACCGCTTTCCAGACTTTCCTGAACACAACAAGATGAGGAATTTCAACTGCCTTTGCTAACCTGCTTTTGTTTTACTGACTGATTTCTGGTTTTGCAATGTACTAGCCCCTCTTTTTTAGAAGAGCAGTATGATTGCATTTTACCCTGCTGACATGATGGAATAGCTTTTTCCTCCATTGGAATCTAACCATTAAGAGAAGACGTATCCATAGTTCTCGCTCCTTGTTATTTACTTCTGTTAGTCTTTATAGAAGTTGAGAGCTAGCTCGATTGGTTAAGAGACTAGCCCGTTTTTCTTAACTTTGCATCCTCCTCATCCACACTAGCCCAGATGCGTGTTCAAAATTTCTGCCCTTCAGGAATGTTACTTGAAGCTCAAGAACTTGACAGTTGCATCCATTACGAATTTTGAGGAAAACAATTTCCTTTTGACATTTGAACTGAAAGAACTATGGCCTCACTTTAAATCCCATATCCCCATTATGATTTGGCATTGTTGGATTCTTCCAGCTTTACCTGTACTATCTCCCTATGCGCTTTTTCTGACCCCACCAGAATTTGGCCATTGTGGAATTAATCATTACAGAGAATTTCTTTGGTAACTTGAAAACAAACCATCTAAGGGTAGGGATGACACCAGCCACTGCTTGGATTAATACCTCTTATGACATTCTTTGATCACTTTTTGTTTTTTCCCCCTGGAGTTTTGGTGCTGAAGACAATGCCTGACTTCTCCAAGTTCTACATCTTTCCTGATTCCTGACAATAATTTTGAATAAATTGACATTGTAAAGTGCTGTGTTATCAGCAAATGAAAGATGTAGAGGAGTAGGAGAGTATTCACTAATCTTTATTCCTCTAAGGTGGCTCAATTTCTGTTCTATTTTCCAACATTTTTGCCATTTCCACTGTTATCATTGTGGTCTTGCTGCCATTTGGTGTAGTTTTCAATTTTCCCCCCCATCCCTTTATCTTAGATGAGTCTGTTTGCTTCTTCTGTTCAAGAAGCACTAACAAGTTTCAGGTTAATTTCATTTCTTTCTTTTGCTACTTTATGCCGTTTACTTTTATTTTCTCTAAAGTGGTTAAAAAGTGAAAAGTAAATTGTGCAAAACAGATACATCATTTGTTAAGAATGAGCACTTGAATGCAATACATCTATTCTATAACATAACAATTATTCTATATGAAAAGAAAACTATGCACTTTGATACAACATCAATTCTAACATAATTATTATTCAACACAGAAAGAAAACTATGCACTTTGTTCTTGAAATTCTAGGTTATGATTACAATTGCAACTCTTCAATATATTATGCATTAATCTAAACGGACTGTAGAAAATGTTCCCAAAGTAAAAGAGAAAAAAGCAACAAATAAATAATACCTAAAAATTTGTTATGAAGAAAAAGGATAAATCGAAAGAACCATAGTCGTTTTTAAGGCAACTGTTGGTCTTAAGTTTTAGGGTTTAATCGGGCTTGGGAATCTAATATTGTGCATTTAGTGTTGAAATGGGTTAGCTAAAGTTCTCTGTTACTGTTCGAGTGGTTTGGGTTCTCTTTTGCTTTTTTGACCAAGGCTTATGCTTATCTGTCACTGTTATTTCTTAAAACATAAAAATGGAATGTAGTGCATCTTATTTTTTTATTTTAAAAAAGGGTTATGTCCAAGTGGCTCAACGATTAATTCTTTATATGTATACATATTTGGTCTGTTACATGAAAACTAATTTTCGGAAAGTGGCTTTTCAAAACAAAAAGCTAGGCATAGAAGCAACAATTGAATGTGGTCATAATTATTGAATTTATAAAATGGTCTACAACATTCTAGTCCTTTAATTTTGTTATAAAAGCAACAATTGAATGTAGTCATAATTTTCAGAAATTGTTATTGGCAGTGCATATCCTATTTCCCTTGACGGAATCTGTCTTGTCCTTCAATGCTGTTTATATCCAATTTCTTGCAAATTTGTAGACTTTTATAGCTATATAAATATCTATAACATTCTAGTACATTCATCTTTCAATAGTATCATAGAATTTGTCCATGAACAACTTGTATCTAATGATTTGAGGAATATGTTTCATGAACAGGCTCCTGATCTCGTGGTAGAGACTATGTCGCCAGGGTCATCAGCGCGATCATCAAAATCATCTGCTTCATCATCAACCTCATCAGCAGCAAATGACGGAGCTCAGGCACGCAATGGAGGTGAAAACTCTTTTGTGCAAATGATGTTAGACAGAAGCTAAAATTTGCAATACATAATAACATAAATCCGGAGATTTTTGTTTATAGCTCGCCCTTATTAATCAGTTGTTTCCTTCATTGAACTTGATCTGAAATTTTTGATTTAGGCTCAACCTCTAGAAGTTCAAGGGCATCCGCAGCTGCTAGTTCAAATACAGCTCCTATGCGTTGGGATCGACAAACAATACAATTTTCTGTCAATGCTTGGGTATACTACCTACCCCACCCCTTTCTTTCTCCCACATGTGCATATTAGAAAGTGATGAGTAAGATGTGCATTGTGTTTCCTGATTTATTCTTGCAATCTGTCTGAGAGAGACCACGATTTCAGGAGATGTTCAATTGTTAATGTGTTTAATTAATCATTTTGAAATTCTAAGCAGGTTGCTACATTTCCTGCCAATATTTTTGTTGAACTTTTTGGTTACATTTCTCTTGCAGGTTTTTATCGTGGCTGCGCTTGCCATCTTTCCACTTGTTACTAGTAGTCTTTCTAATAGGGCATATCGACTGTCGTTCATGGGCACTGCTTGTTCCTCTCTATACTCTCTGTATGCACTATATGGGGTACACTTATTTCCCCCAACTTATTATCTTTTTGATTTGATTTACTGAGGCTCTTCTCTTGAATCGAGTCTATATGTTATGCAGCTACCAAGGGCTTGGACAATGCACTATATTCAAGTGTATTTTCAATCAATAATTGCAACCAAAGATTTTATCTACTTTATCTACTGCCTTACATTTGTCACTTCACATCTTTGCCTTAAATGTAAGCTTGCTTCTGCTCCTAAATATTTTTTATTTTTGCTGCTGAATTCTCTTATTATTTAATATGATGAATCAATATGGATCTTTGATGCAGTTGCTTTGATTCCCATTTTATGCCGAGCACTTGAACATGTTGCGAAGTTCTTAAGGCGTAATTTCAATCGTTCTACCTTGTACAGGTAGACCTTTACTCACATGTGTGTGTGTTTGTATACCGTCTTCTACACTGCTGATTTATTTTTTCCTTTTGTTTTTGTAATTGATTATGTTGCCAGAGTACTAATATTGTAGTGAAATTCAGTTAACACATTGATGATATTCTCTATATGAAAATGCTTTACTTTCATAGGTAGACGGATACTCACATATATGTATGTGTGTGTGTATACCATCTGCTACTACGGAGTGCTGATTTATATTTTCCTTTTATTTTTTAATTAATTATGTTATCAGACTATTAATATTAGGATAATTATTTGATACACTGGTAGCGGAAACTTTTAGTTTCCAAAAGCGTCTTAATTTTAGGGTGTAGGACTTTAGTTTAAGGTGTAGGGGTTTATGTTTAGTAGTTTAGAATTTAGTGATTGTGAATAAAATTTAGGATCTAGGATTAGAATTTAGGGTTTATAGGTTAAAACCTAAATCCTTAACATATTACCCTAAATCCTAACCCAAACCCCTAAAATTTAACTATTACCCCTGAATTCTATGCCCCTACACCAAAACCCCTAAACCCTATACTTTAAACTGAGTTTCAAAACCCTAAAACTAAGGCTCTTGTGGGAACTAAAAGTTTCCACTGCCATGTATTGTATATAAAATTTTGATTAGGATTTATATCCAATACACTAGAGATGAAATCATGTATAGTTTCCACAAGCGCCTTAGTTTTAGGGTTTAAAGACTCAGTTTAGGGTGTAGGGTTTTAGGTGTAGGGGTTTAGAATTTAGGAGTGATGGTTAAATTTAGATGTTAGGATTATGATTTAGGGTTTAAGTTTTTGGGTAATATGCTGATGATTTATGTTGTAACCTATAAACCCTAAATTCTATTCACAACCACTAAATTCTAAACTACTAAACCTAAATCTTACACCCTAAACTGAGTCACCAAACCCTAAAACTAAGGCGCTTGTTTAGTTTCCACCGCCAGTGTTTGGATATAAATCCTTTTGATTATTTTCCCGTTTTAAACATACTCTTGCATGGATGGGGTGGAGAGACTTGAACCCATAACCTCCTCGGGCCTTGGCTTTTCTTTTCATACCCTAGGGTTTGATCTCAGTAATGTTATCCTTAGTAGTTAGTAATTCAAAGTAGTATTATCTATTATGCCTCTTTAAGGAGGATTTTACACAACTTTTACAGAAGCGAATGGTACCAGTAAATGGAAAACTTACTTTTTCATGAATGTTAATGCGAAGTACTTATCCAATTCATCAGATGTACACTAGTTTAATTTGATCAACAACATTCTCTGATCTCACCTCAAACATGGGTGAAATGAAATCCTTGTCGTTTGTGGATATGTGCGTCTGTACTTGAATGTCTATTTGTCCATTCCTTTATTCATACAGTCTCTTTTGTTTAAACAGGAAGTATTTGGAAGATCCTTGTTTGTGGGTAGAATCGAACACCACTACCCTGAGCATACTCTCTTCGCATGCTGAGATTGGAGTTGGCTTCCTTCTAATTGTTTCTTTGTTCTCGTCAGTTGCCAATATCTTTTACATTTTTGGTTTACTTTTCCCTCTAAGCCAATACATACGTACCTTCTCCAGCTTTTATAGTTTGCTGAAAATTTTTGTATTAAATTTTGCAGGTGGCAGCGCAATATCATTCAAACTTTCATGTACTGGCAGGTCGGTAACCATTGTTTCTTCTGTTACCTCTATGTTCTACAAGTCAAAAAAACGTATTTATCTTTAGAAATGTCCTTTCCGGTCTATGTCCCTCGGTCTCGGTTTTCGCTCTTGCCATTTTACTTTTATTTCTTTTTCTTTATCTGTGACAAATGGCCGATTAATATTTGGAGTTACGGGTATGTTCGGATCGACTATTTAAGAAATGAATGAATTAATAAGGCTAAACTCTTTCTTCCCCTCTTTGCCAGCTATTGAAGCTTATGTACCAAGCCCCTGTCACAACTGGTTACCACCAAAGTGTTTGGGCCAAGATTGGGAGGACAGTTAATCCTCTCGTCCAGCAGTACGCTCCATTTTTGAATGGTCCGCTTTCTGCAATACAGCGATGGTGGTTCAGGTAGAAAGTCGAAAATGGCTGATATGAATTGTTCGACTTGATGTTTAGTTTGCATCTCTTCTTAGATGAAAAAACTGATTTGGGGGATAAATGAAGTAGCCATCTTGACAGTAGAAGATGGGTGCATTGTTATTCAGAGCCTTCACTTGTTCTTAACCTTATTAATATTAGACCTTGTGTTAATCATTAACATTGTTTCCTTTTTTTTTGGATTTCATGTCCTTAAATTTAATAAAATTTGACCTTCTGTTTGATTATGTGCAAAAGCTCTCAAGTAGTATGTAATGGAAATATAATAATTTTTTAATATACTTGTGCGATTACATAGTATAATATTTGTTTATACTTTTTTTTTTTAACTTCTTGACAATATAATAACATAAACACACTTTTACACATACAAGTGTTCGAACCTGAGTCTTCTAGGATGAACATTATTTTCACTAGAGTCAATATAACAAAATCATATAAAAATGTCATAAACCGAAGCTGCGGTCCATTTCGGCATCATCGAATGTGCAAACACAGCAAAAAAACTCGTGAGAGCCATCAACTTTGTTATCAAACTAACAATCAATATCAATAACATATGTACCAAAACATGATTTTTTATTCACTTAACGGTAGTTAACAAATCATTGATTAAAATGTTATAAATTAATGACATATGTGACTAAAATGTAACATTTTTAATATTAGTGACCAAAATTAAACAGTTTGAAAATAGAGGGGACCAGCCATGTAATTTACACAATAAACTACTTGACATCAATAGAAAGATTATGAATATAAAAAATCGAATTCATGCAAGAAAAAAAACAGCATAATCAATTTTCGGCCACTCAGTCAATTCTCAACCGTTTATTATTTCATCAATTTGATAAAAAAAAAAGGGTAAAATTTTGAATGCCAAAAGAAAGTACTATAAAAGTTTAAGGACTAAAGTGGTTAAACTAGTGAAATCGGAGGGTCAAAAAACTTATTCTGTCATAGATATATGTGGCGCCATTACTTATGTAAGCTTTGGAAGCAAAAACTCGGATCAAATCGAGTTAAATTAGGAGGTGCAGTGATTTTGAATTTGTGTGGAGTTGGAGCTCTGAAATTTGAAAATGGAAGACGAATCGTCGCATTCAATCAAGTTGATGAACTTCGTCTCCGAACAACAGGTAGCTTTATTTCACCACTTTCTCATCCCCATTTTTCTAAAAAATATTCGTCGATTGTGATCAAAATCTCGTTGTTTGGTGTTGATTATTGTCTGGATTCGATAATTATTGCAGTTAGATGAAGCAAAAAGAACTAGAGGTGAACGAATTGAAGATGGCACTGCTCAGAGGGATAGGCCTCTGTTCGAGGTTTTCTTCTCTCTTTTTCGCCCTAATAAATTTGCTCTTTTTTATTTTCTCCAATGAAGCTCAAACAAACAACGAATCATTAAAAAAAACCCTTTACTGCAGATTTTGAAGGAAAATAAAGACAAGAAAGATGCAGAGTTTAATGAACGGTTCAAACATAGTGAGTGCTTAATTTTCAGATTGCTGTTATTTGATGATGTAACTATCTATGAGCTAACTTTCTTCATTTGCAGGGCCACCCAAAGCTTTGGATGAAGACGAAACTGAGTTTCTTGATAAGTTGGAGACGGTGAGGACCACTTTAATAAATACCATGGAAGCTTTTGAAATTAGATAAAATCTTGTGTTCCCTTCTTTTGCAGTGATTGCAGATTGTTTTTTTATCCTTTTTGTTGCTGTATGCCTTTTTTATATTTACCAGAGTGCTGAAAAATGGATACTTTCACCAATGATTAGAGGCTTTTAATGGTGTGGATTTGTATATATGTACACACACACACATATATGTATATACACATGTATAAATATTCTAATAGGTGCTACCATTCGTGAAGATTGAGTGTTATTTTGTTATGTTTTCCAATTTCTGATGTTTTTCTTGTTAATGTAGTCAAGAAGGGAATATGAACGACAAGTGGCAGATGAAGAAGCTGAAGAGTTGAGAAGTTTCCAAGTAATTTTCTACACAGTAAACCAGTGACATTTGTGATTTGTTGCTACGAAAATAGTGTTAAAATTGAAGTATTTGCAATCGTGTTCGTGTTGTGCTTGGCTGATCAGGCCTTTCTTTACCTCTGCCTTGATAATTTGAAGTCCATTGTTTAATTTGAGTTCTCAGTTATGCATCTTAATTTTAATGGTAAAACTGCCACTTTACAATTATTTTCAACTTACAAGAATAATTGTTTGATTCTTAACGACCAGTTATTTGTATTAGCTCAAACACACCATATTAAATAGAAGAATCCTGCAAATTATATATGCTTTTTAATCATTAGATTCAAGAATCCATGTGCTCACTATCTGCTTGTTATTCTTCTGGAGGATCAGTAAAGACCGAACATTTGACGAAGATAGCCATTTAAGGTGCTAAGTTATAGTCTTTGAGATTTACAGAGAATCACATATTAGTTTTTCGAGAGCTGTTATTATTGCAATATGTGAGATTATCACTGCAATCTGCAGCTACCATCTTGCTGGATAAAAATCTTCTTGAGCAGCTTGAATAGTTGTGTTACTTGTTTAGCTTAGCCATATGTATATTTTTAAAACCATTTTCTATGTTGTTTTAATTTTTATTTCATCTGGGACACTGGTGTTTGTTTCCTTTTCAGGCAGCTGTTGCTGCACAGTCCAATATTGTGCTTGAAGTAAAAGAAACAGCTTCTGCTCCTATAAGCCAGGTTGGTTTCAAATCGATTAGTAACATAGTTGCATTCAATCTAATGAACTTTATGGTTTGGACGTTACTGTACTTTGGAATCGACAGAGCTTTTATTTTGCCATACGGTCAGATAGCTAGTTTTGGTGTATTGTCAGGTTCCGTTTTCATGTAATCTAGTTGATTGCATCCATTGTTTCCCATGACACAAAGTTGATTACTTTTTGCATCATTGCCTTAAATAAATAACAATATTATTGCTTCTGAATGATTGATCGTCCAGTGAATCCCGTAATGTTGGAGGCCCGTAACCAAGTGATTAGCATTCTCTGCAGCTTTTAGACGGTTATTGTTTCTGTTTGCAGGAGCAAAAATCAGTTGGGAAGAAGAATCCAGCAGCTCGGCCTCTGGGTATGATCATAAAAGTGAAGCCACAAGCAAAAAGGGCAAGAACCGAGCCGGAGGAAAAACCAGTAAGTGGGACGAAAGCACCTGATGTCAATACCGTGAAATTGCCTGAAGGTGATCCCGATAAGTCTCTTAATGTTGCTAAGACAGGTCTTGTTTCATACAGTGATGAAAGTGAAGATGATGATTAGTTTTGTTTTTGTTTTTTGTAATTTTTTCCCACTGGAATTACTATTGGAAAGTGGTTCAAGTTCACTAATTATTATATCTAATTAAGAACCACGCATGTCGATCTTGTAAATCGTATCAAGATTGTAATGGTTTTTTAATTCCAAATTGTTATACATTTGTCTCAATTCCATTGAAACCATGTGCATCAGATGACAAACCATGTCGATTTTGTTAGGAGTGTGCAAAAAAACCATAATTCTTAACTGTATAACCGTTGTTTATCCTAAAGTTTCAGTTAACCGAATCTCTAAAAATAAGGGTAAACTATTTGGGTGACCACTCATTTATTGTTTGACCTATTTTGACCATGGAACTACAAAAAGTCAAAAATTCAACCACCAACTATTTAAATGGACTTGTTTTGACCATCGGTCCTTAAAATCTGACGGAAAGGTAATGTGACGGTTAAAGAAAGTTTGTACAATTACACATTTGGTCCTTACTAGTTACTTATTATATCAATTTGATCTTAATTTTAATTTAATTTAATTAAATAAAATTAATTAACTAATCAAATGATGACACATGACCCAATTAAATGAATTTACTCAATTTTAGTTTTATTTAATATTTTTACCCAATTAGATGGTGACATATATCACCTGATTGGGTGAAAAGTTAACTAAATAAGAACATTATAAATTCAACTTACAACCTATAGGTTGAATTGCAACACTTCCACCACTAGGCTAAGCCTTTCAATTGGCTTAAATTTGCTAAGTTTATTTATTTAAATCTGATTTATTTATTTATTTATTTATTTTCATTCAAAATCCCCCCAATCTTTCTCCACACCAATCCACCCCGCACTCGTTGCGGATGCCTTAAAACTGGGAATACCAGTGGTTTATGGTGGATATTCGTCCCATTCACCAGCAGTGTTGTTATAACCTGCTCTCAAATTTAGAAACATCCCCAATATTAAATTCTATTTCACATATCCATTCATCTCAAACCAGGAAATGCAATGCATTAGAGAAATCAAAAGGTTTCTATACATGTAAATGTCTCTTTTCCTTAAATAGTTGTCCAAATATATAAATCACTCAAAAATAACATACACTACTATCTAGACCATTCTGTAAGAATTCATATAAATAGCATCTGCAAAATCAAAACATATAAAACAACTAAGCATCTCATGTTTTCAACAGTTAAGAGTATTACCATTCAAATTCAATAAACTATACCTTACTAACATTAAAATCAAAGGATGAGAAAGATGAACTAAAATTTGGATTCCTCTTTTACATAAAAAATCAACTTAAGAGCCAAAATTCAATTCCATTTTAGCAAAAAACTAAATAAGATAAACACAAAAAAAAAAATCAAATTTTGATGCTATAACAATTAGCTACTTTTTTTATTACACGACTCACACATTATAAATTTACCTGAGACTAAGGGGCATAGATTGTAGTTAAGTAGATATTACCCTCTCCAACTGAAATAAATGATCCATATTGACTAGCATCATCCTTGGGATGGCCTATTGGGGCAGCATCTTGGGTGGAATTAGGAGAAACCAACATCTTATGTTTTGATGAAAGAGGATGTTAAGAGAATAATAAATGGAGAGGGAAGAGAAGTGCAGGGTGGATTGGTGTGGAGAAAGATTGAGACTAAATTGATATAATAAGTAATTAACATAGACTAAATATGTAATTATATAATTTTTTTTTAACTGCTATGTCACTTTTCCGTTAGATTTTAACGGTCGATGGTCAAAACATGTCCATTTAAGTAATTGAGTGGTAGAATTTTGAATTTTTTTAGTTCAATGGTCAAAATAGATCAGACTCAATAATTAGGTGGTCACCCAAGTAGTTTACCCTAAAAATAATAGTTAATGGTTAAAGATAATAGTTCATAGTTAACTTGTAAGTGTTTTTTTTACTATAGAGTTTGTGTTAAGATCTTTCTATTTAAGTTTTTTTTTCTTAAAATTTTTTATATAACATTTATAGAGAGAGTTTTATTGTTCTCAAAAGAAGTAGTGAATATTTGTGAGAAAATTATAATATGTTACGTGTTAATTTGTAACTGAACTGCTAAGAAGTGGTTAACCGTTAAAAATTTAGCGGATAACCGTTAAGAAGTGGTTAATCGTTTCTTAACAATTTAGTTACAATTAATAAACAGTTTAAGCTAAATAGTACGGTTAACCTATTATGAACTCTCTTACTTAAGGATAAGGTCCAATTTCATCCTTAAATTATAATTCTCATTTTAAGTTGATCACTAACTTTTGAGCATTTTAATTTCATCTTAAACTTTTAAATGTTGGTACTTTTGTTAATATTTTAATAATACATATTTTGTACACATAAATGTTTAAATTCAAATTTCTTAATACGAAAACACCCTCTCTAAGTTTTAAGATAAATTGGGATGAAATGATAGTTTGTATATAAATAAAACGCTTCTATTTCACTGATTTTTATTTAATGCAGTCAGATTTTTCAATAAAATTTTACAAATATACAATATATTTAGCATATTTTGCTAACAATATGTCTGGGTTGAGGATTGTAGACATAAGTCCAAGTGTCCAACTCTAGAAATTATTGGGTAAAGTAAATAAGAGGTCACCGAACTTTGTAAAAATATCATTTTGATTATTGAACTTCTGAAAATTATAAAATAATTATTATTTTTTTAGTTGCCCGATTCCTAATAATTTTGTCCCAACTAATCTGGACCGACGTATACCGCACACCTAATTTTGGTGGGTGAGTCTTTCGACATAATTTTTCTACTTATACAAGTTTCAAACGTGAGGTCAACTTAAGCGATACTAAGTTGCCTATCACTTGGAACAAACCTGATTAGTAACTATTAAAATGTTTGTTCGCTTATAAAATAATCACCACAACATTAAATTTCATTAAAGAATCATATGACACATTAATTTAATGGTGATATTTTTCTCTCTATCAATAATAACTAAAATTTTATTTTGACACATTTTAAAAAAATTTAAAGGCTTAAAGGCCCATTTGACCCATGAAATATACACAAAATATCAAACTGCCCTTTAAAATATCTTTTAGAACGTTGTGGCTCCTGAACTTAAAATCGTTACTCCGTTTGGCCCCTCCGTCTAACGCCGTTTAAGAAAAAATTCATGGGCTAATCAGAACGTGCCATGTGTCCTTTTATTAACAAAAAATAATCCGACTTAAATAAAAGGGGTAAATTTCACGTTAAGTATGACAAGATTTATTTTTTGTTCATTTTAGTCACTAACAAACTCCACTTGGAGTCCATTGAAGAAAAGGCCAAACTTTTACTTGATTCTCCAATTTGATTCTTGTAAATTTAATTTTGAGGTAAGAAATCATTTGTTTGATGTATTTTTTAGTTATTTGAGGTTTTAAGATAAGAGTTCTAATTTTATTTCAAAAAGTCAACTTCATCTTCTTCCTCAAACTTGTTCATAAAGCTTTAATGATAATTTTAAATATTGGACCTTATTTGCTGTTTTTAGAACCTTCTTTAGATTAGTTTTTGATATAAAAGATATTAACGGTGAAATAATTGAAAAAAAGCATTATAACAAAATTTTTGATAAATTATCCTTTAAAGTTTCAATAATAACTTTTTTTAGAGTTTTGATGGCCCTCGTTCTTTCTAAAACACCCATTTCCACTTCTTCATCCCCAAGTTCCCTAAAGCATTCAAAATGCCGAAATTGGCATAGCACCCACTCCAATGAATTCCTTTTCACTTGTAAATCGAAAACTTTTTTTTTCAAAGCAATAATCAGACAAAATGATTGAAAGAGAAAAACCATGTAACACATAAAAAGCAACAAAACTTTGCATCAGTGAAGCAATAATAGTTGAACAAGGTGGGTATCTTTGTAAAAAAGAAGGGTTGCAGTAGTCAAATAAACAGAATATCACATTTTAAATTTATTTATTTTAATTTAATTTAAATTTAATAATTATTGAGGGTTGGCGTAACACATTTTAATTGGTTAAGAAGATTTTTTTTTAATTAATAGAATATCATCATATTTAAAATTTTGGACTACAATACAAAAAAATATATATAGGTAAATTTTAGGTTAAATAAATTTTTATGGATTAAAATTAATAAAAATATAACCATGTTAAAAATATTAAATTAAATTATAACAACTAGAAAGAAATAAATGTCAATTTTGGGTTAAATAAAGATTTTGAGTGACTAAAATAAACAAAAAATAAATTTTAGTATACTTAACGTATAATTTACCTTTTTTTTTTTAATTTAAGCAAGTTTATTATTTTATTAATAAAATGACACGTGACAAATCAAGAGCGTTTCCGGCGCACCCTTGTTGTGTCTCCGGTCTGCTCATTATGCTCAGCTTCCAACGAGTCGGTTCTCCATACTTTGCGTGATTGTGCTCCTGCCCGTGATGTTTGGGAGCAAATTAATCCAACTAACGTTTTCCCTGATTTTTATAGGTATGACCTTAACTCTTGGTTCCTACATAACCTTCAGCAGTCTGTGAATTTTCCTTTGTTAGATTTACCTTGGTGCATCATTTTTGCGGTATTTGTTTGGCACATTTGGAAGGCTCGCAATGATGTGGTTTTCAATGGCGCATGTCCCTCCATGCTGTCCACTTCTCGCCGTAGCGTGGCATGCGCGACATATTATTCGCCGTGTATGGCCGTAGTCACGCCTCGACCCTTAAGTACGATCAGTATTAAATGGTTTCCTCCACCGGCCCAATAGATTGCGTTGAATACTGATGGTGCATCTTGTTTAAATTCTGACTTAGCTTCCATTGGAGGTCTTTTCCGAAATAGTTCAAGTACCTAATTGCTTGGTTTTAATCAAAATATTGGTGTCGTTGATGCACTGCAAGCAGAGTGTGTGGGCTATATTTGAGGGACTCCAACTGGCTTGGAATTTTGGATTCGAATTTATTCTTGTTCAGTCTGATTCTTTGTGCACTATCTCGGCCATAAATGCGACATATGCTTCTTCTAATGTCATTCCTCTTGTTCGCGCTATCTCGGCTCTACAAGATCGCAGCTGGGTGATTGAATTCTTTTGAATTAAAAGAGAAGTCAACCATGCGGCTGATACACTAGCTAAACATGCTGATAATTTCAGCTTTTCACTTCTGCAGCTTGAATCTCCTCCTTCTTATGTTCAATCTCTCTTACTGAGAGATGTTGTTGGCCCTCCCTACTATAAAACTAGTGCTCTTTAACCTAATTTAGTTTTCATTACAAATAAAAAAAATGGCACATGACGCGTTGTCTCTAATTTTTTTTAAACGGCGTTAAACGAAGAGGCTAAACGAGATAACAATTTTTAGTTTAAAAGCCATAACGTTACTTCATGGCCAAATGAGTTTTTTTTAACAATAATTCAAAAAATGGGCTTTTCACATGATCACCTCTAGGTTCAGCACCCTTCCCCTTTGGGCTTTCTACAAAACACCTAAAAGCACACAAAGCTTCAATTTTCAAAGGTTGGTTTGCACGCTTAACGCTCTGCATTTTACGGTTTACACCATTTTTCTCTTTCAGATTTGCTTTAATTTTACATTCACTTCACGCCAGAAAAGAGGGGAGAAAAAGAAGAAGGAAAAGCCAACGTTGTTGCAACAATCTCATAGGGCATGGCCTCAACCGAGAGCTCCAGATCTTCAGCTGCTGGGTCTCCTGATTCATATATAGGCAGCTTGATAAGCTTGACGTCTAAGTCTGAAATCAGATACGAAGGCGTCCTGTTTAACATCAACACTGAAGAATCCAGCATCGGGCTGCGAAATGGTAAAGAGATTTGAAAGACAACTTTTTTATTTTCTGGGTTTTATTTAATTCCTTTCTGGGCGTGTTTGTTTTTGATATTTGAGCTCTGCAGTGGATTTTGCTTGGTGGGTTTTCTCCAAATAGCTTATCTTGACTTGTTAATGTGAGGTTTGATTTTGTTAATGTTGGGTGTTTAAAGAACTAGTTTTAAGGCTGAAACCATAGGGGAAATAGCTGATAATTTGTTTTCTGATGACATTTCAAACATCTGGTGCATGTCTCAATTTATAGGACCTGTAAAACGTACGTAATATTTCATGGCATTTCCTACATATTTAACATAACATTTGTATAACACATGAGAATTTTACATTTTACCGCTCTCTAGACAACTATGCTTCTGCAATTAAGTTGGCAATAATTAAGGGTTTTGAATTTTTAAGGACCCACTAAAATCTTTTGTAAACATAGTTATTGATTTATAAAGAACATCGAAGTTTGTTGGAAATTTAATTAAAAAAAATAAGTAATAAATGGATGGGTTAAGTATTGGGATTGATAATTGAAAGAGTTGAGTATTATTATTTACATGGATTGCTGTAATACTACGAATATGAAAAATGAAAATTGTGGCTTACCCTAGAAAAGAAAACAGGCAGTGTACTTTTGTAGGCAACTATATCCTTCTTTAAATTGACTTCTGTTCCTTTAACATTGCAGTAAGGTCATTTGGGACGGAAGGGCGAAAAAAAGATGGCCCACAAGTTCCAGCAAGTGATAAAATTTATGAGTATATACTCTTCCGTGGAAGTGACATCAAGGTATTCCAAATATTATTTGAACTAGTGTACATTACTAGAGCTATTATCTACCTTTTCAATTATGAAGTTTTGCTTTAGGCAATTGGTCCTGGATAAAGAATTGGACTCTTAATTTGAATTTTGGTTGTAGAAGGTTGGTTCTGAGGAAATGTTGAATTGCTGTAGAGTAGTGAAGGCATTTCTATGATTGCAAATATATTTTGCTTCAGTTATGGTGCCATAAGTTGTTTATTTGCTATCTAGACTTGGTCCATTCTGAGGAAATATCTTTTGGTCCATTCTGATTATTATATGATTGCAAATATCTTTTGTTTCTGAGGAAATGTTGAATAGCTGTAGACTTGATCACCCTTCTATGATTGCTTGTAAAGTTGTTAGAACTTAGAAGTTTCTTTTGGTCCATTCTGAAATACCGTGTTTTTCTTGGCGTTTTAATTCATTCAACAAAACCATTTGACATGAACAATCTTTATGAAATTCAATTCTAAATTTTATCATCTTTCTATAATTATTAACTGTGGCATTATGTTGCCACAATGCAATCACACCAACAGTTTTGAGCATTGTTTTGGTTGGAAAGAGGAGATTTATTGGTAGAATTAGCACATGTAATATCTCAGCAGCCATTAATATATGGTTTCACCATGGCATTGATTAAAATATGCAATTTTATTAACTTCCTGCTTTTATTTTTCCAAGGTTCATGAAATTTGGACAATTTTGTATATTAGTGCCAAAGAATGAGGTAGGATTGCCACTGATATGTACCCGGAGCTCAGTCTGGTTAGCAGTCTAAGGTTTTGATGCATCCTTTATTAATACTTAATAGACTTTTTATGAGTGATCAGATAAGTAAAATTAATTTGTGCTGCCTAAGCTTATGGTGTTATTGAAAGTTGTAATTATGCTACAAGGCTAGAGTGTATATTTCACACTATTAAATACATTGGAAAAGGAAAAAGATTTTCTTGCACTAAAGCATTTTAATTTAGATGCCTCATTTGCTAGATTACAATTTGGTGCCAAATACTTTTAGTGAAGATAGAAATTTCCTTGTTTATTAGTGCCTTGATTGTGCTCTTTTCTTGTTCTGCATTTGTTTTTCAGGACTTGCAGGTCAAATCTTCTCCACCAGTTCAGCCCCCGGCACCTATACACAATGATCCTGCTATTATACAGGTAGAGAAAAGGAAATGGTTTTACTATCTATTTTTGTATAGTACTTCTAATAAATAGCTTTTCTTAAACCATTAATATTATGTCGGATTCAGTATTATGATCAAAGTTTATATGGAATGACATTTGAAATATTTATGCATCTGAAGTATTATTGCTAGTATTGTACTTTCTAGTGAAGCAAGAGTCAAAATGCTTTAGTGTTTTTTATTTTGAGGTTCCATTTTCCTGGTATTTAGGATATTATATCTTTTGAGTTTAGCTTGTTAGCATTAATGTTAATTTTGTTCTAGTTGGTTTGAACAAATATCAAGAATTTGGGAAATTTATATGAGATTTTGGTATTTATGTTTGTTCTCACTTGTTCTCGCACCAAGTTCTCTCATCTCATTTCTCCAATTTCATATGTTTCTCCTCTCTTTTCCTCAATTTCCCTCTAAATTCTGTTTTCCTCATCCTTCCCATCCCTGTGCATCACTTTGCTTAAAGATGTCTTATCTGTTACTAAGATGCATGGATATGCATAGTCAAATTAATTTATGACTGACACTTTCAGTTTCAAATTCTATAATTTTCAAGCTTCAATTTAGATACATCTGAATTAGTCAACTTGTCTGACGTTTGTTGGATTCCTTTCTTCTGCAGTCTCACTATCCCCAGTCAACAATTGCATCCAGCAGCTTGCCTTCTTCTGGTTTAGGATCTATACAAGATCCAGGTTCCCAAACTTCGTCTATAGGACTCACAAGGCCTACATTTCAAGGTAATCTTCCATTATATCAACCTGGTGCAAGTTTAGGACCATGGGGTTCATCAACTGCCCCAAATATAAATAATGGGCTTTCCATGCCAATGTACTGGCAAGGTTACTACGGGTCTGCAAATGGTCTTCCTCCACAGCCGCAACCTTTGCTCCAACCCCCACCTGGCTTATCAATGCCATCTTCCATGCAGCAATCTATGCAATATCCAGCTATGAATGCGTCTTTACCTACTGCAGCTTCTAACTTTCCAGGTTCTCAGTTACCTGAAAGCACTCCGCTTTTGCTGCCACCCTTTGGTACTGGCACCATGAATTTGCAATCATCTGTTCTTCCAGCACAGTCTTCTAATGTAGCTTCAGACTCATTAACTAGTTTGAATCAAGATAGGGCTTCTTCTTTAACTCTTCCTACTGCAGCTCCAAGTAGTAGCTTGCCATTGGTTTCTCCATCAAGTACTGCCTTAGATAAAAGTGCTGCCATGCTGTCTTTTTCTGAAAAACCAAAGACGGTCCCTGATCCCATGATGCCATTCAAAGGCATGCCTGATTCTGCTTCCTCCCCCGCAGGGCCAACAAGCTCAGTTTTAAATGATGGAATGCTTCCTTCTTTAGTAACCCCAGGTCAGCTTTTACAACCTGGACTGGTCACAGCATCTTTGTCTATGTCTTCACAAACAGCACAAAAGGATGTGGAGGTTGTTCACGTGTCATCTCCAGAATTGGCATCAGCCCCTGCACTAGTGCCTGTGCCTGCAAAAACATCACAACCTGTGTTAGGACAAGCACCACAATCATTGTCAGCACAAGCATCAGCACCATTAATAGCACAAACACCACAACAACCACCGAAAACAGAAGGACAGGAACCTATATTGCCTTCACCTTCACTCTCTGATCATAAGGTACTGCTTCCATTTTGCAAAATGAAAGGGCTGTAAAATCTGAGGAACTTTGGCCATGTGACATTTAGTGTTTTTCTTTTTTCTTTTTTTTATAGGGTTAGAGAGGATCATGGAACACCGTCTTTTTTTCCTTTGTGTTCCCTTTCCTCTCTCTCCCTTCTTTTCAGGCATACGAATTCCAACATGATTTGCCCTACGGATTAAAAAGACAAATTTAATGGAATTTGATGCTCAAAGTTGTAATTTTTAGGGCATGTTATTGGACTTAAACGATATTAAAACATCACTATCAAGTTCTTCAAACCTGAAAGCATTCATATCATAAACAATGTGCAAAAGATTGTTTTAGTGGACATAGCGAGATGTATTCAGTGTCTTTTACTCTTAGAGTCCTATTTCTTTACTCCTAAAGGGGAAAAGACAGAAAAAATGGATTTGTTGCATTCCTCAGTTAACTGTAGGCATCTGAAAGTAAATCATACCACTAGAAATTTTAGTTATAGACTTTTGATGATTATATCTCTATAACTTAGGGACACAAAATTTTCTGATTAGGAATTTACTACATGCTTTGATTTGGAGAGTTTGGTTCCTGTTAGTCCCCTCTCTAACTTGGTGCAACTGAGCTGACGTTGCTAGCATCTTAAAAGGAATTTCAAACTACAGATCTCTCCCAAACAATGTGGCTAAGTTCCAAATAATTTTTTTATTTCATTGAGTGTAGAAATATTTTCCCTTGAGTAATGTATCTATTACACTTTGACTACCCAGTCAATTTATCTCTTGTTTCCTTTTGACAGATGAGGAATTGTATTACGAGGTTTCTTTAGTTAGGCTGGTTTGACCATTTGCTATTAATGGATTTATTCTTTTACTTGTTCATAGTAATATATTGGCTTGAAATGGTTACATGTATGCTGACATCACTTCCCCCCTTTTTGATGTATTTTCTGCTGGTTCTTCGTTACCTTCGTAGCTACATGGAGCTCCGATGCACACTTATCATAGTTATAGAGGAGGACGTGAAAGAGGACGAGGAAGAGGAAGAGGAGGAAATGAGGTGTGTTTTCTGTTTCTTTGCATTGCCAGATTGTTATTTATGGTGGCAATGGCGCAATGCTAATATTCTGATCCCCTGAATTAGCCAACTTCGTGTCTGTAATGAGAAATGGTTCTATCAAGTTATTCATGTTTTGAAATACTGAAAGTTTGGCTGAATTGCAGTGTGATGAAGGGAGTATTAAGGGTCTGCTTACATTTGAAAATTATTGCTTATCAAATTGTCTAAGACCTTTTCAGTCCAATTTGTATAGTTAGTTTGTAATGTCAACATTTGGTACTGCAGATTTCACGTTCGGCAACCAAATTTACAGAAGAATTTGACTTCACTGCGATGAACGAGAAATTTAACAAAGATGAAGTTTGGGGTCATCTTGGCAAAAGCAGTCGAGCTCAGGAAGATGCTGATGACTTACAAAATGAAGATAGTGTTGAATCCTCGGAAGTTGAAGTTAAGGTAAGGGAGCATATGTTTGTGTCGGTACTCGGTACCAAACCAGTTTCCATAATTTGTTTCATAAGTTCACTTTGTTACTCTTATTTTCTTCTTTTGCAGCCTGTATATGTCAAGGATGATTTCTTTGACTCCTTGTCCTGTGATTCTCTTGGTGGTGGGTCTCGTAATGGGAGGACTAGGTTTTCAGAACAAATGAGAAGAGATACAGAGGTACTGTTCTATTGCATTATTCACATCGTTGGAGTATTTAAGTGTATGTATATATGTATTTATGCTTGAATGTATATTTCTGGCTTAAGTTTCTTTCCGTCATATTGAGTAGAAATAATATTGTTAGTACTTACTCTAGGCAATAGAATCTTATATTGTCAAAGGCATAAGATGCAAAAAAAAGCGCTTGCTGGGTGAAGTAATATGCATGTGTTTTGTACGTCTGTAAATCTAAAATATGTTAAGATACATGATTCTGTTAATTAACTCTAAAGAATGGTGCAGTTTATTGTAGAAAAGATTCAAATTTATTTATTTTTCTTTTGTTGATCCTGTTGGATTTCCTTATGGTACCATTTCTGTTGTTAAATTGATGAAATTTATATCAAGCTGACTTTCTTTTTTGCACCTACTGCCTTACGGAAAAGCACGTTTAGGCACACTAGGCATGTATCTAATCAAATGCATTTTCACCCAAAAGGAATGGAGATGCTTTATTTTTTGTCTAGCCCTAAAGCACAATGGCTAAGTGCACCTAGGTGCATGCCTTAAGTTAATGAACACTGGTTGAGCTTGGTTTACAAATGACAAGTTCGATGTTGAATACAAAGAATTGGAACTTGGACTAAAGAATTGACAACAGTTAAATCGGACCTTGTTATGTGGCCTCTAGGATTGAGATGGATTTTGCATAAATCTCTGGCATGGTAAATGATAATGTTTGTTTCTTCAACATGCATCATGATCTCGTAGTCTTGACATATATTCTCTTTATTATATCCATATAGACCTTTGGCGATTTCCCAAGGCATCGGGGTGGTAGAAGTGGCCGTGGACCTTTCCATGGTGGTCGAGCACGAGGCTCTTATTATGGAAGAGGCTATGGTTATGGCAGGAGAGGTAGGGGATATGGCACAGAAAATCGTGCCAACTAGTTAGCAGTTGGAATCGAGATCAAACTGTTACCAGAGATTGTATGAATGTGGCCACCAAATCAAAAACTGTTTTTTTTTTATGTTGGCAATCTAACAACATTCTGTATCATTTGAATTTCAGTTTTAATTTCATGTTAAACTCTGTTTTTTTATGAAAGATTTTTTCGGGACAAACTCTCTTAGGAGACTAAGGCTCCATTTAATCGATTGAGTTTAGTTCAATTGATATTGTTTACATAGTGGAAATCCAATTCTTAATGTACAACTCACAGTCCCTTTCCCTGTGCTTCTTCAAACTGCTGCAGGCTTCTGTGCCAATGATTTTGCATGCTGCTTTAGGTCCCTAATGAATTTAAATGAAAAAATAATCAATTTTCAGGGGAAAGGGTTTTAGATTTGTTTAAGTCTTCGAAAAGGTTGTATAGTTGTGACTCTGTGCCATACCTGCACCGCGGTACGACGCAGTCGGATTCTTTGCAATTTCTGGCGTGCATAATCAGTATGAGCCATGCCTTCTTACAGTGTCTACAACCACCAGAAGACCTAACAGTGCATGCTTTTGAATGGGAGAATAGCTTCTTCATGAGATGGCAATGCGGGTCGGAGCATCGAGAGCGACATCGAGCGGAATGCAGCAGCACTTCCAGCACTTTCTGTTCAATCAAATAACATTCCAAGTTATTAACATGATGCATTTGGATCAAATGTTTTAAAATGGACAATATCTACATACCGATAATTTCTTCATCATACTAGTTTCTCTGTGAAGGTAATATAAGATCATCATCGAGGAATGCTTGGCCCGACGAAGTGTGTCAAACTGATAGTTGTTCTTCTGGCAGAACAACAAAAAATTGTACCTATTCTCAAATAAACCATTATCCATGTCTGCATCTTTATCATCAGTATCAGAACCATCCACCATAATCTGAAAAAAAGAAAGATATGCATAAATACTCCAAGCCCTTTGTAATAAAGGTAATGAAAAGGTTAAAACCACGAGCACTAGGTACTTACCCTATGGAGTGAATGTTTTTCGCCATTCCATAAAGTGTGAGTGGAATCCTTGTAGGTACTTCGTTTTGCATCATGGCACCTGGAAGACGACATGAAGTTTAAAGCGCAATGAATAACTCGAAGCTCCAAGGGGGAAATATAGTGCCAACCGAAGACAACTAGGAAAAATGCATGAACACTGAAAAATTACCTTCCACAAAGCTGAAAGCTTTTACACAGACGGCAAGACCATCGGCATCCGTTTAATATTTCTCTATGGCAGCATTCGCAAACAAACTGCAGGTGGGCAATGATGAAATCCTCCTTCATAGGTAAAATATTTTGGCCCAGCTACAAAAGCAGGAAGAAATGGAATCAAATATTTATAGACCATCATAGTTTCATACAAAAAGAATTCAATAGAAAGCCATACTAAACAGATTTAAAATAGAATGGTTTGTAAATTTTTACCTTTTGCATCAGCAGAATATCCTTAATGGCGTGACCAGATGGATTTGTGTGTCCCATGGCTTGCAATGTTCTCTTTGACACAGTTTTCATGCTCATATTTTTTGAGTATTCTCCACTTGATTTCTTGATTTGTTTTATCACATCCTCGGAAGCACCGGACCAATAGTCACCATCAAAATATGGCAAATGAGCTGCTGTCACCTTGGTGTTGTATTTCCCGGTGGAAAAAAATTGATCGTACAAGTTTGTCAAATCAACCACTATGCCTGCTTTAGCAGCCTTTTGTAACATGGTCTTATGCCTGCACTTGCAAAAAGGATGCTAGTCAGTAGTCAAGACATATGCAAACAAGGATACATATACAAACAGACACAATGCAGGCATGACGCATACATGTATACGAGATATGTGTGTGTGTGTGAGAGAGAGAGAGAGATACCATTGCCGCAGCTTATCAGGCTTCGGTATTTTCTGAACTTCTGGGTGGCAATACAAGATATAATCGTCTCCTTTAGTAGGTGGACAGGCCCATATGTAGCAGGTTGTGAATCCCCGTTTCTTGCAGTATTCAAGGTATCCTACCTAAAAATGGAAATAGAAGACACAATCTCAGTGATCCAACTATAACAAGCAATGAACTTTGAAAAGCTATAATAATTGGAGCAGGAAATTATATGATATACCAAGATTTCATGGTAAACAACAGTTCGGAGAGCTTCTCCATTAGCAGCAGTTTCTGTTTCAGGCCTAAAATACTTGACGGAATCGAGATATGAGATATAAACGCAGCGTTGATTTGGTTGGCCGCATTCTGCTCCAAACTCTTGGACATACATGATAAAAAGGCATACATCTGCCCCTTCAATATTCTGGAACAAAAGAATCACCTAAAAATTGAAAACCAATTTCCATGGTTAGTGACATCAGTCTAGAGATTGATCCCCAAAGAGGCATGTTACAATATGGGAATACCAAATTACCTTCAAAACATTTAATAATTTTCAAATATATCTTACCTTTGACTTGTATGGAAATTCAGAAGGGTAATTCTCATGCTGAAGTATGTCTAAAAGCTGCTTATTCACTTTTACAAGTTTCTGAACGGATAAAACCTCTCTGACAACAAGACCTTCTGCTTTAGGAACCTAGTGAACAATAAAACATTATACCGTCAATGAAACAGCTAATCTAAGTAAAAATAACATTGTGAAGCATAGAAAATATGTCGCAGTCAATTATATATATATATATATATATATGTGTGTGTGTGTGTGTGTATTCTTCAAGTTGATTCTACAGCAATAAGATAGGCTAAGCCATATTTGGCGACTCCAGGAGCAACTGCTACCTTCTAATGTTAATGCAAACTTTAAAATGGGCATCCACCAACCTTCAAACCAATTAGCTAAAGGAGGATCTTACCAACGTTCCATTATTAACAGAAATCCAACTCTTTGATTCAAGACCTTTCCGGTCCTTATTCCATTTAACTACTAAATTATTATACTCTATATCTCGTATTAAGTTATGACCGATAACGAAAGAACAATTGTAGGTACATTATTCTCAAACAATGTTGCTACAAAAATGAGTACAGTACACTAGACTTGCCATCATACCTCATCAATGCTGATTCCTGAAGCCCTTGCCTTCTCTTTTCTGTTTTTCTGAAGACACCTAAACAGTCTTTGCTCTAAGTGGTCACTGAGCCTGGTCCGTGGCAAATCTTTTGCACCAAAAACAGTCCTCCCTGGTGGGGGCATCCGTTCTCCATTTTCAATTTCTTCTAGGTAGCATTTTGGGCAGATATAATCTTTTTCTTTCTTATTCCTTTTCTCATTAAAGAGAGCACATATCTGGTGTTGCCAACATTTACATTTATCACACTGAACCCACTGCAAGAAGACAACATTAAGAAGTGAGTTGTTGAGTATGAAATTTCAGGAATACGAGAAATGGTAAATACTCTGGATTAGCCTACCGATTCTTCTGGTTCATCGTTGTTCTTCATTTTAATCAGCTTTGCCTTGGAAACAGATTTCCCAGAAGTTGTGATACCATGAGACCAAGATGCGCTATAGCATGAGGAGCATAGACAATCTCCGATGCCATTTACTTCAGGTATGCTGTAATATGCTGCACTGCGTCTGATACGAGCACAACATGATGAACAATATATTGGTGCAGGAGCAAGTGAAAGCTTAGCTGCTCCACACAACTGGCAGGAGTCCTTACTGTCAACATCGACTATTCCTTCTCCCCCTTCTTTCTTTCCACGATCCTATTTTAATAAGAGAAGACCGTGTCAATGCACCCTCACCAACAAATGGAAAGTCTATGCTTTTGTAAAAATGGTATCAGCAGCAATTATAATAAAGATAGCTAACTTTAGGAAGATAAAATACCCCGAACAATATTAACACAACAAAAACCAGCAACTGCCAAAATGATTCGACAGATTCGTGCAGCTCTTACGTAGCTTTGTTAAAGGAAAGGATTTGATTATTTAAAAGTTACCTACTTCATTGCATACAATATATATGCAGCGATGTGATATGGAAAATTGAGGGAAACCACTATGAAGCGAGAAAAGCAAAGTCCAAGTTCCAGTGAGACATTAAGAAAACAATGTTTATGATCTTATCTATCATAGATGTTTGAATGTGTGCAATTATGCATATCCTTCTAGCACTAAGTTCTACCCCATCCATACTTAGTCAAGTTAAAGCATGCTAAAAGCAATTTTTAAAGTATAATATCTACTAATCAAGACAGCACAATATGGAAAATAAAAGCAATAAACAAAATGAAAGCACAAACCTGATCAATGCACTCCCTGAGACTTGATATATGCTCCTTTATTTGCTGTGCTGTGAAATTTTCTATCAAGGACACACCTCCTTGTTTTTGACTCTCCAATTTTATTTCCTTTCCGCAATTTAATTCTTGCGCAATGAGCTCAGTCTTTGTTTCTAGCTTTTCCCGGTTCGATTCCAATTTGTTAAAGTGATCTCTTGCATTATCTGTACCATTTATGAACTCAATATCCTCTTCTTTATGACTGCCAACAGCATTAGTTTCCGCTACTTTATAACTAGCGATAACTGCCTCTGGAATACCAGGAAAACTATCTGCCACATCCTTGCCTATCTCTTCAGCACTTGAAGAATCTCCTGTAAGCTCTGTGAACAGTTCGGTGTCCACCTCCATAGTCGTAGCCGTCTCTTTAGCACTTGTAGAATCTTCTATAAGCTTTGGTAGCGATTCAATTTCCACCTCTATATTCTTACCCATCCCTTTAGCAACTGTAGAATCTTTTAAAAGCTTTGGCAGCAATTCAATGTTTGCCTCCATAACCTCAGAATTAGAAGATACAGGAAAGTCAGGCAACTGCACCAAGGGTGGAAGATTAGTAAAACTCTTCGATGGAGCCATTCCCTTCCCTTTAGCAATTGTAGAATCTTCTAAAAACATGCCATTATAAGGCAAGCAGGGGGAAGTAGGATTTTCCAGCTTCAAACGCTTTGGCAAAGGTTGCATGGCTTCTGAACTACGAAATCTGGGCTGACCAGAATCTCCTTTACCCGAAACTCTTTGAAGACCTCTTTTTGCATTTTCAAGGTTAGGAAGAAATCTATCGGTGCTGGGACTACGCCTAACAGGACCGCAGATTTTACATTTTGCATCATGACAGCCATCATAATGTGATGCAAGTGATCTAAACTGTAGGCATAGACAGGTCTTAAAGCAACAGACTGTTGAATGCATATGGCTCACAAAAGACCCTGGAGCATGATTCCTCACTGTCTTCTTATACTGGATATAAGCAAGCAAAACCTTCTTGATAGCTCGATTCACAGAATCATCCGAATTTGCCTGTGATTCTTCATAAGGGAGCTGCGGAAGATGATCATGAATTGCAGCTTGTTCATTTACGAGACAGGAAGATTGGTTTTGTCCGGTGAAAGGGAGCTGAGGACGATGACCATGAGTCGTAGCTTGTTCATTTCTGGGACAGAAAGATCGCCTTTTCCCAGTGAAAGGGAGCCGAGGAAGATGAGCATTACTCGCAGCTTGTTCATTTACAGGACGGAAAGACTGCTTTTTCCCAGTGAAAGTACATCTAGCTTCAGCTTCAAATGGCCTTTGAAACTGCAATTTTGGAACAATAGTTGAAGGGGCCATTGTCGACTTGCACCGTAACCGAGTTGTAGTACTCCTTAACCCACACAGAATTCTACACAAGAACATTATCATCAAAGTATCAGACACACAGAATTCTACACAAGAACATTATCATCAAAGTATCAGACACGCATTCATTCAATTTCAGATCATCACAAACAAAACTAATTGCTTATTCAACACACAGTTAACAACTTCATGAAAAAGACAACCCCATAACTGGCATATCAAAATTGATTGATACAATGAGACAAAACCGAAACAAAACAACACAAAACCCTAATCAACATATAGTGAAAAAAAGAAAAGAAAATATACAAAACCCTAGAAACGCCAAGAACAATCAGGGTTACAAAACCCCAACTCCGCTAAACAGATTTACCTTTGAAAAAAGAGTAGGAAACGAACAGAGTAACAAGGAATAGAATCGGAGAACAGAAAATCAAATATGGCAAGAATTTCAAAATCTCGTTACTGAAGTTCAAATCTTTACGTTGAGTTCAGGTTTTCAAACGTTACCTAATTTGATTTACGGCAATATGGGAAACTTGGAACGCAAGAAAGACGAGGTGCGGACGAATATTGAGTAGTGATTAGGGCAATAGAATTTTGTTTTCTTGATATTTATGTTCAAATGTTCCTAAAACCTTATTGTTATACACCGCGTTTTTATAAATTATACTTATACTTAATGAACCCAACGCTATTCCCGCGCGAATCATAGTATAGATAATTTTAGGGGTTTACTTAATTCTTTAAAAATGGTTTAAGGGTATAAGAAGCACTTGAATTATTTGAAGAAAAAAATTAATTAAGTCTTTTAATTTTTTTTGCACTCAATTAAGATTTTGAACCGATAAATTAAATTAATTAAGCTCTTTGACTAATTTTAAATTAATTAAATCTTGATTTTTTTTCTTTAGATATTATTGGCACATAATACACTATAGTTCTATCATGTTGCATTTACACATTTTTTTTTCAGAAAATATTTTTTGTAAATAAAAAAAAATACGCTACAATTCTATAAGTTACACTACAATCTTTTAGAATTTCTATAACTTTTATAGATTCTTTAAATAAAATAAAAATTTTCTAAAAATATCAAGTGAAAACACTGTGAGATGACGCGTTACACTAACATATATAAAAAAAACTATCAAGATTTAATGGTCAAAATTGATCAAAGGGCTTAATTGATTAAATTTTTTGGTTCAAGGGATTAATTGATTAAATTTTTTAGTTCAAGGGTTTAATTGAGTGCAAAAAAGTCCATGGCTTATTTGCTTTTCTCCCCAAAAGTTTAAGGGCTTCTTACACCCTTAAGCCTTTAAAAATCATAGAAAAGAGATTTTTGATGAATTTTTAATATATATATATATAGGGACTTGATTAAA
Source organism: Hibiscus tridactylites (assembly GCA_958450335.1). NCBI lineage: Eukaryota > Viridiplantae > Streptophyta > Magnoliopsida > Malvales > Malvaceae > Hibiscus > Hibiscus tridactylites. Next base: position 17,639,269 of record OY288273.1, on the reverse strand, counting down.
AATATTCAAAAAATAAAATTTAATAAGAATCTTAAATCATTTGAAGGACCAAATTATTTTTTTTTATAAATTTGTGAGACGGAATAATAATATTTAAAAATTTTGAGAGAGCGAAGCCACAAGTCTTTTTTGACTCTTATTTAGGTCCAACCCTATCCATTGCTCAAATATAGATGAGATGATAAGAGTTTTTTTTACCAACCATTGGTTAGTTAATGTTTCTTACACGTCAATAGAACACGAACAATTAATCACTCGATTTATTAAGATGAATACCTTAAAATTTCGTGACTCGTAAGTCATCGGAAGATGATGAGCATTTAAATGTGCTTGAACACATGTCTTCTTGTACGTTTTAATAACAATTTATCCACTATAATTAGCTTCCATACATACATACATTACGCATAAAATTCGTCTGCCCCTTTTCGGTGCCCCTATATATGCCCCAACACTAAAAAAACACTACAAATTTAAATTCTAAGCCCTAACCTTAAATTCTAAATCATAAACCTATACTATATACCCTAAAAAGTACACCCTACCTTAAATTCCTTAAACACTAACCACAACCCCTAACTTAAAACCCTAAACCCTAAAATTAATTTTGAGCGTGGGGCATTATATAAGGGCACCAAAAAGGGTAGAAGATTTCCATCCCATACAATACTAAAAAAATTAATTAGTTGTCAAATGTATTTGAACAAACATCTTAGATTAAGGTTGTTTTATTTCACGTAAAACAGTAAAGAAGTTATTATTAAGGTTGTTTCCTTTTTTTGTTATGTGTTGTTTTTTATTACTCATTTCGTTGTGTCACTAGTTTAACTTAATTTTTAGTAAATTATGGTGGTAGTAAGCGTGTATTTCGGATATCAGATCGAAAGCGATCTGAAAAATTGAATATATGAAATTTAAAAACAGTAAAATAGCTATCCGTATTCGATCCGAAAGAAATCAAATATCTAGATATTATAATATTTGATTATCCGAATATATATTTTGATTTAAGTGTTTTTTGAATTTGGCGGTCGTATCTCTGAAAATTTCGAATTTTCATATATAATAAACAACAAATATAACAAGATTCACGTATATGGAAATTTCAATTCTTTGAATTTTCGAATATAACAAGCACCAAAAGGCTAAATATAACAATTTTCATATTCATGAGATTTTAAATTTTCGGATAATCTAAAACTTGAAATGTAGTGATCCATATCCGATTCGAAAAATAAAAAATTGGATCGGATTAACGAATAATCGAATCATATATTTTTGCACCGAGTCGAGTTAAAAATTCGAGTTAGTCGAGTTATATTCTGTAATTCAAAATTTATTTGAAATTTTTTTGAGTCAAATCAAATCGAATTGTTTGAATTTTTATTAAATTTAATTATAAATATTTACAATATTAAGATACTAACTATTCTAATTCACATTTTACTTAGGTGATTAAAGCGAAATACTATCACAACTCAAACTTTATCCAATCACAGAAACTGTATCATAAGTTTTTTTTAATATACCGGAGTGATATAAGGGTAGCATCTATTCAATTTTCTTAGTCTTTTTTAATAAGACACACACGGTACAGAATTAGTGCTCGAACCCGGATCACATGGATGAATCACAGAAACTTTATCTAATTCTCTTTTTTTATGTAATCATACATTTCGTCCTCTTATCTTTTCAAGATAAATCATTATATAACTTATATTTTTGACTCTCGAATTTTTATTTATTTTAAGGTAAAGTTCACAAATGGTCAAGTTTGATAAATTATTCAATATGGTAATTAAAATTGTTTCAATTTTACCATTAAACTTTTAATTTTTCTCTAATTTAGTCATTAGCTCGTTAGTTGTCGTTAAAAGGATGACGTGACAGTTACATTTAGTCCTCCAAATTTGCACAATCAATTAATTTAGTCCCAATTCAAAAAGAAATAATAAATTTAACCCTCATTATTTACACACTATTTGAATTTGATAATATATTTATAGTTAAAAATAATTTAATGCATTTTTCATCCGAAAAGATGGACACATATCATATACCACTAGGCCAAAGTTTATTTTGTTTTAAATTCCTACAAGTTATATATCATTTGGGAGCTAAGTTGGGAAATTTTGGTTGGGATTTAAATTTTTATTTCTTTTCTTATTAAAACTCTGATATATGTAAAACACAGATCAAGAATAGGGAGAAGACAATAGGAACAACAAGAACATTAGTTATAAATAACTTGTAGGAACTTTGGCCCAGTGGTTTATTGTGCCTTATTCCATTTTTCTTTCCCAAGCTTGAGCTCATATTTCCTAACTCAACTCTCTCATTTATTTTTCCTTTAAACGATGACACGTGTCATTATTTTTTTAGGAAAAAATTATTAAATTATTTCAAATTTGAAATATAAGATCAAATTAAAATAGTGTGTAAATAATGAGGGTTAAATCTATTGCTTCTTTTCAAATTATGGCTAAATTAATTGAATGTACAAATTTGGGGACTAAATGTAATCACCAAACCTATTCTTACCAAACCTATTTCATATATTTTAAGGTGTAATCACTGTTGCTTTGACTCCGCATTTTTTCTTGAAGCACCCATATCCAACACTTGTGTCTGAACCATTTTCAAACATGGGTTCTAGGACATGATCCTCCAAAGACCCTCCAAGTGCATGAAAAAACTTAGAAAAAAATGAATATACACGTGTGAAGCACAAAACCTCCAAGTTCTATATTTTATGCACATTTCATAGAAAATTTATTTTATTATTATATTGTCTAAAGGCATTCATACATCCTATGTGAGATACGACAACAGAGAGACAACAAAGCGATGCGAAATAATCAAACAAGCAATTCAACAGCTTATTTTAGCCTTTACAACAGGTCGTATCGATACGCTAGGAGACCATATCGATACACCTTGACTTGGTCAACTACCCAGAGTCAACCTAGGGAGACTGTATCGGTACACTGGTTGACCGTACCGATACGCCCTCGATGGTCAACTTCTCACGGTCAACGATATAAGACCGTACCGATACACCCAAGACTCGTACCGATACGCCAAAATCTCATCAATTTCTCAGATTCCAAAGAGCTTTTGGCGTATCGATACACCCTCGTGTACCGGTACGCTATGCTTAAACTGAGCCCCAAAATGTAGGACCGTATCGATACGGCCCTTGGACGTACCGATACGCCCTGCACTGCAAAACTCAATTTAGCAGCAAAACGAACCAAGACTCAACTTTAGATGCATTTTACGACTCACCTAGCCACAAACAAACCTTCATACAACATTTAGCAACCATGAATAAGCATACAGATCAATTTAAATAAACAACGGGCATCAACACCAAGGCAACCATACTTAAGAGAAACTTGCATACTAAACATGCATAAAGGGTCTAACTAGCCAAAAGATACATGCATCCACAAGCAAGGTTTACATGCTCTCAAAACAACACATAAGCATTCATGGATCAAGGTCATAAGCCTTTGAACACAAGCATATAGGCAACAACATACATGGTTTACAAATCCATAACAAGGCATTAACAACAAACCAACATATATGAGTCCATCAACGCTCACACAAAACTCATAGTATCATAAAATCAAACATGCTTGAACACCCTCATTGTCTAGGAATTATTACAAATAGTTAAAGCATACTTGAGCTACTCGAGAACTCTAAAAATATTCTCCCTTGCCCACTTGCCTTCCAAACTCTAACGATCTGCATGTTGAAAAAAGAAGAGCGTAAGCTTGATTGCTTAGTGAGCGAAGCTCTAAAAACTCATCAATCATGCAGTTTTCAAAACAAATTTCTTAATGATAAATAAACCATTTTAATGCATGAAAGGTATCTCAACAACACAACTACATGGTTTGCACACGCACAACCAAAACACACATGGTGGGACCACACATCACCGTTCGACTAGTAGTTTTCTGATGGGACCACACATCACCTTACTCTTCTACTAGTCACTATCGGTGGGACCACACATCACCGTAGTTATTGCAACCATCACGTGAGGCTCGACACCAACAACGACTACACACAACAATGGATGTAAAAGCAATCCACAATGCATATGATATCACAACAATTACTCATACATCATCACTTAACCATCAATGTAGGATTAGTAAACTTACACTTGGGTTTAGGTTAGCCCTCAATGCTCCATCCAAACCCCCAAGAACCCCTTTTTGAAATCAAAACAAGTTCAAGACATTTTCACTCAATGATGCAACCCAAACGGAAGCCGAACACCGATCTCAAGTTTCCAAATTCTCCGGATTAGTGCCCGAAGCCTCTCTAACGGTTTCCCTTGTTTCTAACCAATAAAAAAATACATTGCTCAACCAATACATCACAAAACACTGCCACAATCCCAAACTACAACTACAAGTCAAATTCTCACAATTTCAACCCAAAGTCAATACCTAAAATTCCTATTTTCGTACTTCTCAACAACCCAGCAGAAAACCTTTGTTTCCAACACCCAAAACACCTTTAAACACCTTCAAACCAACCTTCTAGTATCACTATAACCCCAGCCCAACTCCCTTTCACATAATCACACTAAAAACACAAGTTTTGACTCTTTAAAACACCCATGAAAAACTCATTTCGGGATTCTTAATAAAACCCCACCAATTTAAGATATAAAGTACCTTAGGGCTAGGTTAACTCATAACTTAACTCTACATATCAAAAGCAAAATGAAAATCCATTAAAGTTCCACCCTTTTCTTTGAAAACTATGAAAACTCAAATTTCTCTATAACAGTGTTTTCTAAAATCTAAAACCATAAATGTGTTAGGAATTGAAAGGACAAGTCAAAAATGGTCTTACCTTGATGGAAACACTTGAAATGAGGGTGAGATTTGATGGAATAGTGTTTAAGGAATAAGGGAGGTTTTGACGTGAAAAAAATCAAAGGAAGAAGAAGATGAGTAGCAAATGTTAAAAGCCCCTTTTTCACAACTTAATTTCCTTTATTTTAAAATTACCAAAATGTCATTAATGAATTCAAACCCTTTTAATATAAACCAAAGCTTAATTAATCTTAAAACGAACCCACGACTCGAACTCGATTTACCCGAGTAACATCCGACCCCTAAATCCAGGGCTTTACAACTCTCCCCCACTTAAGGAATTTTTTCCTCGAAATTACCTAATTGAAAGAGATAATGAAACTGCCTCTCCATATCCTTCTTTCTCTCCCAAGTGGCCTCATCCACCCCTCGACGTTGCCACCTCACCTTGACCAACTCAATTGATCTACCACGCAACACCTTGTTGTCTGAGGCTAGGATCTCCACTGGTTCTTCATCATATTTCAAATCCGGATTCAATTCAATCTCTTCCACTAGCATTACGTGAGACGGATCTGACCTATACTTACGAAGCATCGAAACATGGAACACATCATGAATCTTCTCTAGCTCGGTCGGGAGTCTCAATCTGTATGCAACGGAACCAATCCTCTCAACTACCTCATAAGGTCTAATGAATCTCAGACTCAACTTACCCTTCCTACCAAACCTCGTAACCTTCTTCCAAGGTGAGACTTTCAAAAACACTTTCTCACCAATAACGTACTCTATCTCTTTTCTCTTTGAGTCGGCATATGACTTCTGTCGGTCTGAAGCTGCCTTCAAACGATCACATATCAACTTTACCTTCTCGGTGGTGCCCTAAAGCAAATCAAGCATCATTACAAGCTTTTGTCCGGCTTCGGCCCAACAAATCAGAGTCTTACACTTCCTACCATACAGAGCTTCATACGATGCCATCTGAATACTAGCCTGATAACTGTTGTTGTATGCAAACTCTACTAATGGTAGATGCTTCTCCCACAACCTTTGAAAGTCGATGATACAACACCTCAACTTGTCCTCCAACACCTGAATCACTCTTTCGGACTGACCATCTGACTGCAGATGATACGAAGTACTGAAGTTCAACCAAGTACCCAAGGCACGATGCAAACACTCCCAAAATCTAGCTATAAACCTCGTATCTCGGTCTGACACAATCAATTTCGGTACTCCATGTAGTCTCACTATCTCACAGATGTATAGATCAGCCAACTTATCTAAGGTATAGGTGGTATGAACATGTATGAAATGGGCACACTTAGTAAATCTATCTACTATCACCCACACTGAATTCTTCCTCGAAGGAGTCAACGGTAAACCTGACACAAAGTCCATGGTGATACGTTCCCACTTCCATTTTGGAATCTTCAATGGCTGTAACAACCCTGAAGGAAACTGATGCTCGACCTTGACTCGCTGACAAACCATACACTTACTCACAAACTCAGCCACATCCTTCTTCAATCCAACCCAATAGTACTCTTTTTTAACCCTCGATACATCTTCGTACTACTCGGATGCATAACAAAAGGACTGTTATGAGCTTCATTCAAGATCGTACGTCTCAACTCGGTATCTTCCGGAACCACTATCCTATCCTTGTAATATAGGATCCCATTCTCATCAAAACAATAATCAGTAGGCATATCTTCGGCTATATCTTGCACGTGAGGTGCAAAAGACTCGTCTCGCAACTGCTTCTCTCGAATCAACTGAGCTAACGAAGGCTTAACCTGAAGTTCGGCTATCAACCCACCATCCTTGGACACACTCAATCTCGCAAACATAGCTCGCAACTCAACTGCCACTTTCCTACTCAAAGCATCGGCTACTAGATTTGCCTTACCCGGATGGTATTCTATCGTAAGGTCATAGTCCTTAAGAAGCTCTAACCACCTATGCTGTCTAAGGTTCAACTCCCTATGAGACATCAAATACTTCAAACTCTTGTGGTCGGTATATGCGGTGCACTTCTCACCATAAAGATGGTGTCTCTAGATCTTCAACGCAAACACTACTGCGGCTAACTCTATGTCGTGGGTGGGATAGTTCTTCTTGTGAACTTTCAACTGCCTCGAAGCATAAGCTACCACCTTACCTTCTTGCATAAGCACACAACCTAAACCTACGTATGATGCATCACTATAAACCACAAGTTCTCTTCCTAGTTCAGGCTAAATCAAAATAGGAGTTTTGGTCAAAGCTTTCTTCAACTTCTCAAACGCTTGTTGTCTTACATCTGACCACTCATATGGGACATTCTTCTGAAGCGACTTAGTCAAATGAGTTGCTATCCTAGAAAATCCCTCGACAAATCTTCTATAGTATCCCGCCAAACCTAGGAAACTACGGATTTCTGTCACTGGCTTCAGTTGTTTCCAACTCACTATGACTTCTATCTTCTTGGGATCCACACTAATCCCCCTAGCCGAGATCACGCGACCTAGGAAGACTACCTCCCTAATCCAAAACTCGCATTTGCTTAGCTTGGCATACAACTAATTCTCAAGCAAGGTCTGAAGCAATAACCACAAATGCTCATCATGCTCCTCTTCGGTCCTAGAGTATACTAAGATGTCATCTATGAACACTACCAAGAACCTATCCAAAAACTTGTGAAACACACGGTTCATCATATCCATAAAAGTTGTTGGGGCGTTAGTCAACCCGAAAGGCATCACCAAGAACTCATAGTGCCCATAACGTGTATGAAAGGTTGTCTTCGGTATGTCCACATCTTTCACCTTCAATTGATAGTATCCGGACCTCAAGTCAATCTTCGAAAACACGGAAGCACATCTTAACTGGTCAAGCAAGTCATCTATCTTAGGCAAAGGGTATTTTTTCTTCACTGTCACCTTATTCAACTACCAATAATCTATACACATCTTCATGCTACCATCTTTCTTTTCCACAAACAAGGCCGGAGCACCCCACGGAGAAATACTAGGCCTAATGAAACCTCTATCAGACAACTCCTAAAGATGTGTCTTCAACTCTTTCGGTGCCATTCTATACGAAGCAATAAACACTGGTGCTGAATCAGAATACGTCTCAATAGCAAACTCAACTGCTCTATCTGGAGGCAAATCCGGCAGCTCTTCCTGAAAAACACTCGGAAAATCACAAACTGTTCTGATGTCTTGCGGTCTAACCTCGCTCATATTCGGATTCATCACATAAGCCAAATAAGCCTGACAACCCGAATTCAACAACTTCTGAGCTTCCAAAGCAGAAACAACATTGGACAAAAACCTAACGTTCTCACCAACTACCACAACCTCGAAGTCATCTGTAAGCTTCAAGGAGACTCTCTTGGTCTCACAGTCAACCCTAGCTTTATGCTCTACGAGCCAATCCATGCCCAATATCACGTCAAAGCCATAAAACGATAGCTCCATCATGTTAACCAGAAACACATGGCCTTGAACCATCAAGGGAAACCTCCTATACATTTTCCTAACTACCATTGTATCACCAAATGAGCTAGTAACATTTACATCTACCTCTAACCACTCACATGGTAACCCTAATGACCTTGCGTGCTCACCCAAAATGTATGAATGTGTCGACCCTGAATCTATCAAAGAAAGCAAACTCAAAGACTGTAATGAGAAATTACCTGCAATGACACATCTGTGTCCTTCCCAGCCTTTCACTGAGCATACACCCTAGTCGGTCTTCCTCCCTCGGGCTGAACTGCCACTACATGAGCTAAGTTCCTCTGACACTCGTTCCTCGGCTGAAAGTTACCACGACCGCGCCCACGACCTCTCTGATGCTCAATACCCCTAGCTGGAGCCGGTCTGCCCCTAGCCGGGTGTGGACAGGTGCACCTCATGTGATCTCGGGAACCACAGTTCCAACATGGCCCAAAGGTACCCGTACACTTGCCCTGGTGGCGTCTCCCGCATCTAGTGCACTCTGGAGTGTGTACCACAGCTCCTTGGCCCTGATGGCCCCATCCATAGTTACCACCCCTATGTATCGAATCAGGCTGATACCTCCTATCCCTATGCCTCTTGGCATGATCTCTGTTCCAATTCGTGTGTCTTTTCCCGGAATCGGACCCACTAGCACGAGCACTGAATCCTAAGTTCTGCTCAATATCCTTAGCCCTAGAGACCAAAACATCGAACTCAGTGTAGTCAGAGGCAAGCATGTAGGTCTTCACATCTCTAGTCAACCCATACCGGAAGCGCTCACACTGCTTCCTCTCACTAGAAACCAACGTAGGTGCATACTGGCTCAATCTCATAAACTGAACCTCGTACTCTGACACGGTCATGTTACCCTGAACCAAGGCCATAAACTCCCTCTTCTTTTCATCTAAATATCGAACTCCGAGATACTTCCTCTTGAAGGCATTTCTGAAAAAAAAAACTCCCACGTGATATCCGCTTCGGCCATACCTGAAGTAACTATGGTCCACCAAGTGTATGCGTCCCCCTAAAGCAATGAGACAATGCAACCCAACTTATGAGTATTTGAGCATTCCATCTGACCCAAGATGTGTGTGGTACTCTCAAGCCACGCCTCTGAACCCTCAGGAGTCAACCCACGGAACTCAACTCCACCCAAACTATGGAGCCTCTCTAGGGGTAATCTTGTCCCCGCACACTGAGGTGGTGCTGCAGCTTGTACACCGGCCAAAGTTGTCTGAAAATCTCCAGCTATAGTCTGAATCAAATGGGTCATGTCCGCGCCCGCTGGACGTTGACCTGCATGAGCCCCAACACCTCCAACGTTAGCACCGGCTTGAGGCTCATTACCATCACCTTCGACTTGCGCACCAGCCTGAGGTACGTTACCTTCGCCACCCACTCCATTACTACCGGGAGCAGGAGGAACACGAGGCTCGCCTCCGGGTGCCTGGTCACTCACTCTAGGTCGACCCTCGGTCTCACCATATCAAGATAGAATCTAAAACAACAAACACACAACACACAAGAAAAACATTAGGTTAGCAAAAGAGCAAGGACTTAGGTTCTCAAGCTCGTTTAATCAAAACCATTTTTTGACAACACCTAACAATGTGGACATTTGACTAGCCCTTAACCAACAACAAGGCCACTAAAACATGCTTTCAAACACCATACTAGCAAGCAAACTTCAAGCATACATGGCAAAACACTCACCGAGATATAGCAACAACATAACACATCAACTTACCTCACTTACCTACCCGAGGTCTCGGAAACCTCAGGCTCTGATACCACCAAATGTAACCCTCTCGTCCCGATCTGGACGACTGACCGATTTGAGCAGGTCACACGGGGAAAACCAAAGTGAAACCCGTTAAGGCTCCCCTTCGGTTTAGCAACCCTAGAAAATTTCTTTTAATTATTATCTTGTCTAAAGGCATTCATACATCCTATGTGAGATACGACAGCGGAGAGACAACAAAGCGATGCGAAACAATCAAACAAGCAATTCAACAGCCCATTTTAGCATTTACAACAAGCCGTATCGATACGCTAGGAGACCGTATCGATACGCCATGACTTGGTCAACTACCCATAGTCAACCTAGGGAGACCGTATCAGTACACTGGTTGACCGTACCGATACGCCCTCGACAATCAACTTCTTACGGTCAACGATATAAGATCGTACCAATGCACCCAAAACTTATACCGATATGTCAAAATATCATCAACTTCTCAGATTTCCAGAGAGCTTTTGGCGTATCGATACACCCCTGGGTACCGGTACGCTATGCTTAAACTGATCCCCAAAGTGTAGGACCATATTGATACGGCCCTTGGGCGTACCGATACGCCCTGCACTACAAAACTCAATTTAGCAGCAAAACGAACCAAGACTCAACTCTAGATGCATTTTACGACTCACCTAGCCACAAACAAACCTTCGTACAACATTTAGCAACCATGAATAAGCATACAAATCAATTTAAGCAAACAACGGGGCATCAACACCAAGGCAACCATACTTAAGAGAAACTTGCATACTAAACATGCATAAAGGGTCTAACTAGACAAAAGATACATGCATCCACAAGCAAGGTTTACATGCTCTCAAAACAACACATAAGCATTCATGGATCAAGGTCATAAGCCTTTGAACACAAGCATATAGGCAAAAACATACATGGTTTACAAATCTATAACAAGGCATTAACAACAAACCAACATATATGAGTCCATCAACGCTCACACAAAACTCATAGTATCATAAAACCAAACATGCTTGAACACCAACAAACCAACTAAGGAGTTTGAACACCAACTTCATACAAGTCTACACCCCCATTGTCTAGGCATTATTACAAATACTTAAAGCATACTTGAGCTACTCGAGAACTCCAAAAAGCTTCTCCCTTGCCCAGTTGCCTTCTGAACTCTAACGATATGCATGTTGGAAAAATGAGAGCGTAAGCTTGACAGCTTAGTGAGCGAAGCTCTAAAATGTCATCAATCATGCAGTTTTCAAAACACATTTCTTAATGATAAATAAACCATTTGAATGCACGAAAGGTATCTCAACAACACAACTACATGGTTTGCACATGCACAACCAAAACACACACGGTAGGACCACACATCACCGTTAGACTAGTAGTTTTCCGATGGGACCACACATCACCTTACTCTTCTACTAGTCACTACCGGTGGGACCATGCATCACCATAGTTATGACAACCATCACGTGAGGCTCGACACCAACAACGACTACACACAACAACGAATGTAAAAGCAATCCACAATGCATATGATATCACAACAATTACTCATACATCATCACTTAACCATCAAGGTAGGATTAGTAAACTTACACTTGGGTTTAGGTTAGCCCTCAAAGCTCCACCCAAACCCCAAGAACCCTTTTTTGAAATCAAAACAAGTTCAAGACATTTTCACTCACCGATGCAACCCAAACGGAAGCCGAACACCGATCTCTAGTCTCTAAATTCCCCGGATTAGTGCCCAAAGCCTCTCCAACGGTTTCCCTTGTTTCTAACCAATAAAAAACAATACATTTCTCAGCCAATACATCACAAAACACTTCACAATCCCAAACTACAACTACAAGTCAAATTCTCACAATTTCAACCCAAAGCCAATACCCAAATTTTCTATTTTCGTACTCCCCAACAACCTAGCATAAAACCTTTGTTTCCAACACCCAAAACACCTTTAAACACCTTCAAACCAACCTTCTAGTATCACTATAACCCCAGCCCAACTCCCTTTCACATAATCACACCAAAAGCACAAGTTTTGACTCTTTAAAACACCCCATGAAAAACCCATTTCGGGATTCTTAATAAAACCCCACAAATTTAAGATATAAAGTACCTTAGGGCTAGGTTAACTCATAACTTAACTCTACGTATCAAAAGCAAAACGAATATCCATTAAAGTTCCACCTTCTTCTTTGAAAACTCAAATTTCTCTACAATGGTGTTTTCTAAAATCTAAAACCATAAATGTGTTAGGAATTGAAAGGACAAGTCAAAAATGGCCTTACCTTAATGGTAACACTTGAAATGAGGGTTGGATTTGATGGAATGGTGTTTAGGGGATAAGAGAGGTTTTGACGTGAAAAAAAATCAAAGGAAGAAGAAGATGAATAGCAAATGTTAAAAGCCCCTTTTTTCACAACTTAATTTCCTTTATTTTAAAATTATCAAAATGTCATTAATGAATTCAAACCCTTTTTAATTTAAACCAAAACTTAATTAAATTTTAAAACGAACTCACGACTCGAACTTGATATACCCGAATAACATCCGACCCCTAAACTCGGGGCGTTACACGACATATACCATCCAACATGTAGCAGAAAAATAAACATTTCTTACAATTTTGATTGCAGCAGGCATTATCCAAAAGAGTGAAGCAAAAACTATTGATTTATTGGCATAATTAGACATTGTCTTATGGCTTGCATCGAGCACCTAGAGCGAGCTATATTCTAGTGGAGCTTTAAGTGAAGACAAATAAGTGCATCAGTCCCAACTTTTTTCGCTACTGCCACGACCGCTGCCATGAGGCCATGTAGTAAAGCTTTGTCTCTTATGATTTCTTTCAACAGTAACCGAGAGAAGTTTTGATACACTTTGAATCCACATATCATATTCTCTTTGACTCACGCACCCGAACTTGGTAATTTCTCATATTTCGGTCTTCAATTCGAAATAATGACGTTGCTCTATGCGAACGAATAGAGATATCTCCGTCCATGCCTGCATGTCTCATTTCTCTTCTATCAGATAACTGACGTTACATATCGACGGTGAAGAAGATAGAAAGATTTAAAGCTTTTTGAGATTTTATGGTTGCTTTTGCAAAAAAAGAAGAAGAGAGGAGGTGGCCACATTCTATTAACCCCACTTGTTAAAAGATTCAAGTCATTTTAAACTTTTTCTACAGGTGATTGCGATGGTGAACAATGGGGGATATGAAAGGGGTGTGGGAATAATGGAGTTTGGGAAAGAAGCAGGGATGGGGAAAATGTAGTTTTGGAAAATAAAACGAAACTGATGAATATTTTAGTATACATTTTAGTTTGTTTTATTTTTATCCGAAAATTAAAAATAAATAGAGACGTAAACGTGATAATATTATTGGTCACGATTTTTTTAATAAACGACGTCAGATTTTTAAGTAGTTTGGGTAAAGTCTTAAATATAAAGGAATAAAAGAGTCCAAAAAATACTTTAAGTACCAAGTTAAAAATAATAATAATTGTTAGGGACAAAATGTGCATTAAGCCTCTAATCTTCTTATTTTGTCTATTTGCTTTGTTCTTATCTATAAACCTTTTCTTTTATATGATATTCACTGTTGTAGGTCTGTAAACGAACTAAACGAAAATATGTTCATATTTGTTAGTTTAATTTTAACCTAATAAATAAATAAACACGAACAATTAGATGTATATAATTTATTGTTCGTGTTCATTCGTTAAAAGGATAAACGAACGTAAACGAACACAAACGAATAAACATAAAATGATATATGTCAACAAATTTAAACGAACATATGTGTGAATAAATTTAATTTTTGAAAAATATAATACTTTTGTTATGAAAAATAATAAATATAAATTGATATATGTGAATAAATTTAAAGAAACATAAATGGATATATTATCGAACGTTCATGATCGTAAATGAATGAACGAGCTCTTTGTTTGTGTACGTTCATTTAATTAAACGAACAAAAAATCTTGTTCATATTTGTTCGTTTAATAAATAAACGAATTTCCCGCCGAACGGTTCGCTGAACGTTTGGTTCGTTTACAACCATACTTTTTTGACTCCGATTGAAATTTTGTTCCAATCATAAATCAAATGAGTTTTTATTTTCTTTCCTTCGGTTTTTCAAGGCTTTGTCCTGACTAATTTGGATCGATTCGCGTCGTACACTTGACTTTGGCGGGTAAGTCTCCCAGCGGAAATTTTCTACATACACAAGACATCGAACTCGAGATATTCTTTAACAATATCAAGTTGTTTATCACTTGGACCAATCTTTATTAATAATAAGTTATTATTTTTAATTATGGATCAAGTGAATAATTATTTAAATAATAGTAATCAAATGAGCCTTTATTTATAAAAGGCAAAAGGTCAAAAATAGCCTCCAACGTTTTACATTTTGGTCATTTTAGCCGTATCTTTTTCTGGTGCAAACAACCGCCTAACGTTTTATTTTTCGTTCAGATTTTACCTTTGTTGGATGAAAACCGTTAGTCAACTAACGGTAAATATTCATATTATTGTTGTACATAATACATTACACTGTAATTAATAGAGATAATATTTCTAATAATAAATAAATCAAATTCCTTAGATGAAGTTCTAATCATGATAGACATCCACATAGATAAATATTCATAACAAATATAATATAATTATTGTTTTTAATTATTGGTATGTGTGATTAATCTTTAACATCCTATATAATTAGACTTATTCGAACATCAAACTAATGTCCAATTCATAGAAGTCAAGATTTTACACAACTTAATAAAGATATAAAATCGAGGTTAAATTATGATAATTAAGTGCATGCGTAGGAAAATAAAAACCCAACTTAATTAGATTTCTTGCCATATAAGTTTCTTTTATAACTCTATAAATATATAACGTGGTTTAGGGTTTTAGGTATGCAAACCGAGAGTGAATTAGACGTGTCGTTGTCTTGTGATTCTTTTAACATCGGAGTGAACCCAAATAAGCATGGTAGTACAAATCGTGATTGTATTATTTTTGTTACAAGTTCTGATTTTATTTCTAGTGGGATTAATTCACTGTTACAAGTATTTGTATAAAGATCTCATGAGGCTATTATATCCGGAGCAAGCCGATTATCAGAGACTGCCATCGGAAAAGCAACTCAACGAGAATTTGATCATGGGGATCGTTGTTCGGTACAAGAAACTTGAGGAAACCGAATCGAATTGTATCGACTGTGTTATATGTTTGGAAGAATTTGAAGAAGGAGATTCTTGTAGGCTTCTTACGAACTGCAAAAATCTGTATCATCAACGTTGTATAGATCAATGGTTGCTTGATAATATATTTTGCCCGATTTGTGGTGTTCGAGTCTTCCGTTGATGATATATTTTGCCCGATTTATCATGTTCGAGTCTTCCATTCTAGATTCATCATATGCTGAGAAGAAGAAGAAGAAGAAGATTGTTCGTACATATGCGATGGTTCCATGATTGCCTGCTTTATTTGTTTCTTTATTTGCATCATTCTGATGTTCTAAATTAGATGTTTTGGAGTTGTTTAATGGAAAAGGTGTAATTGGTTGAACGTGACTTGTTTTTAGATATTAGGAGTTTAGATTTTAGGCTTTATAAATTAGAATTTATAATAGAGTTTAAGGATTTTATAATTTTTATAATTATTTATATTTTAAAATATTTTTTGTTATTTCATATTTTTTTAATATTAAGAGTTTAACATGTTAAAAGAAAATTATATCATATGAAAAAATTGGTAAATTTTTATTCTAGTTAACATTATATTCTCCAAACCAAACAATATAATCTTATATAGATATAAGATTTTTAATTTAGTTATTATATTTATTTAATTGGGTTAGATTTTTTTGTAGATCATAAAAATATTACATTCGAATTTCTTAAAACCACATTTCATTCCTTTTCTCAAGCATTAAAATCTATATAAGACATATATTAAATGTTGTACTTTATATCGCAAAAAATACACTTGGTGCAGTGGCAAGCACATGTGCTTTAGTCCATGAGGTCCTTGGTTCGAATCCTTGCAATTGCATTTTCTTCTCTTTAATTTTCTGGGCATTAACAATCATTAAATACATATATTAATGACCCCATATCATGAAAGTGTCCTTGGTTTAGTGGCAAGCACATAGCCTCTCTACCTAGAGGTCCTAAGTTCGAATCCTGGTATGGGCGATTTTGTTACTTTCAATTTTCCACCTGATTGGAGGTGGAAAATTAATTAAATTAATTAAATAAAAATAATTAAAGACTTCTAATAAGGTGGTGACACTTGTCACCATTTTATTGAATAATTAATTTATTTTATTAGATTAAATTTAAGACTAAATTGATATATTGTATAAATATAGAGGACCAAATGTGTAATTATACCAATTTTTTTAACAGTTCCGTCAATTTTTTCATTTTTTAACGGCGTGTGACTAACGTGGCACCACTTAAATAGTTGTGTGGTGCATTTGCGACGAAAAATAATATAGTGGTCATTTTGACACCAACCCCATAGTTCGGTGGTCAACTGTGTACTTTACCCATAAATTTATTTATCTAGTTTTAATATTTTAAAATTTTAATAATTTCATAAATTCTTATTTTTCAACTTAAATATTAAATAAGTTATCAAACTTTTAATTAAAATCAATTATGCCCCTAAACTCAGGGGAAAAATCAATTATGCCTTCGAATTCAGTTAAAATAATCAATTCAGCCCCTCCTACCACGTCATCATCCCACGAGTACTGCCACATCAGCATCGTTGACCGCCACATCAGCATCATGGATTGCCACGTCAGCACCGTTAACTGCCACGTCAGCACCGTAACGGTCAACGTCGGTCAAAGGGTCAATTTGATCGATTTCATGAACTGGAGGGCCACATTGAGTGCACTTTTCGGCGAGGGGCGAAATTGCATTTTTGGGTCGAACTCAGGGGCAAAAGTACCCCTTTAGCCTTTATATTAAGCCTTTTTAAAATAAATCCAATTGATCTAATATTATTTTTATTAAATAGAAAGATAATACACTCTAATTGATCATTTTTAAAGCAAGGATTTATTGATTTTTGGATATAATTAGAAAGACCAAAAGATATACAACCACAACTAGTTGGTCTAGAGGGATAAAACACTAAATCTTTTAAATAAGATTAAGGGTTCGAATATTAATGTTATGAATGAAGAAAATTAGGTTGAGAGAATTGAACCTTAAGCATATTAACACTTAAAAAATATTTATTTTTTGAAATAATTATATCAAAACAAATATACTAACAAGATGTATGATTAGACACTTAATTTTTTTTATACTAAGTATTTTCTAAATAAAAGTCAAATTGATCTAATTTTTTTTATTAAATAGAGATGTAATAGATTCTAATTGATCCATGTCACGGGCCGCCAGTTCGAGCTCGTGCCATATGCGCATTTGCCGATAAAAGGGGTTCAGACACAGACTTGGACCTCGAAAAGACCACCAGACATAGCCCAGTCTGTGAAAGATTCTGGAAGGTTCCGGAATGTTTTGGAAGATCCTGGAAGATTTAGTCCAACATTATCCATTTGAATTGATTTATTTAGATAATGTTGTGATATTTAGAGATTTTGTAAAGATATTATGTAAATCTCGTCTGTCGATGTAAATCAGTTTTGACCGTCAGATCTGGGTGAGTTCAACTATAAATAGAGACTCCCCAGCTCTCATTTGTAAATCACTCAATTTTCTATCTTCAGAGTAACCAATGCATTTACTCTATATCCTCTGTGTTGTTCTTCGTGTTATTGGTTTTCTTTTTTCAGATTCAAAAGCCATTCGTTATAGTTTTCTTCCGCTTAAAACGATCTTACGTTCTTGAGTGCCTTGGAAATTTTGATCTTCCGAAGTTAGGATTCAGGCTTACTTAGGCGTTTGTGTGGTGAAATTCGCCTAAGTCCACACGGTTTGCTAGTTCGAAAATCTAGCCCCGTGACAATCCATTATTAAAGCAAGGATTTATTGATTTTTGGATATAATTAGAAAGACCAAAAGATATACGACAACAACTAGTTAGTCAAGAGGGATGAAGCTTTAGATCTTTTAAATAAGATTAAAGGTTCGAATCTTAAAATAATGAAGGAAAAAAATTAAGTTGAGAGGATTGTCTTATAATGAACCTTAAATATATTAACATTTTAAAAAAATATTTATTTTGAAATAATTATTTTACTTTTTTTTCTGTCATAGTTTCTTTTGATCTTGTAAATTCGCCAATTACGTAGGTGGAGTAAAAGAAGTGTCGGACGTCGGTGGAGTACGCGAAAGAGGACGAGATCGTCGGCTGTCGCGACGCGGTGATGAGCGAGTTGATGAGCGGAGGCGGGATGTTCAAGGTGGGCGGGTCGGGGGAAGTCTAGGGTTTGGCTCAATGCATGGGGGATATCGGCGTCAGTGAATGCCGGGATTGTTTGTCGGAGGCAATCAGACGGCTGAAAAGCGAGTGCGGGGTGGCGGCTTACGGTGATTTGTACTTGGGGAAGTGCTACGCCAGGTTCTCCACTGTCGGGGCTTGGGGCGGTGTAGCTAAACGACATTCTCCATTGTCGTTGATTATTTTCTGGTGATGGGATTGTTGTAATATTCGTTTCTCATGCTTTCCTAAAGAAAGGTGGCGGGTTGAAATGGTAAAATACAAAACTTTTTATCTTTGGGTAAAATATTAGAAACCCTTCAATTTTATTACTTTATTCAAATCAGTCCTTACACTTATTTTTATAGTACTTAACTAATATCCTTTGATTGGCATTTAACGAAGTCTTTAGTTCAAATGAAATGTTGGTTATTGTTAATTTAAGTAAGTCACTTAAACTAGATACTTTGTTTGCTTTTAATTTTTAAATTATTTTTGGTTAAAACAAGTACAATATCTAATTATTATTTATTGTCACTTTAAGTACTTCAATTATTTTTTTGTTGAAATAAGTACTTAAATTATATCATTTTTTGCTTTTAGTCCTTAAATTATTTATTGGTCAAAAAATCTGTAACCTCCTAAACCCGACCCAAGGTTTATGGGCCGAATTTAAGAAGTCGGGTTGAAAACATGTCCCTCAAGTAAGATGGATATTAGGCTTTGAAAATTAAATACTTAAATTATTTGTCAAAACGGTGTCGTTTCACATTAAATTCCATTTTTTTAAAACGCGGTCGTATAAAAAACAACACAAAATATAAGTATCTGATTTACATAAAGTTCCCAAATAGTAAAGTAACTAATATAAAACTGAAGTAAATCTGAAAATCTAAAACGTCCATACTGAAAACTGAAATAGATCTGTTAAATTGTGGTCCTCCAAGTACCAAACTCTTATGTGTGAGAATCTGAAATAGAAGCTAAGGGGGAGTCAGCTATTTAGCTTAGTGTGTCTCTAAAGTGCAGACAATCACAAACTCAGTTTCACAATAATAAATTTCACAAAAATATTTAAAAGATACAAAGCAAGTTTAAACACGGTTTTATGAAATCGCAATGCAATGCACCCATACTCCATAGTCACCAAAAAGAGAAGGTTCCCCAGAACCTCTCGCTACATAGTCACCAACACAAGTGGTATAACCACTAACTTCCTCCGTACAATCCCAACCCATGATAACACTTTAAAAAGATATCACCGTTTTCACAGTCTCAACACAGTCCGATAATAAATCCGAGATTCTCAGTTCATTTATTTTAAATCACAGTCCGAAAATAATATGCACAAAAAACATAATGTAAAATCATAGAACATCTGAAAATCATTCAAGTGTAAAATCACAGTCACAAAATCAAAGTATGTAGCACGAAAAAAGAACACACAAAAATAGTTTATTTGTAGCACCGGAAGAAACACACACCTTAAGCGGCAATAGCTCTAACGACAAACAAAGGGAGGTTGCGACTTCGATGTAAGGTAATGACAACGTCAATTCGAGAAGAATTCATAAAACATGGGAATGTAACCCCCTCGTCCCGGTCTGGCCGGATGACCGGTCCGAGTGAGCTACATGGGGAAAACCGAGTGAAAACCCCTAAAGGATTCCCCCTCGGTTAGCAACCATATTTTTTTTTCATTTTAAATCTTGTCTAGATGAGTAATTAATCCTATGTGGTCATACAGCGGAACAACATTCACGAGACAAACAACCGAACTCAACCTAACATTTCACAATCCAGTTTTTAACTTGATCTGCAGGCGGTATCGATACACTTAAGGGGTGTATCGATACCCCTTGACTAGGTCAACTGGTCAAAGTCAACCCGTGGAGACCGTATCGATACACCCAAGGAGTGTATCGATACCCTCCCCAACGGTTGACTTCCCATGGTCAACGCTAAGATGACCGTATCGATACGCCAAAGGCCCGTATCGATACCGAACTGGACAGTAACTCCAGTGGCCAAAATGGTATCGGTACGCCCCCTCGCGTATCGAAACACGAGGCCTGAAACATGAAGGTCGTATCGATACGGGACCAACCGTATCGATACCCCTGCTACGAAATTATAGGTTTGAGCTGATTTAAGGCACAAGGAGGCCCTTAAATCCCTCTCAAACCTCAACCAACACACTAACACGTATCCTATGTCAAAACAAGAGTATAGGCATGCTTAAACTTGAAACTAAAGGCACATTTCAACACAAGGTGATGATTCAATCATACAAGCAACATAAGCTTTCAAGCATGGCATTCCAACAAAAGGCATTTCAACATTTAAGGTCATACAAGGAACTCAAATCCTTTAAGGCACAAGACAAACATATAAGAGGTTTACACCCACATCAAGGCAACCTAACATTAAGAGGCATGCTAACACACACAACATTCATCATAGCATATCATGTTTACAAACCATAGTCAATTCAACTTCAACACATGTAAATGAGTCATACAAGTTCATACACAACCCTTGCCACATTGCTAACTAATACAAAATCACCACCGTACTTGAGTCACAAACTTGGAAGCCCTTCTTTCCTTGCCTCGAGCTAACACCACGCTAATGATCTACATTGTTGAACATTGAGAGCGTAAGCTATAAGCTTAGTGAGTGTGCTCTAAAACGAAAAACATCAACAATGCAGGGTTCAAGCATGTAAATCCTAATCTCACATATATCAAGCATTGACATGAAATCAAGTAGACCTAGCTAGTCTTTCAAGTGGCATAGTATGGCATCTTACTTCATACTAAGCATCAAGCATCAATAATCAACAATCGTAAATCAACATCGCATATCACAATATATGAACAAGTTAATTGGCCACTTTAAATTACCCCGATTGTGCGGATTTAAACCTCAACAACATTTTACCTCGGTGGGATTACACTCATCACCGGACCTTGCATGTGCGAGATTCCACTCATCGCCACATGCCCTACGGATGGGATTCCACTCATCATCCCGTAGAAATTAATAAAAGCTTCCGGTGGAATGTTACATCACCGTACTCCTCCTTGATGACTTAACGCCATCAAGGCCACGTACGTTTTGACTCAATTTGTGTGCACACTATCCTAATGATCGATCATTTACAACCGGTAATTATTTAGTGCCAATTATCATCATCAATCACGTATCATCAACCACACTCATGCTCATCACATATATCCACATCATGATATATACACATGCACCATATAATCACAAGTACAAGAGCATAGCTAGTAAGCACAATAGCATATGGATATCAAAGGCTAAGCTAACAACATAAATCAACTAGAAGTGGCCTACCAAGCACACTTCGTCCACACACACACACTCGAACCAAACTTTAAAACAAGTTGAAACCACTCACCGCCCTTCCTTAGCAATTCGAACCAATCCTCCTACGAACCCGGATTCGGTCCCAAAGCCTCTTCAACGTTTCCTCTTGCTTCTAGTCAAACAAAACACATACATTACTTCCCAATTCAATGCTAAACTCAACCATCAACTTACCTTGCAAACACAACCCACTTTCCACAAATTTCCAAACCACATAATATCTCAAAAACCCAATTTTCGTACTCCAGTAACCCTTGGCTGAAACACCCATTTCCAAACACCCAAATGACTTCCAAAACATCCCAAATCACTCTCTTAACATAGGGAGACCATCAACCCTTCAATTTCAACATTAAACCTCCCAAAAACCCAAGTTTTCATACTCTAAAATTTGCCCTAAGGACCCACTACGAAATTTCATCCAAAATCAACCAAATTAATATATATTGTGTATTTCATTATGCTTAAACAAAACCCCAACACAATTTATCAAAACAAATGGAAAACCCCCTTAAAAATCCAAACTTTAATATAAACCCTAATTTCCAAAACCCCATATTTTTGAAATCTAAGACAATGGTCGGATAGGGGATAAAGAGGAGATTAAGAAAACGTTTTTACCTTTGAAAAACACCTTAAAACGAGGTTGGAATCGAATGGAATAGTGACCCTAAAGTTTGAAGAAGCTTGGCAATGGTGGGGAGTGTTTCCAGCGGTTTGGGGATGGTAAATGGGAAA
Source organism: Hibiscus tridactylites (assembly GCA_958450335.1). NCBI lineage: Eukaryota > Viridiplantae > Streptophyta > Magnoliopsida > Malvales > Malvaceae > Hibiscus > Hibiscus tridactylites. Next base: position 17,616,596 of record OY288273.1, on the reverse strand, counting down.
AGGGAAGACAACTTTTCCCATAAAGTGGTCTTGCTTTTTAAATTTGGGTCAAATTGCAACATAGGTCCCTCCCTTCATTTTAAAGCTCAATTTTGTCATTATTTGAAGTTGAATTGTTTTAATTAAATTTTTATTTGACTCGAACTAAAACCCGGTTAACTCCTAGGCCCAAAACACGGGTGTTACAACTCTCTCCCACTTATGAAATTTCGTCCCTGAAATTACCTGACTGAAAGAGATACGGAAACTACTTTTCCATATCCTCCTTCCTCTCCCAAGTGGCCTCGTCCACTTCTCTATGTTGCCACCGCACCTTCACTAACTCGACCGATCTACCCCTCAACACCTTACTGTCAGAAGCTAAGATCTCAACGGGCTCTTCTTCGTAAGTCAAATCCGGATTCAATTCGATTTCTTCTACGGGCATAACATGTGATGGATCGGACCTATACTTGCGAAGCATCGACACATGGAACACATCATGTATCTTCTCAAGCTCGGATGGCAAACGCAACTGATAAGCAACTGGACCAACCCTCTTCACAATCTCATACGGTCCTATGTACCTCGGACTCAACTTCCCTTTTCGGCCAAATCTCATCACTTTCTTCCACGGAGACACTTTCAAGAACACCTTCTCACCCACCGAGAACTCAACTTCCTTCCTCTTCAAATCGGCATAGGACTTCTGCCTATCCGAAGCAGCCTTCAAACGATCACAAATCAATTTTACCTTGTCTGTTGTCCCTTTGAGCAAATCCGGTATAGGTAACAACTTATGTCCTACCTCGGCCCAACAAACTGGAGTCCTACACTTCCGGCCATACAAGGCCTCATATGGAGCCATTTGAATGCTCGACTGGAAGCTGTTATTGTATGCAAACTCTACGAGAGGCAAATGCTTCTCCCAAGTACCCTAAAAGTTTATGATACAACAACGCAGCATATCCTCTAAGATCTGAATGACCCTCTCTGACTGACCATCTGACTGAGGATGATAAGAAGTGCTGAAGTTCAAACGGGTACCCAAAGCTGTATGCAGACACTCCCAAAATCTAGAAGTAAATCGTGGATCTCTGTCTGACACAATAGACTTCGGCACACAATGCAGCCTAACAATCTCACCAATGTACAAGTCGGCCAATCTATCTAAGGTGTAAGTAGTGTTGACTGCCAAGAAATGGGCACACTTCGTAAAGCGATCCACTATCACCCAAACTGAGTTCTTCTTCGTAGGAGTCAAAGGCAAACCCGAAACAAAATCCATGGTGATGTTCTCCCACTTCCATTCCGGAATTCTCAACGGCTGTAACAACCCTGAGGGAACCTGATGTTCCGCCTTCACTCTCTGACACACTAAGCACTTACTCACAAAGTCGGCTACATCTCTCTTCAAGCCAACCCAAAAATACTCATTCTTTAAATCACGGTACATCTTCGTACTTCCAGGATGCATAGCAAACGGACTACTGTGGGCTTCAGTCAAGATCGTACGTCTCAAATCACTGTCTTCTGGTACAACTATTCTGTCTTTGAAACACAAAACCCCGTCAGTGCTGAAACTGTAGTCTGAAGATCTACCCTCGGCTATATCTTGCACGTGAGGTGCCAAAGATCTATCTAAGAGCTGTTTCTCTCGAATCATCTGACCTAGAGTAGGTCTAACCTGAAGCTCGGCTACCAAGCCACCATCTCCGGACAAACTCAATCTAGCCAACATAGCTCTCAAGTCTACGGCCACCTTTCTACTCAATGCATCGGCCACTACATTGGCCTTACTCGGATGATACTCAATAGTAAGATCATAGTCTTTTAGCAGCTCTAACCACCTACGCTGTCTGAGATTTAAATCTCGCTGAGTCATAATGTACTTCAGACTCTTGTGGTCGGTGTATACTGTGCATTTCTCACCATACAAATAATGCCTCCAAATCTTCAGAGCAAACACAACTGCAGCTAACTCTATGTCATGGGTCGGATAGTTGCGCTCATGGGTCTTCAACTGTCTTGAGGCATAAGCCACTACTCTCTTGTCTTGCATAAGGACACATCCTAGCCCTACATATGAAGCATCACTGTAGACTACATAGTCCTTCCCGGACTCAGGCTGTATCAAGATCGGTGCTTGGGTCAAAGCTTCTTTCAATTTCTCAAAGGCTCTCTGTCTTGCATCCGTCCACTCAAACTGAACACTCTTCTGAAGTAACCGTGTCAATGGAGTGGCTAACTTAGAGAAGCCCCCTACAAATCTCCTATAGTATCCGGCTAAGCCTAGGAAGCTACGTACCTCTGTCACAGACTTCGGTTGCTTCCACTCAACAATGGCTTCAATCTTCTTCGGATCAACTCTAATCCCATCGGCTGACACTACATGTCCTAAGAAGACTACTTCTCGGATCCAGAATTCACACTTGCTGAGCTTCGCATACAACTGGTGATCTAGCAAAGTCTTCAAAACAAGTCTCAAGTGTCGGTCATGGTCTTCTTCAGTTCGAGAGTACACCAAGATGTCATCAATGAATACAACCACAAACTGATCTAGATACTGATGGAAGATCCTATTCATCATGTCCATGAAAGCTGCCGGTGCATTAGTCAACCCAAATGGCATGACTAAAAACTCATAATGACCATATCTAGTCCTAAAGGCCATCTTCGGTACATCAACCTCTCTTACCTTTAGCTGGTAATAACCTGATCTCAAATCAATCTTCGAAAAGACTGATGCTCCTTTCAACTGATCAAACAAGTCATCGATTCTAGGCAACAAATATTTGTTCTTCACTGTCAACTGATTTAACTGTCTATAATCTATGCACATTCTCATACTTCCATCTTTCTTCTTCACAAACAACACTGGTGCACCCCAAGGTGAAGAGCTAGGTCGAATAAAACCTCTATCTGTCAATTCTTGCAACTGAGTCTTCAATTCTTTCAATTCCTTCGGTGCCATGCGATACGGAGCAATCGAAACAGGAGCCGAATCAGAATAAGTCTCAATGCTGAACTCTACCTCTCTGTCCGGTGGTAACCCTGGAAATTCTTCCGGAAACACACTAGGAAAGTCACATACTGTCCGGATGTCCTGAGGTCTAGCCTCACTCATGTTAGGGTTCATCACATACGCTAAGTATGCTTCACACCCCAACTCAACTAATCTCTTAGCCTCTAACACTGAAACCACATTGGACAAGAACTTCACGTTCTCACCCACCACTACAATCTCATAATCATCTGCGAGCTTCAAAGAAATCCGCTTAGTTTCAAAATCTATCCTAACTCTATGCTCCGTGAGCCAATCCATACCCAGAATCACATCAAAACCATAGAAAGGAAGTTGCATCATATCCACTGGAAACACATGCCCCTGAACCATCAACAGACACCATCGGTACATCTTCCTAACTACTACCGTGTCCCCAAAAGAACTAGTAACACTAACTCCTACCTCTAACAACTCACATGGCAAATTCAAAGACTGTGCATGCTCACTCAATATGTAGGAATGTGTAGACCCAGAGTCAATCAAAGAAAGCAAACCCAAAGACTGTATCGAGAAGTTACATGCGATCACATCGGTGTTATGCTGATCTCCCCTCTGAGCATAAACTCTGGCCTGACCTCCGCCCTCTGGTTGAACTGCAACTACATGTGCTATGTTCCTCTGACCATCATTCCTTGGCTGGAAGTTTCCTCTACCGCGCCCGCGTCCTCTCTGAAAGTCATTGGCTCGAGCAGGAGCCTGAGCTGGTGCCTGTCCAACCTGATGTGGACAGTCACGCCTAATGTGGTCTCTAGCACCACAACTCCAACAAGAATGATAATTCCCCCAACACTCACCGGTGTGGTTCCTCCCGCAAGTAGCACATGTGGGCAACTTCCCACCAGCTCTCTGACCCTGATGGCCCTTACCGTGGTTACCGCCACCATGCCTATGATCAAACTGATGCCGGTTGTCTCGATGCCTCTTGGCATCACCTCTATCAAAGTTGATGGACCTCTTACCCGAACTAGATCCACCCGACCGCCTGGTCAAACTCAAACTGTGCTCCAAGTCCTTGGCCCTCGCGACCAAGACATCGAAATCAGTGTAATCTGAAGCTAGAGTATAAGTCTTGATCTCCTCATTCAGCCCATATCGGAAGCGGTTATAACGCTCCACCTCAGTAGGTACAAGCTCAGGTGCATACTGACTCAGTCTGACAAATCGGATCTCATAATCGGTCACAGACATACTCCCCTGAAGCAATGCCATAAACTCCCTCTTCCTCTCATCGAGGTATCGCGGACCCAAATACTTCTTCCGGAAAGTTGTCTCAAAGAATTCCCAAGTGATCTCGGCCTCATCCAAACCCGTAGTAATGGTGACCCACCAAGTGTAGGCATCACCCTGAAGCAAGGACTCAACACATCCCAACTTGCGCTCTCCAGTACATCCCATCTGAGCAAGAATACGGACGGTCTTCTCAAACCATAACTTTGATCTCTCCGGAGTAGCCCCTCTAAACTCTTCGGCCCCAAGGCCCCGAAGTCTCTCTAAAGGTAATCTGGTGCCCTCACCCTGATGATGAGCTGCCTGACCTCTAGCTACTGCAGCCTGAAATGCCCCGGCTATCGCCTGAACCAACGGAGCTAAGTCTATCCCGGCCGGTCCTTGGCCACCTCGACCTCCTTGTGGTCCCTCTCCTTCGGCCCCGGCCTCACCTCCCACTCCCGGTGGAGGAGGTGGTGGTGGTGGAGGAGCTCCAACTCCAACTACATGCTCTCCCACTTGAGCTCCAACCCCAACTACCAGCTCAACTCTCGGAGCCTCTGCCCGTGGTTCCGGTCGAACCATCCTAGGCCTCCCATGTGGTCTCATGCTACAGCTAGCAAGGTATAAACTACAACAAGAAATAGATAAGGATTACGTTAGTCAAAGCAAGGGTCCAATAGTGCTCAAGTACTCCTCTTTCCAAAAATCTTTTTAAATTAAGTAATAGTAGCAATGTGCACACACTCACACCAGACACGACAATTCATGCTTTAAAACATCATACAAACAGTCAATTATTCAAGAATTCATGGCAAGACATGCATCGAACAACACAATCGTTTAATACATCAAGCTTATCTCACTTACCTGCCCGAGGTCTCGGTAACCTCAGGCTCTGATACCAACAAATGTAACTCCCTCGTCCCGGTCTGGCCGGATGACCGGTCCGAGTGAGCTACACGGGGAAAACCGAGTGAAAACCCCTAAAGGATTCCCCTCGGTTAGCAACCCTATTTTTTCATTTTATATCTTGTCTAGATGAGTAATTAATCCTATGTGGTCATACAGCGGAACAACATTCACGAGACAAACAACCGAACTCAACCTAACATTTCACAATCCAGTTTTTAACTTGATCTGCAGGCGGTATCGATACACTTAAGGGGTGTATCGATACCCCTTGACTAGGTCAACTGGTCAAAGTCAACCCGTGGAGACCGTATCGATACACCCAATGAGTGTATCGATACCCTCCCCAACGGTTGACTTCCCATGGTCAACGCTAAGATGACCGTATCGATACGCCAAAGGCCCGTATCTATACCGAACTGGACAGTAACTCCAGTGGCCAAAATGGTATCGGTACGCCCCCTCGCGTATCGAAACACGAGGCCTGAAACATGAAGGTCGTATCGATACGGGACCAACTGTATCGATACCCCTGCTACGAAATTACATGTTTGAGCTGATTTAAGGCACAAGGAGGCCCTTAAATCCCTCTCAAACCTCAACCAACACACTAACACGTATCCTATGTCAAACCAAGAGTATAGGCATGCTTAAACTTGAAACTAAAGGCACATTTCAACACAAGGTGATGATTCAATCATACAAGCAACATAAGCTTTCAAGCATGTCATTCCAACAAAAGGCATTTCAACATTTAAGGTCATACAAGGAACTCAAAGCCTTTAAGGCACAAGACAAACATATAAGAGGTTTACACCCACATCAAGGCAACCTAACATTAAGAGGCATGCTAACACACACAACATTCATCATAGCATATCATGTTTACAAACCATAGTCAATTCAACTTCAACACATGTAAATGAGTCATACAAGTTCATACACAACCCTTGCCACATTGCTAACTAATACAAAATCACCACCGTACTTGAGTCACAAACTTGGAAGCCCTTCTTGCCTTGCCTCGAGCTAACATCACGCTAATGATCTGCATTGTTGAACATTGAGATCGTAAGCTATAAGCTTAGTGAGGGTGCTCTAAAACGAAAAACATCAACAATGCAGGGTTCAAGCATGTAAATCCTAATCTCACATATATCAAGCATTGACATGAAATCAAGTAGACCTAGCTAGTCTTTCAAGTGGCATAGTATGGCATCTTACTTCATACTAAGCATCAAGCATCAATAATCAACAATCGTAAATCAACATCGCATATCACAATATATGAACAAGTTAATTGGCCACTTTAAATTACCCCGATTGTGCGGATTTAAACCTCAACAACACTTTACCTCGGTGGGATTACACTCATCACCGGACCTTGCATGTGCGGGATTCCACTCATCGCCACATGCCCTACGGATGGGATTCCACTCATCATCCCGTAGAAATTAATAAAAGCTTCCGGTGGAATGTTACATCACCGTACTCCTCCTTGATGACTTAACGCCATCAAGGCCACGTACGTTTTGACTCAATTTGTGTGCACACTATCCTAATGATCGATCATTTACAACCGGTAATTATTTAGTGCCAATTATCATCATCAATCACGTATCATCAACCACACTCATGCTCATCACATATATCCACATCATGATATATACACATGCACCATATAATCACAAGTACAAGAGTATAGCTAGTAAGCACAATAGCATATGGATATCAAAGGCTAAGCTAACAACATAAATCAACTAGAAGTGGCCTACCAAGCACACTTCGTCCACACACACACTCGAACCAAACTTTAAAACAAGTTGAAACCACTCACCGCCCTTCCTTAGCAATTCGAACCAATCCTCCTACGAACCCGGATTTGGTCCCAAAGCCTCTTCAACGTTTCCTCTTGCTTCTAGTCAAACAAAACACATACATTATTTCTCAATTCAATGCTAAACTCAACCATCAACTTACCTTGCAAACACAACCCACTTTCCACAAATTTCCAAACCACATAATATCTCAAAAACCCAATTTTCGTACTCCAGTAACCCTTGGCTGAAACACCCATTTCCAAACACCCAAATGACTTCCAAAACATCCCAAATCACTCTCCTAACATAGGTAGACCATCAGCCCTTCAATTTTAACATTAAACCTCCTAAAAACCCAAGTTTTCATACTCTAAAATTTGCCCTAAGGACCCACTACGAAATTTCATCCAAAATCAACCAAATTAATATATATTGTGTATTTCATTATGCTTAAACAAAACCCCAACACAATTTATCAAAAAAATGGAAAAACCCCCTTAAAAATCCAAACTTTAATATAAACCCTAATTTCCAAAACCCCATATTTTTGAAATCTAAGACAATGGTCGGATAGGGGATAAAGAGGAGAGTAAGAAAACGTTTTTACCTTTGAAAACACCTTAAAACGAGGTTGGAATCGAATGGAATAGTGACCCCAAAGTTTGAAAAAGCTTGGCAATGGTGGGGAGTGTTTCCAGCGGTTTGGGGATGGTAAATGGGAAAAGGGAAGACAACTTTTCCCATAAAGTGGTCTTACTTTTTAAATTTGGGTCAAATTGCAACATAGGTCCCTCCCTTCATTTTAAAGCTCAATTTGGTCATTATTTGAAGTTGAATTGTTTTAATTAAATTTTATTTGACTCGAACTAAAATCCGGTTAACTCCTAGGCCCAAAACACGGGTGTTACAGGGAATAACTAAGAGCGATAACACTTTTAAACTTAAGGCTTAGGTTTATTTCTATACGTAATAACTATGACTATATAGAGAGAGTTGAGAGTTGGTAGTCTAAACAAATTAGGTTTATAATAATAATAATAATAATAATAATAATAATAATAATAATAATAATAATAATAATAATAATAATAATAATAATAATAAAAATTTAAGTTGAAAAAGAAGAGTCAATTCAACCGTGAGTAAAAAGGAGAATTAGAATTCAATTTGAAACTAAAAGATTAAGGCCATGTTTGGCAATTAGCGGATAGATGATAGCTGATAGTGGATTACATTAGCTGATAGCTGATTGCATTAGCTGATTTGACTAGCAGATTGTATTAGCTGATTGTATAAAAGTGTTTGGTAAAATTAACTGATAGCTGATAGCTGTTTGATTATTTAAACAAGCAAAATGACATATAAGAACATGATTATATTCAATACTTGTTTGAATAATTTATCAGTTATGAATATTTTGTATCTAATAAATATTAATTAGATTTGTAAAAATTATTTTTAATATAAATTTCCTAAACATATTTGAAAGATTTATATATTAATTTATTATTTATATAATTATTAAAAAAACTATATGCGCATATAAATATGTGACAATAAAAAATAGAATTAACTTACAAATATCACCATATAAATTAGTAGTAACAACAAATAATTCGAATATTTAATATGTTATTATTTATATTAAAAATGTTATTATTCAGTTTAAGTTATTTGGAGATTTTTTGGTATTTGTTAAGGGTAAAAAAATCATTACAACTCTAATATCAAACCTCTAATCTCAAAAAGCTCATATTAGGAGCTTTTTCAAAATTAACTTTTTCACCTCAATCCGCTCTTTCAATCTGCTATTTACCAAACATCAATATTAGCGTATTTGACTAGTCAAACCTTTAATTATACCTCAAACCTCTAATTTTTGCCCAAACCGTTATTTACCAAACATGGCCTATGTAACCCCCTCGTCCCGGCCTGGCCGGATGACCGGTCCGAGTGGGCCACACGGGGAAAACCGAAGCGAAACCCAAAGGATTCCCCCTCAGTTAGCAACCCTATATTTTTTTCATTTTAATCTTGCCTATATGAACATTAAGCCCTAAGTGATTCACAAAAGCGGAAAACATTCAAAGGAAAACACATTCGAACCACGGCCATGCATAACAGTCCATTTTTAAGCTTACAGGGCAGCCCGTATCGGTACCCTAGCTAGGGGTATCGATACGCCCTGACCAGGTCAACACGAAGAGTCAACTCCGGGAAGACCGTATCGATACAGCCCTTGAGCGTATCGATACGCCCTTCTCGGTCAACCCTTCTTGGTCAACAGAGTAGACCCGTACCGGTACTCGGGAACCCCGTATCGGTACGCTCTATTCTCACCCAAAATCTCAGATTCCAGTAACTTTGGAGGGTATCGATACCCTTAGGGTATCGGTACGCTAGGCAAAATCTGTGGCCTTTGGGCAAAACCGTATCGATACGCCCTGAGGTGTATCGATACGCCCTGTACTGCAATTCCACAAATTTCAACTTAAACGACCCCAACACGACTCTAAATGAATTACTCGACTCACCTAAGCGTATACAAACATGTAAGCAAACGTACTTAAGCCAAAGGAAGCGTTCACACATGGATCAAAGCATTCATACATAGCTTCCCAATTAAAGAGCAAAATAGGCAATATTGTGCATACATAAAAGCTCAAATGGTCTTAAAGGCACAAGTCAATCACTAGAGGTTTGCACTCATACACAAGGCAACCTAGACATTCTAAAGCATGCCATCACACACCAACATACATCATCGTGTCACATGCTTTACAATCCATAATCAAATCAAACATCATCATTTGAAAGAGTCACACAAAGCTCATACAAAGACCCTTGCCACATTGCTAGCTAATACAAAATGGATAACCGTACTTGAGCTACAAACTTGGAAAGCCCTTCTTGCCTTGCCTCGAGCTAACACCACGCTAATGATCTGCATTGTTGAACATTGAGAGCGTAAGCTATAAGCTTAGTGAGGGTGCTCTAAAACGAAAAACATCAACAATGCATGGTTCAAGCATGTAAATCCTAATCTTACGTACATCAAGCATAGACATATAATCAAGTAGACCTAGCTAGTCTTTCAAGTGGCATATATGGTCTCTCATTCCTATCAAGCTTAAACATCAATATCATCATCATATAACAATACCATATACCACAACTATATATCACCATATAAGAACAAGTTAATTGGCCACTATTAATTACCCCGATTGTGCGGATTTAAACCTCAACAACACTTTACCTCGGTGGGATTCCACTCATCACCGGACCTTGCATGTGCGGGATTCCACTCATCGCCACATGCCCTACGGATGGGATTCCACTCATCATCCCGTAGAAATAAATAAAAGCTTCTGGTGGAATGTTACATCACCGTACTCCTCCTTGATGACTTAACGCCATCAAGGCCACGTACGTTTTGACTCAATTTGTGTGCACACTAATCCTAATGATCGATCATTTACAACCGGTAATTATTTTAGCGCCAATTATCGTTATCACAACACATATCATCAACCACAACTCATGCTCATCACATATATACTCATCAAGATATACATGCACCAAATAACCACAATCACACGAGCATAGCTAAGTAAGCACAATAGCATTCATAGATATCCATGGTTAAATTAACAACTTGAATTTACTAGAAGTGGCCTACCAAGCACACTTTACACACACACTACACATACTCGAACCAAACTTTAAAACAAGTTTGAAACCACTCACCGCCCTTCCTTGGCAATTCGAACCAATCCTCCTACGAACCCGGATTCGGTCCCAAAGCCTCTTCAACTCTTCCTCTTGCTTCTAGCCAAACAAAACACACTTATTACACCACAATTCAATGCTAAACTCAACCATCAACTTACTTTACAATCACAAGCCAAAATCCACAATTTCTCAAACCACATAATCTCCTAAAAACTCAATTTTCGTACTCCAACAACCCTTGGCTGAAACACCCATTTCCAAACACCCAAATGACCTCCAAAACATCCCAAATCACCCTCCTATCATACCCTAACCATCAGCTCTTTGTTTCCAACATAAAACCCACCAAAAACCCAAGTTTTAATACCTTAAAATTTTCCCTAAGAACTTACTACGAATTTTCATCAAAACTCAACCAAATTGATATATAATTTGTATTTCACCATGATTAAACAAAGCCCCAACACAATTTATGAAAACCAATTGAAAAACCCCTTAAAAATCCAAACTTTAATATAAACCCTAATTTTCAAAACCCCATAACTTTGAAATCTAAGACCATAGATAGGTAGAGGATAAAGAGGAGGTTAAGAAAACATATTTACCTTCGAGAAACACCTTGAATTGAAGAAAATATTGAATGGAATAGTGTTTTAGGTTTGAAAGGGTTTTTGAAGAGAGGTTTGGGGGTTTAACGTTGGGAAAGGATTTTGGGAGGAAGATGACAACTTTTGGTTTAAAGTTGTCTAGCTTTTAAAGATTTTAGGGTCAAATTACAACATAAGTCCTCCCATTTTTACTAAAGCTCAATTAGTCACTATTTAAGTTGAATTGATTAAATTAAGTTTTATTTGACTCGAACTATAAACCCGGTTAACTCCTAGGCCCAAAACACGAGTGTTACAACCTAAATATATATATATATATATATATATATATTATACAACTATAATTAATAATTATAATAAGGGTAAACTACACCACATACCACTCAATTATGGTCCATGATTCGAAAATACCACCAAACTTTAAAATGGTTCAAAACTAACACTGAACTTTAATATGTGACTCGAAAATATCACTATGCCATTAACTCTAAAATTAGCTTTTTAGTTTTTATAATAATATATTATTTATTTATATATTTAATAATATTGATAATATAAATTTTTTATTTATTAGTTATTTATATTAATATATTATTATATGTATATTAATATTATTTATATGAAAAAATATTATTTATATAATAAATAGACCGAATTAATATCAATTGCAATTTGGAACATATATTATTTGTGTTGGGAAGAAAATAAAGATATTAAGTTGGCTCAGTGGTTGGGGTTGCCTTTGATTCTAAAGGTTCTATGTTCAAATTCCATTAAGTGCATAATTTTTCATATTTTCCTCCAACAAAACGACGCCGTTTTGGGCATTTTAGTATCAAAATAGCGGCACCAAAATGACTCGTTTTGGTCTAGCATCCAAGTCATCACACTGTTAAGAAGTTAATAGTTCGGTGGTATAATCGAGTCAAAAAATAAAGTTTGGTGGCAAATTTGAACCAATTGAAAGGTTAGTGGTATAAACATGTCACCACCAATAGTTTGGTGGTACTTACACACCGATGTTTAAAAAAGTTTAAAACTAACGCTAACTTTAATACGTGACTCAAAAATACCACTAATTAGAACCTTGCGCTTAGGGGTTTTTGAACCTAGGACCTTTAGAAAAAAGGTAAGCTTTAACTAGTGAACCAACATGATATTATATATTATTTTACCACAAATATTATATATATCAAACTACTTGAGATTAATTCAAATTATTTTATGAAATAAATAATACTATAAATAATATGAATATCAAAATAATATAAAATATATGATTTGTATATATAATATATATAAATAAATTTGTATTGTTTTCTATATAATATTTATAATATAAATTATTATTTTAAAAACCCAAAATATTTAAAAAAATTATATTATAAATAATATATAAAAACTCTAAACCTTAAACTACAAAACCCAAACCTCAAACCTAAAGTTTTTTATATATTATTTTATGAATATTTTTTATTTTTTTAAATAATATATTTTTATTGATATATGTGTAAATAATATATATTATATTCTTTATATTAAAATTATTTATAGTATTATTTTTTATAAAATAATTTGGTTAAACCAAATGTATAAGTTTATATAATTTAAATAAAAAAATATTTTATTTATAATATAAATATATTTTTATATTTTATTCATAATATTCATAAAATTAATTTATAAAACCCCTTAAATCTAAGGTTTAACATTTAAGTTCGAGGGTTGAGATTTGTGGGTTAATAATTTAGTGTTTAGGGGTTTTATATATTATTAATAATATAAATATATTATTTTATGAATATTTTGGGGGGTTTTCAAATAATATATTTATATTATTAATAATATATAAAATAATATATATGCAAATAATATATATTTATATATTAATATTATTTATAGTATTATTTATTTCATAAAATAATTTGAATTAATCTTAGATAGTTTTAGATATATAATATTTGTGGTAAAATATTATGTAATGATGTTGGTCGAGTGGTTAAGGCTTAGCCCTTGTATTTGAAGTTCCAGTGTCAGAACCCTTTAAGCGCATATTAATATTATTTATAGTTGCACCAAAACGACGTCGTTTTGATTTAACAGAGGCGTTAAGATTTAACGGCAGAGTGCTATTTTCGAGTCACATATTAAAGTTCAGTGTTAATTTTGGACGTTTATAAAATTCAGTGGTATTTTCAAGTTAGGGGCCATAGTTGAGTGGAATATGGTATAGTTTACCCTAATTTTTTTTAGATCTAGAACAATGTATAAGATTTAAGGGTTACATTTGTTATTATGCCAATTTTATTATTTTTCGAATAATAATACTAACAAAAAAGCGGGGACCAATAAGGTATTTTACCCTTATTTTGATGCATTCCCTACTATAAAATCTCTTTCATAAACTACTCTTAACAGGATTTCATTCAAACTGAAAGCTTTGAGAAGAATTAGATATTGCGATATCGTGGTAAAGGGCGACCAACCGAAGCTGCGGGTGCTGGCTTCATCTGATTTGGATTTTCTGTTTCATCGAACCCGGTTTAATTCAATCCAACCCCAGGCCGGGCAGGTAAACAAATCGAATGCAGATTGTGGAGTCTCATAAAGGGAAAACATTAGATCATGATTTAGGGTTAAATCAAATTCGGAGGATGGAAAGAGGGTTTCGAGGCCGAGTCCTAACTCGTGTTTCTTTCTTCTTCGTAAATGGCATAACCGTCTCTGTTTCTTTTGTCTTGTGGATTACATTACAGGAAATTTTGTAAAAAAAAGGGTTTTTTTAGAGAATTTGTTCTACGCCTGCCCTCGACGGAGGAAAATGGACCATGCTCCTTCCCGCTACCCTACTCAGCATGGAAGGGATAATAACAGCGTAATTGCGGTTTCCTACTTTATAAAAATGGGATCATTCTCTCATCCCTTATACAAAAAATATGAAACAAAGCCCTCCGCCACTCTGGATATGGACTCTCCCTTTGCCTAATTCATATTTCTTCCTCGCACTGACATACCTTATCTCTTGAATCCACAGGCTTTTGAGGGGTTTTCTGCTGCTCGCCAACCCAAGTTTCGGTCAGTGCTCTGCTCCCCACTGCTTATTGTGCTCTCCATTCATTTACTCCCAACACTTGATTGCTACAAATTATGTACTTGTGTGTTTATGCTTTGCAAAATCATGTGATAATGAGGCCTATTTTTGTGTTGTTCTTTTGCTTTCGCGTTGTCATGCCATTTTTTTTATTTCTTCTGCTGTTGAATACTTAGGCTTGCATACTTTGGCAGGGTCCATGGTTCTTTTGATGAAAGGAGATTTCTAGATGAAAGATACTCAAGGGATAATGTATATCCAAGAAGTGCCTATCAACGTGATTTTCCAGAGAGGGGTAATTACCCCCCTCGTGCAGCTCCTGGTGTCTGGTCTCAATCTGGGGGGAGAAGTTATGAGGAAGAATATCCCCGTGATAGGGATTCTAGGTGTCATGGGAAGCTTTATGTTGATTCGTATGGGGACATGGATACATTTCGTGATCACGAGATCACTTCATTTCAAGATTTTGATAAGTTTCAGGATGGCTCTTGTGGTGTTGACAACTTTCGTGATCATGAATTTGACAGGCCCTCTAGGTCTGGGGGACGAGATAAGGAAGACTACTCATATGATGATTATGATTATAGGCCCCGCATTTCTCATCAGAGCAGGGACAACAGCCGCGAGAGGAGTTATGAATATAGTCGACGTAGTTATGATTCTGATCATGAAAGAGGCAATCATAGAGATGGAAGTTGGAGGAAGCGTGAATCACGTGATCGAGATCGCTTCAGTAGAGAGAGAGATCAGAGTCCAATTAAAAGGCATGAGAGGTCTCGGTCACGATCTCGATCTCGTGGATACGATCGTTCTAGATCAAGGTCACCTCGAGTTTGGAACCGGCGAAGCCATCGAGAGGACAGCTATGATGATGGTCGAAATGAGAAAACTGAGAGGCAAAGGGACCGTGAAGAGAAATATCATCTGGAGCATTATTCTGTGGTGTGCTTCATTTTCCATATTCCCTGTACTTACTATTGTATTTGTTTTAATCTGTGAATTTGGGTAAAGATTGTGCTTTCTTGCAGGCACCGACTGCTACTCTCGTTGTAAAGGGCCTCTCACTCAAAACAACAGAAGAAGATCTTTACCAGATTCTTGTAATATTTTGTTGTTTGATTTCGTGTTGAATTTTATTATTCTTCCACTTGGTTTACTTGAGTAACTTTTCTCTAATTTTATATGGCCATAAGGCTGAATGGGGTCCACTTCGTCTTGTCCGGGTGATCAAGGAGCGAGCATCTGGAATTTCTCGTGGATTTGCTTTTATTAATTTTCCTTCTGTGGTAGCTTTCACATCTTACTAGTCAATGCTTTGTGTTTTGTTTTATTGAATGTTATACGAGGGAAACTGCTTCTGAAACAGGGGGCAGCACGCACAATGATGGACAGGATTGGGGATGATGGTCTTGTTGTGGATGGTAGGAGACTTTTCTTTGAGTACAGGTAATTTTTCATGTGGTGTTCTTATGTTGCTCTGTGATGCTAGGTTTTATGGGGAAAATTGTATCAGTTCTTTTTCCCATTCGTTTGTTGGTATAAAATGGTTTTCCTACTATGTGGTTGCATACAAAACTATTGCCATGTTGAAATCTATTCTTCTGCAGTAGTAAGTCAACTGGGGGCACTGGTGGACCTTCTGCTCATGATAATGCTGTGAAATTGGGTCACTCAAATCGTAAGAGCACCATATTACCTTCTGATTGGATGTGCACAATTTGTGGATGTGTCAATTTTGCACGTCGAACTTCATGTTTTCAGGTCAGTTTTTCTTCCCCAGCTTATCTGTTTATTTTTTTTTTTTGGGGGGGGGGGGGGGTTTAAATATTGATTAAAGTCTTTCTGTAATATATCTTTATATCACCTTTGTGCTAAACCAGAAGTAGGTAATTAAGTTGGATAGCTTCATGTCTTCATGTTCCATTTGATGAAGGCATATGAATATCAGGAAGAGATGCTAGAATCTAGGGGAGGGATGTACATGGATTGAGATATCAAAAGTTGCAATGCACTTACATTGGTTGTTGAAAACTTGATATATTGTGTACCTTAGTGTGGCAGCTGAATCCTGTTGTTGCTGATCTATTTCTTTTATTATGTTGCATTAGGTTTAGTTTTCCTAATGATTGTTTAAAGATTTTTCCAACTGGATTGGTGCAAGATTGACGTGTCCTTCTCTTAATTTTCTATGCAGTGTAATGAGCCACGTACTGATGATGCTCCAGCAGCCGACATATCTTTATCAAATTCCAAGAGAGGATCTGAGTTGGGTTGGTTCAGATCTTATTTTGAACAGGCTTTTATCATGTGTATTTTCCACATCTTATTAATTTGATATGTAATTAGGTCCTACTCATGTATTGGTTGTTCGTGGGTTGGATGAAAATGCTGATGAGGAAATGCTTCGTTATGAGTTTTCCAAATATGCCCCGATTAAGGTATACATTTTTATCATGATACTCTTGAAGAAAAACTCTT
The DNA here is from genome assembly GCA_958450335.1 of Hibiscus tridactylites. NCBI lineage: Eukaryota > Viridiplantae > Streptophyta > Magnoliopsida > Malvales > Malvaceae > Hibiscus > Hibiscus tridactylites. The sequence continues at coordinate 17,599,700 of OY288273.1, read as the reverse complement.
TTTTAGCATATGTAAAATCTTATGAATTTTAATCTGCAGGATCTTCGCCTTGTTAGAGACAAGTTCACCCATGTTTCAAGGGGATTTGGTTTTGTTCATTTCCATTCGGTACAACTTTCTTCTTTATGACAATTTAGTCATGTTCTTGATATTTAAAACTAAGTGCAATACCTGCAAATAAGAATTGGTTCTAAACAGTTGACTTTATTATTAAAATGATTGTATTCCATTAATCTGACCACGATCTGGTTTTGCTATAAGTCACTTTGGCAGGTGTCAAAAAGCAATTTTGAGTGTATTCCCGAATTTATTTTAGTGTGCTGCTCTTCTCTAGGGCAAATAAAGATAAATTTTGATGCTGAAAAACTAAAACTTATCATCTCTGTTTTGCACATGGGTTCAAACTTTAGTATATTTATTGGAAACACTTTTTTTCTTTACAACTAATAAGATTTTGGGTATTTGCTCATTTACTTTTAGTTCAATATCAATATTATACATAATAGTAGAGACTATTATAAAGTAAAAGAATAGTGCTATTTTTCTTAATGTTATTTTACAAATTCTGCAATCTCACATAGGAAGGATACCACAAACTCTGTTCTCTTGCACTAATGAACAGAGTATCATGTCTGTAGGCAATGAAAAAAAGTATCTGCATCCATAGTCAATTGATTTTGTTACCCATTAACACAAGTTTTGACACAGTAGGATAACTTGTCAGTTGAAACATTTACTATCCTACATCCTGGGCTGCTCTCAATCTTGAATTTTGTGCTCCCTTGTGGGCTGAAAGCTATGTTGTATTTACACCTTTTTGCTTTTGATATTTGTCTAGGATATTTTGGTTGGCAAAATTATTTATAAGATGAGCCATACCTGTGAATGTTTGATGTCATGTAGGTTGGTGATGCCACAAAGGCTCTTGAAGCTACAAATGGAACAACTCTTGAAAAGAATGGACAAATCTTAAGAGTAGCATATGCAAAGAGCATTCTTGGGCCAAGATCAGGGACACTGGCAGCGTCACAGTCAAGTAGCCTCGCAGCTGCTGCGATTGAGGCAGCAGCTTTTTCTCAACAGGTATTTGAAGACATCTTTAGTTTTAATAATGATGTCTGCAAATCTGAATGCAAAAATGTGTTTAGTGTTGAAAGGATGATAGTTTCTGGTATTATATTTATATGTATATTTCTGTTTGTATTGCCAAGCCTATAGGCTGGACAACCTTGTCAGCTTAGGTAAAATTAAAACCCAATAAAGAATGTTGAAAAACCTATGTGGATAAATCTGATCTATTTGCCTGATTAACTGTGAAAGAAAGAGTATTATCCTGCACACTACTTCCAGATCCACATATGTCTTTCTTCTTTCTCCCCCACCCCCCTAAATTTATAATTTAAAATGCCCTACTGATGATTCCAATCTGGTCCTCTGGTATTGCTTTTCTTCAGCTTTTGTATTTTTATGTAATTTCATGGGATTCTAGCTGTTGCTAATTTCTTCATCCTAAATGCCATCTTATGCTTCTTGGACTTATGCTATTGTCATATATCCTTTCAGTACGATGCGGTTGGATGGACACCAAAGGAATATAATCAGGATGACAAACAGTCTACTAGCTTGCAGGAGCAAGTTGTTGGTTCAGTTCAACAAGATCATTCAGCTTGGCATTGTGGATTTGTGTGGGATGAAGCCTCTGGTTATTATTTTGATGCTGCCTCTGGGTTTTACTATGACGGAAATACAGGTCCACTTTCATTTTCTTGAAGTCAATGACATTGCTTTTTACTCTTTTGCATGTTAGAAACCAAAATATTACAATATTGTTTTTTATTTAAAAATAACTAGCCATTTTGGCTAAATTATTCTCAGATAACTTAAAAACTTTCTAATAGCGAACAAAATTTTTATTTCATTAGGAATTGATTAATTGGGGGTGTGTTTATTGCTTTCAAATGCTTTCTTTCTTCAAAATGTTTTCACGATGAATGGTGTCCCTAAGCTCAAGCTGTCATTGGTGATGGTGGGGTTAGGTTGGGTTTTAGATCCAATCGTTATGAAGAATATATTGGTGTGAAAGTTGAATAACGTGGAGAGTGTTTCCTTTTTTTGTACAGCTCTTTATTTTTTCTATCATCATCATCAAATTCCAGCAGTCAATTTCTTTCTAGAAAGAACTTATCCAAAATTTAAAAAATTTAAATTGATGTTTTTCAAATTTTAAAAATTTCCTCATTCAACACACCTGAAGAGTTTCAGTTTTAGGCCTTCTAAGTTGTTTTTGGTTGCTTCAACATGCAGGTCTTTATTATGATGGTAACAGTGGGACTTGGTATTCATACGATCACCAATCTCAGCAGTACATCCCTTGCAGTGATCAGAATGACAGCATAATACCTAGTAAACAAGCTGAGCCTTCCAAAGGAGATAATGGTTCCAGTAACACACAAGTAATAATATCTGCACCGGCTGCTATTATCACATCGGTTGAGAAGGCCACCTCACTACCAGATGCAGTTCAAGCTGCGGCAGCAGCAGCACTAGCTGCAGAGAAGAAAGAAAAGGAAAAATCAAAAGAGATCAAACTTGCTTCAAAGAGTAGTATACTAGCTAATAAAAAGAAGATGAATAATGTGTTGACAATGTGGAAACAGAGGAGTCATGAAGGGCAGGCAACCCGATTGGGTCTTGGTGACAATCACTTGTCAGCTTCATCTGAAGATAGACCTCTTTCAGCTGAACAACATGCGAAAAGCAAGGAGAAATTTGATATGATGGACTTGCAGGAGGGTAATACAACTGTCCAAGCTGCATCAACATGGGGTTTGGGGTCTCCAACCAAGCCAAGGCCTGTAAGTAATAGCTCAGGGGGGACTTTAATGGGAGTAATAAGAGGCACTGCAAGGGGTCTGGTGAAATCCGATACTCCATCTTCTGTATCATCTAATGGGGTTTCCACCTCTTCGTCTGTTGGAGTTGCTGAGGGTTCATTTTCATCAGCTTTGGATCCTGCAACCATTACTCCCTTTAGGACGGATGCATCTGCATTGGGTTCTTGTCCTCCAACTACAACTGGGAGTGGTAAAAGAAGGTTTTCTGAAACACCAGTGCCTTCTAGTACCAACAAGGAGCAGTCTCAAACCACTTATAGGGACCGTGCAGCTGAGAGGAGGAATTTGTATGGTTCATCATCTTCCAAAGCTGATTATCTGCCTGATGACGAGTTCCGGAATTCAAGTAAGCTTGTTTAACAGTATCAAATCATCTGTGTTCATATTTTTCCAATCATTGTTTCATACCATCAGAACTATCTCCAAAGTTAGCCCTTAGATTTCTTTTGAACGTTGGTAGTTTAAAGACCTTGGTTTTGTAACTTGATGGGTTCATTTATCTTTAAAATTTTGTATTAATCTTGTGATAAATTATGCGTTTGTGTACTATGAAGATCGAGATTTAGCATTCAAAAAATTATCCTCAGATCCAATGCCTTTCCCACCTGGTGTTAGTGGTGGACGTGGGGCTGTATCAGATGATGCACAAAGTTTTGAGGTCATCACAGCAAAGAAAGCAATTGATGAGAACAATGTGGGCAACCGGATGCTCCGCAGTATGGGTTGGCATGAAGGATCGGTATTGTTTCTTTCTTGCACCTTTTGATTATCTTTTAGTGTTGTTAAATTTCTTCACGTCTCTTGAACAATGTGGGGGATGTTGTTTCATGTTTTTGTGCATTTGATGTTGTGATGCAAATAGGGATTGGGGAAGGATGGAAGTGGAATGACAGAACCAGTGGAGGCGCAGGCCATGGATGGAAGAGCAGGGCTGGGAAGTCGGGTGAAGAACTTGGACCCGAGCCTTGAGGTGCAAGCCGGCGACAGTTACAAAACTGTGATTCATAAGAAAGCACTTGCTCGGTTCCGCCAAATGTCCTAGGTTTCTTATGACAGACAAAGGCTGTGTCTGTAAACATGTTTTTAATGATTAATGAGATCCTTGGGTGGTTTGAGATTTCAGATCAGTCCTAGGGTTCCTCTAATGGGCACGCAGAGGGAGAGAGGTGTTGTGGTAAGATACATTATACTTTGAATGAGAGAATTTAAGTTCAAATCTTGATATTGTTGGAAGGAAAGGCTATGAATCTAAAAATGGATGACATGAATTGTAAAAGGGTACTTTAGTGAAGGCAGTATAATAATCATTAAAAAAGGTGACAAGTGGAGACAAGTGTATATAGTGGAGACAAGTTTATATAGTGGAGACAAGTGTAGATAACAAAAAGGCACAACTTTAGTGACAGTAAACTTTAATATGTCTATGGTGTATTGGTCTCCTATAAAAAGGGTCCAGAAATCCCAAAGTGTGGTTTCTGATGAGATATGTTTGTGTTGTCCAACATCAGACATAGGCGTGCCCAAGGTACACCTACTGCACATGGATTGTTTATAAGCAAAGCAAGCAGCTTGATAGGTACCCAGTACAACTGAGATGGAGAACTTGTCAGAACTTTGATGGAATTGCCCAGAAAGGCAGAGCAGGTGGCAATAGCAAATGTCATCAGATTTGAAACTTATAACATTTTTTGGTATTTACAAAAAAAAAAACTTAAAATATTATCAGAAACGATGAAAGTTTTGATACTCAAAATTAAAGACTCATTTAGTTTTACACTAATTTATAATCGAATGTGTAAAATGGATGGATAAGGTTAAATATTTTTTTTTATTTTTTTTTTAAATTTTTTCATTTTCAACTTTTTAATCTTATCTATTTTTGGTTTATTTTTTGAACCATTGATGAGGGTAAATAAATAGTTAAGATTTTTTTTAAAGTGATAAGTTAATTTCAATCTTCCATCTACCTTTATCCAATGGTCCGAGGAAAGTGGAAAACAAAACTTTCAAGCTTTACATGGTGTAAGCGGATCCTATATATATATACACACACAAAAAAAGAATAGGATCTCAATTACACAATGTAAGAGTTTCTAACTTTTACATGTTTTTTAGATTGTTTGATGAGTGAAATGGATGACTCAAGTTAACAGTGGATTATGTGAAGATTATCACTTGAAAAAATAACGAGTTAATATCAACTATCTATTTCACCCATATAACAATATAAAAAACATGTAAAACTATGAGTTTTACATTATGTGTAAGCATGGGCGGAGCCAAACATTTTATTTTGGGTGTCATAATTTAGAGAATCAAAATATCTAAGTAAAGTAATATAAATCAATAATACATAACATTAATATCCGTTAGACTATTGCAAAGCTATTACAACAAAAGGTAAACCACTAAGTACATAGAATAAAGTTCAATAACTCGTACATTTTTCTTATAATTGTCCACGACGATTTTTTATATTTTGAAACCGCTGAATAATTTTTTCTTTGTCGATGCTATTAAAAATATCTTTCTCAACATAGGTAACCAAACAATCATTCATCCATTGATCTCCAATTCGATTTTTCAAACGATTTTTCATAATCTTCATCGCAGAAAATTTTTTTTTCCACACTTGCCGTAGCAACGGGCAAAATCAATGCAAGCTTGATGAAACGATATACCAACGGATAAACAATATTCTTTTTTGTACCAACCATCTTCTTAGCAAGGTCTTGAATCCCCTTCAAATTTGAGAACTCTTCGTTTGAACACATGTCACATATGTATGTATCAAATTGGCTATCAAGTGCAAGAACTTCAATAGTAAAAAAAATTGGAGGAATAAGTTTCACCAAGACGAATTAACTTCTTTTTATTAAAAGATACAAAATCTTCATTCGGGCATAAGTAAGATACACATAACAACAACTCTGTGTTTGCTTCACTAAAACGGTTGTTAAGCTCTTAAAGTTGCATGTCTATAGCAGTATAAAATAACTCAATGCGATAATGATGCATATTTGTTACCTTGTGAGCTTTTCTTCGTGATCTTCCTTTGCTAATAAATGCATCATCCATGCTAGGGACATAAATTTCATGTTTTTGACAAAATGATGATACCTTTAAAAGTAATGAAGTCCATCCATCTTTGCAAAACTTTTGTAATTGTTCTTTTGAAATTCTTACCAAAGACATGACATTAACAATATCTTGATCTTTTCTTTGAAGTACTTCTGACAACTCATTTGTAATGCCCAACACACGTTTCATTAAATGCAAGAAAAAAAACAAATTCAAATGATTGTATCAAATCTAACAAAGTATTAGCTTCTGCCTTTTGTTTTAATCTTAATCTATCATCTATGACAATTTTAAGAACATCAACTATCAAATTGAACATGGTTATTGTGCTTAGAAGCATACCATAATGTGATCCCCAACGAGTATCTCGTGGTCGAACAAGAGTTCTCACTTGATTTAATTCTCGTCCAGAATAAATTTCAAAATTGTTCAAAGCATTTTAAACTTGAGAAAATTGTAATTCACGAAGCATATTATGTCGTTTGCAAGAGCTGGAAATAACATTTATCAAGGAAGTTATCAAATTAAAAAGAGACGCAATCTGAATATAATTATTTGTTATAGCAACCAATGCCAATTGAAGTTGATGTGCGAAACAGTGAATGTAAAAAGCTGGCGAATTTTCTCTTAAAATCAAAATTTTCAAACCATTAAACTCCCCTTACATGTTACTAGCACCATCATAATTTTGCCCCCGTATTCTTGATGTGCTTAATCCAAATTTAGCCAAGAATGCATCAATTTCTACTTTCAGTGATAATGTAGTAGTATCTCCAACATGAACAATTTTTAAAAATCTTTCTAAAACACATCCCTCTTCATTCACATATCGCAACATAACTTTTATTTGTTCTTTATTTGACACATCACGTGATTCATCTACTAGTAAAGAAAATAACTCATCTTGAAGATTTTCAACTATGACATTTGTTGTTTCTATTGCAGTAGCATGTGTAATATCCTTTTGAATATCTGGAGAAGTTAAACGATGATTTTTTGGAGTATTTTTTAAAATAATATTTCTTACAACTTCATTATGATCACTAATTAATTTAAGAAGTTCAAGAAAGTTACCTGGAATCAACAGATTCGTCATGTCCTCGAAATGCTAGACCTTGTTTCAAAAGAAATCGAGCACAATCAACAGAAGCGACTAATCTTGTTCGATATTTACTACGAACTTTATCTTATTGCCTTAAGAAAGCTGTATCAATGTGTTGTCTTTGCTTCATCAAATTGTCACACTTTCTCACGATCATAAGAACTATTTGTAGCTCTAACATGCAACTTCAGTCTATTTTTGTTCCAAGTGTTGAATCTATCAATCTCAAATGCACTACCACCTCTCTTGTTCTAGTCAGTAAAAAGGTAGCGACATAAACAAAACACAACATCTTTTTTAATATTATATTCTAATTAATTTTTATGGTCTTTATACCAAGAAGTTGGAAATCTTTGCTCCACTCCTGTAATTGTTGTTTTGGGAAAATTGTGATTGCGAGGTTGGTAAGGCCTTTTTTACAAACATGCTCTTCTTATGTTGTTTCTATCATTTGGATGATAATCTGTAATTTTAATCATCAATCCTGGGTCTGCTGGGAGATTGTCAAGGTTAAACGTAGCATGATTTTTTTCACTTTATTTTTAATTCGTTTGTCTGTCGCCTTGGGGATTCACTCTTTCTTTTTATTCTTTATCTAGTTCTTGTTCTTTTCTATAAAAAATTGACTTCTTTTTAAAATATTTCTCCATTCATGTTAAACATTTATAACAAATAAATATACATACTTGATATTTAACTATTATTTTTAAAACAGTACAAATATAATTTTAAGCGTGTATAAATATAAAAATTTAGTTTAAACATAGTAAAAATTTTTAACTAGATTTCAACCCATAAAGCACATATTAACAACAAGAAGTTTAGATTATAAATATATAATATGTCATCTACTAATTTAACTACGAAGAATCACAATTTATCTAAATATAAATGACATATTAATTTACATTTTCATGGTTAACATTTACAATACATAACCCCATTCTAGAAAAATATTAACTTTGATTTCAAATTTCAAAAGTTATATGCAACTAGTAAATTTACATCTAGATTTTAAAGTTAACCTACAACCCGCCTTAATTTCCTTAATAACATATTATTTTAAATTTAAAAACAATAAATAAATTTAATTAACTGAATATATTTACCTTGAGTCTTATAATAAAGATTTGAACTTGCTTGCTTCTCCACACAAATGCTTATATTGTGAACTTAAAATAATAATGGATTGGTAAATAGAAGGTGAAGGACCTTGAAGATTTTAGAAGGAGAAAAAGTTAAAAGACATGTTGGTGGGGTTTGTGTCTGGTTATTGGGTAGGGATTCTAAAAAATAAATTTTAGAAAGATAAAATGGTATCGTATAGAAGAAATATTGGAGGAAGGGTGGGTGGGCCATGGGCAGGGGTTTTAGATATTATTACTACTAAAACATAAAATATATTTTAAAATTATATGGGTCAATTTTTAAGTAAGTTTTTAATTATGTATTAATTTTTTAAAGGGTCTTAATATTTTTTAAGGGGTGTCAATATTTTTTAAGGGGTGTTATTTTAAATTATATATATATATATATATATATATATATATATATATATATATTAAGGGTAAATTTTTTTCCAACCATTTTTGGGGTGTCAATTGACCCCAACTACATACATAGCTCCGCCCATGTGTGTAAGTGGATTCTATATCACTTGAAAAAATAACGAGTTAATATCAACTATCTATTTCACCCATATAACAATTCAAAAAACATGTACAACTATGAGTTTTACATTATGTGTAAGTGGATTCTATATCACATAGGATAAGATCCACTAACGCAACGTAAAACATATTTACACTAGTTTATGATCATTGGACAAATATAATGGATGATGAGTAAAATAAAATATTATAATATAATATATTATAAATTTGTATAATATTAACCATAACATTTACATAATAAAATAATATATTGTAGTAGAATATTGTAACACATCGATAAATGAGAAATTACAAATTTGTTTACAAAATAGAAGCTGACCCAATAAATTTTTATTTTAAAACTGTAAATTTAGCCATCATTTAAACATTAAATCGTTCATGGTTAAATGAGAAATTAAAAATTTATTTACAAAATAGAAGCTCCAAGTTTAAAACATCGCATATAAAAATAAAAGTTCAAATAGTTTACAAACTCAATATTTGTAAGGTCTTATGAATACAATAGCCCAAGACTAAACATCAAGCACTGTACTCTGAAGCGATGCGGTGCTAGAAATTCCTTCAATGATGTGTTCCTCGATCACGATCAACCTACTAACTTGCGAACGAAAACAACGATTCCAAACGCTGAGCTTACAAAGCTCAGTGGTACATTTCTATTCTATCATAATTCTTGATTGCCATAAAATAAGCATGCGAGATAAATATAGTCTAGAGAACATAGATATGGCTTCACTACCTATTAGTCACTGCCTAGCCTACACAAGCTAGAGTTCTAATATTACCTATCTCAAAGCATCCTTAATTCTACAAGAAGTCTTACATGTTCCACAATACTTCGTAATACTCGAGATCACTTAGCCCATCGAGGTTAATACATCCACAAACTACCATTCTATAGCATTCATACAACATACATAAATAAATCCTACATCACCTACATATTGACCAACAAAGCCCTACTTTCCCATGCTTACATAGTCGTCGGGTTACTCGTACTTACATAACTGTCAGGTTGAATTGGACCATATTCAGATTACCATAACCACGAACATGTCCTGAACGTAATCAAATCACAAGCTAGAGTTCTAATATTACCTATCTCAAAGCATCCTTAATTCTACAAGAAGTCTTACATGTTCCACAATACTTCGTAATACTCGAGATCACTTAGCCCATCGAGGTTAATACATCCACAAACTACCATTCTATAGCATTCATACAACATACATAAATAAATCCTACATCACCTACATATTGACCAACAAAGCCCTACTTTCCCATGCTTACATAGTCGTCGGGTTACTCGTACTTACATAACTGTCAGGTTGAATTGGACCATATTCAGATTACCATAACCACGAGCATGTCCTGAACGTAATCAAATCACTTAAGCTACAAGCAGTCCTTACCTAAGTGAAGAACTAATGTTTTGATATAATAATTGAAAAATGTTTTTGGACTTGTTTGAATATTTTGAAAACTTATTTAAAGTCCAAACAACTTGAAAATATGTTTGAAATGGTTTCATAGTTTTTTAACATGTCTAAAACAGTTTTTAAATGGCCAAAATATGATTTTTACAAGGACCGTATTGATACACCATGATCCGTATCGATACCACCATTTCTAGTAAGCAAAACCCAAATACAGAGCTAGTGGTATCAAAACCACCTTGCTGGTATCGAAACCAGTGGTTTCGAAACCACCTTGTTGGTATCGAAACCAGTGGTTTCGAAACCACATTGCTGGTATCGACACCAGCCTGACTTTTTTAGCCTCCAACGGCTAGTTCTGAATAACAACATTCCGAAACGGGGATGAGTGTTTCGAAACGGACAACTGTAGAACTGCACTTAATGGAGGAAATAAAGTCTCCAACGACTCCAAAACATCCATAACGGCTAGTAACGACCATAAACTCAATTGAGACTATAAATTGAAGGCTAGAACACTTGAAGAATATTAGAGACAACATCCAAGCAATATGGTCAAGAGAATTAGAGTCTAAGTTCTTATTTTACTATTCTCTTGTACATAGTTTTTAGAGAGTGCTTTATTGTAAATCCTTGTACTCTTGTGAGCTTAAATTTGTGTAAACACCCACCTTGTGAGGTATTAAGTTTACCAAACAAATTCCTTGTAAAAAGGAGAGGTTCTAGTTTAGCCTTGAGAGAAAAACTAGAGTTGGTTCTATCTTAGCCAAGTCTAAAAGATAGAGTTGTAACGGTTTCCTCCTAATTCGGGAAATGGGGACGAATTCATTGTTGAGTGAATTGGGAAATCCTTAGTGGTGTGCTATCTTAGACAAGTATTAATCATTACATTAAATCATTAAAGTTCTCTAAATAATCAAGCAAACCTTCATCTCATTGTGCTCGCATATATAGGTAAAATCTCTGTTACGGGTTTGTTTATGACATTATACATCATAAGGGGTGAATTGAACCGTATTACATAATTCTCCGGCTCTTCTAACTCAATTTCACTTTTCTTGTGTAGATTGCCTAGTCAGTACCGGTTCTAAGCCACAAGTACCGGTACGACACCCTCAGGTACTGATACTTAACGTGTATCGGTATCAAAACTACTCACTGGAATTTTACAAGTCTTCGCATACCGATACGGGTCGACACGTACCAATACTACCTTGAATCGTGTAATGGTACATGTTGAACACCGTACCGGTACTCCTCTCTCAGTTTATCCTTGTTCTTTATTCGAATAAGGGGTACCGGTACGAGCTCTCCACATACCAATACTAAAGCACATAAATAGCTTTCTTAGGCTCGAAAAGCACTTCTAACTTGTCTCTAAACTTTCTAAATTCATCTCACGACGTTACTAAAATTTACTAGTTTATTTATAGGTATATATGATTCATCTATCAACATATTAGTTGATCATATCGAGCTCATTGTTGAGTTGATCGAACAAAAAAATTGGCCAAGAGAGGGCGAATTAGAAATTTAAAAAGAATTGGAAGGAAAATGCGAGAATAAAAAATTAAAAGAGAGATTAGAGTGCTTCAACTCTCTCAATAGAGTCTACGTTGTTGAGTTGATCGAACAAATGAAATTGGTCAAAAGGGGGTGAATTGAAAATTTAAAAAGAATTGAAAGGAAAGTGCAAGAATGGAAAATTACAAGAGAGATTTAGAGTGGTTCAACTCCCTCAATGGAGTCTACATCCACTACCCTAGCTATCACATTAAGGATTTCACAAATTCACTCAATTTATTTTTCTTTTGTGGACAATGACTAACCTTACAACAATCACCAAGATTTTTACCCTAAAATCTTGTAAGACCCTTTCTCAAATATACAAACAAATAAGTAAACTTTAGAAACCTCACTAGGTAGGTGTTTACAAAAATTAAGTTCTCTCTCAAACCCTAAACACTTGAAATAAATGAATGCAATGATAGCACTCAAGTGTTTACAAGAAAAATATATGCAAATAAGATCTAGTAGACTTTGGATATTGCTTGAATGTTTTTTGGATAGTTGTCTTGTTGTTGAAGAAGATTTGGAGACTTATTTCTATACTCTCTAATTGATTTCCAACTGTTTGAGTAGTTGGGATATTGAATATAGCCGTCGAAAGGAGCTTTTCCCGTATTAAATGTTGTCTAGTAACTATAGGTATCGGTACGAGAATGCCTGTATCGGTACTTGCCTAAAGAAGAAATTTTCGTTAGTATTACAGGGCGTACCGATACGTTGGGCCGCGTATCAGTATGGAGTAAGAGGTACTGTTATGCTAAGGGTCATACTGGTACTAAAATTACTCACTAAAATTTTGGTGGAGCTTTGGGTATCAATACGCTCGAGGCTGTACCGGTACTCTGTGTAAAATTTCTTTAGTTTCAAACATATCGTATCAATACGTGGTTCACCGTACCGATACTCACTGAGTTAAAAATATTTCAAATGCTCCAGGGTGTATCGATACGGGTGCACCGTACCAGTACTGACAAGCCATTCGTAATGAAGACATTAAAGCTCGCAGCAGTTCTTTAAGGATATTACTGATACTCGTCTACCATTTTAAAATGTACCGGTACACATAGGGTCGTACCGGTATTCACTAATCAAAATGGTCTATTTGAGTACCAAAACACTTAGGAAATTATTTGAACTTGAAAGGATTGACTTAGAAATATTTTTTTATCTTTAAAGAGAGTCAATTTTGATCAAATGCTTGGCACTTGTGAGTAATTTTAGATACCTTAAAATTTTATGTAATTGCTTAAAATTTCTTGTTATATCAAAAATCAAAACATAGGTTTAACAATATTTATCATCCAAATCATCACTTCGAGTTCCTAAGGCAAGCTCACCCATACGACACACATGAAATATAAATCAAGCAAGACAATCACTTTATGATCTTCAAGAATATATTAGGAGTTCGAGATGTACTGACGTTTAGCCAAAAATCCTGAAATAAGCTCTTACACTAGCTCCTTTGAACTTTCCTCTTTGACTCAAGCTTGGAAGAAACCCCCAATCACCTCCTCTTGCCATACAAGCATGAAAAACGAATCAAGACTTTAGATAACATCTAGGGATAAGCTTAGTTACGAATTTACAATAAAAGAAAAGGTTGGATGCTCATGAATCCCTAAAACCTCAAAAAACTTGATAATAGAGAAGCTCACTTTCCAACAAGATGTGAATATCAACATACTTGAATTTTGGACCGCCGATGAAAGAAATGTTAAAGAAAGCTCGAAATTTTAAACTTTGATGACTATAGGGTTTGGAGATAAAAATGAAAGAAGGTGGTGAAGGAAAAAAAGGTAGAAAGGAATTATATCACAATGTCGGATGGAAATCGTCTACCCTCTAACTATGCCCCATTGGTGCCTCCATTTTAAAATATTGGGTTTAAGGTTTTGAGTTTGGGGTTTAAGGTTGGGGCTTAGGGTTAGGGTGTAGGGAATTAGGGGTATGGTGTAATTTTTAGGGTTTAAGGTTTGGGATATAAAAATTAGTGTTAGGGCTTAGAATTTAATTTTTAGGCATTTTTTAGAATGGGGCATATAAGGAGGCATGGTTAGGGGGCAGAAGATTTTTACTCCACAATGTCTCTCTCCCTCCCCCACGTGAAGACAAAATGCTATAAAGGGAGATCAGCCTTTACTTTAAACAAGGGTATAATCGTAACATAAAACCCTCCATTTTCATCCTTGTTATAAAATGATCACTACCCAAGTCCATATAGCTCAATTCTCCTCCAATAAGGCCTAAACTTGACCCAAGAGATCTAATTACCCAATCCAACATAAATGTCTATAATCCGAGTCAACACCCAATTGTTGACTCAGAAATTTGGGTCGTTATAAATATTGTATGTACAATATGCATACATAAATATTGTTATTATATTATATTATTGCAATTATTGGCTTGCAAAAGGGGTACTGATATTTTTAACATTAGTACAAAAATTTGACCGAAGTTAATGAAATAATTTTCGTTATTAATGTAATGACCAAAGTTTCGGGGTTTTCAAATTAGGCCTTATGTTTGGGAGCACAAATAAAAAATATTTGAATTTGTTCTTGTGGTAAAAAGGAAGATTGTGTGTTTATTTATTGTTTAATAAAAAATAATTAGATAGTAGTTTAAATAAAAAATGTGGTTGATGGATGGGAGAAAAGAAAAAAAAGGGAGGAAGATGTTTTTGGGAGAGAGAAAAAGGAGGGAAAAGTAGAGAGAAAGTTTTTAACCCCGATTTACGGCCGCTGGAGTTGCCGTAGATTACACTACCGTCACCATCGTCTTTAGCTCGACGAGATGAGTTAGTCGGTGGTCTTCTCGTTGTTGTCGAAAATGGTGTTTACCAGAGTAAGGATGAGGAAGATTCGAAGGAGATAGACCGTTGAGTTCCGACCGTCACCACTGCAAACCGACGCCAACAGTGGACTCACCGTTCGGAAAACTGTGGGACTGGAGCTCCCCCCCCCCCCCCCCCCCCCCCCCCCCGCAGTCCAACCACCATAGGATGTTTGGAGACTGATAGTATGAGACTTGATATCTATGAGATGCATGAGGATGTTGCGAATATGATGAGACTCATGGAGGCTTTAGAGACCGTTAGGGTCGTTTAAGATGCTCGTATGATTTTTTGATGATTAATAGATTGGTTGATAAATTGTGATGCTTTGTATGGTTGTTCGAATAGATTGACGTGATTCGATGGAAGTTATACTTAAGGGATAAATATTCAATTGAATGATTGTAAAACCAGTAATTAATAATAATTGAATCAATGCATTAGTAAACAAACCATAACGACTTTTATAAGCTTCAGGGATCGAATAAGTGTTGTAAAACCTTAATTCAAGGGAATGATACGAACTCGTGTATAAGGTATCGATACGAGCTTTGGTTGTATCGGTACGCGATTGGGGATCGTATGAGTACGGGTCGACCTGTACTGGTAGAAATTGAGGATTTTTAGTAAGCTATATCAATATCGATACTTGTGTTCAAGTATCGGTACTAATTGAATGGCATAATTTATAAAGCTAATAAAAAGATGGAAATTGACGTGGGACGTTAATGTGATAAAATGGATTAATAAAGATAATTAATGAGGGTGATTACTGTACACTTCCATGATAATTAATAACTCGGTAAACGTTTGGTGACTTGATGGCAATAACAACTGTAGAGATCCTTGGTGGATCGTGTGATGTGGTATGTTGTGTGTTGTGTGATAGACGTGCCCTTGCTATGTGCTGATACGGACACCTAGATGGTTGAGTTACCATTGTCTGGTGGGATCCGAATACCTAATGTGAGAAAGAGTGTATTGCAACACCATGGTTATAGATTGCCGAATGTATGATCCCGATGCTTAGTAGAACCGAGCCTCATTCGAAGATGCTTGATGAGAGATTCTGAGCATAGGTGTATGATCCTGACGTTTAGTGGTACCGGGCCTCACCCCAAAGAGTGTATGATCCTGATGTTTAGTGGAATCGAGCCTCAGTCTGAGTGTATGATCTCGATGCTTAGTGGGACCGAGCATCACTCCTATATTATGGTATAATGCTTATATGTTATGAGAAGCTTATGTTTTCTTGCTATGATATATGATTTGGCGGCTAGAGGTAGCGCCATATCTATATGATGTTATGATGTCATGTTATGAGTATTGTTGGGCCTTGTGTTCCATGTATGATGATTTTTATGATGAGAGCGTATGTTTAGACGACTAGTGGTATCGCCGCATGTTTAATTATCTCTTCTTATTACTCGTACTAGCTTGCATGCTTATGCTTATAATTAGCATGAAGTATAGTAAAGTAGATGTGTACCACTGAGCTTTGAAAGCTCAATGCTCGGAATCGTTGTTTCTGTGCATGTAACACCTCAATTTTGGGCTTAGAAGTTTAGGGTCTGAACTGGACCGGTCTGAGAAACGGTTCGAATATAAAAGGAGGTTTTAGGGAACACCTAGTCCGGGATGCTTTAAAAATATGGAAAAATATCTAAAAATCCTCATTTAATATATATAAGAGAGTGGTGAAATCAATTTTACAAAATAAAGTTTGGAAATACTACATTTCGGTGTAGTGACCAAATTGCGATTTTTGCAAAGTTTGGTAGTGACTGTTTTGTAAAGGATTGAAACTTTGAATATTTAATGAGCTAATTTACCCAAAAAAAATTCTCCATATTTTTCCTTAATTTGGGTGATTTAATTAATGTTTTAATTAAATAAAAGAAAAGGTGAAAACTACTTTTTAACTTTCATAACTACCTTTCTCTAATTTTCTCTCATTCATTTTTCTCTCAAAATCCTATCATCCAAACACCTTTTCTCCAGCAACATTCACATTGATTTTCACTTCAATTGATGAGATTTCCACCACTCATTGGTTCCTAATCAATCTTGCATCAAATCCTTTTGATTTCCACATCGAATTTTCATGGAATTTGGCCCAAATCAAGGAGAAATCATCATTTAGAGGTAAAATTGTTCTTCTCCTCTAAATACTCAGTTCTTTACTGAAATCCCCAAGTTATCAATCCTTTATTAAAGTTTTATAAATGGTTCTCTAATGTATTTTGGATGTTAAATGATGTTAGAAATGACGTTTTATCAATCCAATCCCGAATAGGTTGTGTTTCCTAAGTTTTTGCTTATAAAAATCATGGTTTTTGAGGTGTTTTTGGTGTTCTGTTATAGCTGGAGGTATAAGGACGATTTTAGAGTTGTTTTTGATGTTAATTGATGTTTAGAAATGATTAGAAGTGATGGATCTTGGCTGGGTTAAGTTTTGGAAGAGTTTGGAGGTGATTTCAGTTGTGTTTGGTAGCCGAAATGTTGGTTTTAGGTAGAACAGCGAGTTTAGGAGTGTTGGCTGAAGATTTCAATGCATGATGATGCATTAATCCTCTGCTTTGATGTGTCTAAAATAGGGGAGACATCTTCGGACACTTTTGGAGTTGATCCGGAAGCTTAATCGGCGTTTCGGCAAGCAAGCGAAACGAAATTGGTGAGTGCGATTGGGTTAGAAGTCCATGAGGACAAAAATACAAGGTTTGGGGATTTAGGAGAGGTTTGAAACACCTTCCTAAATCTGGAAGTAAGTATGGCTTGATTTGATCTCTCTAAAGTGGTGTTTGCCCCTAAAATGCTTTTACATGCTCATGGTTTGAAATTGTTAAATTCCTACTGTTTTTATGCATGTTTTGGAGCATGAGATTATGCTTGTAGAGATGTCATGAGATGGCATGTTGCATTGTATAGATTTGAGCTTTTGGTTTGAAGCAAAGTATGATTTATGATTTGAAATGTGATGAGAAAACCTTTGAGTTATTTTGCATGAAAAATAGTAGGTGTGATGATATTTTAACACATTATATTGGCATAGATGTTGAGAAACTTACCGGATATAATTGATCGATTAATAGGATGAGAGTGCACAATAAACTAAAAATTTGTACGTGCTCTTTGGTTAAGCCAAAGGGAGATATTCCGATGATGGGCATTCCATCGGGTAGGACTTGGTGAAATACCCAAGCTTTGTGGCATGAGAGATTCTGCCATGTGAGTACGGTGATGAGAGATTCCACCGGAAGTTATGTTGCTAGAAAAGTGAGTACGGTGATGAGAGATTCCACCGGAAGAGTCTAGTGTAGAAATGTGTTCGCATATCCGAGTATTAATGAGATGCTAAATGTCAATATAAATGATGAAATGGTTTTTGTTACACATGTACCTTTGATGAAATGATTTATGCTATGAGTTATGCATACGTGTTTTGTTTAGAAATGCTTTGACAATACAAGCATGTGAATGGCCTTGCCATGAGATTTGCATTGGTTTTAATGCATGAGATAGAATGAAGGTATATGTGATTTCAATGAGTTTGCTTTGAAAGTTTTCCAAGCATGAGAAAGAGATGAGCATGTGGTTTAAAAGCTTGATGAAAGTGTTTTTCAAAAATTGCATTATTGTGTTGGTTTCTTTAAAGCATGCCTCACTAAGCATTTGTGCTTACGCTCTCTTTTACCAATAATGCAGATAATTGAGGTGTTTAAGGGCATCAAGGAAGCTAAGTTCATCCAAGAAAGTCCAAGCTCACGTATGGTGAAGTTTTCATACACTATTAGTTTTGATAAATTGGCAATGGGAACCTAAGATTTGTTTTGGGAGATATGTTAAACTCCCTAAGGTTGTGGCATGTGTGCCTTGGTTGATTTGAATTGTAAATGGCCTTAATTGCTTGTTTGGAGGTTTGATTTCCCTATTTGGTTTTGATATTAGGATGCATGCCTCTAGATTTGTGAGATTCCAAATTTGATGCTATGAAGGTGTTTAGGGGTTCTAGTTATGTACCTTATATGTTTGATGACATGTTGATATGCTTGGAGAGTCTTTTGGATGTGTTTGAACGGGTTTATGCATGAAAAACCAGCATTTGCTGCTGTTTCTGGGCAAACCGTATCGAAACACCCCCTAGTGTTTCGAAACGGGGGCCTGAAATGGTCTTCGTGTTTCGAAACGCTAAGGGATGTTTCGAAATGATTTGGCTATTGGAATGCCTCGTTTCGGAACCAGTCTTGAAACCAACCCGCGTATCGAAACGGTCAATGACGTTTCGATCCAGCGTTTCGATACGGCTGGTGGATGTTTCGAAACAGGTGACCGTTGGGCACAAATTTGAATGGTGCTGAAGTTTGCAAGCTTTACATTTTAGTCTCAAATGTTGAAGTTGCAATTTCTTGAGTTTGAGATGTTCAATTAAGATGAAATTTGGCAGAGAAGCATGTAACAAGACTAATTTCATATTGGTAACCTTAAAATCAGTAAAGACCTTCTAATTTACAGAAATTACAACTTGGTCCCTAAACTTGTATTAAGTGCAATTGAGTTCCTACATGTAATCCGATCGTTGTGCCTTTCCCAAATATGTTTTATGAGTACTCACTTAGAGTTAATATGTATCTAGACAAGTTTAAAAATAAAAAAAGGTTGTGAATCAAGGTTGACTTCCGGGTTGACTTTGGTTTTCCCCGTGTAATCTTCGTAGTTCGGGTCAACCGTCTAGGCCAGGCTAAGGGGGTTACAGTGCGTAAGTTGATCGTTGAATTGTGGGAACGAGGGGCACTATTAGTACGGGATATCAGCATGGGTGATTTCCAGAGTACGGTACTTGTATTTAGTGGGTTGTGTATTCATAGGACCTTACATAGTAGAGTCTAAAATTCGTATTTAATTTGGAAATTGTATTAATCAAGTTATATGTTCAAATATTTTAAATTAAATTGGAGCTCCTTTGTAATGTTTTTAACTATTTACCTTTGTAATTTTTAACTATTTACCTATGTTGAATACTTGAACTTAATGGATTTTATAAACATGAATGTGGTTTGACTAAATTAAGTTGAAAATTTTATAGTAACAGTTTAGGCTTGAGGCCCGAATATAACATCCGGGTCGAGGGTGTTAGAATAAAATTCAAATTATGATGTTAGAATTTTAGAAATGATATCAAAATTTTAAAAAATGATATATATTCTTTTTTAAATTATAAATATTTATAATTTTTTTAAATTTATGAGATTTCAATTGACACTCCAATAATATAAGACAAACACATTTAATTTTTGTATGTGTAAATTTTTCTTTACTTGAATTACATAATTGTAAGCCAATATCCCCATCCTTTCCAACATTATATAAGTTTTCTATTTACATTTACTTTAATTTATTCTTTTGATTAAATGAGATATTACACATTCCCATAGATAAGGACATGTAATAATTCAGATCAAATGAGGTATTTACATTTACATTTACTTTACTTTAATTTTTTTTTGATCAAATGAGGTATTATATTTACTTTAATTTAGATCAATATATATCTTAATTATTAGTTTGATTGCACTTTGTAATAATTGATTTTGATTAGGACAAAATCAAGATTAGATACAGAAGTGGTCAAGTTGCGTAATTTTAAATTTAATATTGACCTGATAAATATTTAACTTTAAAAAAATTAATGGTAAACTACTCAGGTGATCATCGAACTATTTTTACTTCTTTGGTGTGGTGGTAAAGGCTTTGGTATATCTCCCATAGGGCCCTAGTTTGATTCACTCAAGGTCATTCCATTCCTCTTTAATTTTTCTGTAACCAGGCGGTGACACGTGTCACCACTTGATTGGAGAAAAAATATATTAAATATTAAATAAAATAAATTAAAATTTGAGTAAACTTATCCAATCGGGTGATGGCATAGCTGATTGGTTGATTAATTTTATTTAATTACATTAAAATTAGGACCAAATTAATATAATAGGTAAATAATATGGACCAAATGTATAATTTTACAAATTTTTGTTAACTGCCACATCAGCCCCTGTTAGTTTTTTAACTACGATGGTCAAAATAGGACCAATTTAAAAATTTGATGATCTTATTGACAAATTGTCTAGTTCAATGATTAAAATAGGTACGCCCAAATAGTTCGATGGTCACCAAAGTAGTTTACCCAAAAATTAATTTGACAAATACAATTGGTTTAAAATTGTCATTACATAAAAATTTGAGAGGATGTCAGAGTCCCCCGGCCATAGGGATGGCAAACGGGCGGGGCAGGTGCGGATAGCACATCTCTCATGCCCATACTCATCTAAAATTTTCATATCCACCACCTACCCACTACTCATAGCGGGTACAATTTTTAAATTCACACCCGCTCATGCGGGTATATTCTCAAATTCATCCCCACACTCACCACCTAACTAGATACCCATTACCCATCTCGTACCCACCTATACTCACCCTCTCGGTAGCAACCATATCACATAAAACATAAGTTCAAGAACAATCATAAACATAAATTTAAGCTCGATCATAAAATATCATAAACAAATCAAAGTATTAAGTACATACAACAAACCAAAGTCTTAAAATTCTATAAAATCTAAATTCATAATATTCAAATTTATATGGCGGGAAGGATGCGGGGCGGGCGGGTATGGGGCGGACGAATGCGGGGCGAGTAAGGTCTTACATCCACCACCTACCCACTACCCGCGACGGGTATGACTTTTTACATCCACACCCGCCCACTACCCGCCAAACTTATACCCATCTCCACTAGTTGGGGCGGGTGCGGTGCGGAATCCACGAAATTGTACCCGTCTGCCATCCCTACCCGCCCCGTATGTAATTTAGTTATGATAGATCAGTTATGAAACGTTAGATGTTCGAATCATGACATTGTGAATTAAAAAAAATAAAATTAAGACGGACGCTCCTTTAATGAACCTTTGTAATATTTAATATAGATTAATCAACAAATAATTGAATATTGATAATTATACTAAAATGATAAAACCAACGAAGATTAGTACAAGTGGTAAGCATTTTTGTATTGCTTAAATAAGTATTAAGTAAAAGGTGTTGTGTATGAAAAAAATTTATAAAAAAAATACTCACCATCCAAAGAAAGTATGGAAAGCGAAACCAAAATAAACTAAAATGGTGTGATTGGAAATTCAATATATAAATATATTATAGTAATTTAAAACAACAATTAAGCAGCACTGCCTCTGATTGCTTGACAATAAGGCTGCAGGTAGAAAGAAACAAATAAAAGGAGTGGGCCTCCTATACATACAAGTACTCGTACATAATAGTTTATTTCAATAACAGCTTGGACTGTAAGAAAATATAATAATTTTGACTTTCAAAGGCGTGAAATTGCCAGAATCTGATCTTCTTGTTGTGGAATTTCTTTATTGACTTGCGTCGGATTCTTCTCCGCCACCTGAAAACTTTTGGCCAACGCCCGCAGCTGGAATTTCTGTATCTTCCCGGTGGAAGTCTTCGGCAATTGTGACATAAACTTCACCTTCTTCGGCACCATGAAATGCGGCAGGTTTTTCCGGCAGAAATTAATGATGTCCGCTTCCTTCACGTCCTCCGTTCGTCCACCACCGTCCTCCCGCAACGAAATGAAAGCGCAGGGGCTCTCCCCCCACCGAGGGTGCGGCATTGCGACGACCGCGGCTTCTAAAACTCTGGGGTGTTTGTATAAAACCGATTCGAGCTCGACGCTGCTGATGTTTTCGCCGCCGGAGATTATGACATCCTTTGATCGGTCCTTTATTTCTAGGTACCCGTCGGGGTGTATGACTCCCACGTCGCCGGTGAAGAACCAGCCGTTTCTGAAGGCTTTTGATGTTGCCTCTTCGTCTTTGAGATACCCTTTCATTATTCCACTTCCACGCAGAACGATTTCTCCGATGGTTCTGCCGTCGTGCGGGACGCTGGCCATGGTTTCCATGTTCTTCACGTCGACATCTTCCAGCGTCAGAACGCTGATTCCTTGCCGGGCTTTGAGTTTCGCTTTCCGTTCGTTGGATAGATGGTTCCATTTGGCTTGCCACTCGCAGACTAAAGCCGGTCCGGTGGCTTCCGTCAAGCCATAAGCATGTGTTATGTGGAATCCGAGGAGTTCCATCTTCTCTAGCAATGACGCCGGTGGGGGTGCTCCGCCGGTGAGGACTTGGACGGTGGAGGAAATCTCGCGTCGCTCGTCTGGTTTGGCCTCGATTAGGATGTTGAACACTATGGGCGCGCAGCACATGTGGGTCACTTTATGAGTTGCTATGCTTCTATACATGTCATACGCAGATGTATTGCGTATGCACACGTTGGTTCCACCTCGGGCCGCTATGCCCCAGGTGAAGGTCCAACCGTTACAGTGGAACATGGGGAGCGACCACATATAGACGGGTTCGTTCCCCATTTCCCACCCTAAAATCAAACTCAAAGTGCTTAAATACGCGCCCCGGTGACTGTAAACAACCCCTTTCGGTTCCGATGTCGTCCCGGACGTGTAATTGAGCGCGATAGGATCCCACTCATCACATACTTCAACCGGGACGAACCTGGGATTCCCATTGTAGATCAACTCCTCATACTCCAACTCCCCTAGTCGAACACCACTCGGAGAGTCCACATCATCAATGACGATCACAAGCGGCATGTTCGACGACTGACCCTGTTGCGTCGAGTCAGCCATCAACATCCGAAGCGCCTCGCTAGCCAACTGCACATACTGGCAGTCGACGAAAAAGGCCTTGGCCTCGGAGTGCCGGAGAATGGTGGCGATGTTCTTAGCATCGAGCCTGGTATTGATGGTGTTGAGAACCGCACCCGCCATAGGGACAGCGAAATGCATCTCGTACATGGCCGGAACATTAGGAGCCAAAACAGACACCTACAGAACAACATATTTTTACGAAAAGAACACACACCAATTTTCATACACAAACCACAAACAGAGTTTCAAGAGAAACTTACAACTTGGTTCTTGAGTATGTTAAGCGAGCGTAGAGACGAAGCGAGCCGACAGCAACGCTCGTATGTCTGCCGCCATGTGAACCGAGTGTTCTCGTAGATGATCGAGGTACGGTTCGCATAAGAATTGCTAGCCCTCTTGAGGAACATCACAGGGGAAAGTGGTACATAATTTGCATTGCATTTCGAGAGTCGGTCCATTGAAAGTTTTTTCCTTTTTTCTTTTGAAGAACAAGAAAGTAAAGGAAAGCAAAGAGATATGAGAATAGAAAGATTGAATTGCTGGGGAATTAGGGTGGATGGAGAAATTAATATATAGGGGGGGTGGGGGCAAGGGACACAGTTTTTACTTTTTATGGTGCGAGGAAAAAATATTAAAAAATAAGAAAAAGGGTTTTTTTAGGGAAATTGTATGGGAAATTGCAAGGAAATATGTTGAAATAATTCCTTATTTATGAAGGTTGGAATTGGAAATAAATATTGTTGAGTTGACCGGAACTACCCTTTCGATGTTCACACATCAGGCATAGGGTTGCACTGTGGCAAGTCATCAACCACTTAAATTTTGTTTTGATTTGGAATTGGATATTTGATTGTCCACCATGTGGGGCTGCTTGAATTCTCCACAATGTCTTTCATTTTTCTTGGACCCACTCCCGATTTGTATTCAATATTATTAAGATTCTGTATAATTATCCAACATCCAAAGATTTCAGACAATAACAACATACTTATTGAATGTATACACATAATTGTATTTACTTTAGTTTCGTCAAAGTTTCATGTTTATAGTCGACTGAGTCTTAGTTTAGTTGGTATTACTCCTATTGAAATATAAAGAAATCGCAAGTTCGAACGTATTCAAACGTATAATATCTTTCAATTTATGAATGAAAAGAAATCTAAATAGATTAGAGTGTTTCATAAAAAAAACTTATCGTACATAATTGTAACCAACTAAATTTTATTTATTACGTTACACATTCAATCAAAGTGTCTATGTAACTATGTTATTTAATCATTATTTTTATAATAGAAAAATATTTAACTTTGACGTTTTTTCCATACATATTACGTTAATGGTCTTAAAAAATAAGGTTTAAAACTTTAAATATGTTAAAGTATTTATACTATTTTTTTATTACAAGTATTTATACTATTTTAAAAGTTATTCTCTATATTTTATTTTTATGAAATTGAATTCATTAACAATTTTATTTTATTTTATTTGAAATTTTGATCTTTCCTCTAATCATGGTTCTATTTTACTCTTAACCGATGACATAATAATTATAAACGAAGGTAAAAATAACTTTTTAAATTTGCTATATATATATATATTATCAATTTGATCCTTAAAAAACATTAAACAGTTTATTTATTTATTTTTAAAGATTAAGTGTTATATTGATAAAAATAGTAAACACATGAGAATAAAAAATGTTTTCCCTTTTTGTGTCTGTCAAGTCAATAATTAATAGTAAAATTGAACAAAAATTAAAGAAGTACCAAAATTTTTAAATAAAAATAATACAAATTCTCAAATTTTGAAAAAATACACACACACACACACACACACACACACACACACACACACACACACACACACACACACACACACACACACACACACACACACACACACACACACACACACACACACACACACACACACACACACACACACACACACACACACACACACACACACACACACACACACACACACACACACACACACACACACACACACACACACACACACACACACACACACACACACACACACACACACACACACACACACACACACACACACACACACACACACACACACACACACACACACACACACACACACACACACACACACACACACACACACACACACACACACACACACACACACACACACACACACACACACACACACACACACACACACACACACACACACACACACACACACACACACACACACACACACACACACACACACACACACACACACACACACACACACACACACACACACACACACACACACACTATTAGTACAAGAATAAAGTGCATACATATATTTTTCTAGTACTAGTTGCTGCTAGTTCTTTTTTTCACTCACTCTCTACAACTTTGTTAAGCTTGTTTTCTCACTCTCCCGTTCTTCTTTCTTTCTTAATACACACATACAACTAGACATTACCTATATTTATAGTAGTAACTCACCGATTAAACAAAGCCAAATGTCCATGAATTTCAATTCCTACCGTCTCTGTCACTTCAATTTAATCTACCGACATTATCCTTTGCTTAATTGCCAAGGAGTTGTGCCACCAAGGCTTCAATTTGTTGCTGCCATGCCACGTCAATGCTTTGTTGTTACCATTGTTTAATTGCTAAGAATTTTTAATTAAATTTTCTTGTTGTGGTGCCACACCACTACATCTTCTCTTGCCACATATGGTTATATAGCTTTCCAAGTGGATATTTCTATATCCTCAAATCTTTGCCGACATAAGTGACTTTTAGTTGGGTTTGATTTCTAACACTCCCCCTCAAACCCAACCTTCATTCCGAGCTTTTCTTTTAATCTATAAAATATTTCAGCTTTTAACGGCTTCGTAAAAATGTCTGCAAGTTGATCTTCAGTTCTGCTGTAGATTAATTCTACGTTTTTACTCTTCACT
Source organism: Hibiscus tridactylites (assembly GCA_958450335.1). NCBI lineage: Eukaryota > Viridiplantae > Streptophyta > Magnoliopsida > Malvales > Malvaceae > Hibiscus > Hibiscus tridactylites. Next base: position 17,573,419 of record OY288273.1, on the reverse strand, counting down.
TGCTCTCGTATAAAGTGATACTTTGTATCGATGTGCTTGCTTTGGTTGTGAGAGACGGGATTCTTAGCAAGAGATATTGTAGAGTTGTTGTTAACATAAATTGTAGTCGGTTCTTTTTGTGCCAAGTTTAGCTCGTTCAAAATATTCTTCAACCACAATGCTTGGCAAGTGCACGCTGCTGCGGCTATATATTCTGCTTCACAAGTTGAAAGAGCCACCGTTTGTTGCTTCTTTGAGGACCATGAAAATGCTGCAGAGCCAATATGGAATAGGTACCCGGAAGTACTTTTTCTATCATCCAAGTCTCCCCCGTAATCGCTATCAGAATAACCAACTAACTTTGAATCTTGTGAATGTGTGTAAAATAGACCATGATCTGTTGTGCCTTTGACATATCTTAAAATTCTCTTTGCTGTAATCCAATGATCTTGTTTCGGCTTCTCCATGAATCTGCTTATCAGTCCCACAACATATGTTATGTCTGGCCGTGTGATAGTCAGATACCTTAAACTTCCAACGATGCTTTTAAAGAACGTTGGATTCACCAGTTCTCTTGTTGATTCAACACTCAATTTCATGCCTGGTTCTGTTGGCGTGGCTACTGGCTTACAACTCTCCATTCTAAATTTGTTTAATATTTGTTCTGCGTACTTCTTTTGTGATATGAATATTCCATCTTTCATTTGTTTTACTTCGAATCCAAGGAAATATGACATTTCTCCTATATCTGTCATTTCGAATTCTTTAATCATGGCTTTCTTGAAATCAATAAACATGCCTGGATTGTTTCCTGTAAAAATCATGTCGTCCACATATAAGCACACGATCATGATATCACCTCTCCATTTTTCTTTGTATATAAGGCATGTTCGTACGCACTTTTCATGATCCCATTTTTTTGGAAGTATTCATCTATTCTCGTGTTCCACGCTCTTGGAGCTTGCTTTAATCCGTACAAGGCTTTCTTCAATCGATACACTTTGTCTTCATGCCCTTTTTTAGTGTATCCAGATGGTTGTTCGATATAAAATTCTTCTTCTAGGTAGCCATTAAGAAATGTTGACTTCACATCCATCTGATAAATCTTCCATTTGTTTTGTGTTGCAATTGCTGTGAGAAGTCTGATAGTTTCAATCCTTGCCATTGGAGCAAATACTTCATCATAATCTATTCCTTGTCTTTGTTTGTAGCCTTTTGCAACTAGTCTCGCCTTGTATTTTTCCACTTCTCCTTCCTTGTTGGTATTCGTTTTGTACACCCACTTGACTCCAATTGGGTTGTGACCTTCAGGTCGATTTGTTAGCTCTCAGGTATCATTTCTATTTATTGATGCAATTTCTTCATCCATATCATTCTTTCACTTATCATCTTCAATTGCTTCTTCATATGTTATTGGATCACTGTTTACAAGTAAGCAGAAAAGTGAAATATTTTGTAATTCATAATCGTTGTACCTTTCTGGCATTCTTTTTTCTTTTGTAGACCTTCGAACTTCAGTTGGTTGTACTTCAAAATTCTCTGTGCTAGTATTACAGCTGTTGCTGCTTGACGAAGATGGGTCAATTGGATTTTGTTGATGACTTTGATCATCACCTTGTTCTTCTTGGTTGATGAAATCATCATCGTCTTTATCTTCATTAAAAAATAGTCCTTCAACTTTCTTTTCTTCTTTACTCCATTTCCAGTGATCTGCTTCATCGAACTCAACATCTCTTGAAATGATTATCTTCTTTGTGAGAGGATTATATAGTCTGTAGGCTTTGCTTCTTTCATCATAACCGATGAAGATACATTTTTCTCCTCTGTCATCGAGCTTTTTCTGGTCTGTTCAAGAACATGGGCTATGCAGTGCACCCAAAAATTTTGAGGTGTCCAACTCCTGGTTTTTTACTGTTCCACGCTTCATTTGGCGTCATATACTTAACACTTTTGGTTGGTCATCGGTTTAACAGGTAGACTGCACAACGAACAGCTTCAGCCCAAAAATTTCTTGGTAAGTGCTTCCCTTTTATCATGCTCCTTGCCATATCAAGGATTGTGCAGTTCTTTCTTTCAGCAACTCCATTTTGTTGAGGCGTGTATCTAACTGTCAGCTAATGGATGATGCCATGTTCTTTGCAGAAGTCTTCAAATAATTTTACGGTATACTCGCCTCCTCTATCATATCTGAGTATCTTTAAGTATTGACCGCTTTGCTTCTCCGCCATTGCTTTAAATTCTTTGAATTTATCCAGTGCTTCCGACTTTTGTTTAAGAACATAAACCCAACACTTTCTGCTATAATCATCAATAAGGTTAGGTAATACCTATTTTCACCAAGTGATGGGATGTCAAAAGGACCAGCGGTATCTGTGTGCACAATCTCCAATTGTCTTTGGGCTCGCAAGGATTTGCCAACTTCAAAACTTTGTCTGTGTTGTTTTCCTTTGATGCAGGCTTCACACAGTTGATTTGAAGGATTGATCTCTGGTAGTCCTCTCACCATATTTGATTTTGATAATAGCTTCAAGCCCGAAAATCCAAGATGCCCATATCGTAAATGCCACAACCATGAATCATCTTTGATTGTAGTTTTCATGCACTTGACTTCTCCTGACTCGATGTCAATAGTAAAAAGACGATTTCGAGTCATATCAACTTGAGCTATCAATTCTCCATCTTTATTTGTGATGGAAAGTGAGCGATTTTTCATCAACACCTCATATCCTTTTTCTAGAAGTTGACCAAGGCTGATGAAGTTGCTTTTCAAAGCCGGTACATAATAAACATCTGAGATGTACTTCTTTTCACCATTTTTTTGAGTAATCATGACTTCACCCTTGCCTTTGACTTCTGCGTGCGAGTCATCTCCAAATGTTACTCGACCATGGATTGTTTCATCTAACTTCACGAACAGCTCCTTTCCGCCACATATATGGTTGCTAGCACAATTGTCAATGTACCAAATATTTTTCTTAAATTCTCCATTTCCTTTGTAAGTAAGGAATACATGAGATTTTTCAACATTTTCTTCTTAAACTGCTGCTACATTATTTCTTTCTTCCTGCTTAGGAGTTGATCTACACTCGTAACTATAGTGACCATATTTGTTGCAGTTATAGCATTGTACTTGAGATTTATTTCTTTGTTAATATCTGCCTCGGCCTCTGAATCCTCGTCCACAACTTGACGTCTGAAAATTTTCACTTGTTTGAGCTGTGTCATACGATCGACCACCGTGCCCTCGTGCTCCTCGTCTTCCTCTGTATCTTCCACGATAACCACCACGATTTCCTCGACCTCTTGTGTAGCTATTGCTAGCTTCTCCTTCATTGACGTTCATCTTGCTTTGCAAAGCTTGCTCCAAATTTTCAAAATCTTCATTTTGCTTCATCTTGTGCTCATGAGCTTGAAGTGAACCCACAAACTCATCGAGCGATATCTGGGACAAATCTTTTGATTCTTCTATTGCGACAACCACGTAGTAAAATTTTCGTGTCAACGACTGCAAATTTTTTTTCCATCACTCTAACTTCGTCAAACGATTCACCATTTCTTTTTATTTCATTTGCAACGGCTTTCACACGGTTAACATAGTCATCTATACTTTTCGTGTTTTTCATTTTCAGCATTTCAAACTCGGCTCTGATCGATTGAAGACGTACCTTTTTTGCCTTCTCAACTCCTTGGAGTGATTTTTGCAGAGTTTCCCACGCTTCCTTTGCAGTTGTCGCTTCTGCAATTTTTTCAAAGGTAGATTCATCTACCGCTTGAAAAATGAAATACAATGCCCTTTGGTCTCTTTTACGAGCATCCCTTAGTGCTCTTTTCTGTTCATTGGTCAGAGCCGCCTCTGCTGCTTCGTTTTCCGGCTCAGCGTATCCTTTTACAACAATATACCAGCATTCTTGTGAACCGAGTAATGCCTTCATTTGAATACTTCAGTTGCCATAATTCATCTTCGTCAATCTCGGGATTTGGGATTAGATCATGTTCTTCATCTTCTCGTGGCTTAAACTCGAACCAAGCTCTGATACCACTTGTTGGAAGCGTTGGTGGGCCCTCGATATAATTTATAATAATTCACACAACATTATTACAAGAACAAAGTGCATACATTTATTTTCCTAGTACTAGCTGCTGCTAGTTTTTTTTTTCACTCACTCTCTACAACTTTGCTAAGCTTGTTTTCTCACTCTCTCGTTTTTTTTCTTTCTTAATACACACACATACAACTAGACATTACCTATATTTATAGTAGTAACTCACCGACTAAACAAAGCCAAATGTCCATGAATTTCAATTCCTACCGCCTCTGTCACTTCAATTTAATCTACCGACATTATCCTTTGCTTAATTGCCAAGGAGTTGTGCCACCAAGGCTTCAATTTGTTGATGTCATGCCACGTCAATGCTTTGCTGTTACCATTGTTTAATTGCTAAGAATTTTTAATTAAGTTTTCTTGTTGTGTTGCCACACCACTACATCTCCTCTTGCCACATATGGTTATATAGCTTTCCAAGTGGATATTTCTATATCCTCAAATCTTTACAGACATAAGTGACTTTTAGTTGAGTTTGGTTTCTAACAATATATATATATATATAACCAGTTGGTCTATTTGGATGAGGCGCTAGGTCTCTTAAGTAAAGTTAGAAGTTCAAATTCTGACGTTGTGAATAGAGAATATTGGGTTGAAAGGATCGCTCCCGTATTTAACCTCCGTAAAATTCGACGTAAATTTGTCAACTAATAAGTCAGATTCTGGTAATTAAGCCTAAATACATATATTTGAGTTGTTTGAGTTTAAACTCAAAATCCCATGTCAAACAAAAATTTAAAATTATTACGGAACCGACAATTCATTGACTACACCAACCATATTGAGCTTAGAGTGGGGCAACGGATTTATGAAGTTTGTTGAATATTTTCTCACTCTTTGAATGCTGATTCTCAGGTTCTTGGAAAGTCCAACTACATATTCAAAAGAAAACCCGAGTCATCATCTTCTATGTATTCAACCTTGTTTGTCACGTAAGTTTTGTTTTATTATTATTATTACTATTATTATTATTATTACTATTATTATTTGTTTAACTACCGGTATTTGACTTATTGGCTGATTAATCGGGACGAATTTTGTAGAGGCTCGATATAGGGACGACCCTCTCAACCTAATTTTCTTCATTTACAATGTCAAGATTCGAACTCATAACCTTACTTGAGGGACCTAACGCCTCATCCAACTGGACAAACTGGTTGTTGGTTAAGTTTTGTTTTATTTAATAAAAGAGTATGGCTCATGTGCTATAATTCTTTTAATGGTTATGAAAATACTAGTTGGTTTAATAGGACAAGACGTTAGGTGTTTTAAGTGAGATCATAGGTTTCAATATTGACGTTGTGAATAGGGGCAACTCAAAGATTATGTGGTCTTGTACAAATTATTAAAATGGACTCCTCAATTTTAAAAGAAAAAAATGTTTGTTGAATTGTTGTGTGCGTGGTAGAACGACTTTTAAATAAACAATGAATCTAACAAAACTCAAATTCATGAAGTACAACTACATTTTATTTTCCTCGTGTGTCTTATCATTAGTCCAGAACTAATTTTGTGTTTTTTCACTTGCAAACATTTAACCCAACTTATTTTCAAGGGCCATGTGATAAAACATTATTTATGCTTATCTCTAATTTATGTTAATTGATATAAATTTAAAGAAGACATGGAAGACAAGGAATTTCAATCTTAATTTATGATATGACTACGACCATAGTTTTACAATTCCAAATAAATAAAATTCCAAGTCAATTTGATTGTACGGTGACATGAATTAAAAATGAACTTACTAACTAATGGTAATGTATTAATGTTATTAATTCTACAGTTTCAGGTCTTTCTGGTTCCTCCGAGCCCAACCTACATGACTGATGACATAGGTAATTCATCAATAACATGGATGAAATCTCGGCCAAATAATAGGTTGGAGTTTGAGTTCAATTCATATTTATTTAGTGAGTTATTTAAATGTGATTTATTGTAGAAATCAATAAGTAATTGTAGTGAAAAAGAATCATGTTTATCTTAAAATATATAAATTCGAGCAGTTGTTTTATAAAATATGTGTATTTTATCAAAAAGTTAAAGAAAAATGTAAACATTTAACTATAATTTTGGGACATCTGGTGCAATTAGCATGACATCACTTCTTATTTGATACAATTTGAATAGATTAACTCATTATTTGATTCTTTTGGAAGATCAACTCCTTTGTAAGCACGGGCGGACCCTTATGAGGTGGGATTTGTCCTCCAAAAAACTGGTAAAATTGATTTTTAGTCCTTGAAAATTTTTAAAATTTTTAATTTGGTCCCTTCAAAAAATTTAAAAATTGTTATTTTATTTAAAAAATTTGAAGAATTTTAATTAAGTCCATCATAAAATTTTTAAAATTTCCCATTAAGTTTCAAATTTTTTGAAAATTTTAATATAAACATGTAAAATTTTTAAAAATTTTAATAGGTCTCCTCAACCTGGGTTACCAAGATATACTCCTGTTTGTAAGCCACTTCTAAAAGATTAGCCTCAATTTGAACTTTTTTGAACAATTTTTACCAAGGGGGAGGAAAAATTTGCTCCTAATGAGTATTTAACCCACAACATATAGGAGAGAGAAAGATGTCAACCGAGAGCTTTTATAAAGAAATTTGTATAATATATTTTAAAATTCCAACTTTCTTTTGATAAAAAACCCCACTAATTTGAGATCCACTAATTGTCCTAATGGCTAATGATGCTCATATTGTCCCATTATGTATGGGTTTGAATCCCGGTATGAGAATGTAATACCTCTCTATTTTAAAAAACCACTAACTTTGCACGAACCAACTTGCCTTAGTGGTTAAGGGAACGGTTGTTGTTCCTAGATGTCACGAGTTCGAGCACCAGCAACCCCAAAAGGGTGATTGAGCATGCATTGTCAAATTAATTTTATTAAAATGTAAGAAATATCTAAAATTACAATAAAAGTATATGGATTTTAGTTACACTAACTATTATAATTCGTATACACTAAAATTAATCATTACACACTAATTAAATAATTAATACAAGACCAAAAACTAACTAATTAACTCACATAATTTACACATGAGTCGGACTATTTTATGTATTTATATAAATTCAAAGCTATATTTGGCAAGTTTTGGAGAAAGTAAACGTCAAAACTGAAAAGTAAAGAAAATGCTTTGGTTTGTTTTGCACTATAAACAAAATGGGTCCGATGGCTTAGACCGCTTATGTGTTGAAAATCAAGTGGAGGCAACCTTTCTACAGATACGGACCGGACTGGAAAAAAGCATATCCACCACTCAATTTTGTTTCTATTTTTCTTTATAAATCAGTACTAATAAGAGTTAATTGCACCATAAGTCCATTAATTATTACTCTCATTTTAAATTGATTCATAATTTTTTAACATTATAATAATTTCATCTCAAACTATGGCTCTCTATCTAAATTGGTCCCCAAACTTTTGAATGTTCTAATTTCATCCTCAAGCTATCAATACATGCTAATCGTATCTCATGGCAATAGAATTGTTATAAAAATTGTTAATCGCCAAGTAAAATATGGTGTGGCATAACCATAATTAACGAGAGATGTGATTATCTTATACATATAGTTTGAGATAAAATTGAAATGTTCAAAATTTGTGGACCAATTTAGAATGAGGGTCATAGCGTGAAGATGAAATTGAAACGTCCAAATGTTTAAGACTAATTTGAAATGAGGGTCATAGTTTAGGGATGTATGGTACAATTAGCTCTAATAATAATAAGAAATGGTCCTTTTCATCTTCCAATAATTATGTGTACAATTGAATCAAAACAAAAACTTTATGGGTATAATTGATTAAAAATCAAAATTTCTTGTGTATAATTGCAAATTAAATTTATATATAATTTTTTTACTTATTTATTATTAAAATATAACATGTTCGGGTTTAATGGAATTTCATTAACAATGTTATCGATTGGACTTTGATTTTTGAAAATCAAACAAGTAGAGTGACTGAATTTTAAATATATAGAGAATGAAGGGATTAGATGCAAAATTAGACCTATAAGAAAATAAAGAATGTGAAAACTGGCAAAGCCACCTTGACACTGTAAACTTCCAAGGAAACTTTTCTTTTTTTCCGTTCAAACTTCAAACTTCAAACTTCAAACTTCAAAGCTTGAAGTCTTTGTCTAAGACTAACTAGAAGCTGGTCCTTTCCATTAGGATTTTACTAGTAGTTTACAAATTCTTGGTCAGCCACTATAGCTTTAGGGAAAAGAAAAAAAAAAGGCAAAAGCAAAAGAATTGAATAAAATTATTAATTATCAGTTGGTTTAGTTCGATAAGGCTCTAAATCTTTTAAATAAAATTAGGATTTTACTAGTAGTTTACAAATTCTTGGCCAGCCACTATAGCTTTAGGGAAAAAAAAAGGCAAAAGCAAAAGAATTGAATAAAAATATTAATTATCAATTGGTTTAGTTTGATAAGACTCTAGGTCTTTTAATAAAATTGGGGGTTTAAATTTTATATATTTCTTTAATATTTTGGAAATGCATTTATAGTTCGAACAATAATATAATTAAAGCCTCAAACTCACTTTACTTAAAGTGATCATTTCTGAAAAATCTATTTTAGTCCCAATATTTTATTTTCTTTCATTTTCGTCCTAAAAAAATCAAAATCGTCGGTAACTGTACAAATCATCCATTTCCCTAAATAATTCTCGAAATACACTATTTTTCTATTTTATTTATTTTACATTATTTCCCTAAAAGCTTTGTACTCTTATAATTGTGGCCACTTGTTTCTCCGGTGGAGATCGCAATTATGCAAATGGCAGGCTTTTCCTTTGAATAAAATGGTGAAATTCTATTTTTGATCCCTCTTGAAGATTAATAATTTAATTCAAATTCTTTTAACGTAAAAAATTTATTTTTGGCCTCAAACAATTATTATTCTTATTCGAACTCCTAAAAATTATTAACTTTGTTTTTGTATGCACGACCACAAGCTTATAATACATACTCGCATGGATGGACCGAAGGTGGGCTAAAGGGGGCGGTCGCCCCTTGAAAATTTGAAATCCGTATATGATTTTAGAAGCTTTTTTATGTATTTTCTATTAAAAATCTATTTTCGCCCCCTAAAATTTTATAGATTCACTCCTAACAAAAAGTCTTACGTCCATCCTTGCATACTCACACCAATCACCATTGGACACGCACACACAAAAAAGACTCTACCACAACCAATTGTCATTCAATACACTAAAACTCTTCCAAACCAGTCTTAGAACCTTCCATTCTCTTTCTAAACCTTCAAAACTATCCTACAAATAGGATGGGCAAATAGTCGGTTAAACTGAATCAATTATAATGTCGAAATTTGAATCCATGATCTTATTTAAAGGATTCAGTGTCTTATGTTACTAGGCCAATTTGGTTGTTGATAACAAATATGTTGTTTTTAAGCAGAAAAAAAGTTAAACTAGTCCTGCAATGAATAGTTTGCATGTATTTTGATGTAAAATTGTTAAAAATGTGTTTGTTATGGGATATTATATGTAAAATTGTTTAAAAAATGTGTTTGTTATGAGATATTATATCTTATGATTTGAGCTACGTCAAAGAGTGAAACTAAACATTATTTATTGAGAGGTCATTTAAAAAAACTTTAAATTTAGAAGCATCAATAACGAGTTTCATTAAAGGTGTAAAAGAACGATTTTATAATAAAATTTTTCAATTTTCAATATTTTTGTGGGGTACCGTAGCCCCAATAACCTCCACTGTGTCCTCCTCCTAACTACGTCGCATTAGGGTGTGCAATACTTGACTCGAAAAAATTAAATTATTCGACTTAACTCGATATTAAAATATTCGACTCATAATTTCATAAAATCCACTCGAAAAAGTTCAAATAAAGTTTGAGTTATAAAATAGAAATTCAAATAACTTGGAAAACTAAAAATTTTAGTAATTAGTGAATCAGTTTTTAAGTTTGAGTTAAGTCTCTAAGTTTTGCCTGATACATATCACATATGAAGAAATATATTTGTCTATTGTATATGATTATAGAAACTCATTTAAATTGAAATTAATTAGTACCGTAACATTATAAATGTTTACAATTAAATTTGAACAAAAACTCAAGCAACTCGATTCTACTCGAATTTTTTTAAATAAAATTTAATTTATAAAATATGACTCTTCAACATCACTAACTCAAAATTTTTTTATTCAACTCAACTCGTTCGAATGTTCAACTTATCATATGTCGTATGATTACAAGACTTGCACATGCAATGGATAGTTTCAATGTATTTTCTTGTAAAAATGTGTTGTCATGGGATATCACATGTTAACGTGTTAAAATGCGTTGAGATGAGCGTGATTTTATAATTTGAAGAAGAAAAAAAAAACATTTCCTCGATTGAGTCTCGATTCAAGCGATATAATTATAATATTAAAAACGTAAAGTAAAATATAATTTTTAATAGTCTAAAGGTAATTAGAATGTAGTACTTGTTCATAGATATTATTAATTCTTTAACAATGTTCACACCTTGTAGATAAAAACAATTAAACTCGGTCTACTAAGATGAATATTATCCGGTTTTCACTGAAATCACTTGTTAGGTTCAAGCTCAAACAGATTTAAATGTTTATTATCATTCGATTCTAATAAATATAAAAAAAAAAGAATGAGAATTTTCTTTTTAAAGTATAAATTACAAATAAATATAAATGTGTTGTTGCATCGTGAAACGCGAGAAAGCCATTGCTCTCGTAACGTTTGACATTTAAAACACAACAAAAGCCAATGCCAATGAGTTCCACACGACGCCGTTTGATGTTGACCGTTGCTTTGCTTTAGGAACGCAATAAATTGGAGTTGACCGAATCCTTTTCCCTTTCTTTTTGAAATATGATTTGTGTTTTACATTTGAATCCTACCAATTAAATTAGAGTTTTTGGGTTTAGGTTATAAAGTATAAAATTTAAGGTTATAGTTAAAATTTAGAGCTTAAGACTTAAGGTGTTAGGGTTAGAATTTTAAATTTTATAGTTTAAACATGAAGGGTCGTGTAAATTTCTTTTATACAGCTTGTGTATCAAGATATAACCCTATATTTATATGGTAAATTTAATGATTATATTTCCTAAAGAATTAAATATATATATATATATATATATATTAAAATTCTATCAACAATGATCGATGGAGAGAGAAAATTTATTTACAAATGTTATTAAACACAACTTTAATCCTAAAAATACCATTACAATACTAATTATTATTTCAAAATGAGGTAATTTAATAACTTTCAACTGTGTGGTGTCTAATTAACTCGTGACACTAAATTCAGTTAAAATTTAAATTATTAGTATAGATTAACAACGATCCGATGTAAATTATGATAAAGTATTTTATACTTTTAAAAAGACAATTCAGTTATGAATATTAAAGATGATATTGTCAAAATGGATGGCCATACTCCAAACATGAATCCTGAAGTGATGATTTATTAATAAAGTTATGCATATAAACCTTGATAGAAATAACAAATGGAGTGGAAACATAGCTCAACAACCAATATCCGTTAACCTATTTTCATTTGTTTTCAGTGTGGAAGGAGTACTTTACCTCCTTTAAAGTTAAAAGTACTTTATTTCCTTGTAAGATTTTTTATTTTTGAGAAACTTCCTAACAAGTTAGTAAAGAACAAGGTAAAGTGGGTAATTTACAATTTAGATCACTGAACTTAACATCCACTTTCATTTACATCACAAACCTTTAATTTAATCAAATTACATCATTCAACTTTTATTATTTATAAATAAAGTCACTTTTATTGAAACCATTAAATAATTCTAATGAAAAAACTGAAACCAACACTTTTATGTAACATATTATCATCAAAGAATGTATAATTGATAATTTTAATAAATTTCTATGAGGATTTTCTAAAAAATTTCATTTAAATAATTTCAAAGGAAAATTAACTAAATTTCCTATAAATCCTAACAAAAATATTTAAATTACTAATTAAACATTATTTATCAATGATATATGAAAAATATGTTAAATAAAAGTGTCAATTTTAATTTTTTATTATAATTATTTAATGGTTTCAATATAAGTGACTTAATTTATAAATAATAAAACATGAATGATATAATTTGATTAAATTAGAGGTTTGTGATGTAATTGAAAGTGGAAGTTAAGTTTAGTGATTTAAAATGTAAACTACCCGGGTAAAGTTTTCAAAGGTTTATTAAATTGTATCATGAAATATTCATTTTGGTCATCAAACTTTCAAATGACATAAATGATATTAAGTTCTGATTTTTTTTTGTAAAATGATCATTGATTCGTTAATTGTCGTTAAAGGGGTGGCATGTTAGTTAATAAAACTCGTATAATAACATATTTAGTCATTCATATTTATACATTCAAGCAATTTAGTTCTAATTAAAATAAATAAATAAATTTAGCCCTCATTATTTACACATTCTATCAATTTGGTCGCAGGGACGAAGCCAGGATTTAGGGTTGGGGGACAAACTATAAATGTTTGAAAGTGAGGACAAATTCATAAATAAACTAATTTTTAAAGAAATTCTTAAAGTGGAAAAAAATTCTTCGGGGTGGGGGAGATTGCCCCTCCCAACCCCTATGTAGTTCCGTCTATGTTTGGTCGTACTTATGCATCCAATAAATTCATAGAATGCATATATAATGTAGGCTAAATTTATTAAAATTTTTAGTTAAAACTAAATTTATTGAATGTATATATATGAAAGGCTAAATGTGTTACCACGTCACCCCTAATGACAAGTAATGATTCACTTACCATTTTGTAACAAAAACTTTATAACATTTAAAAATTTAAAGATGAAAATAAACATTTTTAAATTGTTTAGCAACTATTTGTGAAACTTCAGCCCAGTACTGATAGATGTGATTTATATTAAGAATGAAGTTAATCATTGTGTAGTATAATGATTAACTTTATAACATTTTTTTGAATAGTCTAAATGTGATTATAAGATAATATTTGTTCATATATATTTTTAACTTTTTGACAATGCACACACACCGTATAGACAAAGCGATTGAATCTGAGTTTTCTAAGATAAACATCACCCGCTTTTTCACTAGGATCACTGGTTAGATTCAATCAAAACAATTTTTAATAGAAATACTGACTAGAACTTTATTTTTTTTACATATGTCATCTCATATAACAGTACACGTGTATTTCACGTAATTTTTTTTTCTAAAATTTTTAATTTCGTGGATAAATCTATGGTTATCATTGTAGTTGTTACTAAGAATCTTAAACGTGTGGTGCATTGATAACCTTATATGTTACTTATATTAATCAAGCCCCTATTATATTTTTCCGACATATAAATCAATGGAAGACCTTATTCAAAGTACCATAAGATATGGTAGATATTATTCAAAGTACTATAAGCTATCAAATATGTGAAATAGTAGGATGTGGTTGAGAGAAAATTCCTATGGATGTGCCTCACCTATTGTTTCTCATGGGCATAGACATCATTTAAGGGTTTTTTTCTCTCACCAATCTTTTGTTAGAGTACATTTTAGGGATTTTTAATTGAAAACTAACTTCTTTTTAAAAAAAAAAACTAGACTTACATAATAAATTGGCCTCTATCATTTGGGGTGTTCAAATTTTCTGTTTGATTATTAACGAATCAAATTATCTAAAAACGAATTAATTTAATTTTTAAAATTTTTAATCATTAACTGAATCATTTTTTAAAAAAAAATTATTGACCAGACTAAACTAAATTCAGCCAATTTTTGATTTAACCAATTTTTTTTTTAAAAAATATTTTTTTAGTTTGGATTGAAAACAGAAATTCAAGTATTAATAAACTGAGAATGAGTTTCTTTTGTGTAGTTCTAGTCTTTATTTTTTTTTCTTTTTTGGGTTGGACTTAATATTGAGATTGAAATATAAATATTGGATTTTAAATATTATGAGATTTGGACTTAAAATCTAAAATATGTTAGTTATATATTAAAATTTTGATTAATTCAATTAATTAATCAACTTCGAAGCAAATTAAATGATAATTGATTTTTTTTAAAAATATTTAACCACCCATCGATCAAACATTGTGATGATGATTTTAGTTCGGTGGGTTAATTCAGTTTTTACCACACAATAAACACCCTACCCTACTTGACATAACAGGCGGTAATCATGTAAGCTCTAGGGTGAATTGTTATCTCAGTTGAGCTCTTATTTGAAATTTTGGGATCAAATAAGACCACAAAATTGAATAGATATCTCATATAAATTATTATTTAAAAATTTTATAATCAAGTTTTGATTTCTTATTTAATTACAAATATTTAAATAAGAACCGAGTTGTGACAACATTTCACTCAAAACTTACTTAATTACCGTTTAATTAGACATGATCCAGTCCGTTATATAGGCAAAAAGCTATTCAAATCAAAGGTTTGATAAAATAAAAGTTTTTAAAAGTTCATTTACAATATAAATTTGGATAATATTTTGCAAACATGTGGAAGTATACTAAGTAGAAATTATGATTATATCTTTTCGCTAAAATAATTTCACGGGGTTAGAATAAATTATTTAATTTATTACAACTGTCGTCCCTTAAAGTTGTCATTTATTTATTTATTTTGTTAAATTTCATAAATTTCGACCACAAATTTTTTTGTATAATTATTTATATCTAACTCATTCAACGACTAATCTGGATCGAACAGTGTGGAGACTCATTATGGGGTAACCCTCCAAATTCCATTCACAACCAAAATTTGAACTCCTGACTTTACTTAAGAAATCTAGCGCACCATCCAAGGGTGTCGGTTAAACTTTTACTATAATGTTTTGATTGATAAAAAGATGAATAGTTAATAGTTTCATAAACTATAATGGACTGCATTTATTCATAAGTAAACCTATGATCAGTATTAAAACATTACAAATGAAATCAAGACAAACTTGTGTTCAACTATGGAGAAGGCAGCTTCCTTTTTTAAGCCTTCACCTTCTCCATTTGACAACTATGGAATCAAATTACACAAATTGGGGTCAGCAGATGAGATGAGTTAGCACAACAATGTACACAAAACCAAAGAAACAGTGAAGAAAAACCCCATTTTTTTCCAACTCCTAGCCTTGGCCTTAATCAACAAACATTTTTCCCTGTTAATGTCCTTAAAAGCAATGAATCCATCCCCCATTTCCCCATTCATGGCATCTTCTTCTTCCTCGGTACACGAGCCATGCATTACGAGAAGCACAAGCATGCACAGGAAGGTACACAAGGCTTTCCTGCATTGCTTTGTGTAGGCCATGGCTTCCGTGCACTTTCCATATGCAAATGCATTGAACTTTGTGAACAAAGTGCGGTCTCCTTCGTCGTGTGGTGTTGCCTCGTTGAATCGGAAGCTGGTTGCCGTCACCGCGTTTCGGTGCACTTTGACGGTTTGAGATGGCAACGTGTGGTGGAACAGTGTGTTGGCGACTTGACGAGTTGAGACGAGCATTCCGTGGCTAACTTTGATGTCCTCGACGACGTCGAAGCTTGGCGAACTCGCGAGATCGTCGATGGTGCCGTTGTCTAAGAAGTGATCGTCGGGGTCATCGTTGATGAATCCTCGAGTGAAATCTTCTATTTCTGTGTTGTTGATCCTTGTGTTATCGAATTCAATAGTGTTATAATCATGTCCACTTCCTGCATGCAAAAAGAAAGAATTTTTAAGGGTATAACTCGGTTTAATCCGACTCGATTATTGATTATTAAAATTCATAATCAAATCGATCGACTTAACGATAATATATTATTTATAATTTATTTAATTTAGATATATATAAAAGAAAACCGACCAAATCAACCAGCTTAACATTCGCCTCCGACATAAGACTCTATACTTGTGGTATACGTACCTTGAATGCCATTGTCTTCATTTCTTGTAAAGCTTGAAATATTCTCAATTGGAACAACCTTGTTCTCTTCCATGAAACAATACTGTGATTTCAATCAAATGAAGGAATAAGTAAGAATTGTGCTTCAAAACTATAAATGTCAAATTTTGGTTTTGGTCCCTCTACTATACTTAAATTTGGAATCTAGTCATTGTACCTTTTTTCTTTTCTAAATGTCATTGTATTTTAATTTGGTATAATTAGATCCTCTGCTTTATAATCTCATTAGTCGGTTCAAATAATTAAATATGTTAATTATTTCAATTAAAATATCAACATGATTTAGAAAAAAAAAAACATTTCAAATCATATGCCCACATGGATTTTTTTTGTACTCATGGAAAAATCCCTTTAGTGGATAGGAGGGGGTGCCCCTCCCAAATACTTTGGTATAATAACATTTTAAGTCTTTTTTTAGTTTAAATATTAGTCAACTAAAGTATTTGTCCCTCCTAATTTTTAAATTTAAAGGCTTAATAAATTATTGCTCTTCCCAATGTTTGATCTTAACTCCACTCATGTCTGTATTGGACATGTGTTTCTAAGAAAAATTTACGCCAGTATTTTAAACTAAATCGTGTTAACTATATGGACTAACTAAAGACATCATGAAACTAAATAAACAAATTAAAGTATAAGGACAAAATCTCAAATTTGAGTACAGTAAAGGGACCAAAACTATAATTAAACCAAATTATAAAAACGCTTGTAAGAAGAGTTACCTGCTCAAGATCTTTGCTTGACATTCCAACCCATCTTAAATTTTCAGACATTCTCTCCTCACTCATGTCCATTGACCTTGTAATGGATTCTTCGAAAGGTTTATGCAAGTATTGTGGGCAACTCATCTCCTTCACTTCACTTTGGTACATGCTTTTGGCGGTCATAAAAGTGAAATCATCGGCATTATTGCTTGAACTAGCTCCCCATGCATCTCCATGGCCGGCGGTTGGGTTTATCATCTCCTGAGAAACATGAGCAACCGAAAGAATCTCCTGCAGTATATCGGTTTCATGTCGGCTTTCACGAATCGGACCCGTCGGCATCAGCTTATAGTTGGTGACCAGTCCACCTTGAGGGTAATCTTCCACCTCTAATGGAGGCAATGCCAATCGGTGTTGTAGCCTTGCACATTCTAGTGCTACATCAACCTGTAAAGAAATAGTGCATCAATAAATGATTAACGTACTGATTTCGATTTTGTTTTTATTTAGGGTTTATATTTGATGAAGTGCTGCGTATGAATTTATGTACCAATAGTCGCATATGGAAATAAAATGAAACCGTGATGTCAAATTCCTTAACTTCAAAATTGACAACGACTTAAGAAGTAATTAAATCAAAAAAATATATTAGGGTTTAATTTGTCTAATTTTAGAATTTATGTGGATTTAAAAAGTAATTAAAACAAAACTTACTTTCATTGATTTCAAAACTAATAAGGACTTAAAGAGTAATTAAACCAGAAAATTCGAGGTGAGCTAGGACTTAATTACATTACTTTCAGAACTATCAACCACTTAAAAGTATTGAACTAGAACATTTGAGGTGAGCTGGGGATTAATTACAATGATTTTAGAACTATCAACGACTTAAAAAGTAATTGACCTAGAAAAACTGAGAAGAGTTGGGGCTTAATTACATTGATTTCAGAACTATAAGGGCTTAAAGAGTAATTAAACTAAAAAAATTGGGTGTCAGGACCCCTCTCAACATTAACCTAGTTCCATCCCTACTAATGTGAATCAGATATTTCAATTTCTAATTCATTTAGATTGTACGAATAGTTTACCTTAGATGGATGATAGGGCAAGGTTTCGTAGTTCGAAAACGATGTGTTGGCTAACCCAAACGCATCTTGGGACAAAGATTGCATCCATCTAACATCGTTGGCATCGCATATGCCAATAGATGTTCGACCGAGACTACTCGACGGACGAGTATCGATCGGAATCGTGAAATCGGGACTCTCTTCGCACCTGCCCTCGGAATACAATTCGAGGCTCGACGAACGTTCACAAGCGATCTGATTCGAACTCGAAACATGTTGGTAATGCTCTCCACCAACCTTGGGGGGGATTGCAGTTTTCTTGAACACACGGCAAAGAGCATAAGCATCCTGCAGGAGGAACCAATACATATACAGTGATTTCATCATTTCATGCAATTCAATATACGACCAAAATGAGTATTAAATTGAGGCCGCAAGAAACGTAACGGTTTTGGAGGTCGCCGCAACACTATAAACCGTAATCACATTTAAATCATAGTTATTTTGGCCACAATGTCCGCAACCACAATTTAATACTTCACAAAATAAAATATAAAGTTACCTGCAAGCCTAAAGAAGCCGATTCGCACTCTCTTTCGTCGAGCCGGTATTCGTGCATGACCCAATTCGTTCGAGAACCGTGTGGTGCACGTCCCCGGTAGTAAACCAGGGTTTTCTTCATCCCGACAGCACGTGTTTGGGAGTTCACTTTCCTGTCTTTCCCGGTGGCTTTCCAATACCCGGATTTTGTTGCTCGGTTAGTCCTTGATCCGTTCGGGTACTTACGGTCCCGAGGGCTGAAGAAGTACCACTCCATATCTTTGCTAGGTAACAAGGATCTTCCTGCAATATGATATGTTCATTAATTTTCTGAAATGATTTATAAGTGTCGGAAAAAAAAGAAGACAGAACTGTAGCAGAAATATTCATATACAATGCAAAAGATGTGCACCCAATCAGAGTTTTAAATTGAGATTGCAGTTGTTTGCGGACATAACAAATACTATTACGCTGCAAACACCTATGTTAGGACGGTGTAGCTACCCGCTATACAGTAGCTGTTAAAGAGTCAAATAGCATTCCGCTATCAACAGCAGCGGCACAGTTCGAAACTGCTATTGCAAAAAATAGACATCCACAAAGACTGTTATTATAATCGTTATGTCTGTAACCGCGATAAAACATCGGAATCAAAAAACGCCACTGCAACGCCAATTTAAATTCTTGGGGGCCGCTATTGTGGCAGCGAACTGCTATTCGAATCCTTGCACCCAACAGTAAGAAATAGTATCAGAAAATGGAAGGAAATGAAAACCTGGTAAGTCCCAAGGCTCGCACTTGTAGAGATCGACTTCAGGAATGATCTCCAATTCAATCTTGCGTCCATTGATCTTGTTCTTGAGGTAATAAACGACAAGCTCCTCGTCTGTGGGATGGAACCTGAAACCAGGCGGCAACGAAACAGCGCTCATCGTTTCGATACCGGTATTCGGAAAGCCAACTGGGTTTTTTCAGACAGATTATCCCCGGTCTTGACTGCTGTGTTAAAGAGACAAAGAAAGCGAAAGGATTTAAAGAAGAAGATAGGAAGAAAGATGAAGACAAAAAGAAGAAGGAGAGCAGAGCGCCCCACCGCCCCCGTTTGGATTGCTTTTTGTAGTAATATGGTGTAGCTTTTGCTTTTGCTTTTGGTTTGATGTAACCGATGATTCCTTTTCCCCTTTGCAGGAAAATCGTTGGTTTGAAGATTTTGGGGTTAGGTAATAGGTTTGCTTTGGGTTACGATTATCCCATGCTTCATGCATTGTGCTTTCTCCGAATCTGGGCTACGTACCTCTCCACGTGGCGACACCCCGTTTTTTGACCCTTTTAAACACTAAGTATCTGGGTTTTTTTTGGCGACGCCTTGCTTCATTGGTTTCTTCTCCATTCACATTCGAGCTTCCGAGCTTACTTGAACCTGAAACTTTGTCCAATTTTCTGTATTATTTGAGTATGATTTAAGCCAAGGACGAAGTCACGATTGAGCTATGAGAGAATAAGTTAAATTAATTTTAAAATAAATAGAGTTTTAAAATATAATTAAATCATAAAAAATAAGAAATTTAACGTTTAATTTCTCTAATTTTAAAATATAAAGGTCTTAGAAAGTGATTAAACCAAAAAAATAGAGGTCAATGATTAGTTTAATTAATTTTAACTTAAATCTTCTTAAAAAATTAAAAAAACAATTTATTTTGGAGGAGAAAAACTTAAACATTTAAAAATAATTAAACTATTCACAGTTGGGGGACAAATGATGGCAGATGGGTACTGTTTCATATGTTCCGCACCGCACTCACCCCAGTTGGGGTGGAGATGAGTATCAGTTTGGTGGGTAGTGGGCGGGTGTGGATATAAAAAGTCGCACCTGCACCGTATCTATTCGCCTACTAACTACCCACCATATGAATTTTGGACCATTTATATTTGTAGACTTGACTATGCCTTTTATTATGGTGTTTTATGTATTAAGATCTTGGTTTATTATAAAATCTATGTTAATCCTTAAGTTTGTAGACTTTGAACTCAATTAATATAGTTTGATAAAATGATGGTTTGTGATCAAGCTTGAATTAATCAAATTGTATGTTTATAATATGTGTGGTTAAGTAAAATTTATACAGGTGTAAATATACTTTAGTTAAGTTAGTTGTAGTTAGTTAGTTAGCTGTAGTTAAGTAGAACTTATACCGATGAAAATGTGCTTTAGTTAAGCTAGCTATCGTTAGTTAGTTAGATGTAGTTTTTTTGTTTAAAAGTAGTTAGATGTAGTTAAATTTATACCGGTGTAAATGTATTATATATATGCACTTGATCAATCAATAAAGTATATGAAGTTTTACTCTTCTTTACAAAAGTCTATGATTTATTTTTACATAATTCGTTATTAGTAGTTGCTTGCATGCGGGTACGGATGGGTACAATCACGTACGAGTTGAGTGGTAAGTGTCCAGTTGGGTAGTGGGTGTGGGGATGGATTTGAGAATGTACATGCATGGGCGAGTATAGATTTGAAAATTTTATCCGCCGTGGGTGATGGGTAGGTGGCGGATATAAAAAATTTAGGAGAGTATGGGTATGGGGAGGGTATCCGCACCTGCCTCACCCGTTTGCCATCCCTAAGGACAATTGCATCTCTTACCCATTTTTGGCTCCGTTCCTAATTTAAGTTTTTTATATTCGATAATCATATTCGAATCTTAAAGATAGAGAAAGGTAGCCATTAAGAAAAGATCAGTCTTTGAGAGGATACCTTGATTTCTTTTAAGTGTTGATAATGAATCATACGATGATACATTAGGAAGAATAAATTCATTTCGATTTAAGAATGATATGGACATACTTAACTTGTTTATCAAAATTTAAAATTTGGGATAATTTTATGATGTTATTGGGATTCAAATAAATTAAGGCAATCAATATAATGTATGTACTATTTTTGTTATGGGATCCATATATCGGTCTTGTGTCTTTTAGTGTATAATTTTTATTGCATCATTTTGACAGGAAAATATATTAATTTCAATTACATATAATAAATATATTTATATAAAAATGTAAATCTTATTAATTAAATTCTATAGCTTAATTAAGTAGTTATGTTATTTTTAAAATATAATAACAAATACATAAAATAGTTAAAATAAAATGTATTAAAAATAATTTAAAATATTAAAATCTTATACCAATCACTACAAATTGATATAAACTGAAATTAAAATTTATCAAAAAAAAATATAAACTGAAATTAGACATGGTAAACTTGACCGAGACCCAAATTGATTTACCTGACCCAAGATTCAATATAGACTCGAGTATGATGATCTAAATTTGACCCAAACCTAAAGTAAATCGAACCGAATTTTAGTTAAATAAAAAATTAACCCGAATCAAAAGCAAACGATACTAAAAATCAACCCAAACTGAAAGCAAACAAAACTAAAAATCAACCCGAACAGAAAGCATTACAAATTTGATTTGCTCAAATATATATGTTTTATTCTCCTTTTATATTAGGGTAAACTACATAAATGACCATCATATTATTGGTAAAGTCGCGATTTGACCACCTTACTTTTTTCTAAGCAATTAAACCACCAAATTATTTAATTTGTTGCAATGTGACCACCAGCCGTTAAAACGGAAGGGGTGACGTGGCAATTAATAAAATTGGTATAATTACACATTTGGTCCCCACTATTTTTACATTTTATCAATTTGTTCCTAATTTTAATAAATAAAATAATTTTATTATTTAATTAGGCTACGACATGTGTCGCCGTATTATTGGAGGACTTTATTTATATATTTTTAATTTAATAACGTGTCACCAGATTGAAGGAGCAAAAGTAAAGAAAAAAGAAACTTACTTCCAGTAGGGTTTGAACCTAAGTCCATTAGGTTGAAAATGAGCACAACTACCACTAGACCAAAGCTATCCTTGTGATGTATATTGTATTGTACAAAATCTAATATATATCTTAGTTTGTTACTCATGCCAGGAAAAAAAACAAAAAACATATTACCTTTGGTAAGATTCGAACCTGAGTTTCTTAGGTTAAAAATGAGCATGCCTACCACTAAACCAATATTATTCTTATGATACAATGTACAAAATCTATTATATAACTTAGTTTGTTACTCGTGCCAGGAAAAAGAAAATAAATATAGATTAAAGAAACTCGAATATGACACTTTTAGGATGCATAAAAACATTTAAACCACTAAAATATATCTAATAATTAAATTATTAATCATTTTATTTATTAAACTTTAATTAAATCATTATATTAAAAATAAAAAAATATTAAAATTTTATTTTACGAGTCTAAACTCACAAACATGATTTAAAAATTATTATATTCGTTAAATAAAATTTTAATATAATCTTTTATTTTTTAATATAATAATTTAATTAAAATTTAATAAAAATAAAATGGTTAATAATTTAATTATTAGATATATTTCAGTGGTTTAAATGTTTTTATGCATCCCAAAAGTGCCATATTCGAGTTTCTTTAATCTATATTTATTTTCTTTTTCTTGGCATGAGCAACAAACTAAGTTATATTATAGATTTTGTACATTGAATTATAAGAATAACATTGGTTTAGTGGTAAGCATGCTTACTTTTAACCCAAGAAACTTGGGTTCAAATCCTACCAAGTAATATGTTTCTTATTTTTTTCCTGGGATGAGTAACAAACTAAGATATATATTATATTTTGTACAATGCGTCACAATGATAGCTTTGGCCTAGTGGTAGTTGTGCTCACTTTCAACCCAGTGAACTTGGATTTGAACCCTATTGGAAGCAAGTTGCTTCTTTTTTTAGTTTTGCTCCTTCAATCTGGTGACAGGTGGTTGCTCCTTCAATCTGGTGACACGTGTCACCACCTGATTGGAGGAGCAAAATAAAAATTATTAAATTAAAAATATATAAATAAAGTCCTCCAATAATACAGCGACACGTGTCGTAGCTTAATTAAATAATAAAATTATTTTATCTATTAAAATTATGACCAAGTTGATAAAATGTACAAATAGCGGGGACTAAATGTGTAATTATACCAATTTTATTAACTTCCACGTCACCCCTACCGTTAGTTTTTAACGGCTTGTGGTCACATTACAACCAATTAAATAATTTGGTGGTTTAATTGCTTAAAAAAAGTAAGGTGGTCAAATCGCGACTTTACGAATAGTATGATGGTCATTTATGTAGTTTACCCTTTATATTATACTACTAATTAACAATCACCTTTATTAATAGTTTAATGGTTTAATATCATATTTTCTCCTTTAAAAGATCTTCTTCATATATTAACTCAAATCGAAAATCGTCTGTCTGATATTGACCTGACCTGAAGAAGAAGCCGATATGGTATTGATTCGAACCGAAAATCAATCGATCTGATATTGACAAGACCCAAAAATTCAACCAATCTGATATTGACTCGACCCGAAAATCAATCGTAATGATACTGACATAATCTGATACACGATTCGAAATAACACGACTAAAACGAAATCTGAATTAGACCCGACCAGACTCAAATCGAACATAAAATAAAAAACAACCCAAATCAAAAATCAACTTAAATAAAAATGACCAGACCCGACCCGATCCAAAAACCTAATTGCCAATCTAACTGAAATTAATCGGAACAAACCGAAATGCATTAATACGATTAGTGCCGACAAAATTCACACCAAAATGAAAACTAGAGTTTATTACTTCGACTGCTACATAATTGACTTCTTAAATTAAAAACCATGTAATATCTTAGTAATAAAAAAACATGTAATATTACCACTTTTTTAAGCATCTAGTGGTCCTTGTATATTCTAGAGAATTTTGATGTCTCAACTCTCAAGTTTAATTAAGTTTCATACCATGAAAATTGTGTACATATTCTTTCGAGATTTATATAGTTTTAAGTTTTATCATGGGTGAAAGATTTATCTAGATTTGTTCGAATCAGGGACAAGTAGGGTTGGGTATTCGAACGAGTTAAGTCTAAAAATTTCGAGTTATTTGAGTTTACAACTTCTATTTTACGATTCAAACTTTATTTAAAAAAAATTCGAATCGAGTCGAGTTTTCGATTTTTTTTACAAATTTTATTATTATATATATATATATATTTCTATATGCATATACGTATCGGTGTACATATACATTTATATATGCATATACTTAGGGTTGGGTGGTGCACATATTAGTTCCAATTTTAACGACTTTCTATATGCATATACGATATATATATATATATATATATCATATTTTCACATGTGATATACATAGTATATCATGCAGAATTGACAGACTCGACTCAAATATGAAAATTAATCAATTAATTACTAAAATTTTTGAGTTATTCGAATTTTCATTTCATAACTCAAACTTTATTTGAATTTTTTTCGAGTCAAATTTATAAATTACAAGTTGGGTTTTTTCGCCTCGAGTTGAGTCGAATAATTTGATTTTTTCGAGTCGACTCGAGTTTTGCCCACTCCTAAGTACAGGGCCATGTATATGTATAAGTTTGAGGGGTTCTTGCTCCCATAAATTTTTTGATATAATAACATTTAAGGTTTTTTAGTTTAAATATTAATTAAATAATACATTTATTCCTCTCAACTTTTAGATTTAAAGATTTAATAGACTATTGTTTATTCTAATGTTTTTTTTATCAAAAGAAGCATTTTTTATTAAGAAAGATCATCATACAAACACAACTCCAATGGCCTCGTTAAAAACCTCCCTAGATCTAACGGAGTAACGGAGTGCCCGGCGGAGTTAGAGTTTGGAAGTACATTTCATATTATCGAACACCATGAAGATAAACTTAGTGGTGTATTCACTAGCGGGAATGTGAATCTTTAAAGCACCATATGCCAGTGTAACCCACTAAGTAAGTAATCCAGCCATCGTTCAACCAATTCCCGCTTTAGCCAAAGCATCTGCCAAGGTGTTGATTGCCCTTGGGATACATCGAAAGACACCGCCCTTGGACGCTCCAAGACGACTTATCCCCTGAACCGGGGTTTTGAAAACTGTCGGGCAAAGCACAAGGTTGGAGATCCAGCTGATAAGGAGTTTGCTGTCGAATTCAATAATAAGTCTAGCTTGTTTACTTTCTGGGCGATCGAAAAATACTTGTAAGCCTCGTCTCATAGCCTCCAATTCCGCCAGCAAGAGAGGGCCAGGACCGCAAAGCTCAGAAAATATTGTTATCGTTGCACATTTTTGCAGTTCAATTTTGACATGAACCCTATTTTTAACTACCTGCCAAAGAAAGAAATTCACCTTATGTGGAGCCAAGCCTCGCCAAATGTATGTGTTCCAGAAGGATGAAGATCCATGGTTTGAGAAATAAGAGTTGTGGCAAGCTTTCGCCGAGAACGAACCATCACCAGCTCCTTTCCACATCAGACAGTCGAATCTTATTTTTATAGAGTTGAAATTATTCAGCAATGCCATTAGTGAATCCCATTGTATCTTTTCCCAATCGAATACACGTCTCCGAAGAGGAATATTCCAAGACCAGCCTGAAGCGTGTTTGGTACCAAAGTCGGCAATCCTACCCGATTTATTGCTAGATAGTGCAAAGATCCGGAGAAAGTTCACCATTAAAGGGGCATTCCGAATCCAGAAGAGAATTGCGCGACCATCATCCACTTGGATAATCATATTATTCCTGAAACATATTCCCAACTCATCATTGTTGTAGAAGGAATTAGTGATTCCTTTCCATACCCAAGAGGTCACTGTGGAATTAGAGTCCGGCGGAATCAAAGATTATATTTAGCACATAAAGTCCTTTTCCACAGACTCTCTCGCTCAGCCGAGAATTTCCAAATCCATTTGCAAAGGAGAGCCCGGTTCTGAAAAACAATATCCCGAATTCCTAACCCATCAAGCGAAGTCGGGCAGCAAATAGAGTTTCATTTCATTCCCAAAAAGACGACATTTGTTCAAATTCAGCTGGAGACCCGATGCAATTTCAAATAGTCTGAGGATTCTCTTAATATTCCTTATATCTACTAACGAAGCATTGCTAAACATTATGAGGTCATCCGCAAATTGAAGGTGGGAAATAGTTAGAGCCTTCTCCCCTCGACCAATTTCTAAACCCATTGAATAACCCCGATTGTACCGCTTTATCGATCATAAGGTGTAGTGCTTCGCCTACTATGTTGAAAAGTAATAGAGACAAGGAGCAGCCCTGTCGGAGGCCCCGAGACGGCGAAAAACTAGGTGTACGGGAACCATTGACCAACGCGGAAATAGAAGTCGAAGAAATGCATTTAGAGATCCATTTTACCCAACGCTCACCAAATCCCATCTCTTTCAAAATCCAAAGTAGGAAACCCCAATCAACTGTGTCGTATGCACGCTTGAAGTCAACTTTGAATACTAGTCCATTCAAACCTTTCTTCTGAAGGAAGTCTATAGCTTCATTAGCAATGAATGGGCAATCGATTATATGTTGATCTGGGACAAAAGCAAACTGCTCCTCACTAATGATCGAATCTGCACAAGCCCGAAGACGCCTAGATAAGACTTTGGACAAAATCTTATATATGCCACCTACTAAGCTTATTGTCCTATAGTCTTCCAATGACATCGCTCCAACCTTTTTTGGAATAAGGGTGACGAAAGAATGGTTAACGCCTTTTTCCCAATCCCGGCCATGGAAAAAGTCATCAAAGAACTTCAACAGCCTAGGTTTTAACAATGTCCAGAATGTCTTGAAAAATTCCATGGTGAAGCTGTCGGGGCCCGGGGCACGATCACTACTCGAAGTTGAGATCGCCTCCCAAATTTCTTCTGTTGCAAATTCTTTCTCCAGATCCAAACGTTGCTCATCAAAAATCTTTTTAAATCCTAGATTAAGCTCGTTTACCTCCAGAACAGTTTAATCATTATAAGCCTTTGAGTAGAAGTTAAAAATGCACCCTCGCAACTCTTTTGGATTCGAAACCAATGAACCATTGTGCTTAATCTCCTAAATAAGATTTGTTTTCCTTCGAAGTGAAGCAATGGAATGGAAAAAACGCATGTTTCTGTCGCCTTCACGGAACCATTTGACGCGTGAGTTTTGAATCCACATTCTTTCTTCTTTACGAAGTAACTCCCACAATTCCTTTTTTAGATTTGCAAGCTCTCGAAAGGTGTAGAAATTAAGAACTCCAAGCTGAATGTTTCTTTCCATTTTCGAGATCTGATCCTCCAAAACCTGCACAGATTCTCTAGTTGGAAGACGCTTCCCAGCAGTCCAATTTCTAATGGAAAATTTGGTACCTCTCAGCAGACCACTTAAACCAATTCTGGGATTATTTTCCATAGTTTTGCTAATGGCCATCTTAATCATATCTGAAAATCCTTCTTCGTCTAGTAGATAGTTGAAGACTTTGAAGGGTTTAGGGCCCCAATCTATAGTCTACTCTACGAGGATGATAGCATTATGATCTGAAATAGACTTGGAGAGAACGGATTGCCGCAAGGATTGAAATGACACAAGGAAATCATGGTTAACCAAAAATCAATCAAGACGAACGAATGTAAAAGGAACCCTATTGTTCAACCAAGTAAATCCACCACCATTCAATGGGAGATCAATAAGATTTGCATCTTGTATAAAAGTTCTGAAAGCTTCTGCAGCCTGATGATTAAAGATTATCCCATGTTTTTCTTCCTTACAAGTGATAGCATTGAAATCCCCTGCTAGACACCATGGAATTTGGAGATTCAATAGAAAGCATAGCAACTCTTCAAAGAATATAGGTTTGAGTGCTTCTAAAACTTAAAAAATGCTCTCCACGGGAATTTGGAAACGCCTTGCCGCGGAGCAGGAAAACACCACCGGCGAGAACCGTGAATCACGTATAGGAGGCAAATCGGTGAAACAAGATCAGGAAAATCAGCAAGTATGGACTCTATACATCGGAGGTCTCTCTCGAACAATTCACTGGAAAGGATTATGGCAGGTGTGCGATAGACATGGGGTCGTCAAAGACGCGTTTATTCCGAACAAAATGGCCAGAGATGGGCAGCGTTTTGGCTTCGTTAGAATGGCATCAAAAGAAGATGCAAACAGGGTTATAGAGAGATTACATGGAAAATGGATATACGGTGGCCGGATGAGTGTTACTATGGCGTGGAAGGGCAAAACGGTTTGGTATCGGAAGAAGGTGGGAGAAACTAGAAGCGGAGAACAACGTGGGAAGATGGAGAATGGTGACTCAAGGAAATCATATACGTCGAATCCAATAGGGAGAGAAGAGGCGAATGAAAATAGAAAGAAAATACCAGGGATAGTGGATGAAGACAAATGGGCAATTTTACAATGGTGCGCGGTGGGCTGGTGTTTGAATCCGTGCAACATAAAGACATTGGCGGAACGGTTGGAGGTAGACAAACATGACGGATTCTCTATTATGCGATTATTCGGGTCCATGATATTGCTAATGTGCACATCGGCACCCATCTGTGATAAAATTCTGAAGCTTGACCGTGTGAAAGAGTGCTTTGCGAAGGTAGAAAAATGGTCTCCAGCGATTAAGGTGGAATCACGCCAGGTATGGTTGTCGATTATCGGTCTCCCAATTCATCTATGGCACAAAAAGACTTTTATGAACATTGCAAATATATGGGGTGCTTTCATTTGTATGGATGATGCAACGGAAACACCGTCTTCATTCGATAGTGGTAGAATTGTGGTGGAAACAGCCATATTTAATCGAATCGAAGAACACATTGAAGTACAATTTGAGGGAGAATCATATCCGATCCGTGTACTAGAGATGGATGGCACATCTCCCGCGGTTGAATGTGATTGCAGTGATTTAGAATCGACGGACGGAGAGGAGAGTTGTGATCACACGCCGCTAACTACAAAGATAGTAGAAAATGCAGAGGATGCAGAAAATCAAAAGGAAATGACAACACCGGTGTTGTGGCTAGCAAATGAAGCGTGGGAAGGACAACAGGGAGTTTCAGCCGAAGAAACTAATAAAGCACAAGATTCTGGTTGGAAATCTAACGAAGAACAGGAGGCATCAAATAATTCTGACCGATCGCCGGACAGGGAAACGGCGAGTTTGTCGGCACAGACAATGGTGGCGGTGGGAGGAGGTCTGAGCGGGGAGAAAGATAGTTGCGATAGAAGTCTTGGGGTGGTAGGAGACATTCAAAAATGTAAGAGTTTGGATATTACGGGAATTGCAAACTCCAAATCCAGTGTTTCCAAGGAACATGAGTCTAATTTACAAGCTGAGGATAATTCTGAATTAAATTATTATCCTCCTATCTTTTCGACAAACACACAACCAGGCTTGGGCAGTACCGAAATTTTTCAGGTGGGTCGGGCCTATTGCAAAATTAGACGGGTGCTAGGAGGAAATTTAGAAGGCTGCCAGGTTTATCGAAAAAAGAGGAGCAACCGGTTGAGTGGTTTCCGACAAGAAAATTCGAATGTTGAAAAGGAGGGTGCAACCGACGGTTATACAAACAAAAATATAGAAACAGAAGCAATTGAAACTGTGAAATTGGGTTCTTTGATTGGGGTTAATTCTAACGGCCGCGAAGAGGAGATTATCCGAGACATATCAAGAGTGATTAGCGGGGATCGTCGGGGTTTGTGACTTATGAAATTGATATCTTGGAATGTTCGGGGCTTGGGAGGGAGTGCTAAACGTCGGTTTGTTCGTGATGTATTAAGGAAGAACGATGCGGATATGGCGATGTTGCAAGAAACAAAATTGGAGGAGTGGCCGAAATCTTGGTTAGCAAGCTTATGGGGAACCGATAACTTCGAATCAGTGATCGCGCCATCAATTGGTGCTTCTGGTGGTATCTTAGTGATGTGGGAGGTAAGTAAATTCAACTTAGAATATGTCGAGGTAGAACGCAATTTTATTGTGATGAGAGAACGATGGTTACATGATGACTTGGTTTGTGGAATTGTCGTGGTATATGCCCCATCCGACTTGGACGGGCAACAAATTGTTTGGCCAGCGATTTTGAATAAAATTAGAAATCAAGAGGGTTCGTGGTGCATTGCGAGGGATTTCAATGCAATACTACATGAATCAGATAGAATTGGGGTATCGGATAGGAATATGGAGATGGAATATTTCGGTGATTTTGTTCTACACGCAGGATTGATGGATTTGCCGCTTTTAGGGAAACGATACACATGGTTTGGCCCAAAAAATAGATGCAGCAGAATTGATAGATTCTTGATATCGGCAAGTTGGATGGATGCTTTCAGCTCAATCCAGCAAGAGGCTCTAGCGCGGGGCGTATCAGATCACACGCCCTTGTTGTTGAGTTGTGATGAGAACGATTGGGGTCCTCGGCCTTTCCGGTTTTTCAATTGTTGGATGGAGGGTAGGTATCATATGCGGCAAATTGTAGAGGAATGGATTCGTCTGGCAAATTTGGATATTGGCACAGTAAACATTATGGTGAAACTGCGACACTTGAAGGCATTCTTGAAACAGTGGAACCGTGACAGCTTTGGGGATGTGAACGCGATAATATCCGAGATGCAAGACAAAATTGATCAAGCGGACATAATGGCAACTACATCTAGTATTGATGAGGGAGTTGAGGTGGAAAGGCGACAATGTTTACAAGCGTTGTGGAGAGCTATGAGACATAAGGAGGCGATGTGGAGACAAAAATCACGAGCGACATGGCTACGTTTGGGTGACCGAAATACAGCATTTTTTCACTGATCCGCTAAGCTGCGAGCAGCAAGGAATTTTATTCCAGGTTTCTTGATTAACGACAACTAGATTAATACACCATTCCATATGCGACGACATGTGGTGCAATTTTTCATGAAACACTTTTCTTGTGACAAGCGGGAATGTGTATGGCAATTCGAGGGGGAATTTCGACAATTATCATCGATTGCTAGGGAGAAATTGGTTGCTGCATTCTCTTTGGAGGAGATTCATGGCATAGTGAGGGGGTGTGATGGTTCGAAAGCACCAGGTCCAGATGGTTTTACTTTGGATTTCTATAAGAAGGGGTGGGAAGTGATCAATGGCGATATCCTACGTTTCTTCGAAAACTTTCATGCTAGTGGCCGGTTACCAAAGGATGCTAATTGCACATTCATTGTCTTATTACCTAAGGTAACATCTCCTAGAACACTTGGTGAATATAGGCCTATTTGCTTAGTCAATTCGGTGTATAAAATTTTAGCCAAATGCCTTGCGAATCGACTACAATTGGTTTTGGGTGATTTGATAAGCGATACACAGTCAGCATTTATAAAAGGTCGTCAATTAGTAGATGGAGTACTTATGGCCATTGAGGTTGTGCATTCATTGCGACAAAGGGGAGCATGTGGTTTTTTATTGAAGCTAGATTTCGCCAAGGCATATGACTGCGTTAGTTGGCGTTTTTTGGATGAAGTGCTAGGAAAAATGGGTTTTTGCGAAGTATGGAGACAATGGATTAATGAATGTATCAGTTCATCCAGGTTATCAGTGCTACTCAATGGTAATGCCATTAAAGAATTCCGAATGGGTAGAGGTTTGCGACAAGGCTGTCCGCTATCGCCTTTACTTTTTGTGATTGTCGCGGAAGCGATGCACTTGATGTTGCGAAGGGCTGAATTGGGGGGATTGATTCGTGGAGTGGAAGTGGCGTCTGTGATATTTTTGACACATCTGCAGTTTGCCGACGACACATTATTATTTTTTGAGGGCTCTTTAGAAGTCGCGCAAAATTTGAAACGGATTCTGCATTGTTTCCAAGTTTGTTCGGGGTTGTCGATAAATTTCGGCAAAAGCTCATTATATCCGATTGGCATAGAGGAAGATTTGGGTGCTAGTGTGGCCGAAGTGCTGGGGTGCAGAAAAGTTGATTTCCCGCTCGTGTATTTGGGTTTTCCAATAGGTGCAAGTCCGAGACTGATAGCTACTTGGGAACCGATAATAGCAAATTTTAGACGCAAATTAGCGGGCTGGAAAAGATCCTCTTTGTCATTTGCGGCTCGAGTGGTTTTGGTAAATTCGGTTCTTTCCTCTCTACCGACATTCTATATGGGTTTATTTGTTGCCCCTAAAGGGGTAATTGATAGGATTGATAAGATACGAAGGGCCTTCCTCTGGGGAGGTGTTGGATTGGAACGGCGTATGAGTAGAGTAGGGTGGGAAGTGGTATGTCGTCCAAAACAGCTTGGGGGTTTGGGGGTTGCGGATTTACAGGTTAAGAACATGGCTTTGCTATCGAAATGGGTGTGAAGATATGCGCGCGATAAGGATTCTCTTTGGCGTAGTTTGATAGTAGCGAAATATGGTGAACATCCGCAATGGTGGCGTTTCAACACAGAGAAGATGTCGTCGATGTCGATTGTATGGCGACAAATTGTGGCAATTTCATGCAACGAGCAGGTGGAAAAACACATGGGCATGACCGATTTTTTATGGAAACTCGGAAACGGTAGATCGATACTATTTTGGTTTGATCCGTGGGTGGAACAGTTGGCCTTAAAGGATGTGTTCCCGCGTTTGTTCTCGCTAGCCATTGATAAATTATCGATGGTGTGTGATTACATGTTGGGGGGTAGTTTATCGCATCACCAATGGGCAGATTTCTTTAGGAGGCCATTGAGGGTTTTTGAGCTTGGGCTGTTACGCGATTTAATTAAAATGGTGTCCAATTGTCGTGTATGGGAAGGCAAGATAGACACGCTAATTTGGAAGCCGGACGAACGTGGAATTTTCAGGACCTTATCGAAACTGCTCATGTTCGATAAGGCGGGGGAGATGGAATTCGGCGACTGTTTCGCTTGGAAGGTGCTAGTGCCGCCTAAGGTTCAGGCTTTCCTATGGTTCACATGGATGCGTCGATTACCCACAGCAGATTTCTTGCGTGCTCGTTGTTGGGTTGTGTGGAGCTCGATTCGATCAACCAATTATGCTCACCAAGTGGTGGAGAGGTGGATATTTGGGTGGAAGGGTTTAGGAAGCTAGAAAGATTAAAGACACAATGATTTATAGTGGTTCGGTCTTCTAACAAGCACCTACATCCACTACCTTAGCTTCCCACTAAGGATTTCACAATCAATCCACTAATTGATTCGTCCCCTTTTCTAGGATTAGGAGGAAACCCTTACAACCAATCAAGCTTCTACCCAAGCCTTGATCAAAACCCTCTTTTACAAAGAGACAAATGAAAGCAAACTTAAACCCTCTAATAGGTGTTTGTTTGCACAATTAAGCACTCACCCAAAACCTAAAACACTTGAGCAAATTTGACAATTTTGGCTCACTAGTGTTTGTCTATACAAGAAATGACACTTAAAGCACTAAGACAATTTCTTGATCATTTGTTGATTGACAATTGAAGCATTAGTCTTCTCTTGATGCTTGGGGGTCCCTTTTATACTCCCAATTGAGTTTATAGCCGTTTAGGACCGTTGGGGATGAATTGGAGCCGTTGAGGACTTTATTTCCCTTCATAAATGCTGTTCTGCAGCTACCAGTATCGATACACGTGGAACGGTATCGATACGGCCTTCTTGAAGAAATAGCCGTTGGGCTCTTGCCAGCACAGGGGTATCGATACACGTAGAACGATATCGATACGGCCTTCATAGGAACTAGCCGTTGAGCTCTTGCCAGCTGAGGCGTATCGATACGCTTGCGGGCGTATCGGTACGGGTGCACATTTGAATAGCCGTTGGGAAATAGCCGTTGGGGTAGTTGAAATGGGATCGGTACGCTGACGTGGCGTATCGAAACGACCCCGGTCCGTATCGATACGCTAAACCCTCGTATCGATACGGATTTTGACAGTGGCCAAACTGGGCCAAAAAGGTATCGATACGGGTACAACCGTATCGATACTGGTGACTTGAAAACACAAGTTTGGCTGTTTAAAACATGAAAAATCTTTGCCAAAAACCTCTTAAAATACCTCAAACATAAATTCAAGTTGTTTGGACTTAAAACCAAGTTTTAAATTCTTTTCAAATTAGTCCAAAACATTTTTCAATTATTATATCAAAACATAAGTTCTACACTCGTGGGATTCCATTGCCGGATGATCAAGGTCGATGCCCTTGGTGTATGACGGAAGAGGAGAGCATCGCTCACATTCTATATGAATGTTCTTTTGCGCGATCATCATGGATATGGTTGAGACAATGGTGGGGAATTGACACAATTTTACCGGTTAGCTTTGATGCATTTTATGTGCTTGGTTTCCATAGTGTTTTTACGGGATGCATGAACTTGTGGTGGATAGCGAGTGTTGCTGCATTATTATGGTCGTTATGGATAGCAAGAAATGAATTTATTTTCCGTGGGAAACGCTGGAACTTAGCTGAATTATGTTTCTTGGTAAAATTGCGATCATATTACTGGATAAAAGCTAATAGGCGGGGTGAATTGTTACCGGAAGCCGTCTGGTGGACTTGTCCTCCAAAATTTGAGGTTAATGTACAACCAAAACGGGTGAGGGTGGGAAGGTGCTGGCAGCCTCCTTTAAGAGGCGTATTAAAATTCAACACGGATGGATCGGCGCGTGGTAAACCAGGTCCGACAGGTATTGGTGGCGTAATGAGAGATGCAGACAGTCGCATATTGGGTTTGTTTTCAGGCCCTTTAGGCGTGATGGAATCGAACGAAGCAGAGGTGCGAGCGATAGCTTTTGCCTTGGGTATGGTACAGGAGAGGGACTGACGAAAGGGTTGTGTTATATTGGAGTCGGACTCTCAAGTCGCGTTGAGCTGGGTTACTCAGTCCGCAAAACGTCCTTGGCGGTTATGGGAGGTTTTTTTGGCAATTGATCAGGCTTGTCAAGTCACGTATGATATCCAATTCTGTTACGTGCCAAGGGAGGCGAATGGATTCGCGGATGCATTAGCCAAAGAGGGAGTGGATAGACTTTCGACATTTGTGGCATGTTTGTGAATTGGTGTTTTGCTTTTGTTGTTTACTTTTGTACTCGACGAATCGTATCGTACTCTTTTCCTCCAATAGGTTTAGGGAGGTTTTTAACGAGGCGTGCGATCCCGTCAAACTGTATGTTCTTAGGAATCATGGATATTATCTATCGCCCTCTGCATATCTTTTTCACTCCCCATATGTATAAAGGTAAAGGTACTATTACGATACTTTGGTCTTTGATTCACAGCCGGTATGAAGACCTTCAACACTACCCCATAATGATCGAAAAGTTCTCTTAACGCACCCCTAGTAACTCTCCTAGTCAGATTATCTACGAAAACGACCCATCTGATCTCGTCGGCGGATGATCAGAGCTCCTCCTTTTGCGTGTCCTTTACACTCCCCATTCTGAGACACTTTTATCTAAAAGTAGAGTGATTTGAGTTGTTCAATATAGGGGAGAGAGGGGGAGAGGTGTTTGTTTTTGAAGGAGTTTATCCTAATGTTTGATATTAATTTCATCCCTAATTCGAATCTAAGTCTGAATATATTCTAATTATTAGTAAATCATATATTCTAAACATAATTGTTTAAATATCTATTTATAATTGTATCCGTAATTATACATATAATTTTACTTGCAACTTTTTAAGAAAATATCATCCCATGTCGCATTTAAACATGGGTTTGGGCTTATCCAACTAATACCCAAACTCTGTACAAGGTCAAGCACATTTCATGCAAAGTTTTCATTTCTTTTATAAAAAGTAGATCAAAATGAAATGATTGTAACTTTATTGTTCGATATTTTATAATTAGATTTATATAATATAATTTTCTAAAATCAATTACATAATTACAAATAAAGTATATGGTGCGTTATGGTGCGTCAAGATTCAAGAAATGATAGGAAAGGAGGGGAGAAAAGAAGAGGAGAAAAAGATATTCTCTTTTATATATATATATATATATATATATATATATATATATATATTGGGTTTGTATTTAGGATTAATATCCTATACACTGGCGGTGAAAACTAAAAGTTTCCACAAGCGCCTTAGTTTTAGGGTATATGGGATTAATTTAGGGTATAGGGTTTAGGGGTTTAGGTGTAGGGTATAGGGTATATGGGATTAGTTTAGGGTATAGGGTATATGGGATTAGTTTAGGGTATAGGTTAGAGTTTAGTTTTAGGGTAATATGGTGAGAATTTAGGTTTTAACCTATAAACCCTAAATTATAACCCTAAACCTTAAATTGAAACAACTATCCCTAAATTCTAACCACATACACCTAAACCCTTAAGTCGTATAGCCTAAATTAGGTCTCTATACCCTAAAACTAAGGCGCTTGTGGAAACTTTCAGTTTCCACTGCCTGTGTATAAAATATTTATCCATTTAGGATTAATATCCTATACACTGGCGGTGAAA
The DNA here is from genome assembly GCA_958450335.1 of Hibiscus tridactylites. Taxonomy (NCBI): domain Eukaryota; kingdom Viridiplantae; phylum Streptophyta; class Magnoliopsida; order Malvales; family Malvaceae; genus Hibiscus; species Hibiscus tridactylites. The sequence goes on along the minus strand of OY288273.1, from coordinate 17,536,692 downwards.
ACTAAAAGTTTCCACAAGCGCCTTAGTTTTAGGGTATATGGGATTAGTTTAGGGTATAGGGTTTAGGGGTTTAGGTGTAGGGGTTTAGAATTTAGGGATATATGTTTCAATTTAAGGGTTAGGGTTATAATTTAGAGTTTATAGGTTAGAGTTTAGTTTTAGGGTAATATGGTGAGAATTTAGGTTTTAACCTATAAACCCTAAATTATAACCCTAAACCTTAAATTGAAACAACTATCCCTAAATTCTAACCACATACACCTAAACCCTTAAGTCGTATAGCCTAAATTAGGTCTCTATACCCTAAAACTAAGGCGCTTGTGGAAACTTTCAGTTTCCACTGCATGTGTATAAAATATTTATCCATTTAGGATTAATATCCTATACACTGGCGGTGAAAACTAAAAGTTTCCACAAGCGCCTTAGTTTTAGGGTATATGGGATTAGTTTAGGGTATAGGGTTTAGGGGTTTAGGTGTAGGGGTTTAGAATTTAGGGATATGTGTTTCAATTTAAGGGTTAGGGTTATAATTTAGAGTTTATAGGTTAGAGTTTAGTTTTAGGGTAATATGGTGAGAATTTAGGTTTTAACCTATAAACCCTAAATTATAACCCTAAACCTTAAATTGAAACAACTATCCCTAAATTCTAACCACATACACCTAAACCCTTAAGTCGTATAGCCTAAATTAGGTCTCTATACCCTAAAACTAAGGCGCTTGTGGAAACTTTCAGTTTCCACTGCCTGTGTATAAAATATTTATCCATTTAGGATTAATATCCTATACACTGGCGGTGAAAACTAAAAGTTTCCACAAGCGCCTTAGTTTTAGGGTATATGGGATTAGTTTAGGGTATAGGGTTTAGGGGTTTAGGTGTAGGGGTTTAGAATTTAGGGATATGTGTTTCAATTTAAGGGTTTGGGTTATAATTTAGAGTTTATAGGTTAGAGTTTAGTTTTAGGGTAATATGGTGAGAATTTAGGTTTTAACCTATAAACCCTAAATTATAACCCTAAACCTTAAATTGAAACAACTATCCCTAAATTCTAACCACATACACCTAAACCCTTAAGTCGTATAGCCTAAATTAGGTCTCTATACCCTAAAACTAAGGCGCTTGTGGAAACTTTCAGTTTCCACTGCCTGTGTATAAAATATTTATCCATTTAGGATTAATATCCTATACACTGGCGGTGAAAACTAAAAGTTTCCACAAGCGCCTTAGTTTTAGGGTATATGAGATTAGTTTAGGGTATAGGGTTTAGGGGTTTAGGTGTAGGGGTTTAGAAGTTAGGGATATGTGTTTCAATTTAAGGGTTAGGGTTATAATTTAGGGTTTATAGGTTAGAGTTTAGTTTTAGGGTAATATGGTGAGAATTTAAGTTTTAACCTATAAACCCTAAATTATAACCCTAAACCTTAAATTGAAACAACTATCCCTAAATTCTAACCACATACACCTAAACCCTTAAGTCGTATAGCCTAAATTAGGTCTCTATACCCTAAAACTAAGGCGCTTGTGGAAACTTTCAGTTTCCACTGCCTGTGTATAAAATATTTATCCATTTAGGATTAATATCCTATACACTGGCGGTGAAAACTAAAAGTTTCCACAAGCGCCTTAGTTTTAGGGTATATGGGATTAGTTTAGGGTATAGGGTTTAGGGGTTTAGGTGTAGGGGTTTAGAATTTAGGGATATGTGTTTCAATTTAAGGGTTAGGGTTATAATTTAGAGTTTATAGGTTAGAGTTTAGTTTTAGGGTAATATGGTGAGAATTTAGGTTTTAACCTATAAACCCTAAATTATAACCCTAAACCTTAAATTGAAACAACTATCCCTAAATTCTAACCACATACACCTAAACCCTTAAGTCGTATAGCCTAAATTAGGTCTCTATACCCTAAAACTAAGGCGCTTGTGGAAACTTTCAGTTTCCACTGCCTGTGTATAAAATATTTATCCATTTAGGATTAATATCATATACACTGGCGGTGAAAACTAAAAGTTTCCACAAGCGCCTTAGTTTTAGGGTATATGGGATTAGTTTAGGGTATAGGGTTTAGGGGTTTAGGTGTAGGGGTTTAGAATTTAGGGATATGTGTTTCAATTTAAGGGTTAGGGTTATAATTTAGAGTTTATAGGTTAGAGTTTAGTTTTAGGGTAATATGGTGAGAATTTAGGTTTTAACCTATAAACCCTAAATTATAACCCTAAACCTTAAATTGAAACAACTATCCCTAAATTCTAACCACATACACCTAAACCCTTAAGTCGTATAGCCTAAATTAGGTCTCTATACCCTAAAACTAAGGCGCTTGTGGAAACTTTCAGTTTCCACTGCCTGTGTATAAAATATTTATCCATTTAGGATTAATATCCTATACACTGGCGGTGAAAACTAAAAGTTTCCACAAGCGCCTTAGTTTTAGGGTATATGGGATTAGTTTAGGGTATAGGGTTTAGGGGTTTAGGTGTAGGGGTTTAGAATTTAGGGATATGTGTTTCAATTTAAGGGTTAGGGTTATAATTTAGGGTTTATAGGTTAGAGTTTAGTTTTAGGGTAATATGGTGAGAATTTAGGTTTTAACCTATAAACCCTAAATTATAACCCTAAACCTTAAATTGAAACAACTATCCCTAAATTCTAGCCACATACACCTAAACCCTTAAGTCGTATAGCCTAAATTAGGTCTCTATACCCTAAAACTAAGGCGCTTGTGGAAACTTTCAGTTTCCACTGCCTGTGTATAAAGTATTTATCATTGTATTTATATAAATTTTATATATAGCTTTTGAACATTTCCTATCTAAAAAAGAGGAGGCGAAATATAGTACTTATAAATATTGAATCTATAATTTAAGAGAAAAAATTGTCAACAGAGAAATTTGTTATTGTACTAAAATTTTGTTGACATAAATTTTATAGTAAACTGTAGATGTGATCACTAAATTATAGGCTCATTTTTATTTGACCACCCAATTAAACAACTCGTCGTTTATTTTATGTATATTTTGTATTTTTGCAATTGTATTGTGTTCAGTGTTTGGGTTATTTTTTATTTTGTGTCGTGTTTAATTATTTTTATTTTGTGTTTCAAGAAATTGACCCACACAAAACTTATTTTATATTCACCTTGATTTTATTTTTAAAATATTTAAATAATTGTTTTTAATTTTAAATGATTTGTTTGAGTCTAGTTAAATTTTTAAATTACGTCTCAAGTCAAATTGAGTGGATTAGATAGGGCTGTAAATGAGACGAGACAAATTGCGAGTAGTGGCGGGTGTACATATAGTTTAGGGTTGGCATGCGCCCACCAAGAACTTTCTAAATTTCGCACATTTGGCTTCAATTTTCTTAATTTTTATGAATTAGTCATTAATTTTTTTAACCTTTATAAATTGTGCCCACCTTAAGATTTCAAGATTTATGTGTGCCCACCCTTAAAAATATTTCTGAATCCACCACTAATCACGAGCTACTCGAGTTTGACTCGGTCAAAGCTCAACTCGATTGGACTTGACTCGAGCTCGAACTTGCTAGAGTTCTTAACGAGACAAACTGAGCTACTCGATACCCGACTGGAAAAGCTCGTGATCTACTCGAAAATATAATATACTATTTTTTATTTTTTTAAAATTAAAGCGAACTAAAATGTATGTTGTTGAATAATAATAATAATAATAATAATAATAATGTTCAATTATTATTATAGGGCAGTAAATGAAACGAGATTATTGAATAAATTCGCTCAATAATAATAATGATGATACAACAACAATAACAACAATAATAATTATTATTATTATTATTATTATTATTATTATTATTATTATTATTATTATAAGGTTGTAAATGAAATGCGAGCTACTCGAGTTTGACTCGGTTAAAGCTCGATCAATAATCGATTTGAATAAACTCAATTTGAAGTCAAATTCGTCTCGAGTTTTTAACGAACCAAACACTGGATTTACACCCATAGGATTGGGTCGGGTGCCAAGCTGCCCGTCATTCTAGCTTCGTTTCTATGACTGATTCTAATTTCTAAATATTATTTTTTGAAAACTTGGTAAACGTAGACGCGATGCAAATTTCACGAGGCTGTTAGAATTTCAATATAAAATCCTCCTCGCTCCACACTCTATACACTTGCCGTTTCCCTCCATTTCCTTGTTTTTGTCGTTGTTCTTGACATTATCACCGATTCACACTTGTTTTTCCAATGGAAAAACTGGATCACATCAAATCTCACCTTCCTTCACTTACTCAAATCAGGTGCGTTTGTTTTCATTGATTTTCTCGGAGAATTTGTAATTAACAACAATGATAACGTTAACGATGATTCTAATTTTTGATAATTCCGCAGTGAAAAGGAGAAAAACGGATTCATCAACCTCGTCTCCCGCTATCTCAGGTAATGTCTCCGTTTCTCCTTTTTTGAAATTTGATTGTTGTTAGTTAGATTTTGAATTCTGATATTTCGGAATTGGCGATTAAATTGTTGTATAAAAAAAGTGGAGAAGCACAGCATGTAGAATGGAGTAAGATCCAAACACCGACTGATGAAGTGGTTGTTCCTTATGACACATTGGCTCCAATTCCTGAAGGTAATTATCTAGTTTAATTTTAATCCATTAGAAAAAACGAATCTGGAGTTTACCTTTGGTTTGATCTAATGAATAAATCTAAATGCAGATGCAGCTGCAACTAAGAAGTTACTGGACAAACTTGTTGTTTTAAAGCTTAATGGAGGCTTGGGGACAACTATGGGATGTACTGGTCCTAAGTATGCTCTTTTTCTTCCTAATCAGTCACTACTAATTATTTTTATGTTTTGCATTGCTTAGTAACAAAATTATCTAATTGTTCCTTTGTTTGGTTTCTTTTCTAAAACAGATCTGTCATTGAAGTCCGCAATGGCTTCACATTTCTTGATCTAATTGTTATTCAGATTGAGGTTGTAAATTTGCCTTCCCTTATAGGTTGTTAATTTTCGTTTCGGTCTTATGTTAGAAGATGGAGCTCATTTAACAACCGTCTTTTCCTTTGTTTTGATCAGAAACTTAATTCAAAATATGGATGTAGTGTTCCATTGGTGCTGATGAACTCATTCAATACCCATGATGACACGATGAAGGTTTCTTTCTACATTTATTTAACTTTTTTCTTCACCTTAACCGATTTATTTTTCTTTTCATTAGCATTCGATCTGATTTTGATATAATTCTTGTTCAATGCAGATTGTCGAAAAGTACTCCAATTCAAACGTTAAAGTTCATATTTTTAATCAGGTTGAGATATTGAATTTCACCTTCTCAAGATTCAATTTAGACTCAACGACATGAAACAGAGATCCATTTCTTGTATTCTGTTTTCTCTGATTTCTCCCCTCATTTCTTGGATTTTCATAGAGCCAATATCCTCGTCTGGTTGCTGAAGATTTTACTCCATTTCCTTGCAAGGGGCAGCCTGGCAAGGATGGATGGTAAACTTTTTTGCTCTATCTGCTTCTTTTTTGCTTAATCTAGTCACTCCATCATTCTAGGATGCATGGCATTGTTAAATGTTAAACTACAGCTAGAGATGAACCGTAATTAAAGGCCTGATTTTTCTTTCTTTCATCCACTACTCTCATTTTATATGCTTTCATTATCAGTTGTGATTACTATTTGTGAGCTGCTTAGCTTCATCTGAATTTACTATTTGCCTCATAACTTGTAAGAACATTGTAATAATTTGAAGTGGTTTTAAAATGGATGGATGTATCATAGAGGTAAAGTGGTTAGTTTTCGTTCAAGAAAGTACGGGGAATTCATGTGTCATTAATATTTAGAGTTTCAGAATATTCTTAAAGTAGTCATATCTGAGCCATAACCCATTCCTAAGAAAGTGTTACTTGTGTTTGTTGTTTCCAAAACTGAGCTATGAATTTACGTATAATTTTTTTGTTAGATGATGTATGTTTCTTAGTTCAACGCATTCACCAGACAGTTGAAGAGGGTCATTTGTTTTAGAAAATGAAGTATAAGGTTTTCACTGGATTCTTTATGCTGTAATGGTGGATGAAGTTATTGAACTGCTTTTCAAAGTCTCATCTATATTTTCTATAACGTTCTATCTTTGCACTCACTTGGATGGTTCATGATGAATAAATTTTGTTATTCCTGTTCTTTTAGTTATCTTCACTTCTTGCATTGATTAGGTTTGAGAATTATTGGAGCTTTTGATTTTTCTTTTTCCATTTCTGAATTTCTTGTTCAATGGTAATCTCTTTACTAGAGCATTTCTTTTTTGGATGAAGGTATCCTCCTGGTCATGGTGACGTGTTCCAATCACTAATGAACAGTGGCAAGCTTGATACTTTCTTATCGGAGGTTTGTGGCTGCAATGCAATAATGTAATTTTTTTTTTCAAAACATTTGGTGCATAGTCATAAATTCTTTCTGGTAACATATATGTGTTTCATTATTCCTTATAGGGCAAGGAGTATGTGTTTGTTGCCAACTCAGACAACTTGGGTGCTATTGTTGACTTGAGTATCCTCATTTTGGTTTCCAATGTATTCACCTTTTAGTTATTAGTCACACACACTCTAAGACATGAATCTGAGGGGTTTTTTCTGGTAGTGTTAGTCCTTGACAGGGGCTCTAGAAATCTTGAACCATTTGGTCCAAAAGAAGAATGAGTATTGTATGGAGGTACAGGAAGAGAACTATAAGCTGTGCTATTTGGTATCACTAGCTTTGTGATCATTGCTATGTTACTTTTTTTTTGTAGGTGACACCCAAAACCTTAGCTGATGTGAAGGGTGGTACTCTTATTTCTTATGAAGGAAAAGTTCAGGTATGAAATGAACTCTTATTTGCTTTTAGAATTTGCCTTTCAATCTTCTCTCCTTTTATACTGAGGTTTTAAAGATAAACTACCTATCTTGCTTTTAAGCACCATAAATAGGTATGTGGAGTATAATTACTGATTTATAAGTGCCAAAGGTTACTATCATGATCACAGTATTGAGTCATACATTAATCTTCATATCTTCAGAATAATGGAAAACCCAAGTTATTTCTGCAGAAAAGAACTTATTGCAGTTAAACCAGAAGAATTTACTGCTTCAGCTTCTGTCCGTAGCTGATTGTTTTTGTTGTTATTTTTTTAATTGTGATCTTGATAGTAATCTTTTTTAGTGCTTAATGGGGAATCACCAATCGAGAAAGAAAACAAATGTTTCCTACTTTAACTAATTTTTCCTCTTCCCCGTTTGAAAGGAAGAGAAAAGAATGAAATTAGCAATTAAGTGACACTTTTTTGTGTGTAATTCAGCTCCTTGAAATTGCACAAGTTCCTGATGCACATGTAAGTTATCCGTTTCCCATCTTTCTTTGTCTATTTGTTTTTTGGCTATTCATTCTTCCACCTCAATTTCCTTTTGACTTGACTTGAGTAAATTAATGGAGAAAATGTAGTTTTGATATTAGTTTTTGCTAAAGTTTAGGGTAAACTTGGTTGCAAAGATAGAAATATACATTGAGAGTTATGATATAGGTTAAGGCTGAATGAAGAAAACAATGTTTAGGATTCCTATTGATGCTTTACTGTAATTACATACAATAACTTTAGTAAGGCTGTGTTTGCTGCCCAGAACAACAAGCAAGTTTTATTTTCCTTGTGTGTTTCCGACCCTCAATAGCTTTTCCCTTCTAAACCAATTATCAATGCCCTTCTTAGCTTTTCTCATCCAGTTAAACCTAAAACGATGACCAAATTCCCGCTGATCATATTCATAGATTTTTCTCAATTGACCCTTTTTTGTCCCAATGCCGATTGGCCTCAAAAAAATCCTATTCCTATAAGAACTTGAGGTTCACGACTTGAAACTAGCAAGAGTAGGCAACTTAAAACTTTAAATGAAGGCTTAAGTTTTTTTCAGATTCTTTCTACTGAGCTTTCTGAGATTTTTTGTTGTTGAAATTTTAAATTCTTTCTCAAGTTCTTTTTCATTTGAAAATAGTTTGTTCTGCTCCACTGTCATACGCTGAAACACTGGCAAAGTAATCATCAGCCAGGTTTATGGCTGATGTGATTTTCTTTGTATCAGGTCAATGAATTCAAGTCCATTGAGAAATTTAAAATTTTCAATACAAACAATTTGTAAGTTGCCCTCCCTTAAAATATTGCAACTGCTTATTGGTTTAGCACTAATGATTTATTAATTCACAGGTGGGTGAACCTGAATGCAATAAAGAGGCTTGTGGAAGCTGATGCACTCAAGATGGAGATCATTCCAAACCCAAAGGTTTGTATCTTTGTTTTTTTTTTTCATTACCATGTTTCGTATGGTCGAATTCTGATTTCCAAATAATAATATTGGCTGTAGGAAGTCGAGGGAGTCAAAGTTCTTCAACTGGAAACTGCAGCTGGTGCAGCAATTAGGGTATAAATTGTACTGTTTGTTTACTCTTATGATGCATCAAAATCTTAAAAAGTGGTCTAACTGTGTTATTCCCATGTGTGAACAAGTTCTTTGATCATGCTATCGGTATCAATGTACCTCGATCACGATTCCTTCCGGTGAAGGCATCTTCAGATTTACTTCTTGTCCAGGTTATTTTCTTCTTCCTCTTACACTGCACCCTGGATAGTAGTAATTAGAAGCTTCTTTAGCACATACTCATATTTTCTTTTGCAGTCTGACCTTTACACCTTAGCTGACGGATACGTTAGCCGCAATAGTGCTAGAGCAAATCCGGAAAATCCATCCATCGAATTGGGGCCTGAATTCAAGAAGGTTAGTACTTTTCGTGTTGATCATGGACTTTATTACTATGTTATTTCCATAACGACCTCGATGTTTCTTAATTTGCTCAACAGGTTAGCAACTTCTTAAGCCGGTTCAAGTCAATCCCAAGCATCATTGATCTGGACAGCCTTAGCGTGAGTGGTGATGTATGGTTTGGTGCTAATATTGTTCTCAAGGTACTTTACAGTTTACACCCTCCAATTGTCAAATATCGCTATATAAGAAGCATTACGCTGATTGATCATCTTTTTCTACAGGGGAAAGTGAAAATTGCTGCAAAAGACGGAGTGAAGCTGGAGATTCCGGACGGAACCGTACTCGGAAACAAGGTAAAACGATGAGATGCAGTCTCTTCCTTACTGGCATTACAGGGATGTTTTTATTTTTTATTTTTTCTTTTTGGCTAATAATGTGGTTATTTATTTTTTGGCTAGGAAATCAATGGCCCCGAAGACTTGTCCGGATAAAGGTTGAATGTTTAAGATTTGACGTATCTGATTTTTGATCTTGCAATGGCGGTGCATTTTAGATATTGTAGTATTGGTTTCTTGTCTTGCGGAAGTTTGATTTGAGTCTAGAGAATGATGTTATTTTCGTTTTTTTGTTGGTGTTGGTTTTGGTCTGTATATGGCCAAAAAAAACATTTCTCTTTTGGTGAAGTTTAATTTAAATACTTATTTTTACCCGGGGGTAAAAATGCTGTTGGAGTAAATTTTATCAAATATTTAAAGTTTTCAATTGGGACCGAGTCTGGACCCCTTTGGGCCCAAAAAAAAAGGCTTCGTATCTGACTATATGGTTTATCGGGGGAGAGAAACCGAGCTTCAAGATGACAATCTCGGAAACCCTGCCCTTCCCCCTGCCCTTGTCGTTGGCGCCGTCAACCCTGGGAACCCTCGAAAGCATCGCCGCCTAGACGACGATCCACCGGACGGAGGCGGCAAAACGCAACCACCCTTGCCGTCCTACAAAGAATCCCTACTGAACTCTATTCCCGCAAACCCGTCTGCCCAGGAAGAATTTTTCGAGGAAGATGATATTGATATCATGGAGGGTGATGTGGTCCGATCCACCGAAGATGGTATCCCAACCATTGATTTTTCAGATCGTATCCAAACCCTGGCGGAACGTAGTCTTGATCAAACTTTGATTGTGAAGTTGCTCGGTCGTCGCATTGGATACAACACTTTGCACTCAAAAATATATGAGTTATGGAAGCCACAACAGGCGATTCGACTAATGGATATCGAGAATGATTATTTCTTGGTATCGTTTCGTCTCAAATTGGATTACCTTAAAGCACTCACTGAGGGACCTTGGACTGTATTTGGCCATTATCTTACAGTGGAACAATGGACGCCGGAATTCACGACTTCAACCCCATATCCGACGCAAGCGGCTGCATGGATTCGTCTCCCGGGACTGCCGGTTTTACTCTACAAGAAGAGCTTGATCGAAGAGATTGGTGAATGTATTGGTCCGATACTCAAGTTAGATTATCAAACGGAGATGGGCCGCCGAGGTCGTTTTGCGCGAATGGCCGTTACGATCGACCTCTCTAAGCCGCTCACGTCCAAGATTATTGTTAATGGCAATATTCAACTTATTGAGTATGAATCTCTCCCTATTATTTGCTTCAAATGCGGCCTGTATGGCCATGGACAAGAGCTCTGCCCAAAAGCAAAATTGGATGAGCAAAATACCTCGGATGCACAGGATGCTGTGACCGACAATTCCACCTCCGATGTTCCGATCGCACCTGCTGCAACAGGCGTAACCAGCGGTGAAGATTCTTCTTTTGGCCCGTGGATGGTAGCGAAGCGTCGACCGAGACGCAATATTACCAAGCAAAAATCTGCACAACCCGCCTCTGCCGCTACACCCACAGGTTCACGTTTTTAGCCCCCTACATGCTGATATGCCCAGCGAACCCAGCAACCCACCACCCGCAAATCCCAGTGCTGCACCTGTGCCGCAGCGTCCGCAGCACAAGCAAGGCCACCCTTCGTCTTTTAAGACGCGCAGCAAAGGCAAATCCCCCTTGGCTGCACAAGGCATCAAAATTGGACCTACAAGGAAGCCATTGACAGTTAATCTTGCTGATTTCCCAGTTTTATCAAAATTCTCAGCCAAATCCTCTAACATACCTTCAAGTTCGAGCTCTAGGCTTGATAAGACAAATCACGCCGCGACGGTTATGTCCGAAAACGCTGACCCAAATGTAATGCAACTTGATCCGATTTGCAACCCTCAAGTGCAACCAATCGAAGTAACCCCGCGCGAAAAACCCCCTTTAACCAGCGTGCAGTCTCAACCTACTGCTGTGAGTGATCCGCACGAGCTACCTAGTACAGATGTTGTTGGTTCGACAGAGGATCGAACGACAACAATGATTGAGTGATACTTCTCTTCCCTCCTCATTTATTTATATTTTTATGGATTTAAAAATATTCTCTTGGAATGTGCAAGGTTGCGCAGATAGGAAATTTATTCAGGCGGCAAAGCAATTTATGCGGGATAATACGCTTGATGTTGTGGTGTTTATGGAACCTCGAATTAGTGGACATCGTGCTGAATCAGTTATTGCAGCCCTGGGCTTCCCACATTCTCATCGGGTGGAGGCTGCTGGTTTCTCTGAGGGAATTTGGGTGGCATGGTATGATCGTGTCTCAGTCTCTATTCTCAGTACTCATTTTCAGTTCATGCACTTTCGGATTACTCATCAGACTAGCCGTTCTACCCTCCTTGCCACTGCCGTGTATGCATCTCCTTCGGCGTCGGGAAGGAAAGCCCTATGGAACCATCTCCATAATCTCGCGGCAACCATTCGTAGCCCCTGGATTATTTTTGGAGACTTTAATGCTACTCTTTCATGGGAGGATCGTAAAGGTTGATCTTCATCCGCTCGGCCAAGTAAGGACTTTCATCGTCTCATGCTTGATCACTGCTTGCGCGATATGGGATATAGTGGCCCTGATTTTACGTGGTCTAGGGGTCTTGCATCCGTCCGCCTGGATCGTTTTATATGTAACGTCTATTTTGATGAATCCTACCCGGAAGCTTCAGTGCAGCACCTGCTTCGGATGCGCTCTGACCATAGGCCCATCCTCTTGCAAATTGGAGCCGCGCATCACAGGTCATCTTCTAAATCTTTCCGTTATTTTTCTGGTTGGAATTCACATGAAGATTTCTCGCTGATGGTTTTAGACAACTGGGTACCGACATCCTCTTTATCTGAGACTATCCAGAATTTCACCTCTGCTGCTGATACATGGAATAAATTGGTCTTTGGATATGTGGGCACCAAAAAGCGTATGCTTATGGGACGGCTTCGTGGAATTCAAAGGGCCTTGAGTAGTCGATTTTCTCGGTTTCTAAAAAATCTGGAAAGCGAATTGCTTGTTCAATTGGAACACCTCTTGGATGAAGAAGAACTTCTTTGGAGACAAAAATCACGTTCCGACTGGATCTCTAAGGGTGATCGGAACACCCGTTATTTTCATAGGCGGGCAATTGCGAGACGTCAGCGCAGCTGTATAAAAGCTCTTCAACTATCGGATGGTACCTGGTGTGATGATGATACTCAGTTGAAAGAGGAAGCCGTTCAATTTTTCAGCAAGTTGTTTAAGGATGGGACGACGACTTCGGGAACTTTTCCCCTCTCGGGTTGTTTTCCGCCCGTTGATCGTACGACATTGGACGCTCTTGAGATGATTCCATCGCCGGCGGAAGTTCATGCTGCCCTTATGGACATGGCGCCACTGAAATCCCCTGGGTGGGACGGGCTACACGCCGAATTTTACCAGAAGCAATGGCCAACGGTGGGCCCTTCGATTATTTCCATGATCCAAAGCATCTTCCGAGGTAATCATATGGACATGGATCTTAATCGCACTATTATAGTCCTTAGGCTTAAAAGTCAAATAGGTGCCCAAACTATACATTTTTTTCCAGTTAGGTGCCTAACGTTTGTTTCGGGCCACTTAGGTGCCTAACGTTTCATTCCGTAACCCATTTAAGGTTTTAGTCGTGACGGACGTTAAAATTTTCCGTTAAAGGACACGTGGCATGTTTTTAGATTTTCTGATATTAAAAATAATAAAAAAATAAATTAAATTAATTAAAAATAAAAATAACTGGGTTAAATTACCTTAAACCCCTCATCTTCTTCCCCCCCCAATCAAACCGTCCCTCTCCCCCCTGTTCTTCTTCCTCTCCTCCTCACCGTTGAACCACATCTTCACTGGTAGAAATCGAACCCGAAATTGTAGTAAGCTTTTTGCCAGGGGATATCTAACCAGTCATAAATTACAACCCCCATACTTACAAGTTTCATCGTTTTCCCATCGTCCGGCCTGAAGAAAAAAAAAAGAAAAATCAATCTAAAGATCCATTTTCAATCGCGAGTCGCGACAACAATGCTAAATTAAGGTGATGGTGTTAAGGGAACTTACTGTATGCCGTCGAAATAAGTTCTAGTAGTGCCATTGAAAGCCCCGGATAAGTATGTTATGCTTAAAACCCAATGCTCAGAAGTATTTTCATACCCTTTGAATTCATGGGGAAACAATAAACCATACAATGAGAATGAAGTCCATAACCGGCTGAATGGCCAATGAAGTGAATAGGGTGATCTTTATCCCATTCTTGATAATGGCCTGCATCACAATGGTAAAACAAATGCATATTTGTCAAATTAAAACATAATCAAATACAAATCTGGGAAAGCTTTCTGCTTGCCTTGTTCATAAATTCGTCCAAACTGCGAATGGCCATAAGCTTTGCTGTGTTCTTCACCATATCCACCGTTGAATATTTAAAATATACGAAATAGAAAGTCTGTGCACCAGTGGAGATGTGGTTCAACGGTGAGGAGGAGAGGGAAGAAGAACAGGGGGGAGAGGGACGGTTTGATGGGGGGAAGAAGATGAGGGGTTTAAGGTAATTTAACCCAATTATTTTTATTTTTAATTAATTTAATTTATTTTTTTATTATTTTTAATATCAGAAAAGCTAAAAACATGCCACGTGTCCTTTAACGGAATATTTTAACGTCCGTCACGGCTAAAATCTAAAATGAGTTACGGAATGAAACGTTAGGCACCTAAGTGGCCTGAAACAAATGTTAGGCACCTAACTGGAAAAAAGGGTATAGTTTGGGCACCTATCTGACGTTTAAGCCTCGTCCTTATTCCCAAATGTGCTCATCCATCGACCTTTGTGGACTTTCGACCCATAAGCCTATGTACAGTCATTTACAAGCTTTTATCGAAGATTATTGTTCGTCGGCTCAAGCCCATTTTCCCTCAAATCATTGGGCAAAACCAAACTAGTTTTGTCTCAGGAAGAAACATTACGGAGAATATCATCATTAATCAGGAAGTCATCCACTCTATGAGGTTAGCAAAAAATAGATCAAATTGGATGGCAATCAAAGTTGATCTGACTAAAGCTTTTGACCGTGTAAAATGGGACTTTATATCAGACTCTCTTTTGGATGCGGGTTTCCCTCCTATTATCCGAAGAATAATCATGAGCTCAATAACTTCGGCTAGCTTCCAGATACAGTGGAATGGGACCTTATCTCGGCCTATTTACCCGGAGCGCGGCATCCACCAAGGCGATCCTCTCTCGCCTTACATATTTGTGCTAGTCATGGAGCGACTTGGACATCTGATCAACCATTCAGTTCAAAGTCGGATTTGGCTTCCTTTCCGGTTCATCCGTAATGGCATTCCGATCTCACATTTATTTTTTGTGGATGATCTTATCCTATACGCCGCCGCTGATATGTCTCAGGCTTGTAGGATACAATCTGTGCTGGATACTTTTGGGGCTTTCTCGGGCCACTGTGTTAATAGAACTAAAACTCAGGTTTATTTCTCACCAAATACCCCGCGTGCGCTACAGGATGATATCAGTACTTTTTTGGGCTATCAACATGTGTCTTGTCTAGGAAAATATCTTGGCGTACCAGTATTACATGCACGTTTGAGATGCTCAGATTATAGTTTCATTATTGACAAAATCAAGGAAAAACTCAATGGTTGGGCCAGCCGCACTCTTTCCCTAGCAGGTCGTATTACGCTTGCTAAATCAGTTTTATCTGCTATACCAGTTTATTTCATGCAAACATCTCTTTTACCAAAGAAGACTTGTGCTGAAATTGAATCTCTTATCCGCAAATTCATATGGGGATCGACGGATCAAGCTTCCAAAATATCATTGGTTAATTGGGAGTCTATTTGCCAACCCCCGGCTAACGGAGGTCTTGGATTCCGGCGTATTCATGATTTTAATATGGCCTTTATCTTGAAAATATGCTTCGCGCTGGTATCGGACACACATGCCCTATGGATTCGTCTTCTTCGGCAAAAGTATCGTATGCATGATCTATGTCCTATATCGGTCACTCGGAACTCTTGTACTCCCCTATGGAGGGCAATCGCTTTGGCTTGGCCTGATCTTAAAGGTAGCATATCTTGGTTGATTGGAGATGGGATGGTTGTTGATGCCTTAGATGACACTTGGATCCCATCTATTGGCCCTCTACGGGAACATCTGTTACAGCTGATCGACACTAGCACCCGACCCATGCGAACTTGGGACCTAATGGATGACCATGGGGAATGGGACCGCGCGCGCTTATCAGCCCTCTTTGACCCGGCCGTTATACCATATATTATGAGTATCCGCTGCCCGGATGCCTCGGATATTCCCGATTCCCCTGCTTGGCGATACACTACTGCCCAGAAGTTTACAGTAAGCTCCGCCTACGAGTCGAAATGTCACACGTACTGGGACAGTCGTGATCCTGTTTGGACGTTGGTGTGGTCACTGCGCATCCCGCAGCGAGTCCGAATGTTTATATGGCTATGTTTCAAACAACGCCTCATGACCAACGTTGAGCGGTTTCAACGATACCTTGCTCCTTCTCCTACATGCTCATACTGCGGAAAAGAGAACGAATCTGTCCTCCATGTCTTGCGAGACTGCATTGCAGCACAGCAGGTATGGAGATCACTAATCCCCCCGAGCCTGCATGCCTCCTTCTTCGACGGGGAGATAGTAAGCTGGCTGCAGCGTAATCTTTCACAGCAGCATACTCTGCCGTCTTCGGATGTACCTTGGTACTTCTTATTTGCGTCTATCATTTGGTATATTTGGAAGAACAGAAACGATTCAATCTTCAGTGATACTCGAGCATCACCGGAACAAATCTTGGCACGAGCCATTGCATGGGCCAAATATATAAATGAAGCACAAGATTGCACCGGCCAGGGTCGTAAACCCTGCACCCAACAGCGCATATGGAGCAGACCAGATGCGGGGTGGGTTGCCTTGTCGACAGATGGAGCCGTCTCGCGCTCGTCTAATTTAGGTGCCGTAGGAGGAGTCATTCGAACAGAGGATGGAGCATGGGTCCTGGGTTTCAACAAAAAGCTGGGTGTAGTTAATCCACTCCAAGCTGAGTTGTGGGCTGTCCTCATAGGACTTCGTATTGCTCAATCAAAAGGTTTTTCTCGGATCCTTATTCAGCTGGATAGCAAAGAAGCGGTTGATCACTTGAATCGCACTAATGCTTTCCTCGATACAAACCCGCTTATCCGTGATATTACAAAGCTTAGAACAGGAGGAGAGACTCTTGTCCGGTGGATACCGCGTGAAGGAAATAAAGCCGCTGATGCCCTCGCAAAGATAGCTAGTTCTGATAATTTCGATTTAGTAATTTTTGATGCACCTCCGCCTTCTATTTTGCTTTCTTTAGACTCTGATTTTTCGTTTCTGATGTAATTGCTTTCAAGCTATCATTTAAATTCGAAAAAAAAAATGAGCGGTTTTATACACAAATGTATAATTCTCCAAAAATTCCAATTGCACTTTTGTGTACCCCTATAGGCGGGGATTTAAATAATAGTCTGTTACTATAATAACGGTTGCTTTATAGTGATAGCAGTATCCTTTAAAATTATTATTGTGAAAAATAATATTTTACAAAAACTATAACAATATTCGTTATGTATATAAAAAATAATAAAATGTTGTGATTAAAAATACGACCATAGCCGCAATTTAAACCGTACCAATCGGGTTCACGTCAGTTGAAAATGCAGTGGAGCACAGAATCCAACATCAAACGA
This sequence comes from Hibiscus tridactylites, assembly GCA_958450335.1. Lineage (NCBI taxonomy): Eukaryota > Viridiplantae > Streptophyta > Magnoliopsida > Malvales > Malvaceae > Hibiscus > Hibiscus tridactylites. The sequence continues at coordinate 17,519,747 of OY288273.1, read as the reverse complement.
TTCAAATGTTCTATAAATTGATATTGAAAATGAAAATTCAATCACATGCATTCATAGGCTTTTCAAAGGGAACCAAGTTCAAAACGTGCTGATTAAGAAATGAAGAAATATACTTGACAATTTATATAGTATTAGGGTAAAATGCACCTCAAATCATTTTCTTATGTGATTATTAATAAAATGATCTAAAAATTATAATTAAATTTTATTATAAATATGTTATTTTACTGTTAAAATTAAAATATAGTATAGTATAATCAACAAGTGTTTGGTGCATTAGTAAGGTACATTGCACTCTCAAAAGAAGACGTGGTTTTAAACATTATAAACGATATTATTGGAGGGACAGCCTCGCACTCCGAACGTAAACCGTAAGACAAACATACATATTACCAGAAAAAAATAGTATGGTGCAGTAATTATTTAAGTTCCCAAAACTCATCCATTATGCTAATTTGTTCATAATTCAGTGAATTTAATTTTTTAAAAGGTAATATAAGCTTCGTTAAAACCCATCTTTCGAAACGAAAACCAATTAAGACGTCCGAAAGAAAAGAGAGTTCTCGGAATTGATCTAAACATCAAAACAGACTTTACACCCTACAATCACTTGTTGCCGTCCTTGCTACTGTCATCAGCTTGATTAATCGATATATGAAATAGTTCAATAGACACAATCACTTCACTATTAAATAATTGTCGGACTTATAGAATAGATTCATTACAATCCTAATGTCACAATCACTTCACTGATGAATTTTTTAAATATAAATAATTAAATTGATTAAATTATTTGAAATTAACACCATACTAATATAATATATTTGTATTTGTGATATCTTTTATTATTTTTAATAAAATTTAGTTGTCATTATTCAAAAAAATCACAATAATATAATGTATAAATTTCTAAAACTATTATTATATAAAAGTATGTTAAACATATGTTTTAGTTTTAAAAATTAACGTGTTTGTAGCAAAATTTTAATTAAGTGACTAAATTATAGTAATTTTTTAGAAATAAAAAAAATCTCGTTAAGTTACGAGCTAAATTTTACAAAATAGGTAAAATTTTGATACGCATGTTGTATAAACTAATTTTACACAAGTCTGCGTATTTATACTATAATACTCAAATTCTAAATTCTTAACTCTAACCCTAAAAAAATAAACCTTACACATTATACCATAAATTCTAAACACAAACTTTGAATACTAAATAGGGATGATCACATGTCAGGTTTTTGACCCACCCGAGTCGGACCCAAAAATATATACTATAAACCCGAACTCGACTCATCTTTTAAAAAATTTGACCCGAAAATTACATACTTAAATTTAAACTTGACCCATTAAAAATAGAGTTTAATGACCTGATTATAAAAAAATTAAATTTTAATGATGTAATTGTAATATATATAGGGAGCATTAGTGAGAATATCTTTAAATAAATATATGAGAAATTACACTATTAATCTCGGGTAGTATATTTTTGGCCTAAATTTGACATGACCTCAAATTATTTTTATAAAAAATCTGACTTGATCGAGTTAAGTAAAATACTCATTCTTTTTAAATTTTATAATCTAAACTCTTAAACTTTAAACCCTAAATTAAAACTCTAACCGTCAAAAAAATGTAACCTGTAATTGTATTTTCTCCCCCGTCTCTTGCATTCGCTCACTCCATTTTCCCTTTCCTTTTTTTCTTCCCGTTTCTCTTGTCTTCCTCACCTTCAGCTTGTAGCCAGTAGCCACCACCATATATCTCACGCGCCGCCATTGACGCCAACTTTGACCCTCTTACTCTCTGCAGCTAAACAACACATTGGGTTAAGTAAAGACTCTTGCTTTTGGGGTTTTGTTATTATTACTTTCTTTCTCCTTGATGGGTATTTTTTAGAGAAAAAATGACTTTTGATTTGATCATCTTAGTATTTCAAATAAAAGTTTGCTTCAAATATCATTACTTTGTTTCTCTTTGATGGGTATTTCTTTTTCTAGCTGAAATCTGACCTAAACATCTATTTTGATGGCAGTAGTTTCGGAAATTTTCAATCTTTTTAAAGACCAAAGGGGGAAAACCAGTATGTGTTCATGGACAGCAGCGGATTCAGACATGGTAGTGAAGAATCGATTAGTAGGGTTCCTACTATGGCAGTCGGTTCTTAGTAGCTTGATTTTCTTGGCATTCACGCTAACGATCGTCTCCTGGCGCTCCTTCACTGCAATTTTCATCTCCTTTTTCAGCTTTCATCTCTCTCAGCTGCTCTTCTCTTTGTCCCTCTCAACTATCTTATCTCCACAGCCTAAATTTAGACGCATTTCGCCAGTGTTGCTGGCCGTGGCGGCTGTTTCAGGTTCTCTCTCGACCGTGTCTCTTTGTGGAGTCAATGGAAGTGTGGGGTTTAAGGGTTTTGCTTCGGGGTTACTCTATGCTTGTTTTTATATTTATAAGCGGAGATGGGTATTGCTGTTCCCCATTATTCAGGTGAATTGATGTTGTTAGTGTTTCTTGTTTTAATTTGTCTTTCCAATCTGTTTTACAACTCAGTTTCCGTTTGTTCTTTGTCGACAGCGTCCCCTGTTCTTTAGCTTCAAGATGGGGATCCCTTCAGCCATTGCTAGAACATTAAAGCTTTCTGCTGCAGCTTATCTATTTTCAGCTCTGCTGTTGGTATTTTTGCCACACGATTTTAGCACCAATCTCGAGCTCGGGAACGTTTTTGCTCGACATATAATCTCTTACGCTTCCGGGTTTTCTGTGTTTCTTTGTTGGGAGTTAACTCACCATTTGCATCAGGTTGGTTTGAAGCTTACAAAATTATTGTTGTTTCTTACATAGTGTAAGTAAAGTTCAAATTGCTGTCATTTCCAACACTTTTAGGTTAAGTAAATCACCTTTCTAATGCTTAGAGCCTTAGACATATTCTCATGGACCTATAGGGCTTCTTTGTGAATGAATAATTCAGGATATTAGCTGCCGGATTTGAAAGAGGATTGAATCTATAAATCAATTTAGCATATGTACTCATAGTTGTTGCAAAAGAAACACCGCCTTTCTTGCATCTTCTTGCCTCCCAAAGCGGCAAATTCCTCTTTTTATTTTTTATCCTCTCAACCTTCAATAGCTGTATTGATCATCAACTATTTGTAGGTTGCCAAATGTCTTGGCCTCTTGGGCATTTGGTATAGTGTTTTCACTTTCTTGTCCGCTCTCAAGATGCTAAACCGATATCACCTTCTTGGTTACTATTTCACTTCCTTTAGCATGCTTTCCCAGTACATAGAGAACATACTCATTAACATTCACTGATGTTCGATAATATAAATCACATTCACCGATGTTCGATAATATAAATCTTTCTTTTCACTTATATTCGTGTTCTGTTATAGGTGCTACATACAAAAAGGTTCATGTTTGCACCGCCAAAAGGATCGGCAGCAGCAGAAACAAATCCGAGTGAGCCTCTCCTAGCTGCATTAGAAGAGACCTCTCCAGCTTCTCTTCTGAAATATCTTGCTTACCTTGATCTATGTATGGTTTGCGAGAATAATGTTGACTACTGGCGTCGAGCTGCCTTCTTTGAAGAAACTGGCGAGACTTACAAAAGAGTTGCAGCTGTATGCTTGAGACCTTTGGAGCAGCTTGCATCAAAGTTGGTCCAAGGTCTCGAAGGTTCTCCAGATGATAAAACCTACTTGATATCTGACCAGTTGCAGTCGTCAACTAACCGACAGAATTCAAAATGCTCCGAACTAATGAACGACTTCCAGGTATGGCAACAGTTTCTAGACGTGTGCATGCATCCATTCCACATAGTCTTCATGTAGAACATTACACCACAATGATTGAGTCCAAATTAACTGGGAGAATCTTTTAGCATTTTAACTCCGATTATGAAATCAGGGAAGAACACTGTTGTCTGTAACATGTTTCTTAAATTGTAAGTTTAGAACATCTAAAACTACCCTCGATAATTGAGCACGAGCTTATTTATATGAGGTGAAACAAGCCCAAATTTCAGGAGTATAAAGTGAAATTCTCAAACAAGTACAAAGTTCATATACAAACAAGCCAAATCTCTAGCAATTTTCTGAATCTATCTAAAATAAGTATGCCTTAATCTTATTATTGGGTGATCTTGTATCAAATGTGTTTGTGTAATTTGCTTCTATATTGAAGATTTTTTTCCCTTATTTTAGTTTTGTTCATATTTAGACAAATAAATGGTACCTTTTTGGTAATAATTGCAAGAAGGCAATGAGGTATTTACTGATATTTCTGATCGTTGTAGGAGCTTTCTGTGTCATGTATCACACATAGAGTCAGATCACACACGTATATGCGTGTGTGCTTGCTCTCGATTGAATGTCTGATTCAGAATCTGATTAATTTGAAGAAGGGATTCGAATGCTGGTAAAGTTACTAATTTAGTTAGAAAAAACATGCTCTAGTGCTGTAGGATGGTGATGAAATAGAAGATATTTTTTTTGCTATCATTATAAAGCTTCAAAAACATAATATTTATTTAAGAAAATGAGATATATATACATGAAAATAGTCAATATATATGTTTTCTATAATATAAAATTGAGATTGAGATTAAATCATTCGGAGTTTTATTTGACTTTCTTCTAATTCTAAAGCAAAGGAAATTGCTTCATACAAATTAAACAATACTTTTAGATGATAGAGCTAGAATGCATGATTTTACTTACATATAGGTTATTTTCTTACATTGGGATTAAATTTTAGTTAATTTTCCTTTTAAATAAGTCATATTATTGCTTGGTTTATTTATATTATTGGCTTCAATGTGATATGTTCATTTACGATTATAAAGAGAGGTAATGCAAACAAAACTTTGATGGCTGAAAAGAAGGGAAGGAGAGAGCAAATATATAATATAATATAATATAATATAATATAATATAATATAATATAATATAATATAATATAATATAATATAATATAATATAATATAATATAATATAATATAATATAATATAATATAATATAATATAATATAATATAATATAATATAATATAATATAATATAATATAATATAATATAATATAATATAATATAATATAATATAATATAATATAATATAATATAATATAATATAATATAATATAATATAATCACAAAACTGTTGCAGAAAGGAGGGCACTGTCGGATCCCGATCCTATCCCTTGAATAAATCGATCCCCAAATTGTTCACCTTATGTGCAACATGGTTTGGTAGGAAGGTTATGTTTCCTGAACACTTCATCATCCTTAAAGCATTTGTGTTTGATACATATTTTGATATGATACAAGGTGTAATCTTCCAAATTATCTATCGAAAATTTGGAAATGTTTTCACATAATTAGGGACGGGGCAATCTTACATCCCTAGGTGGCACAGGTAGTTGGTTACGTACACACTTCTCTTTATAGGTTTAATTTGCCTTCAGTAATTGCTTTTGTTGTGTTAGCTTGGTTCTCTCTGTTTCTTTCTGGTTGTTTGCTTAGTGTCTATATCCGAATTATGTATCAAGACGCATTGAAGCCGGTGGGGCATAGTTTTTTAGTCTCAACTTGTGGACTACGTGGTTCTTTTGTAGCTTTTCTCTACAGATCGAAGTATTGATGAGAACACGCCAAATTTATTTATCTTTTGGTGTTGCCTTTTTACAGATATACACATGGTCTGCTCGAGCAATTGCTTCCTTGACTGCACACTCACGTAAAGAAGACAGATTTGGAGTTGCTCAACTCTCCAGTAGCAATGCTGCTGTCATCTCAACACTCATAGCTTCTTTGCTTGCTGTCGAGATGTTGATGGGGAAGAAAATAAGCTTGCAACCATCTCAGAATTTGATGGGGGCATTTGGCACTAAATCGGCTACATTCAGTGCCGGAAGAAGAGATGTTAGAGCAGGAAAAAGGAGAGATGACCCACTATATGCAAAAGCATACGCCATGGTTGATGTTTTAAGGACTTCGATTTACTGCATCGTGTCTGCTTTCCACCGTGAGATGCTGGCTAGTGCCAAGGCAGGCCTTCTGGAGAAGGATTGGATTGCTAGTGACAAACCTCCGTTCGGAACAAGCGAGTTGCTGTTGCAGAAATTGCATCTTTTCCTCGACTTCCAAGCAAGTTAAACTAACATAAAAAACGGGATGCCAAAGAAAGAACAAGTAGAAAATGTTGAATGTTTCAGAGGATTTGACTGCTGGCACTTCTCCGAATCCGGTCCATCAGCCCTTTTCGGTGCTTTCGTTCGAAGCAAATCGGCCGTTGTGGAAATTAACCGAATGCAAGGACCATATGTGCTTTCCATTTCTATTTTCTCTGAAAGACCCGTAAGTTGTTTCATCTTGCAACATTATGATATGATCAAGTCTCACATGATGTGAATTAATTGTGATATTTTATTACAAAGTTTTGGTATTCAATCTTTGAGAATAGTTTCAGTTTTATAATCAAATGTTTGGGGTTTATTTCATCAGAAATTTTTAAATAAGGGTTTAGTTGTGACAACATTTTATTTAGGGACTTGTTCGATGATTGTCTAATTTGACAGTGATTAGTTTGTTTATTATATGATCCAAAAGATATACATGTATGATACACATATAATTGCTTTATTATATGAAAAATAATTAAATACACATGCACACAATCCTTTCTGTTTTAAAGGTTAAAGATTTAGTTTAAGGTTTAAGGGTTTAGTTTGTGAGTTTAGGGTTTAAATTAAAAATTTAAGTTTTAATTTTTAAAGATTAAATATGTAATAAATTTCTTTTATGTGCATAAAAAATTACCCACATAATTAATATGAAATACGTTGTACTAAATAAAAAGTATAAAAGCATGTATTATTTCATGGTGTGAGCATGAATGCTTTTTTTAACAAGAAAAGAATGCTGAATTATATTAAAGTGGGAGAGTTTACAAAAAGAATCACAGTTAAACATTAAAAATTTAATGTGAATAACATTATTAATATCTAAAAGTATATTTATTTCATATATTTGTGTTATTAAAGAACTTGATATAAGCGAGTCGATTTAAAATGAACTTGACATAAGATTTACATATTGAAGCATGAGATTTGATATTTTGGTTCATGTCTCCTTATGCACGAAAATTATTAGTTTTTAATAATAGTGATTGCGAGATAATATTTGTTCATATTTTTTTTTTATTTTTTAAAAAATGCATGTACACCAATAAAATTGTTTCACTCCGGGTCTTTTAGAATGAATTTGATTGTAGTGTTTGATTCTGATCGTTAATAATTATAATTGTAATTATTCGAAATCTAATATTGTACTTAATCACAAGCTTCATACTCATCAACCAACACCTATAATATATTAATATATATTAGAAAAAGTAACGCATAACCCCGCCATACTGACGTCATCAATTCAGAGAGTCCGGTTCGCGCTCACATGATTCATTCGGTTTCAGACCGGTAACGGTCGTCGTCTTAAGCCAATGACGTTTTCTCCGACCCGGAAACCGAAGCGTACCGGGTCGAGAAAGCCCGAAACCCACCGTACTCGTTATCGACGTCTTCCAATTTACCAATCTGTCCCGGGCCTTGATCGAAATTCAAAGCGTAACTCAAAGGATCGTAATGGAATTGCCCGTGCCTACCGCCGCCACCGCTTTTATTCCGGTTGAATCTTCTGATGAAAGTCTTCCACCGGGGACCAGCGACGATCTCGGACCATTCTCGAACCTTCCGGAACACTCTAACACTCCGGGTCCAAAAGTCAGTATCGGGCTGGACCTGGGACGGCGTACTGCTTATCCGCTGCCAAAAGGCTATGCCGGCGGAGGGCGTACGACGGGAGCTGAAGCAAGGGAAACAGGAGCAGCAATGAGTGTTTCGTGTGAGGGAAGTTGACGTCGTTTTCTCGCCTATGGCTGGTTCTACATCTATATGAGCCGCCGCCGCCGCCGTCATGGAGATGGAAAGGCTATTTCTCTGGCTTTTTTAATCTCTGGAAAACGAATTTGAGTTAAGGGATAGACTGAACAGCAAAGGGCGGAAATTCTAATAATGAGCTTTCCAACGAATATCAGCCTTTAGATTAAAATAAACAATTGATCTCAACCGTTATAAAATGAAAAGGAATAATTATAGTCCAAAAAGGAGTTTTAATTCTTTTATATGATTTCCCATAAAAAAATTTAAGTTTAAATGAGATAAATTTAATTTTGGAGCGATTCAAATTGATATATGTATACGAGCTTCAAACTCAATTTTAAATTATGGTAATTAATATTGTTCTGATCATAAATTGATATCAAATAGTATAAATTTCGTTATCAAAATTTCGATATGCTTTTTTTACTCAAAAAAAATCGATATGCTTTTAGTATGTTCATATCAAAATTCCAACTTGGGGGACAATAAAACTCTATATGGTGTTCTTGGCATTGTTGAAGAAAGTTTTTTAAGGTATTTTTGACTACTCGATCAACTAATCGTCTTTGTAATATTTAATGTAAATTAATTAATTAATATATTAAATATTAGTAATTATATCGAAGTAAAATCATGTCATATTCAGATGACAAGGCAAAATCTCATTCTTCCCCTTATATATATATATTTAAAACATAAATCCCTAGTCCTAACCCTCTAAAATATAAATCTTAAACCCTAAACTCTAAATTCTAACTCCTAAACTTTAAATTCTACCCCATACACACTAAACCCCAAACCATAAATTAAAACCTTAAACCTTAAAATTAAAAGGTTTGTGTAAATCAAGCTTGTGTATTAAAATATTTCTATATATATATATGCGTATGAGAGAGATCTAATTATGAATTTCATTTTTGTACTTTATGAAAATCGAATAGTCCTACTTCAATTTGTTAGAATTTGGTTCTCGTGCTTTATGAAAACTATAAAATTCTTCCAATTATTAGTAAACATGTGAGCTTAAACTATGTTCTTTTAGTGATTTTCTTGAGTAGGTTTGGTTAGGGGTGTTTAAAAATATTTCTATCGGTTGATTCGATTCGATGACCTAAACTTAAATAAATTGAGTAATTCTTTAAAAGAAATATTTGATCGGGCCGGGTACTTGATCTGAGATTTTTCTCGGGTAGTTGGGCCAAGTCTGGGTCGAATTTTTTTGGTAATCAGGTACCCGACCCGAGACTTTTAATTTATTTAGTTTTAAATTATATTTTTATTTTAGGTTCTTAATATTTTTTACCTAAAATTAAATTTAAATCTTTTAAATTATTTTTATGTTTGTATTATGTACTTTTAAGTTTTAAAATTTTCAAATATATTTTTTATTCAATCACTAATTTTTGTGTTTAAATTATGTATTGTGAACTTTTAAATTTTTATGTGTTTACAATGTGATATTTTAAAACTTTTAAATTAAAAAAATATAAATCAAGTACCCGTTACCCGATTTTCCAGGTACCTGGATAGCAGGTACCCGAATAAAATAGGTCGGAATATGGGCCGACATATGAAGTACCTGAGAGAACCGGGTACCCAGAATGAACACCTTTAGGTTTGGTATATTGGTGCGCGTGCACATGGTTTGTGTATGCCAGAGAATGTTGCGTTGATACAGGTTAGTGTTGTTTATGCGATGACTTGCGTAATTTGAATTTGTTTATTTAACCCGTTTGTGGGCAATGCTTTGATGTTCTGTTTTAAGTCATTCTGTGGTGTCTTGTTTCAATTATAGACGTTATTTTCCTCTGTTCCATGATAATGTTGTATCATTTTCCTTCATTTAAGATTAGAGAGATTTTTAACGAGGCACATTATTATGATATAGGATGTATAATGCCTTTACAATAAAATCATACTATTTTACCGATAAAAAAATGGTTGAACAATTGATTTTTGTTAATTTCATTGCGTGTAAATAGTAAAATGGTCGCTTTTCATGTTAGTAATTTATCATAAAGATTTAATAATTGTTAGGCCTAAAGGCTCGATTTCCTTCAACCATAATGGATTGCCAAGTGGTGAAGAAGTTAGATTATTTGGGTAAATGGAGGTGGAAGCGAAAAATGAAATGACGCGATGATTAATAGTGGTTCGGTCCTCTAAACAAGCACCTATATTCACTACCTTAACTTCTCACTAACGATTTTATCAAATTCACTCTTGAATTTCTTCCCCTTTTCTAGGCTAAGGAGACAACCTTTACACACTCAAAGCTTTCTAACCCAAAGCTTGAGTAAACCCTCTTTACAAGAGAAATTTGAGCAAACTTGAAATCACTCACTAGGTAGATAGTTTGCACTCTTAAGCTCACTCAGCCAATCCTAACACTTGAGCAAATTTGACAATTTTAGCTCACACGTGTTGTCTATACAAAGAATAAAGAATTAAGCCCCTAAGACAATTTTCTCATCATAATATTGTTGTTAATTGAAGCATTAGTATTCCCTTGATGCTTGGAGGTCTCTTTTATACTCCCAATTGAGTTTGTAGCCGTTGAGGACCGTTGGGATTGAATTGAAGCCGTTGGGGATTTTATTTCCCACCATAAATGCAGTTCTGGTGATGTTTGTTTCGATACACGGGTAGCTGTATCGAAACACCATTCTTCAGAACTAGTCGTTGGGTCTGATTCAGAAAACCGTTTCGAAACACCAATAGGTTGTATCGAAACACATGTTCCAAAACGCCTGGTCCCTTATCGAAGCGCCTGCAATTCAAATGACCGTTGGAAAATAGTCGTTGGGGTGTCTTCCACGTAGGCGTATCGAAACACCAAATGGTGTTTCAAAACAACCTCTATCCATATCGAAACAGGTAAGCCATGTATCGAAATGGGTTTTGGCAGTTTCAAAATGTATCGATACAAATAATGCCTGTATCAAAACGGGTACATTAAAAGCACTGGTTTGGCTACTTAAAAACGTTTCAAACATTGCCAAAACCTTTAGTAAAACACTTCAAACTTATTTTCAAGTAATTTTGACTAAAAGCATGTTTTAAATTCTTTTCAATTTAGTCTAAAATATTTTTCAATTATTATATCAAAACATATATTTCTACAAATAGTATTTAGCCAATTGAATTAACTTTTAAATTTTCATAAAGTACGATGAGTAAATTCTAACAAATTAAAATAGAGGGTACCAACTTTCTAATTCTGTGAAGTAAAGGGATGGCATTTATAATTAGAACGTGATTTTTGGGGACAAATAGAATTATATAAAACAATGATGTGAAATGTGTTGGGTAAACTTCAATGTAAAGAAAAGCAATTTAGTTAGGTTAATTTCCGAATCAGCACCTAACTAAACTGTTTGACGTCTCTCTTAACTTGTGATATGACAGAACCCTTTTTATGTTAATTCATTGGGTAAATTATAAAAATAGTCATTAAATTAATATTATTTTCGCTACTAACCTTTTAAAAGTTATAAATAATCGTTAAAATAATTATTAAATTTTATCAAATTATTACAAAAAGATCGTTGAATTTATGAAATTAATTTATAACGTCCAGGATGGGCAGACGGCTAGTGATGGCCTTGCCCCTCAAATTTTAGAAAATTAATATTTAGTCCTTTAAAAATTGTAAAAGTTTTTATTTGCTCCCTTCAAAAATTTAAAATATTCTTATTATGTTTCAATTTCTTTGGATATTTTTAATTAAGTCACCTACTAAAATTTCTAAAAGTTCTCATTAAGCATTTTTTTTTTGAAAATTTTAGTTAGACCCCATTTAAAAAATAAATTAAACCCTTCAAAAGTTTTGAAAATTTTAATTTAGACCCCCAAAATTTTTGAAAAAAATAACTAGACCCCTTCAAATTGTGTTGCCAAGATCCGCCCCTAACGTCCAATGACTGTTCTATAACAATTCAATAAATTTAATGATAATTTTGAACTTTTGAAAGGTCGGTGATCAAAACAACAATTTTCCATGGTTTAGTCAGTATTGGTGCACTTTACCCTAATTAATTTGTCCCTCCAAGTCTTGGTTTTCCATGTCCTTGCAATGCCTGGTTAGATAACGGCTGCAACAAGATATTGCAAATACTTGAAAATTGCCTTCCTAACAACCTTCTGTTAGGTCGCCCTTTTAGCTTTTGTTTTTTTGCCTTTATTTCAAAAGTCAGTTTGTTATTATTATGTAAGAAGGTGACCAGAACCAAAAAAACAACACTATTGTCTTAACAGATACTTGAATTAGAGTACCAAATTTTGTGATAAATATTTTGATATAACAATTTAAGTAAAAAAATATTTTTAGATTTATTTGAATATTATAAAAATAATTTGAAGTTCATCTAATTTGAAAAATATATTTAAAATGTTTTCTAAGTATTTTTTACTTATGCAGATATTTCCAATATTTCTAAGGGTCAAAAACATACTTTGAGCACTGATACCCTATCTCTGGTACCGAAACACTCATACCGGTACGACTATGCCAAATACCGATACGCTAAAATTTTTTAAATTTCAGTAAGGTCATTTGGTACCGGTACTAGTCCTTCAGTATCGGTACCCTACTGACCGTATCAATACTCAGCCCTCGAGCACCGATACCCAAAGCTTTCAACGACTAAATTTATTTGAATATTTTACAGATACCAATAATCGCTGGTCAGAATTAGTTTTAATAAAGAAAAATCACTCTCCAACTATTTCAAACCTCCCCTAACATTTGTAAACGAATACAAATTCATTTCATAATATAACAGCATGTCAAGGCTACTTGAAGATGGTTAGAAAATGCATTTGAGCATAATGATCAAGAAAAATATTCTTTAAGTATTTATTTTTTTATTTCTCTTGTACATAGTATTAAAATGTTTCATTGTTTATTCTTTGCATTCTTTTTTAATGAGTTTAATTCTTGTAAATACTTATCTTGAGAGGCCTTTATTGTCTACATAAATTCGCTTTGTAAAAGAGAGATGTTCTAGTTTAGCCTTAAAAAAATTAGAATGTTAATTAAGAAATCCTTAGTGGTGGCAAGCTAAGGTAGTAGATGTAGATTAGAGGTGACAAACTGACCCGAACCGATTTTACCCCACCCGAGACCTGATATCGATCCGAACTTGATCTGAAACCCGAAACAAACCGAATAGAATTGAAACTGACCCAGTTTTTAGTTGAACCGATATAGACTCAATCCGATTTTTAACCGAACAAAATATATTCGAACCAATTTTTAACCGAACCGAAAGGACCCGAACCGAAAGTAACTCGAACCGAAGGCAACCCAAAATAAAGAAAAGATATTAAAAGAAATAATGAAACATTTGATGTGAATTGTTGCACAACTCACTAAAAAGTCAAATATAATGGCTTTATAAAGCTATATATGGGTTTAAAAAACTGATTTAGCCTGAAAACTCGACCGAAATATATCGATTTCCTATTGAAATGATTTTGACCCGACTCGAAAATACCTTATCTGAAAATCAAACAAACCGATGTGACCCGATACAGACTTATATCCGACCCGAATCACTATAGACCTGAATTAAAACCGAACCAGACCAAATCCGACCCGAACAGAACCTAAATCGAATGCAGTCAAAATCGAACTTGACCTGAACCGAACCCAATCCGAATGACCCGTTTACCACCTCTATTCTAGACTTAGTTTAGAGTCTGAACCACTATAAATCTATCGTGCACAAAATTCCTTACCATTAAGAATAACATATTTGTTACTAAACCTGTAATTATATGACTTGTTGAATTACAACCTTAAAGTTCTGGACCAAACCTTGAAATTGAGACCTCCGAGTTCTCGAGATTTTTCCTTACCGTTAAGCCAAAACCTTACCAAGATAAAAATTTCTAATTCAAAATAATATACACATTATATTTGATGCATTGAGAGTGTACAAATTCATACATTATCATGGTTTCACTTTTCTTCTCAGAAAACAGAAGTAAACAACACACTTTTCTCAAACAATCGTTAGTATACATGGTTGTCTTAGATGAAAAGTTAGCCCTTAAATTATATATTTTGTTTATTTTTAGCTTTTTAACTATTTTTTTTTTGGACAAAATAAGTCTTTAAACTATCATTTTTATCATTTTAAGCCCTTAAATTATTTTTTGGTCAAAATAATTATTTAAACTATGTTATTTTTTTATTTTAGTCCATAAATTATTTATTGGTCAAAAAATCTTTGTGATGTGTCAACATTTTACTGGCCAAAATAATTTTTTTTACTTAGATAATTATCGGGCTTAAAGTGATCAGAAATGATAGTTTAGAGACTTATTTTGTCCAAAAAAATAGTTTAAAGGCTAAAAACAAACAAAAGACATAGTTTAAGAGCTGATTTTTATTTAAGCCTACATGGTTAATCACCTAACTAAAGTGCTGAAACCATATCTAATCACAAAAGGCAACCAACTGAAGTGATGAATATCCAAAAGGTTGTTAATTAGTGGGTTAAGCACTTTAATTAACCACTTAATCAAACCCCAAACTAACACCCGATGTGATTAGTTAATATGAGGGGGGGAAGAAGAGAACAAGTTTAGTGGAGAATGGCAATCAAATATGTGTGGATGAGAATGAGGTTTAATCAGAAAGTTTGGTGGTAGAGAAGTGAAGCACATGGCGAATGCTGCTGATGTTGCAACAGATAAAGCAGTAAAAGATGGCTACAAATCTCCAAACATTCTTTCTTTTTTGAGCATTTAAATCCCACTTCAGTTCATCACTTTGATGCATATATAATCAGTGCAGCAGCTGAGGTAAGCCATTGAGTTCCAACATGGAGAGAGCACACCCCAAATCTGCACTAAAGGTCTTCTTCTTCTTCATTTCATTTCATGTTTTCCAATGCTTTATGCTTTGTATTGCTTGTTGGGTTTTATTATGGAATAAGTGTTTAAATTATTCATTTTTTTAGGTGTTTGAAGGTTTTTTTTTATCAAAGTATGTATTCACTGTTTCATTCTGTTAACATTTTAAGGTCGGTCGGTTAAAAAACGTGTAATTTAGACATTGCTTGACACATTGCTTAATTTTTAATTTGAAAAATTAATTCCGAAAGAACCCCTTAAAAAAAATCCAAACTCCTAAATTCGCTATTTAACATTATGCCGTTAGGGTTTTAGAGATTTAGAGATTTTGAATTTTTTTAGAAAAGAAATGATGTTTTTTAGTATTGTTGAGAAATTAAGATTTTTATGATTTTTTTAAAATAAAAGAAATTAAGAAATATGTCAAAATGGCATGCATTTATTGAATGATGCAATTAATAGATAAATACCTGAAATTTATGCACTTACTTCATAAATCATGCTTGTTGAGCTGTGCAGCTAATGTTTTTTTAATCTTTTTCTCAGCAGACAAAAGATCAGCCGAAAGACAAAAACTCCAAAGTAATTAACACGTTTATCTTATCCATATAGTATTAATAAACAATAATCTCTGGGTTTAAAAATGAATAAATAAAGCTAAATTTGTATGAACTACTACTCCTACTAGGTTACAGTACCAAAGCCTGCAGCCAAGGAGAATACACGGCCACAAGAATTCAAACTTCACACCGGACACAGAGCTGTTAAGCGCGCCATGTTCAATTACTCCGTACGTAAATCGACTCGCTTCGATGGATTTTGTTAAGCATAATCACAATTACTATATAATTATAATCTTAATCAGGTGGCCACCAAGTTCTATCTCCTGGAGATTCAGAAGAGGCAAGTGCAGAAAGTGCAGAAGGTAATAAAACCAAACGAAAAAGGGTTATGTATATAGTACTAAATTGCAGTTTGGGTCATAAAAAATCACTATGTTTTTAAATTGCGTTTGTGGTTGCAATGTCGCGATGACCTTAAAAGTTGTTACTCTGCGTTGGGGCTGCAGTTTAATACTATGAAGTTCAATCTTAATTGATTAATGAGTTGTGTGTGATGGATAATAGATGATTGAAGACGAAGAGATTCGTTCGCTGAGGAAGGAGATGGTTCCGAAAGCGCAGCTCATGCCGTTTTTCGATCGGCCCTTCTTCCCTCAAAGGTATGAGTAACGAGACGATGTTTGAATGATGTAAATGCATGGAGATTAGTAGTATATGATAATGGAGGAAACCTGAAATTGCAGATCGAACCGGCCGTTGACAATCCCGAGAGAGCCGAGTTTCCGCTCGGTGAACTCGACGTGCTGGAGCTGCATCTCGGAGAACGAGGTGTATTGTTTTCATCAGCTCGCTCACGCTTGGAACCCCATCAAATGAATTGACAGCAGACTCCAATGTGGCTGATGGTCTACGTGCATGCATGCATGATCCATGTGTACAATACCGATATACGTATATAGTTGTAGGATGTTCCATTTCATGTCTTTTGCCCTTTGTTTCTTTGTTTTGCCCGTTTAGACAGTGTGAGTAGCTCTCTAGATATATGTAACCAGAAAATCATTCCCCTGGGCTTCATCGACCGTGTAGTGTCGAATAAAGACAGATTGTATTTTACTTTTCTGGCATCGGAAACTCGAAATTTCATTCTGTTCTTGTCTCTTCTACCCATGCTAGTGGGTTGCTGAGGTTCAGGTCGAGTCGTCGAGACTCTTAGTTAACAAACTCGACCTGAACCGAGGTTGTCATTCATAATCGAACTAACCAACATGATTATGACTTGATAGCACAGCTCTAACCTTCTAAAGGTAGTCTACACAAACAGTTGATTCATCCTTCCACAAAAGCTATATGATTTCACTTATAATGGTAAGCTCGTGCTCGTATCATAATCAAAAGCTATATGTTAATAATGGTATAGGAAGACAATGACAATTATTGGATTATGTAAAATCCAATGTAATGTTTTCTGTTATGAGATAATAAATTCTAAGTGTGTCATGGTCGAGTCTCGTAATTCATTTTTATTTTCTTTTTCTGGAATTAATTATGATTTAATATATATTAAATATTGTAAATCTTATCGCAAATGTAATATTTGGTCCAGTGATAAGTGGTGCCCTCTTACCCCATTGAATGAGGAAAATTTATTCCTCCAATATGGTGGTGACATGTGTACAACCGATTGAATGTTTAATTTATTAAATTAAATTAAACTTATAATCAAATTAGTAGAATGTGTAATTATACAAATTTATATTAGATTTCAGTGATAGGTAGCTTAATTGATACTATCACATAAATAGTTAAGTAGTCTTAATGGCAAAAATTGAAAGTATAGTGGTCATTTTAGAATCACCTCTATAACTAGGTGGCCATTTATGTAGTTTGTCCTTATTTCTTCTTTCCCGTTCTCCACTTTCCTACCCGCTAACCTCCACTCCGTTTCCATTATTCGGGTGTTCTGCTTTTGCTTGAACTCAATCAACGATGCAGTCGCACACGCTTAAACAATCAAGAAACTCCATATCTCGCTCTCCCCCGGCGTGGTACTCGCCGCCGTTGCCTCAGCAAGACGACCCCATTCTCACTGCACTCTCTCACGCCATTAAAAACTCCCAAACGAAGCCTCTTCACGTATCTCTCAATAAACTCCTCCCTTCCCTTACTCCCTCTCATGTCACAAAACTCGTCGCCTTCAACCCACACTCGCTTTCCCCACACTCCCTCTTCTCCTTCTTCAACTTCCTTTCTTCCCACCCCTCGTTTCGCCACACGCTTCACACCTATTCCACCATGGCTCATTTCCTTATTTCCCACAACATGCTCCCTCAGGCGCGTTCCCTTCTCCACTTTTTAGTCTCTCGCAAGGGAAAAGGCTCGGCTTCTTCGGTTTTCGCTTCAGTTCTCGAAACCAAAGGTACCCGTGACTGTGATTTTGCTTTTGATTCATTAATGATTGCGTATACGGATTTGGGTTTTGTTTCTGATGCTATTCAGTGGTTTAGATTGGTGAGAAAGCATAATTTTAAAGTACCATTTCAGGGTTGTAAGTATTTGCTTGGAAGAATGATGAGGACGAGTTCTCCGATAGTGAGTTTGGGGTTCTATATGGAGATTTTGGAGTATGGGTTTCCACCCAATGTGTTTAGTTTTAATATTTTGATGAATAAATTGTGTAGAGAAGGTCAAATTAAAGATGCCCAAATGGTGTTTGATGAAATTCGGAGGAGAGGTTTGCGTGCTACGGTTGTCAGTTTCAATACTTTGGTCAATGGGTATTGTAAATCAGGGGATTTAGAAGAAGGGTTTAGATTGAAAAGTGTTATGGAGGATGCCGGGATCAGTCCCGATGTTTTTACTTACAGTAGTTTGATTAATGGATTGTGCAAGGAGAGTAGGTTGGATGATGCAAATGAATTGTTCGATGAAATGTGTAATAGAGGGTTGGTCCCGAATGGTTTTATTTTCTCTAGCTTAATCGATGGACTGTGTAAAAATGGAAGAACCGATTTAGCAATCGGAACATATCGACAGTTTCTGAAGAAAGGTTTCGAGCCAGATTTGGTTATGTACAATTCACTTGTAAATGGCCTATGCAAAGCTGGGGATCTAAAAGGAGCAAAGAAGCTTATTGCTGAGATGAGCTTGAGAGGTTTAAAGCCTGACAAGTTCACTTACACAATACTATTAGACGGGTTTTGTAAAGAGGGAGATATGGAGTCTGCATTTCGAATTAGAGACGGAATGGTTAAACAAGGGATTGAACTTGATAATGTGGCTTTCACAGCCCTTATTTCAGGGCTATGTAAAGAGGGAAGACTCGTCGACGCGGAACAAGCATTGAGGGAGATGTTAAATGCTGGTATGAAACCGGATGATGCTACGTATGGTATGATTATGGATGGATTTTGTAAGAAAGGTGACGTTAGAATGGGGTTTAAGTTGCTTAAGCAAATGCAGAGTGATGGCCGTGTGCCCGATGTCGTAACCTATAACGTGCTTATAAATGGACTTTGCAAACAGGGGCAATTGAGGAATGCTAATATGCTGTTAGATACTATGCTTAATTCGGGGGTGGTTCCGGACAGCATTACGTACAACATTCTATTAGATGGTCATTGCAAGAAGGCAAATCCAAAAGATGTCAGCAAATTAAGAAGTGAGATGGGGCTTGTTGCAGATTATGCCTCTTATAGTTCACTAATTAGCCAGATTGGTGGAACTTCAAAACATCGCTCGAAGCGATAACACTAGATGGTTCGGTTCATCGTAGCCATCGTGACACAATTTTTCAGGCATCGTTGCTCAAAATTCAGAAGATGGTTTTAGCCAAGCTTGTAACAGAGTCATGCCTGAGCCTGAGACTTGTGCAAGTCAATCAGATGATGAATCTTGGTGATAATCTAACTTTCATATTGCAATGCCCCAAAGTTTAGATAGGGGTCCGGATAGGGATCAAATGTGAGACATCCAATCGAATAAGTTCGGTGTGAAGATAGACAAGGTTCTTGCGGATTGTCTACAGGTTGCAGACAGAGAAGTGATAAAAATGGTCACATGGCGAGTGAAGATAAACTTGGCTGATTCTTTTGTAGATGTTATAGATTTGTTTGAAGATTGGATTAGTAGGATCAGAGATTGACAAGGGGGGCTGGAGGGGCGGTCGCCCCCCTTTAAATTTAATTTGAGATTCGTATATGATATAGATTTTCTTTTAGAAGTTTTCTATGTATTTTCCATTGAAAATCTATTTCCATCTCTTGAAATTTTATAAGTTCGCCCCCTTGAATTTTATAGGTTCGCCCATCTAACATAATTTTCTGTGTCCGTCCCTGGTAGGATCGAATCATGGGGTCACAGGAACTTTCTTGAATACTTGTTTTGTCAGGACTCATGAGTTAATATCGGAAATGGCAATAATCTTTGTTATCTTGGAACTGGCCTAGAATGCTTAGACATTGTACTTGCAGAAAGTTTAAGCATGTCAAAGGTCTAATTATGGCTTTAGTCCCACTACTATGTTGAAGTTGGGATTTAATATTTGTATTTTAATCTAACATAAATTGATCCTTTTAGTTTATGGTGTTATTAATATGTTCAAATTGATAATATTGTAAGTTGTTATCATTAAGGTGATGGCGTGATTTTTTTTTAATTGTTGTTGAGTCATGCAACCAGGATTACGTAAAAATTTCAATCAATCATATGAATATTAAATTGTTTTATATGTTTGAAAGAAAATATGTCATCACTTTAACAAAAGTAACTAATAGTTTTACCAATTTGAAACTGAATCTCAAATTGCATATTAAATCAATTTATCTTTTGTTTGATTATTGATATAACAAGGTGGTTATGTTTTAGAAAGACTTTTTTTTTAAATAAGGTAATTGTATGATTGATAGCAATGTTTCATAGAACAATGATACGAGCCTCGTTAAAAATCCTCAGGACAAAATTGTCCACCAAACAATTGCACTCTCGAAGGACATGTTGAATGCTCCAATACACACCATCGCAATGACTCAGACAAGGTAACACAAGAGACTTAAAAGCATCAGGACAGCTTTGAGGGGCAGTTGAACCATAACTGCAATATGTCTCGAACAATAGACGAGAATACCAAGGAACCTTCCATAGATTGCACCATTTTTGCCATATTGACCACACGACCCGGAAATATCATTTTTGCAATAGGTGTCCAAACCATATTTCTCCGAACCACATCCATGCAATAGGTCTCAAACAGTTGCCGAGAATACCACATATTTGCGTGTTTCTTTTTGTAGTATTACTGAGGCTTATATCCCAAATAAGTACTTAAAGTATACCAAATTTTTTATTTACTAAAGTCAAAGTTAGTATCTAAAGATCATTTTTTTTGTTAAATTAAGTACTTAAAATATATTTTTGGTCAAAATAGGTACTTAAAGTATTTTTCATCAAAGTAGGTACATAAAGTATATTATTTTGTTAAAATAGGTACCTAATGTATTTTTAGTCAATGTCACATGACAAATATTAGGAACCTAGATGAAATGCCTAACATTTGACTGAATTGTCATTTTGGCCCATATTTTTTTTGAAGCAATTTAGCCCTTAACGCTTCATTTTGGGTCAAAATGGACCCTCTGTGGATGAAAATTGTTAGTTAACCAACGGTAAATGACTAGAAATGACGTAACAAACCTACATGACAGTGCACGCTGCAATAGCAGTGTCATATAGGCAAATATGCTAACTTTACTTAATGACGCATCAGTCAAAAAATAATTTTAAAAATTTGTATAAAATATAAAATATTTTTTCTTCTGACATGTAATTCTACTAAGTCATTTCAAGTTGTTTACTTTTAGTTGACTAACAGTTTTCATCCGCACATGTGCTATTTTGACCCAAAATGAAACGTTAAGGGTTAAATTACTTCAAAAAAAAAGAATATTGGCCAAAGTGACTATTCAGTCAAACGTTAGGGGAATTTTTTGGCATTATGCCTATACTTTAAGTACCTATTTTGACCAAAAATACTTTAGGTACCTATTTTGACCAAAAAATATATTTTAGGTACTATCTTTGACGAAAAATACTTTAAATACCTATTTTGACAAAAATATATACTTTAAATACTTATTTTGACCTAAAAATACTTTAAATACCTAAATAAAAAGTATATGTATCCTTATTAAGAACTTATTTGTAATATAAGCTTATTACTAAGCCTTTATTAACATTTCAAGTATATATATCCCTCTGTCTCTAAGCACGTATTACCTAAATGAAAAAAATATATACTTTGGGTACCTAAATGAAAAGAAAATATCAACTTGAATCAATGTGTCTAGTTCAAATACCAAATTTATATTTAAGTCTATAAACAAAGGAAAAAAATCTTTAAGTACCAACTTGTGAGAATGTGTTTAGCGCAGGTATCAATTTGAAAGCATCAATCTATAAGTACCAACTTGGGAGAAAGTGCATAGTTTATGTACCAAATCTTTATTTAAGTCTTCTATAAAACATTATTAAATGGTACAAACTAAAAGACTTAAATATGCATATGGTGCATGAACTATACACTTTTTCTAAAATTGGTACTTAAAGATTTTTTTGTTTTCAAGTTGGTACTTAAACTAGGCACATTCTCCAAAGTTGATACCTTAAAAAGTTCTGCTCCCAAGTTGGTATCAAAACTTATACATTTTACCAATTTGGTCCTAATTTGAAATAATTTATTAAATTTAATCATCTATATTTAAAAATTCTATCAATTTAGTCTTTGTTCTTTTCTGAAATTGCATACTCTTCTCTCAAAAATGTTATATTACTTTTCTGGTATAATAACAATTTAACAATAATTGTTTGTTACTTTACGATAAATGTTGAGTGTGTAAAAGTTCTATTATTTACACCCCTTTTAACCCATATTTCTGCTGCATTCAAGCATTATTCGTTGCATTTAGGTTAGTTTACAGCAAAACATCACAAATATATTCAAAGGCACAGATTCTACTAAAAATGGTTGTTTTTGCAGGTTGCCGTCGTAGCTGACGGTGAGGGCAGGCGCTGGGCGGAGAAGCAGAAGAGCTGAACCGGACAAGCAGACAAATAGGACGATGCTGCCATGGTGCTGCCGTGACAGCAGAGGACGACAGCAAGTTAGTAGAGAAAAAGCAAAGTGGACCTCGATAGATAGAGAAAATTCTACTCGACTGTCGTGTGAAAACCTTATATTTTTCCAATCCCCAGATCAAAAGATATGTCAAGCCCAAAGCTCAAGGAGAGAAAATCCCAAGAAACAAGGAGGACGGCTGGAAAGTAGATTCCTTGGAGATTAAGTCTTTATTAGAATCATACTTTTAATTAAAGTTGTAATCCTTGTTAACTTAGATAACTTGAGCCCAAAGCTTATATAAGGGCATGTATTTTAACCTAGAGAGATATCTCATAACCCATAGCCGATTACCCCATAACCGATAACCAAAAACCCCTAGCCGTTTACCCGCCGCCGACATGTTCTAAACCCCCCTTAGGGCCACAGGTTGATTTGTAAAGTAGTTGCAAGGGTTGTTTTGTTTTAGGAATTTTCAGTTCAATAAAATAAACTTCAAGTTCTCTTATTTTGGTTATTAATATCTTGCAAGAGCATCGGGAGAGCATTGTGAGGTTATCTATTTACTTAGCATCGGGAGAGTTAAGTATACGAAAGAAATAAGAGCAAGTTCTCTAGTTTATAGTTGAACTATCTCGTGCCTAGGGATAGGGCGAGGTTAAGTGGCTAAAGAAGAATTCATACACATCGGTGTTCATCCTTCGATTCACGCCGGGAGGTATCATCAAGACGTGATCATCGACAGACTTGGACCTAGGGATAGGCCAAGGCAGATCTGGGATTCTTGCCAAACTTGAAAGTACTGAGTTGAGTGTTTGCTGCCGCGACAATCAACGGACTGCTGCCGCGACAGGTGCTGTCGGCGACGGGCGCGACGACAGAACTGGATTTCCTAAACTCTGCAATACATGCACTACTGAGCAAATCAATACCAGCCCATTCTATCTATCTTGATTCTCTCACTCTTTTATTTAAGTATTCTTCATTATTTTTCGTGACAATATCTTAAACTATTCTTTTCCCCTTGTGCAGATAGCAAAGGAAAGGGTTAGCCCAGTCCCTGTGGAGACGATATCCGATACTCTAGTATCACTTTATTACTTGCGACGTGTACACTTGCACTCAATTGCGATAGACTCTTTTACACGCAACAAGTTTTTGGCGTCGTTGCCGGGGATTGGCAACATAACTCTATCTTTCTTTTATTGCACTTTTCGTTTTTATTTTTGTTTTTGTTTTTATTTTTCTTTTTTCTGTTTTTCTTTGGTGCATTCAACTCTTGCTTTTCACGAGGTTTTCTTGTTTATGCGCAGATCTAAAAGAGGTGAAGATCCTGAGTATCCACTAGATCCGGAAGTTGAACGTTCCTTCAATCTCAAGAAACAACTTCGTCACCTTTTAGCCAGGAACGAATACCTTGAGGAACAGCTAGAGAAGATGGCCCATGACCCACCTGCTGGCGGTGGAATACCGCCTGTCGGCAACCCGCCCGCAGCAGCCGGACGACGGTCCTGCCGTGACTACATGTTGAACGATCATGTAGAGTTGGAGACCATGCTGCCGAATATTGATGTTGATAACTTCGAGCTTAAACCTGTCATGTTTAGTATGCTCAACAATGTCGGACAGCTCAGTGGTGCTGTTACAGAGGACGCCAGAGAGCATCTTAAAACGTTCCAGGAAATCTATGGTTCGTTTAGACTGCCAGGAGTTAATCCGGAGATACTGAGGCTTCGGTTATTTCCCCATTCATTGAGGGACAGAGCAAAGACTTGGTGGAATAAACTTACGCCGGGTTCAATTAGAACTTGGGCAGATTTATCTCGTGAATTCTTATCTCGTTTTAATCCTTCACATTTATCTGAGCGATTACGTAACGAAATTGCTACTTTTCAACAGGAAGATGACGAGCCAATGCACGAGGCCTGGGACAGATTTACTACTCTTCTACGGAACTGCCCAATGCATGGATTCCCCGTCTGGAATCAGGTTACAAAGTTTTATAATGCTGCCAACTTACAAACTCGTATTCGAATTGATTCAACAGCAAATGGACTATTGTTGGATAAAGATCCGGACGAGGCAATGCAAGTTTTGAAAAATCTGGCCAAGAATGAGGAGCAGTTTCCGACAGCTAGAAGAGGGGGTAAACGGGTACTTGCTGTCAAGGATTATGAAGCCGGCAGCACGATGAAATCACAGGTAGCATTCCTTACTAAAGCAATGAAAAAGCTTTTGAATGATGATGGGCAACATGGATTTGCTGTTGAGGAAGTATGTGATATATGTGAGGGAAATCATGGTCGGGATGAGTGCCCAATACAGTTAGAAGAAGGGAAATATGTTGAAAATTACAAGCCAAATTAAAATTCCAACAATTATAATCCCAATTGGAGGAAGGATCCCAAGTTTTCTTTGAGTAATCCTAATAATGCCCTGAATCCGCAAGCACAAAATCAGAATCAGAGAGGTCCTAGATTGCTGACGCGACAGCAACTGCCGCAGAATCTGTCGCCGCAACTGCCGCCGCAGCAGCAACATCAGCCACCAGCTGCCACGAGCAGTATACTGGAACAGACTCTGGCCACTTTTATGTCTCAGACAGGTACTTACATTGAGAATATGAATCAATTTGTCAAGAAGACAGAGAATTTCATGGATAAAACATAGATGAGGATGACAAATCATGAAGCCACTCTGAAATCTTTGGAGACACAAATGGGTCAGGTTTCCCAACATATTAAGCCGAGGCAGACTGGAGGATTCTCTAGTAATACTGAAAATGCTAGGCAGCCCACACATGAGCAATGTAAGGCCATTACTACTAGGAGTGGGAAGAAATTATCAGGGCCGGAAAAAGAAGCTGAAACAGTAAAGGATCCAATCTCAGACAAACCTGCCGAGGAAGCTGCCCCGACAGGTGATAAACAGACTGCTGCCGATGAGCCTGTCACGACAGTAGAAGCGACAGAGGAGAAAAAAGATGATTTTCGTCCTCAAATTCGTATGCAGTGGGAAGGACGTATTGCTGATTACCGTCCCCCGCCACCTTTTCCCCAATGGATACAGCAAGCTAAGGAAGAATCTCAACTTAAAAAGATTTATGATATTTTTAAGCAGGTTCATATTAATATTCCACTGTTAGATGTCATTAGGGAGATGCCCGGTTATGCCAAATTTCTCAAGGATGTCATGTCAAAGAAATCTAAACTTGGGGAATTTGAAACGGTAAAGATGACAGAAGGTTGCATGAGTATTCTTCATCGGCAGCCACCCTAGAAAAAGAAGGATCCGGGGAGCTTCATCATACCTTGTGTAATCGGAAATAAATTTGTGGGTAAGGCACTTTGTGATCTTGGTGCTAGTGTTAATTTAATGCCAAAATCTGTCTTTCAGAAATTAGGTATTGGAAATGTGCGGCCCACGACAGTAACTCTACAGCTGGCAGACCGCTCTTACGTTCATCCAGAAGGAAAAATTGAAGATATTCTGGTAAGAGTGGATAAATTTATTTTTTCTACTGACTTTCTTGTTTTAGATTGTGAAGCAGATGAAAATGCACCAATCATCCTTGGGCGACCCTTCTTAGCCACGGGAAGTTCACTAATTGATGTGGAGAAAGGAGAACTCACTATGCGAGTGAACGATCAAGAGATTAAGTTGAATGTTCTCCAAGCGATGAAACATGCTGATGTAGACGAAGAATGTAAGGCTATCACTGACGTTACCCTTGATCAACCCTGCATCAGGTCGGGCTGTCACGACATCAAATTTGGGCACTGCCGCGGCAACCATCTACAGGCCTGTCACGACAGCACTGATGACAGAACCGACGACAACAACTCCTCTGAATCTGATACATCTGATACTAAAGATCAGGAGGAGGTAAACTGGATAGGCAATCGTCCAGGTAAGTTATTCGAACCTTTAAATTATACTTCAGATAACCATTTAATCCAAAAGCCATCTACTGTTGAACCACCTGCCTTAGAATTGAAGCCCCTGCCAGGGCAGCTAAAATATGCTTTTCTTGGTTCAAATGATATGTTGCCCGTAATCATCTCTTCTAAGCTGCCGCAGGAACAGGAACGGCAGCTCATAGGCATGCTACGACAGCACAAAAAGGCAATTGGATGGACGATCGCTGACATTCAAGGCATTAGTCCAGCGTTATGCATGCACAAAATCCTTCTAGAGGAAGATCATAAGCCGACTATAGATGCCCAAAGGCGGCTTAACCATGCGATGAAAGAGGTGGTTCGTAAAGAGATAATCAAATGGTTAGATGCTGGTATTATTTACGCCATCTCCGACAACAAATGGGTGAGCCCGGTGCAATGCGTTCCAAAGAAAGAAGGAATGACCGTGGTGACCAATGAAAACAATGAGTTAATTCCAACCAGGACTGTGACCGGTTGGAGGGTTTGTATGGACTATCGGAAGCTTAACAAAGCTACCCGAAAGGACCACTTTCCTTTACCCTTTATTGATCAAATGCTTGATAGATTAGCGGGTAAACCTTACTATTGTTTTCTTGATGGTTATTCGGGTTATAATCAAATTGCTATCGCACCGGAGGATCAAGAAAATACGACTTTCACATGCCCCTACGGAACGTACGCTTTTAGGAGAATGTCATTTGGATTATGTAATGCACCCGCCACCTTCCAAAGGTGCATGATGGCCATATTCTCCGACATGGTGGAGGACTTCCTCGAGATTTTTATGGATGATTTTTCAGTCTTTGGAGACGATTTTGAGAGCTGCCTCGGCAATCTACAAAAGGTGCTTGAAAGATGTGAAAAAGCAAATCTGGTCTTAAATTGGGAAAAATGCCACTTTATGGTGGATGAAGGGATAGTCCTTGGCCATAAGATTAGCTGCCGTGGGATAGAAGTCGACAGGGCTAAGATTGAAGTGATCGAGAAGCTGCCGCCGCCGACCACAGTCAAGGGCATTAGAAGTTTCTTAGGGCATGCTGGTTTTTATCGGAGATTCATTGCAAATTTCTCAAAAATCACCAAACCCCTATGCCATCTTTTGGAGCAGAACCGACCCTTTGACTTTAATGAAGAATGTACTGAAGCATTCAAGGTTCTGAAGGAAAAACTGATAACAGCCCCAATAGTACAGCCACCAGACTGGACACAGCCATTTGAGATTATGTGTGATGCTAGTGACTATGCTGTCGGGGCAGCACTTGGGCAGCGGAGAGACAAGCTATTTCATGTCATATATTATGCCAGCAAGGCATTGAATGATGCCCAAGTAAACTACACTACCACAGAAAAGGAGTTATTAGCTGTGGTATTCTCCATTGACAAGTTTCGTTCTTACATACTTGGGACGAAGGTAATAGTGCACACAGACCATTCTGCCCTGAAGTATTTGTTCGCGAAAAAGGATGCAAAGCCTAGATTGATACAGTGGATCCTGCTATTGCAAGCATTCGACCTTGAAATCAAGGACAAAAAAGGGACAGAAAATCAGGTAGCAGACCACTTGTCAAGGTTGGAGAAGGGACAGAGTCTACCAACAGATGAGACAAACATACTGGAGACCTTCCCAGATGAGCAGCTCTTTGCTGCCGCAATCACTGCTGCGACAGCCATGGCGGCAGGTAAGTCTTCTGAACTCCCCTGGTATGCTGATTTCGTTAATTTTATAGTTAGCGAAATACTTCCTTCTGATCTTAATTATCAAGCCAGGAAGAGGTTCCAAAATGATGTTAAGCATTATTATTGGGACGAACCTCTTCTTTTCAAACTATGTGCAGATCAAGTAATAAGGAGGTGTGTACCACAAGAAGAGCAAGAAGACATTCTCCATCACTGCCATGCTTCACAATATGGAGGACACTTAGGAGGCAACAAAATTGTTGCCAAGGTGCTGCAGTCAGGGTTTTACTGGCCGACACTGTATAAAGATGCACATGACTTCTACAAGAACTGTGACAGGTGCCAGCGGACAGGTAACATCTCACGGAGAAACGAGATGCCACTGCAGAACATTCTAAAAGTCGAAATTTTCGACGTTTGGGGATTGATTTTATGGGACCTTTTCCATCATCATGTGGAAATTTATACATCCTCCTAGCAGTAGATTATGTCTCTAAGTGGGTTGAAGCTATCGCCACTCAAAAGAATGATGCCAAGACAGTCCAAAAGTTTTTACACAAAAACATCTTTTCTAGGTTTGGCATCCCTAAAGCGATTATCAGTGATGAAGGGAGACATTTTGACAATAGGGTAATTGCTGCCGCCTTGAAGAAATATGGTGTCAAGCATAGGATCGCGACAGCGTACCACCCACAGACCAATGGACAAGCTGAGATATCCAATAAGGAAGTTAAGAACATTCTTGAGAAGATGGTTAAGCCAACTAGGAAAGACTGGTCTTTACTCCTCAATGACGCATTATGGGCATATATGACAGCTTTTAAGACTCCATTGGGCATGTCTCTATACCGATTGATTTATGGGAAAACCTGTCATCTGCCTGTCGAGATAGAGCACAGGGCATACTGGGCAATCAAGGCAGTAAATATGTACTTGGACAAGGCAGGCCAGAAAAGGCTGTTAGATCTGAACGAGATTAAAGAAATACGGACAATGTCCTACGACAATGCAAGAATCTACAAGGAGAAAACTAAGAAGTGGCATGACAAGAAGTTGATGCCACGACAATTCTGCCCAGGGCAGCTTGTATTGTTGTTCAATTCTAGACTGAAGCTCTTCCCAGGGAAGCTAAAATCTAGATGGTCCGGCCCGTTCCAAGTTGTACAAGTTTTTCCCCATGGTGCCATTACAATCCGATCATTAAAAGACGGGCACCAATTCAAAGTCAACGGACAGCGCCTCAAGCATTATCAGGGGACTGAAGCCCCAGGAATACAGGAAGTGGTTACTTTAGGAGATGCCCCACAAGGCATCCCTAATTTAACCTAAATTTTATTTTTATTTATTTTTATTATTTATTATTTATTAGGTATTAAGGTTTATTTTATTCGAATAATGTTCTTTTTATGTTTTCTGTTTTTAAGAAATAAAGGAGTCAAGAAGAATAGGAGAAGTGACCCAAGCCCACCATCCATCCATCAGCCCATCAAAGCCCTATATTGAAGCCTGTCGTTCCAGCTGCCGCCGCAGACACGGATGAGACAGGCTGTCACCAGACTGTCACGGCAGACGCAGAAACGTGTGACAGACGCGTAACAGACGCATAAATGCGTGTCAGACGCGTCAGACACGCTAAAGCTCAACAGTCGCCCCGTTATTTACGCCTACCGTTACAGCATTAAACGGGCAGCAACTCTACCTCTATAAAACCCCGTTTCATTTTCATTTTCCTCACTTCTGCTTATTCTTACTTGCTCTTCCCTTTCGTTTTTCTTTGTTTTCTTTACTTTTCCAAACCCTTGCAGTAACATGTCTTCCAGAAAAAAAAACCGCCGCAATGCTGCCTCTACTTCCTCACCGGCAGCAACTCCCCCATAGTCCTTTGCAACCAGAGATCTGTGGGAAGAACGAGGCCTCATTTATACTCCAAAGGCAAAGAATCTGGGCCTCAAGCCTTTCATCGCTAGGAAGATTAGAGCTCTTTTATGGCAATCATTTGCGGAGCAACCAGAGGAAATGAACGAGACGCTGGTGAGAGAATTTTATGCTGCCATCAGCAGCAAAACAACGACATCAGTAAGTGTTAGAGGGACAGAAGTACCGTTCACAGCCGAGCACATCAACTCTTTATATGGCCTCTGCATAGGCCCCAATGATGATGCACATCAGCCTTGATGTTGTTTTCCCCACCTCTCCTGCCCACTACTTTAGTGCCCCCACCCCTGTCCACACACCTACACATGCTGCAACCCCACAAACACCATTTGTCGCCTCCATACCATCACCTGCCCCGATGGCAGCCGGCAGCACCCATGCCGAAACATCTGCTCGAGGAACAAAGCGACCAGTGCCCTCGGATGACCTTGCTGCCTTTGTTGCTGGGTTCTCTTCCTCCTCCGTCTGGGCAGACAGTGACATTGAACCCTCTATTCAGAGGAACCTGTCGAAGGAATTTACACCGGTAAAGAGGCAAAAAAGAATGGCAGATAAGAAAACTCTACCAAGGGCCAGCAGCGGCAACAGCTCTGATATTCAGGTTGTACAGCAAACACCCTAGCCCGCCCCGCGAACCAGAACCCACCGCCAGATCCGCCTCAGCAGCAGCAGTGAAGACAGTGATTAAAATTTAAGTTTCTTATCTTCTTATTGCTGCCTGCCATATATATTTTGTGATGTACTACCTTCATATGTTTTCATTTTTATTTTGTCATTTGCATTGAGGGCAATGCAACCCTCGAGTTTGGGGGTGGCAACCCTCCATATTCATGGAGTACATCTTAGTTAAATTTTGTGTCTTTTACTTAGTACTTTTCTCAAAAAAAAATTAAAAATTAAAAATTTTGGCTGAAAACTGTGAATTGAACTTACATGTCGTGACAGCTCTGTCGTGGCAGCGACTTTAGGATAGTTTAAGGAGAAGTTTAGAGCCTTTCTATAGTTCTGAAAACTTAAAACACCATTGTGACTGTTATACTGCTTAGACTTCTTTTAGCCAAACTAGAATAGGAAGCTTAGCACTTGGATAGCCCCTAGAGGTGCCCGAAACTGGCTCTAGGAAAGAAGTTTAGAAAAAGAGACTCAACAGCCCTAGAGGTGCCCGAAACTGGCTCTAGTGAGTTAACTAGAGGTGCCCAAAAACTGGCTCTAGTGAAACTTTAGCTAAAAAAATAGAAACAATGAGTCAAAAAAAAATCAAAGAAGCATGAAAATGTGCCTTCAAAAAGATAAACTTTGGCATAAAAATTCGAGTTAAGAGTTGAATATTCTAGTGAAACTAAGAGAGTCTTGGCATATAACTGTTCACAAGCATGCACACACTGCACGAGGACTATAGTGAGATTCCGGACAGATCCTAAATTATCCGACAGGTTGCTGCCGTCACAGGGAACGAACGACGGGTAAGGGAAAGTTCACTGTTTGAAAGCCAAAACAAAAATATTTCATTTTTCTTTTAGGTCTTAATTGCTTGAGGGCAAGCAAAAACTTGAGTTTGGGAGTGTGTTGAGTGTGTAAAAGTTCTATTATTTACACCATTTTTAACCCATATTTCTGCTGCATTCAAGCATTATTCGTTGCATTTAGGTTAGTTTACAGCAAAACATCACAAATATATTCAAAGGCACAGATTCTACTAAAAATGGTTGTTTTTGCAGGTTGCCGCCGTAGCTGACTGTGAGGGCAGGCACTGGGCGGAGAAGCAGAAGAGCTTAACCGGACAAGCAGACAAAGAGGACGATGCTGCCATGGTGCTGTCGTGACAGCAGAGGACGACAGCAAGTTAGTAGAGAAAAAGCAAAGTGGACCTCGATAGATAGAGAAAATTCTGCTCGTCTGTCGTGTGAAAACCTTATATTTTTCCAAGCCCCAGATCAAAAGATATGTCAAGCCCAAAGCTCAAGGAGAGAAAATCCCAAGAAACAAGGAGGACGGCTGGAAAGTAGATTCCTTGGAGATTAAGTCTTTATTAGAATCATACTTTTAATTAAAGTTGTAATCCTTGTTAACTTAGATAACTTGAGCCCAAAGCTTATATAAGGGCATGTATTTTAACCTAGAGAGATATCTCATAACCCATAGCCGATTACCCCATAACCGATAACCAAAAACCCCTAGCCGTTTACCCGCCGCCGACATGTTCTAAACC
Source organism: Hibiscus tridactylites (assembly GCA_958450335.1). Lineage (NCBI taxonomy): Eukaryota > Viridiplantae > Streptophyta > Magnoliopsida > Malvales > Malvaceae > Hibiscus > Hibiscus tridactylites. The sequence continues at coordinate 17,487,515 of OY288273.1, read as the reverse complement.
CCCCTTAGGGCCACGGGTTGATTTGTAAAGTAGTTGCAAGGGTTGTTTTGTTTTAGGAATTTTCAGTTCAATAAAATAAACTTCAAGTTCTCTTATTTTGGTTATTAATATCTTGCAAGAGCATCGGGAGAGTTAAGTATATGAAAGAAATAAGAGCAAGTTCTCTAGTTTATAGTTGAACTATCTCGTGCCTAGGGATAGGGCGAGGTTAAGTGGCTAAAGAAGAATTCATACACATCGGTGTTCATCCTTCGATTCACGCCGGGAGGTATCATCAAGACGTGATCATCGACAGACTTGGACCTAGGGATAGGCCAAGGCAGATCTGGGATTCTTGCCAAACTTGAAAGTACTGAGTTGAGTGTTTGCTGCCGCGACAATCAACGGACTGCTGCCGCGACAGGTGCTGTCGGCGACGGGCGCGACGGCAGAACTGGATTTCCTAAACTCTGCAATACCTGCACTACTGAGCAAATCAATACCAGCCCATTCTATCTATCTTGATTCTCTCACTCTTTTATTTAAGTATTCTTTATTATTTTTCGTGACAATATCTTAAACTATTCTTTTCCCCTTGTGCAGATAGCAAAGGAAAGGGTTAGCCCAGTCCCTGTGGAGACGATATCCGATACTCTAGTATCACTTTATAACTTGTGACGTGTACACTTGCACTCAATTGCGATAGACTCTTTTACACGCAACAATAAAATTTAATTATCTAGTTGTTACTTTGATCCGATGAACTCGCTTGGTTTGACAATATTACAAAAAAGATTAAATCGATGAAGTTTTTAAATATGAATGGTTAAATGTATCGAATTGGCTTAAATTATGACCAAATTAATAGAAAATATAAGTTTAACCCCCTCGTCCCGGTCCGGACGCTTGACCGGTCCGAGTGGGCCACACGGGGAAATCCAAAGCGAAACCCATTAAGGTTCCTCCTCGGTTAACGACCCAGAAAATTTCTTTTTAATTTAATCTTTTCTAAAGGCTCATTCGAATCTTATATGATCATAACAGCGGAAGACAAGCATTCATAAAACAATAACTCGAACAACCTATGCAAAATAGTCCAATTTTAAATGATTAAGCAGGTCGTTTCGAAACACCCTCAAGGTGTATCGAAACGCCTTGACCTGGTCAACGATTCTAAGCCTACACGAAGAGGTCGTATCGGAATGGAGGTTAAATGTTTCGAAACACCCTCAACGGTCAACTTCTCATGGTCAACGAGATTTTGACCGTTTCGAAACCCTTAGACCCGTTTCGAAACGCTTTCATCTCGTCAATTTCTCAGAATTCCAGTAGCCAAAACGTTCTGATACCCGTTTCGAAACAGGGGTTTCACAGGCCAAACTGTATCGAAACGCGTTCCGATACGGGGTCCCTGAAGCCTTACCCGTTCCGAAACGGTCCAGCTCGTTTCGAAACGCGGGCTGTCTGCAACCTTCGAAAATCAGACTTAGGCATTTTTCAACTGTTCTAAGGGCCCTGAACGACCCTGAACAACACTCAACATAAACATACATGATCTAGAGACATGGATCCTAAGACAAACATGCTCAAACACCCAAGGCATATAAAGATACATCAAATCAAGCCATCACCACAAGCATACTTCAACATAGACATCACTTAGGCAATTCAAGGTAGCAAAATACTAACATAGTTACAAGCAAAGGCATACATCTCAAAACCAAGTTAACGCATACATACGAGGAGTCTAACATGCTCCTAAACAACAACAACAACAACGTATTCCAAAAGGCATCATAGCACGATTACATGACCCATTGCTTGACCATTACATCATAAATAAAATGTTCATACTTGGTAGCTAAACAAGCACCACGAAGCACACTTGGAGGCCCCTTCTTGCACTTAGCAACCCACGAACTAAGGATCTGCATTATCGAACAAAGAGAGAGCGTAAGCAATAAAGCTTAGTGAGGGTAAGCTCTTTAAAAACAAACCTCGACAATGCAGGGTCCAAGCACGATCTCAACCAAGGTAAATGCATGATTATACCATTGATCCTCAAGAGCCAAAAGTTAAAGATGCATGAACAATATTCAATTATATGTCGTGCTCAACAAGCTCGATCTCACAACATATGTAAACACATATAAACATCCAAGTAGAAATCACATTCCACAACACATTAATTTACATATCAACCAATATTGGCACCTAGCTATGACCCAAATACGCGGATAAACACGTTGGAACTCACATTCAACAACCACTTTACCTCACTGTGGGATTACACTCATCATCGGTCTCGCGGAGGGGATTCCACTCATCCTCACGCCCCGTCGATGGGATTCCACTCATCATCGACAAATATATATAACAATTTCCGGGCGAACTCGTACTCCTCCTTGGTGACTCAACGCCACCAAGGCCACACGCGAATTTGACCCATGTGTGCACACTAACATCCTAATGATCGATCATTTGTACTCAAGCATACTAGTGCCAACATTTAACTCAATCCACATTATTCATTTCAACCAATTCTGTGCTTAGCACGTACTCACCATGATCACAATCATGAACCATTCACATGCATACCATAATGCATCACAAATCATGCCTCATTTCACATGTATAACACATTATACATAAATCATCACATCTCAATTATTACGAGGCATATACATCAAATACAAGTTCAACCAATGGCTCTAATTTAAGTTTAGGATTAGGCTACCACCCCAATCCTAACTCTAGGTGAGTGTACCAAGCTCGACCTAGTCCATATGCTCGAACCAAACATTTGAAACCACTTTAAAACATTAACCACTCACCTAAACTTCCAAGCTCAATTACCAAGCAAGCAACCACCCTCAAGCTTTTGGATTCCCTCCCGATGCTTCACCGGCACAAGTTCTCGCCTCTAAACAACCTCAATACAATTCAAACAACTTCAAATCAGCCCAAACATCAAAGTACTAGCCCGGAATACAATTCAAACACAATTCACAATATTTCAAGCCATGAATAACCCCACATTTAACCAAACTCGGGCAGCCCCATAACCTCATCCAAAACTCATGTTTCCTACACCTTTTATACCCATAAATGATCCCAAATCAACCCCTAACCATAGCACTAACAATAGCCTATCAATTCCAACCTAAAGCAACCCCCAAAACTCACCCAAAACCCTTCAAAAACCTCATTTAAACCCAATTTCGGGAATTTGTTCAAAACCAAGAAAAATTCATATATGTGGTACCATTTAGCTCCTACACTTCATAACTAACAACATTGAATCAAAACATTAAGCTTAACAACATAAAGTTACCATTTTTAATCAAAATCTCCAAAAACTCCATTTTCAAAACTTTGAGGAAAATGAAAACTAATTGTACTTTTGGAGAGAGGATAATGAGGACAAGTTGAAAACGAAATTACCTTTCGAAAACAAGTTGAAATGGAGGAGCTATGAAATGGAATAGTGGAAGGAGGGTTGAAGCTCTCTTTCACGTTGGTTGTGTTGGAGAGGAGAGTGAATAGTGGCTATTTGATAAAAAGGGGGTTTAAAATCAAAAGTTAGGTTAATTACAAAATGGCCATTAATGAATGGATATTCTCCAATTTCTTTAAAAACTCTTCAATTTGTAATTCATTCAATTTGGTCCAATGTAAAATATTTATTTTTGAAACCCGAAACTTAAAAGACTATTTTAATTATAAAATCGAACCCGAAATAATATTAAAATATTATTTCCACCCGACCCCTAAACCCGAGTGTTACAATAAGTTTTGATACCAGGTTGGGAGGATATGTATAGTTCATGAAGTACAAACTTGAGAGTAAAAAGTTTTTTAAATGCCAACTTAGGAGAATGTGCCTAGTTTAAGTATCGACTTAAGAGACCAATTTGAAAAAATGTGTATAATTCAAATAAAAAAAAGAATATTTAAGTAAACGTTAAATTCAATGTATGATATTAATGACAAAAGGTGACATGTTTTCATTTAATGACTGTTAAATCAAAGTTCAAACGTACGTGAGTTACGATTAAAAATGAATAAATATTATCGATGAGATTTGTTTAAGTGATAAGCAGTTTGTTATAACTTAAGTAGGTCTCGAGTTCGAGACGTTGTGTATGCAGAGAATCTCTGTTGAAAGGCTCACCCACTAAATCTAAGTATGCGACGAAGGACAGTCCGAATTAATTAGGACGGAGCCTTGAAAAATTGGAAGGACAAAAAAATAAACAAATATTACAATACTAAAAAAATATACAAATTGGTCCGACAGAAACAATGAGTATTCTCAAGTTAAGCATATAATTATATTGTATTACCAAACCATCCAAAGCCACTAATAAGCACATAAGTGACTAAAGTAGATAAGCATTGAGTCAAACAAAAGACATTGTGATGATTAGGAATTATTATTAACTCCCTTTAATTTGCATTATGCCATTAGATAATCCCAAGCTTCTCTGGGTTTCTTCTTCTTTTTGCAAATCATGTATTCCAATCTTACCTACAACTTAATCTAATGCCTTCTTTTTATAAAGAAATAATTATTTAATTTTCTCAAGGCTTAATAATTGCATTGAAGCTACCTCAATTAATTCGTGGCTAGAACAAGTGCTTGTGCTTTTTCTTTTTCTTTTTAAAATGTACAACGCGGCTTAAACTTCACATATGCAAATACTTTTTTTTGTTGTTGATAAAATGCAAATACTTCTTTTGTATTGTAAAATCAAGGGTATGAGAATTTTGAGATTCAGAATTTGAGTTTTATCGTATCTAGATATTTGAGTATACATAAATTCAAGTTAATTTTATATTGATTTAAGTCTTATCATATGTAATTTCAATTTAAATTTATTACGGTCTGAGTTCGAGTTAGTCCAATCAAGGGTGCAATGCGGTTTAGATGTATTCTTCTTTTCAGTCTAATGGTTACATCCATGAGTGAGTATTCGATCAAGTCGAGTTAAAAAAATTCGAGTTAGTCGAGCTGAAGAGTCATATTTTATAACTCAAACTTTATTTGATATTTTTTCGAGTCAAGTTTATAAAATTACAAGTCGAGTTAATAAGAGTCAAATATTTTTATATAAAATCAAATCAAAAGATTTAATTTTTTCGAGTCAAATTTATTCTAGTCACATCATTCGTAAATAATTTGTATGAGTACTATTGTCCCGTCATTTGTAATTTGAGTTCAACTTTATATCGGTTTAAGTCTTATTATGTGTAGACTTGGTCGTTTTTTCAGTCTAATGGTCACATCATTTGTAGATAGTTGTGTATGTATTGGTTTGACTAGGGATTCAAATAGCGGTTTATTATATAACAATAGCGGAACTATATGAAATTATTATTTCGAAAAATAGCGGTCTGCAACAATCACAATAGATCCATTACTGTCGGCAATTATAATGAAATATTGTGATCAAAAACGTAATCGTAACCGCTATTTAAATCTTTGGGTTCGACCCAAAACGAAAGCAAAGTAGGCCCAGCAATGACCAATGAAATGGTCAATTGCAAAGAGGGCCTAAAGACAAAACTACGACCATTAGGTCCTATTTTCTTTTTCTACCAAATTAGGAACTAAAAATTTCTCGGACTATCCCTATTATGGTGAACTTGCCGTATAAGCATGACGAGTTTTAAAATAATATTATTTTTTATTCGAACTTGTTGTAGGATTTCGACGAGTTTTAATTTTTTTATAAATATTTGATTAGGATAATTCTAATCCGAACACGCCTTAGAGGCACGACGAGTTTCAACTGGGTTAACGACGGCTGTGACGTTATCAACATAACACCGTAACTTAAAAAATATGAGCGTTGGTCAACGGATAAAAATAGAACATGTCGTGCAGTTCTCCTTACGCAGGCGACCAAAATAATCCAACATTAAAAATACTGTAATAACGATATTGTGTTTAGTAGCTCCGCTTCGTACTGTTTTTTCATGTACGCTTATTGTAACTACTTTAGTAAATGATGTACAATTTAATTGCATTGAATTTATTAACTATGTTTTATTTATTTTCATTCTTCTGCAATAAAATCAAAGGAATTTTGAAATTCGCCTTTCATGCTAGGCGAGTTTCATGTAATGTTCATTGCTATAAAACTCACATTTCAGTTGTCTTTTACAACTTGTTAATGTTAAGAGATAAAATTTATCTACGTATTATAACAATATTGACTAACATTAACATGTATATAATTTATTTACTGCTCCAAATTCAACAAAATTTCAAATTGTCCATGTATGCGTAAACAATTTATTAAAAGTTTTTTTGTTTCATATATGGTACAAACTTATCTTTTTTAGAATTTTATTATTTTTAAAATTAAATTTGTCACCTATCCACGACGAGTTATATATTTGCCCAAACAACGTTATGTTTAAACGTCACGGCTGCTGTTAACTTAATTGAAACTCGTCGTGCTCTTATGGCGAGTTCGGATTAGGATTACTCTAATCACCTTGCTTAATATTTAAACGAAAATTTAGAGGAAAAATTTTCGAAACTCGTCATGCTTGTGCGATGTGTTCACTGTAATAATATTAGTTCGGGAAATATAAAATTTTGAGTCATAATTTAATAATAATAGGAGCTAATGGTCCTAGTTTTGTCTTTAAGCCTGCATAGAGTAGGTTTGTCTGTACGTTAGTTTTGTTCTTATCCTGCTGGTTTTCAACAATGGCGGTGAGTGTGGTTCCATTTTTACCCCAGTCAATCTGATTTTGTTTTGAAAAAAAGGCTCAAAAGAAATGGGGCTGCCTGCCTTGACTTGGTTTTGAAAGTGGGCGTGCGTGTTTGTTTCTCGAGAAAATTGAGCAGAAAGTGAGAGGTGACATTACCCTTTTCTCACTTTAACAGCTGTGGGCTGTGGCCTTCCCTTCTTAATTCCTTCTTTCTTAGCTTCTTCACTCAATCATGCCTTGCTGTCCCAAGGGACCACCACCTTTCTTTTTCCCACCATTTCCTTTTGCCAAGTGTTTGGACTTTCTTCTTTTCCTTTTTATATATGTTACTACTAATAATGGTAACTATTTAAATTCAAATTCAAATTCAATTATGAATTCAGATCGAAATTTATATAGGTCTATTAGGAGAACGATCCAATTTAGTTTTTTTGTTTACAATGTCAGGATTCGAACTCTTGACCTTACTTTTAACCATTGGTTTTTTGACTTATTATTCGATTAATTCAGATCGAGATTTGCATATGACCATTATGAGGGCGACCCTCCAATCTAGTTTTCTCCATTCACAATGTCATGATTGGAACCCTTGACCTTACTTAAGGAATCTAGCACCAAAAGAGAATGATATTTTTATCTTAGGAGACTCGTGTTCGAGCACCTGTGTGTAAGGTCAAATGATTAAGAAAAATATGAACATATACTACCATCTAATCACATCAGTGCATTAAAAAATCAAATTCAATTATAAAAATAGTATTTTAGTCTGATATTAAATTGGATGAACTTGCATACTCCTGCAAATTACGTTACTCGAACCCAGATCACCTAGATTAATTAAATTAATTAACTAAGATGTTTTATTTGATTTAATTGTTGAATGAGTCGTTAACCGATTCAATTAATTATTTGGGTTGTGTGCTTCGGTTGTGGCTTTGTCGTGAGATTTAAAATATCACGTAAGACAAACGTTATCCTTTATGACTGGAACTACTCAATTGGTTCAATTGGTTCAATTAATTACTTAATCGGAGTCAAATACCCGTACGACATCCCAAGCCAGGTGAATATGTTCGTCAACGGCAGAAGCTCCATAATACGTATAACAGTTTCAGAATTTGAAGATGAGAAATGATGGATAAGTGGATCTCCGGTCTAGAAGAATGACGAAAATCCAAACGTTTTCTCAACGGACGAGATTCAGAGTTGCCGTGTAGAGGACTTTCCGGCGCCGACCTCAGCGCCTAAACCTGGGGCATTTCCCAATTCCTCGGAAAAATCAGACTTTAATTTTGCAGATGCCGAGACGACAAAACGAAAAAGTGATAATGATAGAGATGTCAGTTCAGTGCCGGTTGAGATCGTCAAATCAGTGGGACCGCCTCCATCTGGAGAATTCTACAGTGTTCTCAGAACAGACGCCAATATTATGGAGGCCAAGCTAGTTGGGCTTTTTGAAGTCCCAATAACGGCAGCCCAGGACACGCCAAGCGGGTCTTCGGGATCCAGTGATCCATTACCCGAACCCGACTTAGAAACTGGCACATTTTTAATAAAGCCCAGATATATGAGGGCATTCAGAGATATGGACCGTGGTTTATTAAGGCCCAAACCAAATGTTCAGTCCATAGGGGCTAACACAGGAAAAGAGACTAGATCAGAATCTGGAATAAACTACTCCAATGGTGGGTTTCTATGCAAATCAAAAACAAAATCAGACCAGATGAAGACAGTGGCAATTTGCAAGTTAGCAGGTTTGAAATTTGTTGCGGAAGACGCTCAAGTCTGTTCGAAGCTCAGCGAGTTGGAGGATGAAGGTATGTAGAAGAAACTCTTTGCTGCATAAGTGTGAGAGGTTTTTTCATTTATGTCAATGCAAAATCTGTTTTTGTCTTGGAATGTTAGAGGAATTAGTAAAGCGGAAAAGAAAAGTCAGGCAAAAAGGGTGATCAGAATTCATAAATCAGAGGTGATTTTTCTACAAGAAACTAAGTGTAGAAATCCGACGGTAAACCTGGTTAGGGAACTGTGTGACAGACCGGATGAGTATGAGTCTCTATCGGCTCCGTCAGAAGGATTGTCTGGGGGGTTAGCAACGATCTAGAATCTGGAGTTTTTCAAGCGTGAATACTCAATAGTGAAGCAGAGATACATCATTTGTGTGGGTTGCATGAGGAAACAAAATTTCAGAATTGAAGTGATTAACATCTATGCTCCAAACGACTTCGAAGATAGGAGTAAGATGCTAGAAGAATTCAAAAATTGGGTACAAACTAATCAAATCCCAGTTATTTTGGGAGGAGATTTTAACGTTGTAAGGTCCCAGGAGGAAAGCACAGGGGTGAGCATCAAAACAAGGGAGATGGAAAATTTCTCCAGTTTTATAGACGATTTATGCTTAATTGATTTGTCGTGCATGGGTGGAAAATTCACATGGTCAAGTTTAAGGTCAACGCCAACCTATAGCAGGATTGATCGCTTCCTTATCTCAACGAAATGTGTGAGTCTTTGCCCATCTTTAGGGCTTCGAATATTACCCAGGGGGTTATCAGATCACAACCCCATAATACTCACGATTGACAAGCTGAACTGGGGTCCAAAGTACTTCAAATGGTTTGACCATTGGGGAGAAAACAAAAACTTAGTGGAGATTATTCAGAGAACATGTTCGGAATTCGGGGGGCATGAAATAACGAAGTTGCTGAGGGCTTGTAAATTTGCAGCAAAGAGTTGGGAATAAAGTGAAAGAAAATGTAATGGTGAGTCAGCACTGGAAATTCAAAGGCAATGTAATGAAGCAGAATTAAAGTTAAGCAAAGGCGAAAATACTCCTCGGACGATGAAAAATCTCAGAGAGTTGCGGTTAAAGTTGTGGAAGGCGGAGAGAAAGGAGGAATGGGAATGGAGGCAGAAGTCAAGGCTTAAGTGGTTTCATGAAGGGGATAAAATTTCTACTTTCTTTCACCTAGTAGCTTCAGCCAGGAGAAGAGTAAATCACATTGAGGAACTCAAATTTGGAGCAAATATGGTCAATGAACCGGCCAGCGTCAAAGAGGAGATAGCAAATTATTTCAAGAAAGCCTACAACAATTCCAAGACCATTCCAGTGTCTAGCTTCGATTGCAACCTAAAAAGCATTCGAACTGAAGTAGCAAAATTATTGGAGAATCCGTTCACGGAAGAAGAAGTAAGATTGACGTTGAATATGCTCAGTAGCTCGAAAGCACCGGGGCCCGACAATTTTAATGTAGGCTTCCTGAAAAAAATTTGGCAGAATTTGAAACCAAAGATATTAGACTTTTTTGATGATTTCTACAATGGGAAGATCACTGACTGGTCCTTCAATCACTCCTTCATATGCTTGATACCAAAATCAGAATCTCCCATAACGATAGAAGAATTTCGCCCGATTAGTCTGGTGGGCAGTATTTACAAACTCTTGACAAAGGTGCTATCCTTAAGACTTAAGAGGGTGATGGATGACATTATCGGCCAATCACAGTTTGCCTTCTGTTCCGGGAGACAGATACTAGACTGCTCCCTCATTTCTAACGAGGTTATCGATTACATAGACAAAAGAGGGTTAAGTGGTTTAATCTTCAAGGTAGATTTCAAAAAAGCGTATGATTGTGTCGATTGGCAATTCTTGTTTTTTCTGCTGCGCAAGATGGGATTTGGTGAAAATGGATAGGCTAGATCAGAACCTGTGTGACTACAGCATCCATTTCGGTATTGGTGAATGGTTCGCCTACTTCACAATTCGATATAAGACGTGGTCTCAGACAGGGATGTCCATTATCCCCATTGCTATTCAATTTGGTTGTGGAGACGCTAAACTGTCTACTTTCTAAGGCAATAGAAGTTGGGTTGTTTCAAGCAGGAGGAAGCGGATTGAGTGAGGTGAAAATTTCGCATCTCTAATACGCTGACGATCTAATTATCTTTTGCGGAGCAAGAATTTCGAAATTGGAGAACATAGTGCACCTATTGAGAGGTTTCGAATTAGCTTCGGGACTTCGAATTAATCTGAAGAAATCAAAATTGATGGGGGTAAATGTAGACGAGATGGTGCTTAAGGAATGGGCTCATACAATAAACTGCCAAGCAGAATAATTACCATCATCATACCTTGGATTGCCTTTAGGAATAAAAAAAAACAATTCCTTGCTGTGGGAACCGATTGTGGCCAGGTTAAAAAATAAATTCGCTGGATGGAAGTCTAAGAATCTCTCTTTCGGCAGAAAGATTACACTAGTGAGATCTGTCTTGTTAAGTTTACCAATTTACTACATGTCCATGTTTTATATGCCAAAGAAAGTTAGTGCGTTAATATCCAGTTTGATTTCGAGATTCATATGGGGCAGTTTGGAGAAAAAAACGATACATTGGGTAAGCTGGGAGGCGATGTGTTTACCCAAAAAATACGGAGGTCTCAGACTAATCGATCTCAGAATAAAAAATCAGGCCCTTCTACTAAAGTGGATTTGGAGATATACCTCTGAACCAGATTGCTTATGGCGAAAGGTAATCGCCTCAAAATATGAAAAAGAGCAAGAGCTACTCCTGCCGAAGAATTTAGAGAAGAATCGCAAGTCATTTATCTGGAGAAATATTACTTCAGCTTTTCCTAAAGAGATTAGCAAATTCTATCAGCATGTTCGGTTTCTAGTGGGTGATTGCAAGAAGGTGGATTTCTGGAACGACACTTGGATATGTGACCAGCCACTAAAATTAAAATTTCCAAGGATGTTCGCATTGTCAGAAAAGAAATCAGGTTGCGTAGCAGAATTCGGTTTTTTAGCTACAACAGGTTGGCAATGGGATATAAAGCTGAGAAGGGTGTTATTCGAGTGGGAGAAAGAAATATGGGAAGCTTTTCGCGAAATGTTGGAGGAATGCAAATTGAAACCAGACATGTCGGATTCTGTCAGATGGGAGCCAAGCTCAAGTGGAGTATACAGTACAAAAGGTTGGTGCGAATTGAGTCAAACACCAAAAAACAACTTTGAAGGTCTTTGGGACCTGGTCTGGACCTGTAAAGCACCCCCAAAGTCGTTTGCTTTGTTTGGAAAGCTATGCTTGGTCGCATCCCAACAAAGGTGGAATTAAAAAAAAGATGTTGCAACTTAGACTCATTAATCTGTCAGTGATGCAACGTTGAAGAAGAGACAGTCGGACATCTACTGTGCAACTGCTATTTCGCGTGGAGAATTTGGCAGAGGTGGCTTAACCTCTGGAACATACAGATAGTTTTCCCGAGGAGTTATACTGATCTCTTCAAAACGTGGACAGCTTCCATCCCTAGACAATTTAACACAGGGATTTGGAGGATGCTATTTTTCTGCTGCTCATGGACGATTTGGCTAGCGAGAAATGAGTTCATTTTTAACAAAACCAAACTGTCCGTAGAAAACTCATTTTATCTGTGTACTCTCAGATTGGGGTGGTGGTGCAAAGCCTTATTCCCGGAAAACATCACCGACTTGAATGACTTGATGAACTACCCAGCAAGGTTTCAAGAAATAGGAGTTCAAAAAGCAAAGGTTCGCAGCGTTAGTTGAATACCTCCGGAGCAGGGTAAGTTGAAATTTAACATAGATGGGGCTGTGAGAGGAAGTTTCGGCGAAGCCGGCATCGAAGGAGTTTTGCGAAATGAAAAGGGGAAAACTCTTATCAGTTTTTCCAAGAACGTCGGAAGGCTCGATGCTACTTCTGCTGAAATATCAGCAGTTAAGGAGGCATTGTTTATTTGCAAATCAGTCATATGGGCGAAATCGTCTCACATCACAATAGAGTGCGATTGCTCGTTGGCGATTGAGTGGTTACAAAATCCATGGAATTGCCCACATTCTTTCAAAGGACTGGTTAAGGCATGCTTGCAGTGTGGTGAAGGTCTGAAATGGAATATTCAATACGCGCCTAGAGAGGTGAACGGGTCAGCTGATCTATTAGCCAAGAAGGGGATAGGGAGAAAGTTCGATGGTTTATGGTTTGCTGGGACATGATGAAGGGATCTAAGCCCACTGTCTAGGACGTGACTAGCGTGAGTTCGAGGGAGGTTTCAAGCGTGGTTATGAGTCCAACTCTCTTGGTACAGGATTTCAGAGTTATATGTGTAATCATAATTTCTTGCACTCTTTTTCCTCCAAATTAGGATTAGGGAGGTTTTTTTAATGAGGCAAGAATCATGAATTTCCTCTTGAATTGAATAAAATATCCTTTCAAAAAAAATTAAAAGTAATGTAGATTAATCAAGTTAATTAACTAAGATATTTTATTTGATTTAATTGAAACGACTTAAAGTTAATTGAATGAGTCGATTAACCGATTCAATATAAATATATATAATTTTAAAATATGAAAGATAACATAATCGTTATACAGTATAACTATATTTAAAATTATTATATCATTATAAATATATGAAAGATAACATAATTGTTAATTAACATAACCGTTATAAATATATTATAATTATTATAGTATATGTTTAATTTGAATTTTTTAATTAAACTCAAATATATTTTGAGAATACTACTTAAACTCGATCGAGTGTTCTATAAAGAACATCATTATCTTTTAATATATCACTTATTGATTTATAAAAATAATTGATAGTATAATTTTGTGAATTTATCACATTAAAACCAATAGCTTTTCTGATATAATCATTTTGGAAATACATTTAAATTACTCATAAATAAAAAAATTAAAAAGAAATAAAGGAAATGTTTTATTTTGGCTTTATGCGATATAGTGCTTGTTTTCCTTGGTTGTATTCCATGTCGAAATATTGACTCTTGACTGCCACACAAAATCATTATTTTTTGTCCTAATTTAATTCTTTTAATTGATTTTACAATAAATATATATACCAACTATTTGTTGATCTAATGAGATAAATTGTTAAATTTATTAAATAATGTTAATTATTCAAATCAAATTTTAATATTATAATTTGATTGATAGGATCAGCCGCGTATGCACCCAACCCTATAGAGAGCATTCACGTCTCATTTTTTAAAATAAATAGATTTAATGTAGTGTTGTTGTTATTGTTGTTCTTTTTTAAATGAATTTGTTTGGTGTGTAAATAAATTATTTTTGCATACTTGTTTGAGAAAGAAAAAATATTTTAAACTCATTATTGAATTTCTAAATCTGTAATTGGGTAGAATTACTCCAATAATAAATATTTATAATGTTTTATTTAAATTAATTAATCAATAAACCGGATACAAATCTTTATATAAAAAATTAAAATAATCTTACTATTTTTAACATATATTTAAAAAAACATTAGATATGAGATATTGTTAGAATTATGGTTTATTGATATAGTTAGCATTAATTAATCATGTGAGTGTCGGGAATAAGAGAGAAAAGATGGCAGAGTCGGCGAGAGTGTTGAAACAACCTGTCCTCCACTTCACATACATCCAACTAAATACCGGACCCCCTCCTTTCGCTCCATTAATTAATTACTTTCTCTTTTTTTTACTCTCTTTAATATTATAACACTTGTCATCTGTTTACAGTTAAATAATTTATAATGTGTTTTAATACTTCAAAAATCTTAATTTTCACGTCAACTGATCTAAGCATTTGAATAAGTAGAAGTTTTTATAGTTTTATGTCATTTAAATATTAATTAAAGGCTAAGATGAGAGTGAACTTAAAATATATTTAATAAAAATTGGATTTGGATCATGTCAAGTTTATGATATTTAATTTTATTTATAATTTAATCCTTAAAATTATTATTTTTACAATTAAATTCTTAAAATTATTTTTTTTATATAAATCAGGTTAGGTTGAGTTTGAATTTATGGTAAATATTTTTAGGTCGAGTTAGGGTGACCTAAAAACCCGACTCGTGCCAATCCTATAGCTAAGTCATGCAATGGTATCTTTCTCATAAATGGATCGAAAGAGTTTTGAAATGCAGTTATACTTTTCAAAAGGTTCAAATTTTAGTATAATTTAGATTTTGTAGATTTGTACCTCTTAAATTATATGATTTCATAAAAATTTACACGTCTAACATAAATTATGAATACCATTGATTGGAAAGCTGTCTATTTCCACCGATTCACAACAACGAAAACGAAAGCAGTTGAATTTCGTGATGACCATAATCAATCCAAACTAATGCCTTTGTTTTTTTATGATCAATCTCCCCTTTTCTAATTTTGTTGTCACCTCTCTTATGTCTTATTCGATCGATCAAATGAAATTGTTAGTAAAACTCGAATCTTGATAATTATTTATCGAATGAAACTGTTGATGATATCGACCGTATTTTTTATATATAATTAGTAATTTATTATTATATTTTAATAACATAATTATTTTTTACATCCTCGTATATACAAATCTAACTTAGTTCTCACTTCTCACTCACACTCTCAGTTAACAGTGTGCCCCATTCCAACTTCCACTGTCAGAATCGGACAACACTGCAACTGCAACCGGGAAGTACATGCAGCTGCCCTAAAGTGAAACAGCTGTTTGATTTGATAATGCTCTACAACAAAAACCCCATGTTCTTCACGTGACACTTTCCTTTTTCACCACTTCTCCATCTACACCGTCCGATTAGATATTTTTCTCACGATCATCTCATGCACGTACGATTACAGATCCAAGATTATGGCCGGGGGGGTCTATGCTGTTCTGCTACAGTCAGCCTTACCGAATCCCACTCTCCTGTTCGCCAGATCAAATTCCACCCATAGATTTTGTTGATGGAAGTTCCCGATTATATTGCTCGCGATTCCGAGCATGCTCGACCGTCCGATCCCCAAGCAGTGGACACCGCCACCGACGTCGGCCAGAATCCGATGTTTATCCACCGTGATCTCCACCCCTTTCTCGAACTCGAACGCCATGTCGCCTATCGACCGTCCGATCTCGATCGGGTTGCCGTCGAAACACATGTCGGCTACTTCACCGTACACGTAACCCTTTTTAAGCCTTGGACCGACGAGTCGGACCACCTCTTCCCGGACCTTGTTATAGGCCTCGTCCACCAAGTAAGTGAACTCGGAACCGGAGTCGATCATGGTTTGACCCGATCCGCCTGCGTCGGGTCGGAAAACGTGTGCGGAGATTGCTAACTTCTTGGCTCCTATTCGGATCCCTTGCATTGGAAGAGTGTAAGCAAACGGATCCATATTCGGCATGGTCCGGCTCTGAGGGAAAACCAGAATGTTAATATACCGAAACCAACGAGAGTTCGGATTTTCGCCGAGGTAAAACGACCCGGTCGGTGAAACCCCGGGTTGGGTCCGGCGAGTCGGTACACAGTACGAGAACTTGGAGATTCTGGACTGGGAAGCGAAGGAGAATCGCCCGAGGTTCATTCCCAAAATACCCTTGTCCTCGCTGGTATCGGTGGCGCAACCGAGGATCAAAGGAGGGGTACTCTGGGAACGAGAGAAAGTGAACTTTTCTCTGACCAAGTTGCCCTCGGCGAGTGTCCCGTCGGCGTAGAAGTAAGAATAGTGGCACAAACGGTTCTGGTCACACGACGTCGGGAGGGTAAAATCGGGAATCCTCGGCTTACAAAGAGGATGATTACACGGCACCACAGAGAAAGACGAGGAAAGAGAAGGATCAAAAGACGCCGTGGGAGGCGGTTTCCGGGGAGCCTTCTTATGGCACTGAATCCACGAGAGTTGGCTCCCGGTATCTAACACCATGTGCTGCGTCTGCGGCGGAGTCCCAATCGGTAAAGCCACGATCAGCGCCATGGAATACTTGAACGTGGTCTTGAAATTATAAGACGAAGACTTGGCCGGCCTTCGCCAGGGCTGACGCTTACTCGCCGAAACTAAAGAAGGATTCAAAGTGTCGGGAGAGAAACGGAGGGAAGTGAGAGGAAAGGAGAAGGAGAGAGTGTGGTTTTGGTTTGGCAGTGGTTTTGCTTGAGAAACGATGAAGGGGAGAAAGAAGATGAGAAATGTGCAGAGAGAAGCCATGGGAGTTTGGAAGAAGGAGAGTGGTAGTTGGAATGCAGGGGAGGGTGGGGCTGTATTTATACGGGGATAGTGGAGGAAAGAAGACGCGTTTTCTTAATGCAGCGGTTAGATCTTCTTATGATTCATAATTAAAAGGGTGGCCACCATTTTTATGATCTACAATAATACGCACACCTATCTACTATCTAGTATATCATGCCTATTTTGTTTAAACTCTAGGAAAGATAATCTTATCTCTAAGAAAATCATATTCCAACAATTTCATTTCGAGTTTTATTAATGGAAATTTTTTGATATACAAACTATGCAAACTTGTTAAATTTAAAGTTTTTGAGTTTAGCTTTTTGATTTTAAAATTTAAGATTTATGTTTTATGTTTAAGGTTTAGAGTTTAGATAAAGATTGTGTGATTTTTTTAATAGTCATAAGGTAATTACAATGTAGTATTTGTTCATACATATTCTTAACCCTTCTATAATGCACATACACCTCGCATAAAAGTAATTTAAACTCGAGTCTTCTATGATGTACATTATTCGATTTTCCACTGAAACCACTTGTTAGGTTCAAAGATTGTGTAATAATTTTTTTTACATAATTTGTGTATTAAAATATGACCCAAAACATAATATATATATATATATATATATATATATATATATATATATATATATATATATATATATATATTAGAACTGTATTAAGAACGTTAAAAGGAGGAATAGATTTTTTATGTACCTCTTTAAAGGATATGAATCCATATGAATTGTTCTAGTTTAATCAATGTTTAGAGTTTAAATTTTTGGAATTACATTAATATTAAATATTTGATAGGAGAGTTTTTTTCATTCTTGTGATTCCATTTGAACCATTAGAATGGATGGACAATGTCAATCGTAATTCGCACAAAAATTGTTTTGGAATTAGATATGCTAAAGTACAATTTTATTAAAATTTCTAGTTAAATTGATCTCACGAAATAATTTAATACCGACTTAGTTAGTTCTTTAACTAATATTATCTGTTAATATGTTGACAAGATAATTAACGGTTCTGATGTATCAACCTACATATAAATATTGACATAGTAGAGAGGCAACATTTAATATTTTAGGTAAATCGAGAGCAAAATAACTTCTATTAAAAAAATATAACAATAAAATTATTTTTTTAGGAAGTTCGAGGCTGAACCATCAAAAAATTAATCATCGTATACCATCAAAACCGTTCATTAGTTGCTTATAATTTGGAAAATTCTACAACGTGCGACGAACATCGATGAACATCACTAATGATGAACACCGATGAATACCATTAAATTAATTAATTAATAAAGATTTAAAATTTCAAGGACCCATCATACAATTACTAATTATTTTAAAAATTCAATTAAATTATTTTATATATATATTAAAAATTTATTTTTTTAATAACGGTAAACTATAGATTTAATAACTCACTTATTTTCGTATTTCTATTAAACCCTCATTATTTAAATATTATTTCCATTTGACCCTATTCTTTATAAAAAATAATTTAACCCTCAACCTAAAACCCTAAACTATTAAACCTTAAACTCTTAAACTCTTAAACATATACCTTAAACCATATATCATTAAAAATAATTTCACCATCATCGATTCAATTCAATTCAATAAATCGTTGAATTCTCCTAAAAAATTTAATTAAATTATTTTTTATATATATATCAAAATTAATTCTAGGAGATTCGAGTTTAATTAATTTACGATCAAACACATATTCGACAAAGTTAAGATGCTAGAGACGATGAAATCTCCCAACGTCAAGCAAGAGCGTCGACAGCCACTGTAGCACCATCTTACTGTCACGACGGTACTTTCCCTTTTCGCTAGCAAGCAACCGGAAGTGATTCTTGAATTCTATAATCCAATGCAGTTTTCGGACTCGAGAAACTGGTTTTGTTCATAACTTTGTCGAGTGACTGGAGCCATTTTCTCACAATACTAACATGGAAGTAGAACCATTGTACACTGTACATGTTCCTGCTTTCTGGGGATATGTAAACATGGAAATTCAAATTTCATGAAAGTAGAAGCAAATTTTTTACAAAAGAAAAAATACATATTCGACAGAATACAATACATCTCAAACATTACAGGGTTCCTAATATAATGTTAACAACGATCACTAATTTTCATAACACATTGAGCGCTAATCAAAACGAGCGGTAAACGATAACTATTCTGTCGATGATGGTGAAATTATTTTTAATGGTATAAAGTTTAGGGTATATGTTTAAGAGTTTAAGGGTTTAAGGTTTAATAGTTTAGGGTTTTAGGTTGAGGGTTAAATTATTTTTTTATAAAGAATAGGATCAAATTGAAATAATATTTAAATAATGAGGGTTCAATAGAAATACGAAAATAAGTGACGTACTAAATATATAGTTTATCCTTATTAAAAATAAAATTTTAATATATATAAAAAATAATTTAATTAAATTTTTTAAAAATAATTATTAATTGTATGATGGGTCCTTGAAATTTTAAATCTTTATTAATTAATTTAATGGTGTTCATCGGTGTTCAACATTAGTGGTGTTCATCGATGTTCGTCGCACGTGGTATTATCATCGTTAAAATTTAAGTAACAATATTAAAATTTTCGCCTAAAATTTGTTGTAACGGCGTACAGATGAATTTATGCAAATTGTACCTTTGTAAGAAAATATCTTGATCTAATTCTGCTCTCGGTGTTTATACTCTTTGCATATTTAAATTTAGTTCCTCTATGTTTAATTATAGGAATTTTACTCACTTTATTATTTTGATTTAATAATCGAAATTCAATCGACAACACTATAAACTATTTTTCTTAAGTTGGAGTATGTGGTGTTTTTAAAAATAAAAAGTTAGCACACGTGGCTAATATTACACGCGTGGGTGGCCAAATAAACAAATGTAAATATCAAATATGGAGTTTTTCAATTTAGAATCAATATTGAAAGATGATACTTTTTAAGAAATTTGCTGATGTTTTTTTTAATTCATATAATGCAATTTAACGGAAGTCTTTTGACGGTGTTATCTCTCAAACTTAAATTATTAAATCGAAACATTATAGAAATTAAATTCTTGGAATCAAATGTGGAGGGACTAAATTTTAAATTAGCAAAAGTAGAATAACCAAAGCACAATTAGACCGTATATGAAATATCTTTGAGCCATGAGCTGAATAACTGATTCTGCATTTACAGACATACGTGGGGTTTTCCCATTACTTGCAAAGGTTTCATCTGTCCTACAATTCGTATTTATTTCATTCTTAATTATGAAGATAATTTTTTAGGTAAATTACACATTTCACCACTAAACTTTACTCTCAAATCTATTTTGATCACTACAATTTCAGAACGTTCAATTTACTCACTGAACTTTTGACAATAAATTTCTTTGTCACTCTACCATTATTTGTTCAACTATGTGATGACGTCGTTTTTAATTTATGTGTGTATGATTTCAGCTTAAAATTTGTTCTGGTTTAAATTTAGATGTAAAAACCATATTTAAACCAATACATTTATTTGTGGTTCTTCAAGATTTCCTATTTAGGATCCAAATCTCTCATCCAAAAATGACATTCTATTCTCTTCCATTTCATAAAGTGTTGGTTCTTCATAAAAAACATGTTTAATCATAGAAAGCATTAGTCCATCTCCCAGCACCATATACATCACCACCATCTTCTGAATAATTAAATCACACTAAAAAAACCTAACAATTGATCTATTTAAAAAAATTATGTTGTTCATCCCAGAAGATTCGGGTTCAAATCACTTTGTTCATCTCTCAACACCATATAAAGTTGTGGTTTTTCATAAAAACATGTTTAATCATAGAAAAGCATTTGTCCATCTCCCAACACCATCATCTTCTGAATAATTAAATCACACTAAAAAGAACCCAACAAGTGGTTCTAATAGAAAAGATGATGATGTTTATCTTAGGAGAATCGAGTTCAAATTGCTTTGTTTGCAAGGTGTGTGTATTGTCAATGATTAAAGAATATGTATAAACAGATACTATATTATAATCACCTTAAAACTATTAAAAAAGTACAATAAAAAAACTATAGAACTATAAATAACCAACATCACAATTTAATGTATTTTCTTATTTTTTATATTTTAATATAATTATATAGTAGTATATGTTCTATACTCTTAACTTTTTAAAAACGTACATATATCCTGCAGAATACGTTACTCGAATTTAAATTATTTAAAAAAAACAATCTTTTTTTTATCTTTATGTGTACGACCATTGAATGAGTTCAATATATATTTTTTATATAAAAAAATCACAATTCAAAACGTTAGATTTTCATAGTTTAATGATTACTAATATACTTTATTAATTTTGAAGTAAGTGTAAAGGACTATCAAGCTAACTCAAGGCTGTCGAATTTTCAAATTTGATTTTAAAGAAAAAGTGAGGTGGACTAATGATGAAAAGACACGTGGCCTAGATTTATAGATAAAAAGGTTGTTGGCTCATTAGCTGGCTGCCTACTTTTTCTTTCAACGCTGGTCCATTTTAGGGTTTGTCTCATGCACGGATGTGGTCAAAAAGTCTTATCACGGTTGACGACCAAGTAAATAAATCTGATTTTTAAATTAAAATTATCGACTATTAGTTGATCCAGAGAAATGAAACACCAGATATTATAAGTGAGATAAATTGTTTGAATTCCGACATTATAAATATAGTAAATTGTCCTCCATAACAAACCTAATAGACCACAATATTTAATTTGAATAGTCAACTAATGAATCAGATACCATCGACTATATCAAAAAATTAAAACGTTAGAGACTTGCACATAAAATATCTCTCTTTAATTGTATAAAAGTATCAAGTGAGTCATTGGTTTAAATTATAGATCAAATGAGTCATTGTATGAAAATTCGTGATCAAATTTTAAAATCATGGATAGTTTTTTTGGGTAAAATTTTAATATATAAGCCTTGTAAAATAAATTTTACACAAATATGTATATTTACATTATAAAATTTAAATTTAAATTTTTAGCCTTAAACTCTAAACTAAACCCTAAATTCTCTAAACACTGACTTAAATTCTAAACTTTAAACTAAATCACTAACTCCTAAAACTAAAAGGCTTGTATAAACTAAAGTTTTACACGACCCGTGTATCAAGATTTTTTAATACAATTAAAAGAGTTATTTTTAACAATCCTATATTACTCTGTTCTCGTCCTACTTTCTACATATACCACTGTTTAAATTTAGGTCACTGAGAGAAGATAAATATAATTCCTTGCGACCCCTCAATGAATTCGAAGTTATCAATTTTACTAATCAAAATTCCATTGAATTAAAATTGGGGTTTTACATACCCTTAGCAATTAATAAAAATTTTCATTTTTTCAAGATTTTAAATCATTAATTACAACATTAGTAAATGTAAGTACTATCTTAGTATACGAGAGTGTCGTTACAATAAATTCACATGTTTGACTCTAGAATGCAATTACATCTTGATTACCCATGTTATTTTTTGTAATACAAATTGTAATTATACAATTACTCTTTGAACGTAACATGGTAGCTGACGGTATGTACAAGTTATTCTCCTCGCAGCAGTTCCTGCTTTCGACATTCGTTACAGCTCAAGAGAATGCCCAGCCCCTTTTGGATTGCGACATTACTGGTCCTCTATACCAAAGACATGCTCGTCTTTAACTCTTAAGTTCGAGCTCTCTTTCAATTCAAAAAAAAAAATAAATTAAAATGTGTAATCAAGTGTCTTTAATCACACCATATTTAACGAAACTCGCAAATTATGATAATCGTTCACACACCACAACTATTTAACTATACCCCAAATTGAGTTACAAACACACCACTAATATAGAATTTACTATAAATACTTGAAATCAATAAATTTAATTTAAAAAACCCACAAAACAATCTAATTGATCCATTTGGATTACTTCCATTAACAAAGCATATAAGACAAAACACTAAAACCAAATTACTAAGTTAAAAAAGACAAATGTTGTTTCAATTAAGTTTTATAACCAACGGACACAAACTATTATTTCTATATTAATCAAAAGGCATGCATGCATCTCTCAGCACAACACGACAAAGTTTACATATATATATATATATTATACTGAATAGACAAAGTTGTATATATACATATTATATTGGGGAATATTTGTCAGCCGTTGACAAATTTGTTTTTTAGGTCACTTGTGACTTTCACATGACTAATTTATGTTAATTGAAGAATCTTTCTGTGTGAATTAAAAAACTAAAAATTAATCATATGTATCTTATTTATTTGTCGACTAATCTTGATGAATACGAGAAGAAATTTATTATAAATACGACTTTTTAAACTTAGTTTGTTCTATTTATAATATTGAAATTTAAATTTTTAACTTTACTTATGCGATCTAACGCCTCATCTTGTTAAACTAATTAGTAATAAGTGAAATTAAATATTTGATTATGTATAATTAATGAACATGAATGGATTAGGTTTTTGGATAAATACAAATAATAATTAAGGGACAATGTTTCCTATTAACATCACCGTCAGGTTGTTCTAATTAACATATATCTTATATTATGGACCAAACATATATTTAAAATTATCAATGGAGGAAAATGCCAATTTCTGTTCACTGGTCACTTTACTTCCACTCATTATTCATTATGATAACCTAATGAAACTCAAACAAGAAACAGAAGTTTGAGTTAGGATCAAAGTTCGAGCAGTTTTATTTGTGAGTTTTACGATAATTGTTAAAGTCGTTCTCAGATGTTGGTAACTTTGACAATTTTATTATGTGTTGTGTTGATTTTTTGGGTCAAAGTCGGTGCAATTTGATTTGATTCTATTTTTTACATTGTAGGAATCAAATTAAAATTATATAAAATTTGCAGGATCAATATAAAAAATTTAAAAGTTAATTGAAATTGTACGTTTAAATGAAAGAAAAAAACCCGCCTGTTATCATATAAGGTGAAGCCAAAACTTTGAATGATCATAATTTTGTGTTCGAGTGTTCAATTGATGCACTTTTTATTTGAATATACATGATTTTTTAGATCTACGTGATGGCAAGAAGCAGAAGACGCATTATCACCATTTTTTGTCCAGAAAAATTTCAATTTCGCTTTTAATTTGGAATTCTTCAATATTTACTAATTTTAAATTTTTGACTTCGTTTTTTTAACTAATTGAACTTAGAATTTTATTTTTTATATAAAAATATATCATTCTATATTCGAATTTGATACGTGGATGGAAAAGACTAGATAATTTATTAAGGTTTTTGATAAGTTAAATAACATTTGATTACATTTTTATAATTTAGATTAAGATTTGAAGTGGTGAGAGAATTATATGTTGGCCATGTTTGGTAAAAAGAGGTTTGAGCCAAAATTAGAGGTTTGAGTTAAAATTAGAGGTTTGACCGGTCAAATTCGCTAATTTAGATGTTTGGTAAAGAGCGAATTGAAATAACGGATTGAGGTGAAATCTCTTAGTTTTGAAAAAGCTGCTAATAGGAATTTTTTGAAATTAGAGATTTTGATATAAGAGTTATAAAGACCCTTTTACCCTTAACAATTACTAAAAATCTCCAAATAACCTAAATTTAACCATTTCTATTTTAACTCTTCAACCTTACGTATTTACATTGTGTCATTTTTAAACTAATTTGTTGTAAATAAAATAAAGAAGAACAAGAATAAGAATAAGATGAACAAAGAGATGAGAGAAAGAGGGAGATTTGTATTATTCTCAAATATAGAAATGTATACAATGCCTTCAATGAATCATCTATTTATAGGCATAAGAAGTACATAATACATTAAACTCTAATTCATGGAGATAATATTCCTAATAATAAATAAATCAAACTCCTTTGATAAAGTTCTAATCATGATAGACATCCACATAGATAAATATTCATAACACTCCCCCTTGGATGTCTATGAAGATAATGTGCCTCGTTAAAACCTTACTAAGATAAAAACCCAGTGGGAGAAAAAAAATTCTTTAGTGAAGGAAAAAGAGTACACACATCTTTGATACGCATAACTTGTTGCCTCATTAAAAACCTTACCAGGAAAACCAATTGGGACAAAACCTCGGTTAAGGGAAAAAGAGTGCAACGCGTATTTACTCCCCCTCATGAAAACATCACAGAAGATCTTTGAATCTTCATAATTTAATCTTGAATATCATTTTTCTAAAGATCGCGAGGGATGAAACTTTGGAGTAATATGTTCCATGATGTATCAACTTTCAAACTGAGATATACATCTTGCTTTATCTTCACACAAGATAGCTTTTATCATATCTTGTAAAAGTAAATCCACATATCTTTTGGATATGTTGGGTCAATAATCTTAGCCAAACACATTTTTTTTGGCTTGCCTCGTGCATAACAATTATTTCTACGACATTTGAGGAGGCATCAACGAATGTTTGAAGATCTAAATGTAATGATCTTTGTATATTCATAGATATTTCTTAACCAACTAATATATAGTGCTTCAAGACCAAGAAAAGATATAATTATCTTTATTCACATCCAACAATCTTACAACTATTGGGATACTCAATAGATATGCTCTATTCATATTGAATCTTCTTTAAGATTCTTTCAGCTTATGTCTATTCATAGACAAAAGAAATATATAAAAATGCTCGATCTTCAGGTCGAGATAAACTTGATGTCAAGATTCAAGTACTTGTATTGAAAGTACTTCATGAGTTTCCAATTTGAAGCTCTTTAGGAGTTCTAAAATTATCATAATGGATCTTGATCCAAACTCCTTTATAAAATACATAAGGAAATCTGATCATTCTTATAGTATTTTCTCAATTAGTATTCACTAAGGCGATTATACCAAATGCGCCAAAAATATTCATGAGACATGTTTAAATAAATTTCCTCAGAAATTTCCAAATGCTTATAGCATTTTAGATCCTTCAAGGATAAATATGGATCCACAAATAATTAGACGCATGTAAAATTTTCAAAACTGCCAAAGTAATTGCATCCACCATGAAGTAATTAAAACTTTTCATAAATCACAGTTTAAGTCGTATTTACGACTACTTATTTGTGCCTCACTTGCATTACACCTTTAGGTGTTTGGACTGGTGGTCCAAATACTTCTATTTTAGAAGTTCAAAGCGTCTTTCAACATTGGCCAATTCAATATCTATACTTCTGGATAGATTTTATAAAAGATCCTCGATTTCTTTCTTTACTTCTATAGAAGTATTTTATGTAAAATCGTTGTCGACAACTTTCCAATATTCTGGTTCCATTATCGTAATGACATAACTCATCGAGATCTCTTCAAGATTTCAATCTTTATTCCAGGTACCTGAAACTCTTCAAGAGTTTTATTATTTGTTATGTCTTGGGTCTCTTCAGGAGCACCCGCCTCCAATATATGACCATCTCATATTACTTTCTATTTACGAGAGTTTTGATCATTGGAATCATTTCAACTATCATGCTTCAGGCATGATTTACATTATCTCGCCCTAACATGTACTTTAAACTTAGAGCATTTCAGCTGGTATATGAGACTTAATTACTCTCATTGGGTCAGTAAATATGTCTGACAGTTGACATGTAATAACATGAATTATCTTATGAACTTCTAGTTCATATACGAGGATCTAGAAAATGATAATTCATTTTTTTCTATCTAGCTGATTATTATCTCCCCCTGATGTTGAGAAAAATCATGTCATAAATGATTCTCCAATTAATGTTTAAGAATTTAAACATAAAAGGAGACTCGTACTCAATATATATTCTCAACCCTTTTATTTACCCATTTTGTGCGTTGTGGTGGAGCAATTCATATCGCACA
Source organism: Hibiscus tridactylites (assembly GCA_958450335.1). Classification (NCBI taxonomy): domain Eukaryota; kingdom Viridiplantae; phylum Streptophyta; class Magnoliopsida; order Malvales; family Malvaceae; genus Hibiscus; species Hibiscus tridactylites. The sequence continues at coordinate 17,460,902 of OY288273.1, read as the reverse complement.
TTCAAAAATCACAAAATGGGAAATGTATGGTTTCTGACCAAAAATCAATCATAACGGGGAGTTTATTATAACTTGTTGGCTTGATGCGTATAAGTGTTGCTATATGGAAACACCATATAAATAATAACTCTTTTGTTCTCATAGTTTAGCTATTAAATAGGAGGCATCCAATTGAAATTTTGCTAAACTATATTTTTCATAATCAATAGGCTTTGTAACAACTGATATAGCCTAAAATATAAATCCACCAGCTTTTCAAGATGAATAGTCTAACTGCATAATCTGAATATTTTTAGAATCAATCTCACAAACTTCTGGTTGTAAGTCGATAAAACAATGTAGATGCATCTACTAAAATCATATAAAACTTTCCACATTTGTGGATATATGGGCCCATATTTCGTTCAGATATGCAAGACATACAGTCTCAACTTCAATACAAGAACTTTAAGTTCTAATTCTTTTGGTAAGTGGGATCATATATATCCTTTGAGAATAAACAACACAAGAACTTCAGGTTCTTTTAGTAAGTGGAATTTAATCAATTCCTTTAAGCAACACAAGAACTTCATGTTCTTTAATAAGTGGAATTTAATTCATTCCTTTGAGAATAAGCACCACAAGAACTACAGGTTCTTTTAATATATGTGCATGTAAATCTCAATAATTTATGCACCATTGATCAGGATGGTCTAACCGATCATGCCAACTATATATATATGTGTGCATATATCTCTGAATTTGTAAACTCCTTGTTTACCATAACATGTAATTCAATCTCACTCGTACATGTCTAGTACGACCATTAAAATTGTTCCTTTAAATAGGAATATATTTAGCTCTTTCGGAGCTTTCAATTGAAATTATCTTTTGGTAGTAATATATAGCCCTTCTAGAGCTTTCAACTGACTTTTTGGCTACCAAAACTTATATCAATATTGGCTTATTTCAAATGCCAATTGATAACATATGTTATCTATAATTCCCAAAGGGATAGTTTGCGAACTCATATTGCTCTCTTTATGACTTTGACGAGTATAACGCACTGTGAATATGGAATAAAGTTCCATTTGACAATAACATATTTGCTCAACCAGAGCCTTTTGTGATATTAGTACTTCTGGATATAGTACTCACATTATTCCCTTGCATTTTAATCGAGAAATGCATAATTGTGCACCTTTCAAAATGTGCTTTGTTTCATTTACTTCAGGTAATGAAAATATGTACTTTGTATCATTCACTTCGAGGAATGAAAAATATAAAATATAGCACATCATATCAAGTCGATTATCTATCAGAGATAAACTTTCAAGTGCTCTTCCGAAGTATTGATATTTTAGTACTTTGAGAAATACTACTCATATTTTCCCTTGCATTTAAATGGGAAAATTATTTCTTATGCTTAAGTACAATATGAGTACTTGCATTATCTGCTAGGCATAAATAGCCACAATTCTAGGCATAAATAGCCACAATTCTAGGCATAAATAGCCACAATTCATTGTATAATCATATTCTTCAAATAATAAATTAACATAAAACGTAAATAAATAATATATGAAATAAATAAACATAAAGCAAACTAACATAAATAAATAATAAATAAAACGAATTAACATAAAAATAAAATAAAATAAATCAATTATTCCTATTAGAGGTTATAAGGGAAATAAAATAAATGGTAAATTATTCCCTTCAAAGGTTATGAGAAAATTAACAATATCCAATTGAGTTGGATCAATAACGCCATAAACAAATTTTGTTTATATTTTATTTCATTTATCATTCATGATTATGGATAAAGTCCATAATACTTTGGCGTTTGACAAGTACGAAACCAATGGTTTATAACATCACATTGGTAAAAGGATTTCACTTCCTTAGAATGATCTTTATCACTCTTTTCATCCTTATAACTTTGCTACCAGCGGGTAGAAGTATTCTTCATACGACTATATTTTTCATGTGTATATTCATAGTCTCGACCACGATCACTACTTTTAATGTGATTTTTTATTCATTCCATAATATAATCTCACATTCACTTCAAGGAATGGAGTAGAGCCAGTGGGCCTTTAAAACCTTTTTCACATATCCTTATCATAGAGAACAAAGATTTAATCCTCGTACGCGGCATTGTTAAACCTGTCCACAAGGTCCTTTAAAAACCTCCTTTGAGACCAGTAGCCTCGCAGAACGGGATGTCCAGCCAATTATACTTGGATTATATCGAAATTATGTCTCTAATTGAATAATGATTTACCATGTTTGCATTCACTTCAGGGAATGAAACAGATCAATAATTGCATGGAATAAACATCATGCTTGCATTCACTTCAGGGAATGTCCCATCATTGATAATTGCATGGAATAAACATCATGCTTGCATTCACTTCAGGGAATGCCCCATCATTGATAATCGCATGGAATAAACATCATGCTTTGCATTCACTTCAAGGAATGCCTCCCATAAAACTTTTTGGATCAAGAAGAATTTTCGTAACTTGAAATTGGGAGAAGTCTATGGTCGAGTTTTTCGACAAAGAAGAAAAATTGCTTTCGAGCAACTATAGACTTTATAACAATCTTTTTATAGATTGAAATTCACTATGATTTATCGCACATTAAAATCATAATTTAAAGAATAAAAAAATAAAATAAGAATTTACCGATATTAGTTTTCCTCTCGAGGAAAATGGAGACGTAGCAAATGACCAAAACATCTTCTCATAATGTCGTGTCTCTTTCCAAGTCATTTAAATACATGTAAAACTCAATACATGGTTAAAATATCAATATCATCAAATAAAATAATATAAACACATATTGATATTAATACAAAGTTCAACCATTGTGTCAAAAATAAACATATATGAAACCATAATAATAAGATCTATATGTATGGGCTGAATTGAATATATTAGAAATCAGAGGATCTATGTCATAATTCTCTCTTTAAAAAAAACTAAACCAACAAAGGTGTTTCATTAATGTACAGATCTTTGTTACTAAAAAAAACCTTAAACCTAGAGTACGTATTTTAATTAATTTATATGAAAAACTACCATAGTTCTACGTACATAACTTTGTTATTCATAATTATAAAGTATAGTCAGTAAATCGAACATGCTTTACATGCACCATCATCAAACTTCATGAATTTACAAATATACAAACACAAATAATAATAATAAAGTATGAAAAGCATAAGCAGTTGAGTACCAAAGATGAAAACCCACAAATACTTTCGCTTAACAAACCTTAATCGATTCCATCGTTCCCTCTTCGTCTCTGTCGATTCGTCTTTTGGTTTGTGAGAAGCCACAAATTTATCTCTTTCCAATGTTCGAATAAAATCAAACATACTTCCAAAATTTTCAAAAAAAATTTAAAACAAAGTTAAAATATAAAGAGAAAGACAATCGGTAACTAAAAAAATAAGGAGAGAAAAAAAAACTTATCTTTGGTTTATTCTATAATCGAATTCTTCCCGGTAACTTCTTTTGAATTATAACGATGAAGACCTCAGTTGATTAGAGTCTCGTGCTGATAACGTGTTGTAAATAAAATAAAGAAGAACAAGAATAAGAATAAGATGAACAAAGAGATGAGAGAAAGAGGGAGATTTGTATTATTCTCAAATATAGAAATGTATACAATGCCTTCAATGAATCATCTATTTATAGGCATAAGAAGTACATAATACATTAAACTCTAATTCATGGAGATAATATTCCTAATAATAAATAAATCAAACTCCTTTGATAAAGTTCTAATCATGATAGACATCCACATAGATAAATATTCATAACATAATTACTTTTGTTTTTTTCTTTTTATTCTCACACATTTATATATGTATTGAAATTTAATAATTAATTAAATTGTATTAAAAATAATTATATAAATAATAAATTAATATATAGATCCTTCAAATATGCTTAATAATGTTATATTAAAAATTATTTTCATAATCTAATTAATATTAATAGATACAAAATATTGATAACTAATAAACTATCCAAATAAGTATCGAATATAATCATGTCCTTATATGTCATTTTGCTTGTTTAAATAATCAAACATCTAACAGCTATCAGTTAATTTTACCAAACACTTTTATACAATCAACTAATACAATCTACTAGTTAAATCAACAAATATAATAAACTATCAACTAATGTAATCCACTATATACTATAAGCTATCTGTTAATTGCCAAACATGGCCGTTATGTTACTGCTTGATCTCAGTTAAAATCCTAGTGTGACTTTTCAATTATTTTTTTAATTTTCAAGACTGGAACCAACGTTAAACTGTAACATATTTTCAAAATATGGTTTTTAATTTATTTTTAAGATTTAAAATAAAGTTTATATTATCAATGGGGTTGGTCCAAGTGGTAAGCAATTTGGTTTCGCTTAAGCAGGTTTCAGGGGTGGCAATGGGCGAGTCGAGGACGATTTTGTATTCCCCACTCCGTCCCCAACACTTGCAGTTACGGTTTCGGGAAATTCCCATTAAACGTTTTGGGTATTTTTTCGTCCCTATACCCATCCCTTACGAATCCCTGTAGTTTTCGATTAATCCCCGTACGAAAAAAACAAAAAACAAAACTTAATACATTAAAACAAACACTCAACATTAAATCTCTAAAATTACAAACATAAATGATAAATTTAACTTTACCAACAACAAATAAACCATTTCAAAACTATAAAACATGACTAAAATATTAACTATTGAAACATGACATCATGCACTACATTTAAAAGAAATATGTAATTAATAATCTACAATTCCGAATCATGAGTTGTTTTTTCTAAAAAGAACTAGATTCGATAATCTTTCCAACCATATAAATTACCTCTACAAATTTTACTCGTACAACTATTATGACGAATTTCTGAAGTCATTGTCATTGTTGTTTTTGGAAACAATCTGCAGTATTTTCTTCTGACTTTTGCTCACTAAAAAATTAATAACTCCTAACATATAACTCGAAATCAACAACTGTTTGTTTTAAACGAATCTAGACTTTCGTCTGGTTATAGAAATATAAGACTTGCTTCATTATTTATCTTGTAGAATTTTTAGTGATTTTTCAAATCACTGAAAAAATTGTTTCCTAAAAAATGTGCTGCCAAATTTTTATGACATTTCAACATTCAAATATATTTTTTAAAATACATATCGAAATCGACCGCCATGTATTTTAAATAAAATTAGACCGAATCATGTTTACAACGATGTATAGACAACTTTTTAATCATTTTTATAAAATTTATAAAGAATTTTTAAACTTACTCCAGTTGGCCATACTCAGGTTATGTGAGATTATATTTTTGTTGAAAAATGGGTAAATTACCCTTTTGGCCATCCAAATTTGTAAATATATATGGATTCATGTGGATATTTTTCGGGGATCCCTACGGTGATTTATACGGGTACAGTTCAATTATCTCCATAGTTCGAATATAGCAATCCCCGTCCCCATCCCCATTTGAGCTTCGGTGATAAAACTTCCACGTCCCCGTCCCCGTGGGTGAAGATTTCGGTTATTCCCCACACCCGTCGGTTTGTATCCCCATGATTTTCAGTTATTCCCCACCTGATTGCCAACCCTAGGTCTCAAATTCTAGGTGTTGTGTATGCAGAAAATCCTCGTTGGGAGATTCACTCACTATAGCCAGATGTGCGACGCGGGTCGGTCTGGATTCGCTCCGAAAATCGGAAGAAAATATATATATTCAAAATTTTTAAATAATTTGGTTCCTATAGTACAAAAATGAAATAAAATTATAACAAAACCGAAGTCGTTGACAGTTGAAATTTTACCAATTAATGTTGAAATTATCTCAACTCCCTAAATAATTTCCCACAACCTTAATTCCCTAATATTTGTTAAATAACAACTTTTCTCTATTTTTTCATTATAATTTTTAGAAGAATTAAATTAAAAATTTATCATAATTGAAGGGCCAAAATAAAATTTTACCATTAATTTTAACTTAAAACTTTAAATTAAGCGCATAAAATGAAAATTTTACTAATTTAGAAAAGCCTGGACCACTAGATCCGGCCCTTAACAGCTTGATCCATCAATCAAAGAAAGCAAAGTCTTTGGTCATTATGTTGACCAAATGAACTCGAAGACCAAAAAAGCTCAAACAATAAAACCAGCCCATGAATAAAGATTCGTAAAATTTATTCCATGAACTCTTCTCATTCCGTTGGTTATGTTTAGGGGTGCATATCGACCGAGTCGATCGCGAATTGAGTAATATTTAACTCGTGCTGTTAAAAAATATCATTCTTCGTTAAGCTCGATAAAATTTTACTCGACTCGTGCTCATTAAAGAATTTTGTTGCTCGTTAAGCTCGCCAAAATTTTACCTTGTTTTTTTAAATATAGGTAAAATCTAGTGATACTATTAGAGCTTAATATAAACATAGTAATGCAAAAAAATGTGAGGTCTGAGGAGATAAATAAACCAACTTGTCATGACTGAGTTAGAGATGAAGTTGATATTCGAGTGTGAGACTCTTTTTAATTTCTCAACAATCTTCGATGAACAACAAAGGAGAGACTGCCCTATAAATTTTGGGTTTTAACTTTCGATCGTATTTTTTTATTTGGGAAGTGGAAACCGAAGACTTTTCTCATTTTCTACTTTTATACATAAATTAATAATAAAAGAAAAGGAGAGACTTTAATAAAAAAAAAGGAAAGACCCATTACTATAATTGAATTTTTTGGAACCTAATTTTTTAAGGTAGCCACCAAAAGTCATAAAAGATTTTATAAAAAAAACAATGAGCTGCTCACGAACTTATCAGGTCGAGTTGGTCCTTGCTCGACTTGACTCGCTAAGATCTCAAGTTGAGATTAATTTCGAATTGAGCTCGATTTCGAGTTGAATCAACTCGAATTGTTTGCGAGCTGCTTAACTCAATAAGCACTCCTAATTATGATTTTAACCACAAAAATCACTTATATCATTTTTACGGGTGAATTTACACTTATATTTTATTCACATCACCAAAAATAGTTATGTGAAGGTTTCATTTTGAGTGAAATGGTGATAAAGAGAAATAATGATGTAAAAAAACATGGGTAGATGTATTTGTTAGTATGAGGGTGCAATTGACCCCTTTAAAATATCTCTTCAATTCATTACAAAGTACAAGAATGAAGAAACTATAAATTTTTCGTAAACAAATGTTAGAATTGATATCACTTGTTTTATTGGGATACGAGGTCAACAATACTATAACAATATACTTAATATTAAATTGACCATGTAACACCCTAGAACCGACTTAGTAGTAAGCCGAGCCTAGAGTGTTAAAAACAAACACACATATCAAACTTGACTTACAAGTTAAGACTAGTTAGCCAACAATTTAAAACTTTTTCCAATTTAGAAGACAGATTAGCAAAATCTTTTTCCTTATGATACCAATCGAACATGAATAACAAAATCCTTAGTCACACTTAATTAATCAACTAGGCAAGGTTTTAGACTTGAGGTATAAGCCATCAGTATTGTCATCGAATACACACAACTAGTATATGTTTTTCTTAAATTTCGGTTCTTATAAACACCAACATTTACAAGGTATAATTAAAGTTAGACTAGCTCATGTTATAAACAAATGGACTTCCTTAGAATAGAACAATTCATGTTTGGTCGGACTTTAATTATATACTTTCGTTTGCATTAAGAACCGTAAATTATATACTTTCGTTTGCATTAAGCTACCTTCTTATTATTCCTATATCATTTTAGCATTCATCAACCACAAGTATGTTTGGTCGGAACAATCCATAGACCATATTTAGAAGGTTTCGGTTGAAGAATATTGAGCCTAACAATTGGTATCAGAGAGAGGCTCAATCTAGAAGGTTTAACCACCTATTGAGACGATCCATAAGCTCGACCAACAAACAATTCAACCGGTGGTAAATGGCGTAATCAATCGACAAGCCACCATTCTTCAACGGTGATCATTATGCCTATTGGAAGAATAAAATGATGTACTTCATCAAGGCCAAGGACTACCGTCTATGAGATCTTGTTGAAGATAGACCGTTTGTGCCTCAAATAAGGAAGACAAATTGGAATGACAGTGACAAGAAGATGATGGAGCTTAATTGCAAAGCCTTGTACATTCTATTGTGTGCTTTGGGCCCCGATGAATATGCAAAAGTTTCTTCTTGTGAAGATGCCAATGAGGTTTGGGAAAAACTTGAAGTGGTCTATGAAGGTACAAATGAGGTGAAAGAGACAAAGATTGGTCTACTCAACCTCGAATATGAAAACTTCAAGATGGACCCGGATGAAGGCATCAATAGGATGTTCGACCGTTTCTCCACAATCGTCAACCAACTCAAAGGTCTTAGAGAGGAGATATCAGAAGACAAACTCGTTCAGAATCTGATTTATTTACTTCCAATATTATGGGAGTCCAAAAAGACGACCATTGTAGAAGAAAAAAACTTGAAGGAGCTCAAGGTTGATGAGCCCATTGGATCTTTGCTCACCCATGAGATGATATCTTTACCTTTGAAGAGGGAGAATGAGAAACAGATCAAATAACAAGGCATTGATGTGAATTTCATTGCTCTTCCATCCTCCACATGCCAACATGAAGAATCAAGTGAGGAGGAAAGTGAAGATGAAGAGATAGTTCATTTCTGCAAGAAGTTCACCCGGTTCATGAAAAGCAAAATGGAAAAATCTAAGCATGAATCGAAGAAGAAGATGAATGATTCCCAAAAGAGTCTTGAATTCAAAGAGACAAGGCACACCAAATATGATTGTCCTCACTTCAACAAAAGGGATCATCTTCAAAGAAAACATATGTGGCGACATGGAGTGATGAAGACTCCACCGATGATAAGGTAGCCCACCTATACTTTATGGCCCTCCAAGAGGGTGAGGTAACTTCTAATTAATCTACTTCTACTTCCTATTCTTTTGATGAATTACAAGATGCCTATGATGATTTGATTTTTAGAGTTTAAGAATCATATTTTGACAAACAAGAAAGTTGTTTCAAATTTAAAAATTCAAAATAATTTGATTTCTAAAACCAAAATTGAACTTGAAGCAAAACTCAACGAGTTTGAGCAAAAATGTGTTGATTTACAAAATTTGCTTCATAAAGTTTAAGAAGAAAAAATTGAAAATGGAGAGTTGTGTGAGCCGAGGGGAGAAGCGCGTTCAGAGAATTCCGGCAAAGAAAGTCAACTTTTGGCGCAGAATCGGGGCTACGGTTTTCGTTGACAACATCAGCAAAAGGATACACCACACAACACTCAGAGAGGCGTTCGCGCTCTATGGCACCGTCACATACATTTTTGTCGCAACAAAAAACCTAAAAAGAAGAGCAAACCCAACCACGTTTGCTTTTGTCAGATTTTTGAACCAGAGTGAAGCAGACAGAGCTGTAGAGATGGGGCATGGAAGACTGATGGACGGATATCGGATCAGAGTTTACACCGCCAAGGAGAACAAGTCAAACAACTTCACCATCAGAGGGGAGGAAAAAAGCAGATCGGTGGAGAAGTTAGCAAGTAAGCAGCATTGGAAGTTTGTAGATGGTAGAACATTCAAAGAGGCTTTAACGGGTGTCAAAGAAGGAGAACAACCAAAAGATCACAACGTGGAACAATCGGATGTGTCGGGTCACCAAAGAAGTAAGAAGAATATACAAGTCTCTATTACGGAGGGCGATGAGGAAGCATGTGCATTGCAACAGCAAGGTATTATCACAATCCAAAAAGGGGAGACTGCGTGGAGGAAGAGATGTCTGGTCACTCCGATTAAAAGCATGTATAACCTGGAGTTCATCGAAGAACTATTCGCATCAGACGACATTCCTGTAAAAGTAAGCCCATGGTATGGGCTCCTAGCTGTGTTACAGTTTCAGTCAGAAGAAGATATGCGTATCACGTGGAGCAAAAGAGATGAAATGCTCATGTAATGGTTTGACGAGATGGAGTTGTTAATAGGGTTTGAAGGCAAAAGAAATGTGAAGGTATGGGCTATTCTGAGGGACGTTCCACTGTAGATTTGGAGCTCTTCCTTCTTCACATAACTAGGATAGCTTTGGGGAACGATAGTCAGCATCGACGGTGACATTGCCAACCGGAACCGTTTCAACGAGGCTCGACTGCTGTTATCGGTCCAGTCAGTATCCCAAATCCCAGATAGAGCAATCATCGCCATTGATGGCAGATGTCAGGAAATTACTATAAAAACCGAAGAATATGAGGATGATCAGAGATTCATCGATGGTCAATCTCTGTTCGACGACTTAGAAGAGAAGATGAACGACACTTCGTATTCCTCACTACATAATAATGAAATATTTAATGAGAGACAGGAAGTAGAGGAATGTCGGTCCCTGTCAGGGAATTTTAATGTGCCAGTAAGTAGGGTCCAAAGTCGGCGTAGCGAATCAGATGCTTCCAGAACAATCGAATTATCTTCTGAAAATAGTGTCATGGGACTTGTAGACGTGCCTATTGCTTCCGATAGTGGATCATTATTAAAAGGCTTGGTTAACACTTTGGGCCACGATCAAGAGGGACCACAAACTGTAACCCAAAGCACCGACCCACATATTCCAGATAGTCTTAGCCTTCAAGAGGTGCCTATCAGTTTAGTGAATAGGCCGGGTCAAATAGCTTTCAGCAGATTAATCCCTTCTTCACCTATAAGCACTATCCATACAAACGGTGAGAATTTGTCTTCAGCAAAAGGAAAGAATTTTTCTATGGTTAGAGCGGGGATCGACAAAATTAACTGGTGGGTTAATGGTGCTAAGAATCGAAAGAAAGAGAGTTCAAGACGGTCGAACAAAAGCACGAAGAAGGCGAACACTGAGCAACCGATGGAAGTAGATGCGGGGTTGAAAGCCTCATCCCAGTCAGCTATGAATTCTGAAGGAAATATGCATGAAGTGCTTCGCTCAGAAGCAATTGCGACACTGGAGCTTGGGACCCAACTGGGTATTACCTTCAATGAAAACGAGGAGACAGTAGCAGACATAATTGCTGGTAAGGAATTGGAGGACCGCATCAATTAACCAGGTACGTCTTTGTTTCATGTGTGTAATTTGATATATCACAATGAATCTGGCTATCCTAAGTTGGAATATGAGAGGATTGGGAAGATCTGAAAAAATCTGAGCCGTCAAAGCAGCCTTGAAGAAATCGAAAGCCCAAATGACATTTTTTCAGGAAACCAAATTGGATTCTGGAAAAATACGGTCTTATGAACGGATAAAAGGTAATAAGTATGGGAGAATGGAATTTGTGGGTGCTGATGGTGTGGCGGGTGGAATGGCTATTTTCTGGGACCCAAACTTCTTCAATTTGGTAAGCACATCAAGCTCTAGCAGAACCATCGCTCTGGTGGGCTCTCTCGTTCAAAACAAGATGCAGATAGGCTTCTTAAATGTGTATGCACCAAATGATCAGCAGGAGAGGAAGAATTTCTGGACTTACCTTGAAGGCCTCATAGTCTCGTTGGGTGTTCCGGTGATAGTTGGCGGAGACTTCAACGCCGTGAAATCAATAGAGGAAAAATAGGGTGTGACGGCTTTATCTACGTCAATGGGAGATTTAATAGCTTCATTGGCAGTTGTAATCTAGTGGATTTGGAATTGGAGGATGGGAATTTCACTTGGTTCAAAGGGGGCACTTCAATGGCAGCCAGCAGGATCGACTGGTTTCTTATTTCGCTGGAGATTGTGTTAAAATTCCCAAATCTCCGACAAAAATGCCTCCCACGGAGTGTCTCAGACCATAATCCAGTGTTGATCGAGGAGGTAGAAACCGCCAGAGGACCACAACCCTTCAAGTGGTTTTCTTATTGGGATGATGATCCAAGTTACATTGAATTGGTAAAATCTACCATAAAAAGGAAAAGTGGTGCTAAGATACCGAGTCTGTTTCGAGTAATTAAAAGGGAAACGAGATCTTGGGAGAGACAGCGCAGAACCGAAGATATCATGTCTATTTCAGACCTAGAAAAATCAATTGACGAACTGGAAAAGAAATTACTGTCATCAAGTCAGTGTAGAGAATCTTGGGCTGAAATTAGGAGTCTTAAATCTGAACTATGAAGAAGATTAAGGAATGAAGATAGGGAATGGATACAGAAATCAAGGGTGAAATGGTGTAGAGAAGGGGACAGGAACACTAAATATTTCCATTTAATGGCGTCAATTAGAAGAAACACCAACTCTATCTCAAGAATCAAAGTTGGAAATGCTGAATTGAGTGAACCAAAGGATATATCACGGGCTTTCGAATTTTTTTCAGAAGCAATTATAATGAGAGCAATACTTTTCCCATTAAAAAATTTGATATTGAGTTTAGAAAACTCAATTTTGAGTCGTCTGTTTTGTTGGAAAGGAAGTTTACGGAGGAGGAAGTATGGAGTGCCATTGATTCCGCAGATGGTTCAAAATCACCCGGTCCTGACGGGTTCAATATGGAATTCTTCAAGAGATTCTGGGGAGTGCTGAAAAAAGACGTGATGAAGTTCTTTAAAAATTTCTACAAAGGCAGAGACTTTGACGCAACGATCAACCATTCATTTATCACCCTCATCCCGAAGAAAGTGTCACCAGTGGAGATCAATGATTTTAGACCCATATCCCTTGTTGGAAGCCTTTACAAAATTTTAGCCCGAGTCTTATCAAAGAGGTTAGCTAACTGCATATCGAAAGTGGTTGGAGAGAGCCAATTCGCATTCACTCCTGGCAAACAGATTGCTGATTGCGCTCTTACCGCAAATGAGATTATTGATGATGCCATGCGAAGTAAGGAATAGGTGGTAATATTCAAGGCTGATTTTAAAAGGGCCTACGACACGGTGGATTGGAAGTTTCTAAACCTGGTAATGGAAAAAATGGGATTTGGAGGAAAATGGAGGCAGTGGATTAATGTGTGTATTTCGTCTGCATCCCTATCGGTGTTAGTAAACAGATCACCATCGAATTGGTTCAAGATAAAAAGGGGGCTCCGCCAAGGCTGTCCGTTATCGCCTCTACTATTCAACCTTGTGGGCGAGGCCCTTAGTGCACTTTTCACGAAAGCAGTGAACAGTGAGTTAATACAAGGCATTCAGGTGGGCAGTTTTGAAACCATGATAAGTCATATACAATTCGCCGATGATCTGATTGTTTTCACAAAAGTGGAGGAGAACTCAATACGAAACGTGAAACGTTTAATTAGAATCTTCAAATTTGTTGCCGAGTTATCACTCAACGCACAAAAATCAAAGCTATATGGGATAAATGTTACATCCGATCAGATCCTTGGCTAGAGCAGAATATTCCATGTTAGTTGGGGTAGTTTGCCAACGGAGTACCTCGGCTTGCCATTGGGTTTTCACCGAAATTCTACGGATATTTGGCTCCCAATAATTCAAAGGATGCAGAAGAAACTTGAGATTTGGAAAGGCAAATTCCTATCTATAGCCGGCCGAATCACTTTAGTAAAAGCAATGTTGAACAACCTTCCGGTGTATTTCCTCTCCTTGTTTTTAATGCTAGCGGGGGTAGCAAAGAGAGTAAACAATATGTTCGCAAACTTCATTTGGGGGGCGAATGAAGGCAGAAAAATCCACTGGTTAAAGTGGGAATATCTTTGCTCACCATTGTTAAAAGGTGGCATTGGTCTTGTTGACATCAGAATCAGAAATAGGTTGTTGCTGAACAAGTGGAATTGGAGGTACGACTGTGAGAAGGTAAAGTTATGGAGGAGAATTATTGATGCGAAATACGGATACAACCAGAATTCTCTGGTTCCTTGCCGCGATACTACTATCAGGAAGTCCTGGGTGTGGAGAAACATCATCAAACCCCTTTCACAAGTTGAAGATGCATTCACAAAAAACATCAATCTGGTTTGTGGTGATGGGAACTCAATCGAATTCTAGACGGATCCTTGGACCGAAGTTCCTTCCCACAAAGAGGAATTCCCCAGACTGTTTTCGATTGCTACTAAAAAAACTGGGAAAATCAGCGAGTTCGGCTGCAAGGAAAACAATTCATGGTCTTGGAAAATCGATATGCGCAGAAATCTATTTGTGCGGAAAGAGCCGCTATGGAGCAGATTCTTAGATACCATAAATAAAGCCCCTCGATCGATGTTTGAAACGGACACAATAAGATGGACAGGAAGCTCAAATGGCTATTATACGCCTAAGGCATTTTGTGCGATAAACAAAAGCTCTGTAGCGCCCTTGCATTTTAATTGGAAACAAGTATGGGCTAAGTTGGTTCCACCGAAAGTAGAAACTTTCTTGTGGAGGGAAGTTCATAAGAGAATCCCCACCTACGATGAACTCAGCAAAAGAGGAATCCACAAGTCTAGAACAAATATGTGCGTTTTGTGTGGTGAAGCAACTGAATCGATAGACCATCTTTTCTGTCATTGTGTAGTTTCATGGAAAATTTGGCAACGATGCTGCAATTTGTGGAATTTGGCGTTCATCATGCCCGCCGATATCTCTTCTCTGGTTCAGGTCTGGTACAATATATCCCCCTTGAAACAATCTCCTCAGATATGGTTTATGCTCTTGTTTGGTTGCATTTGGACTATTTGGTTATGCCATAATGAAATCATTTTCAAGAACAAAGCGTTCACGGTGGATGTTGTGTTTGAGTTATTGCTGCTTCGAGTAGGTTTTTGGTGTGCGAGCAAATGGCCCAATTCTTTTACATCAGTGGCCGAGTTTGTTAGATGTCTACAGGAACTCCAATATAAAAAGGTGCAGAATTTTGAGCAACGGAAGACTACTTGGGAAGCTCCAATTAAAGGGTGGCTTAAGTTCAACGTAGACGCGGCTGCTGCCGGGAGTGTAGGTGAGGCGGGGATCGGGGGAATCTTAAGAAATGAAGCAAGTAAAATTTTACTACAGTTTTCTAAACATATTAGGGTTGCGGATCCTACATATGCCGAATTGTTGAGCATATTGGAAGCGCTGGTATTATTTTCGATATCAAGGTTCAAAAGAAACAGTGGCCTCATCATTGAATCCGAGTGCAGTTTAGCAACGTTGTGGATCGAAAATCCATACATATCTGCTGGGTGTTTCCGGGTTTTGGTCACGAAAATCAGAGATGCATGTAGAGGGATAAATTGGAAAATTGTGTTTGCCCACAGGGAAAAAAACACGGCTGCTCATAGACTAGCGAAAAGGGGCGTTAATAGACAAGTCGATTTCTTATGGGAAGCTGTCCAGATGTAAAAACCGTTGGGATTCGAAGTCTCCCATACCTTCGATGTGCCATGGTTATGTGGACGTCTAGCTTCATGCTTTTATGGTTTTGGTTTCATACTGTAAAATCAAGAGTGAGTGCTCTGGCAGGTTTCGTTGGTTGTAATCGAGTGTAGTTGCTGGACATGGATTAATAAAATTAGAACGGGCACTCTTTTCCCCCAACCTAGGCTTAGTGGGGGTTTTTAACGAGGCCCGATTTTCCTTTCAAAAAAAGTTTAAGAAGAAAATGATTTAATTTCCAAGAGCTTGAGAAGAAAACCAATTTTTGAAAACCAATTTTTTATCAAAGACAATCTAGTGCCCCTAGATTTTTAAATGGTAAATGTTTTAGAAGTGTTTGGGTCCCAAAAGGACTAATCACTTCAACTAAATAGGATCAAATTGCAAAATGAATTTCTAAGGGGACTAAATTTTGTACTACTAATGTTTATGGATCTAAAGTAATTTGGATACCAAAAATTACATGATTATCTTGTTTTAAGTGTGATGGAGAATGATCAATAAAGTACAACATTGAGGGGAGCTCTATACACACAAAGAAGATCACTTGAAGAAGGAAGGTTTCACATCCTATCTTTGGTTCAAGTGATAAATTTCTAGTTGAATTTATTTTGTTTATTTTTAATTCAATTAGTTTATCATATATTTGTTGGACTAACCAGTGTATGATGCTTTGAGTAAGGGATCCTATTTTTAACAAAAACAATATTTTTGTCAATTTTTCTAAACTCTCCATTGTTATGGACTTAAAAGTTTTCAAACTTTGTTTGAACCATTTTTGATATAACAAAAAGGGGAGAATGTTTTGAAAAATTAAATTTTCAATTGAATAAAGGAGAGCTTTAATTACTTTCTAATCTTTAGTCTCTTATTCAAAACTTATTTTACAAAGGGAGAGAATCCCAAACACAAATTATCAAGTTGATTTTATTATATCAAAGAAAGGGGAGATTGTTGAGATATTTGTTTTGAGATAATAATTAAAAAATTACTTTTGACTAAATTGAAAAGATTTCAAAAATGTCTTTACGTCCAAACACCTTGAAATTATGTTTGAGGAAGTTTCAAAGGTTTTAAAATGTTTTTAAAAGATTTTAAAGTAGCCAAACCCAAGTTTTCAGCTCGACTGTACCGAAACGACTTACTCCATTTCGAAACGCCTTAAGGTTTCAGCTACAGTTCCTTTGAAACTGCCAAAACCCGTTTCGATACAGGGCTACCTATTCCGATACATATAGGGGTTATTTCAAAACGCCCCCGTGCATTTCGATATGCCTACGTGGCAAAGATCTCAACGACTATTTGAATTGTAGGCTATTTCGATACGACACTAGATGTTTCGATACGGCCCAGCGTGTTTCAATACGACATACTACATCAGACTTTAACGACTAGTTCTGAAGAAGGGCGTTGCGATACGGCTTCGAGCGCATCGAAATGGACATCACCAAAATTGTATTTGTTGCGGGAAATAAAGTCTCCAACAGTTGCAATTCAATCCCAACTGTCTCCAACGGCTACAAACTCAATTGAGAGTATAAAAGAGACCTTCAAGCATCTATGGAAGACTAATGATCCGCAAGCCAACATGTTTATGATTAAAATCATGTCTTAAGTGCTAAATTCCCATTCTTTGTATAGACAAACACTTGTGAGCTCCAATTGTCAATGTATGCTCAAGTGTTCTAGGATTTGGGTGAGTGCTTTAGTGTGTAAACACATACCTTTTAGAGGGATTTCTTGTTTTCTTTGAATTTCTCTTTGTACAAGAGGGTTTACTCAAGCTTTAGGTTAGAAAGCTTTAAGTGTGTAAAGGTTGCCTCCTAATCCTAGAAAAGGGGAACAAAATCAAGAGAGAATGTGAGAAATCCTTAGTAGGAAGCTAAGGTGGTGGATGTAGGCTTTAGTTAGAAAGCCGAACCACTCTAAATCCTTGTCCAAATTCTTTCAATTTTTGCTTCCACCACAAACACCCAAAAATACAACTTCTCCACTACTTGGCAAGCATTTTGATTGAAGGATATCAAGCCTAACATTTATTTAAGTCTTAATTTAACTTTTATAGATTTTATGGAGTTCAATAGCTTAACCAAGCTTCATTACATTTATTTTGATCTTATTGAAGGTCGACTTATCACATTGAAGTCTTCTCAAGACTTGCAAAATATTCAATATAGCTTTTGAATTTCTTATTAACTTATTAAAGTATTTATCAAGGATTCTTTCAATGTTTGTTGCCTCACATAAAAGGGCACACATTTATCTCTTGTGAAACTCATATCATAAGGGAGCATTGCCCCATATCTTATTAATATTGCCACAATGGCCTTTTATTCATAACTTATCAAATGTTCCACTTTATTCAAGTCTTTTACATTGTTTACCTTGGATCTCTTTTGGTCATGAGTAACAATGGTCCGTAATTGACCGTAACGGTCCAGGCGATACATAACCCCAGAGCACATAACAATGGCTAGTATCATATACATATCAATCCTATCTTCTCTCTATCCAACCAACTGTCGCCAATCTCTGTACATCTCCCCTGTTACCTCTTATTGTCGCCAATATACATATCACATATAATGGGGCGTCCCCCAAGCCGTAGCTTATGGACCGTAGTCCCAAATATACCATATATTATGCTAAAGTATCCAAAGACTTCCATTAAATAGACAACTTAGATATCTTATGTTTGAAAATTGGAGTGTGTCTTATTGCAAAAGTAATCTTACTTAGTATCTTATATTTTATATTGAGCTTCTAGCTACTTAGACTTAAGAATTCATAAGTTATAAGATCAAGACTGATTATTCTCTTTAAAATCTTATGGGATCATTTGATAGTAGTTAGCTTCAAAGCTTTATTAGAAGTATACATAGACTTTCATTACAAACATAACATAACAAAACACGAAGTACTTATGTAATGTATAATCAAACATATGTTATCAAAGCTGCCATGCCATGAATGAATGCCCTTCCCCAACTTGCTCTATTTGAGCCTCATGCACCATATGTATGATAAAGTAATCCATCCATAAACAATTCAATACCTTAATCTTAATGAAATAATACAATCAGGTTGACACCGTCTCTCCCTCTCTCTCTCTCTCTCACACACACACACACACATACATACTCGTAGATCAGTCCATTATATATACACACAAGTACTTACTCGAATAGCCCTTATATACAAGTTTATACACATCAATACAGTTCAAGATTTACATACATATAAACATGTAATTCAAATCAGTCCAATGCTTACTTAATCATGTCAAAAACAATCCAAGGTTTACTTATGTCTACATATTTATTCACTAACAGCTCACTTCTATTTGTGTTAATGCAAATCAGTGTCTAACATGAATATATTTCCATCTATATGTTTACAAATCAGTTCTTACATTGGCATACTTATTTAAACACATCAAATCAGTCTTTAACACTTAAAAATAGTCTTTATTCTATGATAATTCAAACTTTGATTTATAAGACAATATTCCCTTGTTTTGACTTATCAAAAATGGTCCACATGCCTCTCCTAACATGCTCAATCAATTTGTATTTATTTTCTTTACAACCAAAGTAATCCAATATTAAAAAATATAATCAAACAACCTCATTATAAGAAACACACAAGTACTTGCTTATTTTATCCTTCTAATGCCCTTGAACTATATTAAACAATTTCACATTCAAATGTACTCAAACTTGTGCATCCAAACAGTCCAATAATGTTCTTATGTTTTCTTATTCCCTCAAGTTTGTCCAAATTAACATGAATACATTTTTGTTCATGATCAAATCAGTCCTTTATGATCTTGTAATTATAAAACTGAATGCAAACCACGCGCGTACATATAGAGGATTCAAAACAGTCATATGTTATATTAGCAAAACTGCTCCATTTAAGCTTATAAAAAAATGTCCCCAAATTTTTATATTTCCAGTCATGTTTTATCAGTTCCTTACAACAATCCTTATTTCTTGTGGAAACATCCCCTCTACTGAGTTTATAATTCAAAACATACTGCACTTTATTAAGTATAGTAGAACCTAAATAAGTTGTTATTATATGAAACCCTGAAACCCTAGCTGAGTTGAATCTGTTGAAGGTTGTTAGGATGTAGTTGGGTTGGTTAGCATGAAAGCTAAGGGTACTGAACGTGTATATAAGGCAGCCCAGGTCTGTTGTATAGTTAAGCAAAAGTAAATGAAAGATTTCCACAAAGTTTCAGATTTCCTATTATGGTATCATTCACCATAAGATCTTGGAGACGTTTTCTTTCTTCCGGTACTTTTTTCTTCAACCTACATCTCTTCTTGAGATCAATTTCTTTTCCTCTTTTGATCTTTTCTTTTTTGCTTTGCTCAAGTTGTTCATGGTTTCAATGTCTGACAACGATTCCAGTGATGTGTTCGCCTCATCCTCCAGCGGAAAGATGTTTACCAACAAGCGTATCAACATTGTCCTCGATGAAATGAACTTCCTTCTTTGGAAGCAACAAGTTATGTTGACAGTCAGGAGTCACAGATTGGAGAAGCTTCTTACTGGGAAGGTTAAAGCTCCACCAAAAATAGTTCTTGATGAAGGTGGTACTATGGTTCCAAACGATGAATACGATATCTTTCTTGCCCAAGACAGTACCTTGGCGTCTTGGTTGCTATCTACCATTAGTGCAAATCCGTTGCCTCAATTTATGGGTGTTGAATCGGTTGTGTCAGTCTGGAATACTGTTCTTCTGTATTTTGCTAACAAATCCACTACTAGCGCTATGAGTTTACATTGCAAACTCAGGGCTTTCAGGAAATAGGAGGAGAGCATGCGTACGTATCTCACAAAGATTAAAGAAGTGTGTGATGCACTGGCTGCGTGTGGCAGTTCTGTTTCTGATCTTGAGCAAATTGCTACAATATTAAATGGGCTACCTTCTGAGTATCAACCATTCATGGCGGTTATCACAACAAGCAAAGAACCCTTTTCTTTGGATGGTGTCAAGACAGTTCTGGTTGATGCCGAGGCACAACTAAAAGGGTTTAATCAGCAGGTTCAGTTGCCTTTACTTGCGAATGTTGCCCGTGTACACAAACATGTATCGGGTGGTCAAGAAGACAGGTTTGGGACTCAGCCCTCACGTTACACTCAGGGTTATAATACAAGTGGTTCCCAACACCCTAATGGTTCCCAATACTTTGGAGGACGATCTGGTGGACGAGGAAGGGGTCGTGCGAGGTTACAGTGTCAGATTTGTGGTAAAAATGGACATTCTGCAGAACGGTGCTGGCAACGATTCAACCAATCCTTTCCTAGGGGTGTTGTTAATAGTGGTCATGAAGAATCTGCTCGTGCACACTTCTCTTCTCTGGATTCCACATCCCCCTACTTCACGTGTTGTGGGAATAACCATAACCATGCTAATGATTCAACTGGAAGTGATGATTGGGTAGTCGATTCGGGAGCAACGCACCATGTAACTCCGGATGCTACAAAGGTGGTACATGGTTCAGAGTATACAGCTCCAGGTAAGTTGATAGTGGGTAATGGCAACAATTTAAATATTGCTAAGATTGGTCATTCCATGTTTCATACTGATGCTCGTACGTTGCTTGTTAAAGATTTGTTTCATGTTCCGTCCTTAACAAAGAATCTTCTTTCTGTCTCGAAGTTTGCTAGAGATAATCATGTGTTTTTTAGTTCCATGCAACAACGTGCCTTGTCCGTGATGAAGCATCAGAAGTTGTTCTACTGCAAGGACAAGAAAGAGGAGGGTTATACACACTTGATACAACTTCCACTTCCTTGAGCAGTAGTCCCAACAATTGCCCTATTGAAGCGCATATGTTAGAAGGCAATTCCTACAATCTATGGCATAGACGTCTTGGGCACCCTGCTCATAAATCTTTAGTTCAAGTTTGTAAATCCATTGGTGTTGTATTTCCTCTTGAATGCAATAAAGATAATGAAAATTTTTGTGTAGCTTGTCGAATGGGTAAGTGTCACAAATTTCCCTTTGTTGAGTCTACCACTGTCTAAGATACTCTCTTCCAATTGGTTTTCTTTGATCTATGGGGACCATCCCATGTAACTTCAGTTGATGGATTTCGTTATTATGCATCATTTATTGATGCTCATACACGTCATTGCTGGTTATTCATGCTTAAGAGTAAAGATCAGGCTCTATCTACTTTCAAGATATTTTCGAATATGGTACAAACACAGTTCAATACCACGGTTAAAGAATTTCAAAGCGATTGGGGAGGAGAGTACATGGGCATCAGTGATGTATTAATAGAGTCTGGGATCAAGCATAGACTCACGAGCAGAATGGTGTAGTGGAAAGAAAGAAAACATCGCCATGTAATCGAATTGGCTCTTGTGCTTATGGATCAGGCATCCCTACCCTTCAAATACTGAACCTTTGCAGTTTGTACCGCTGTGTATTTGTTCAATAGACTCCCCACTCTTGTTCTATGTGGGAAATCTCCGTTTGAAATGTTGTACAACAAATTACCTGACTATCAGTTAATGTGTGTCTTTGGCAGCCGGTGCTTCCCTCATCTCCGCCCATATCAAAATCATAAGCTTAGCTATCGGTCTCAACCTTGTGTGTTTCTTGGCTATAGTACCCAACACAAGGGATATCAATGTTTGGCCTATGATGGTAGGATCATTGTTTCTTGCCATGTTGTGTTTGATGAAATGCATTTTCCTTTTGTAGAGTGTTCACCACAGTGTCATCGTGTGACCAATAGTTGGAACTCTAAATCTGGTGGCAAGCTTTCAGTAGTCACTGGAGCTGAAAAAGTGTGCATGGGAAAACACTCCTTACCATGTGCTCGTACTATGCTTAGCAATCAAGGCTCAATGGATCGTGTAGCTAGTACAGGCTCTATGGGTGGTACACTCTTGTTCGAAGGTGACACATGCATTGGAGATCACTCAATTTCTCCTGTGGTCTATGCTGACTCACCACAAGCACCATTGAGGAATCCAGACACAGATACACTTGATCAACTACAAGCACCAACATTATCTACTAGTCCAGAGCATATAGACTCAACCCTGGTACCAACGGTTCAGGAGGTTCGTTCTGAGTTAAATATGGTTCCAGTTAAAGAGGGTCACCCTATGGTTACTCGCAGCAAACGAGGTATTTTCAAACCTAAAGTTTACATGGCCACACAAGGGTTTGATGAGGTTGAGCCTAGCACAATTTAGCAAGCATTACAATCTGAGAAATGGAAGCAAGCTGTGGTAGGATGCAAGTGGCTGTTTCGAATTAAAAGAAATGCTGATGGAACTGTACAACGATATAGGGCACCTCAGGTCTGCTCCATTTAAGCTTATAAGAAAAATGTCCCCAAATTTTTAGCTTTCCAGTCCTGTTTTATCAGTTCCTTACAACAATCCTTATTTTTTGTGGAAACAACCCCTCTACTGAGTTTATAATTCAAAACATACTGCACTCATATCCAAATTCTATATTCTTTAACTGAATACACATATGAACATCATAAAACTGCACATTCACTTAGAATACACTGTTTTCCAAAACTGTTTTCCTGTATTTATTCAAAATGTTTTACTGCATTTAAAATGCATTCTGCACTGTTTTTAAACTCAATTCTGTACTGGTTTTAGACTCAATTTTGCACTGATTTTACACTCACAAAACTGCACTATTTTAACAAATCAAAACTGCATTTTACTGAATTGTTTTAGTATCATTTTATGACTGCATAACTATATTTTTACCATATTCAAAACTGCATATTTTAAACTGTATTTTTAACAAGACAAATCTGTACATTCGTACATTATAAAGTGCATGTTTTGAACTATTTTCAAGTTAGTTTCTTTCTTAATTCATAACAACCGCAGCTTTAGCATACATTCTTGTTTACAGGATTAACTAATCTATCAAGTGTTTTATACATATTCAAATATAGCATTGACATGAGCATCCTTTATCTAACTCTTCCAAACAACAATGGCATAACAACAACTAAACTTATGCATCATTCGAACACACACAAACCACTCTCGAATTTTCCTAATCCATGCGTAAATATCCATTTCACTATCAAGAATTTAGCATCTCACTATTTTGCACGGTTGCACATACACCATTCGAAAGGATCAACAATTGCATAGCACAAGTTTAAATTTTATTAACTATTCTAATACCATGCTTCATGAAAATTCACAAATAACTCTTAGAGTTAAAACATGATAATTAAGGAAAGAGAAGGATGATCACCTTCATTTTCAAGCAATTCGAGTAATAGCATAAAAGATTAGATCAACAAGCTTGAGTCTTTAATTTTTCATGGTGAAATCTCTAAGTCCTCTCTCTAGAAAATGCTTTGGTTTTCTTTGCTAGAATGAAGAAGAAGGTGATAACCAAATTTGTTTATTTCCTTACCCTAGGCCGACACCTCCCTCTCCCTCTTACACATGATTTCTCACCATATGACACTTGTTAAAGTCCTTGCCTTTATTTTTTATCTTACATGCAATCCTTCAAAAATAAAACTTTTTAAGATAGTCCTTTTTAATTGGATAACAACTATTCTATTTCTTTATAATAGGTTATTAACTTATTCAATTTTTTAATGTTAAAGATATCCTTAATCCAAATTAAATCATAATTTAAGTTTTAGATTCTTCTAGGTTATATTTCAGGCTATTACATACCACCTTACATGAAAGTTTTGGTTATGTCTATCAGAGAAGATAAATCTAATAAAGTTCTATAGTTGACTTTGACTTTAAGTCTGTTAAAGTCTGTTAATATGTTAGGTCGTTTAGGCTATTGGACTATATTCAATTGTTATGGGCTATAAATATTGAAGGAGTTAATGTAAATGGGTTAAGGCCCTTTTATGAATATAGAGAAAATTCCCAATTCAGAGTTTTTTTCCCTTTCTTTTCCTTCTTCAGTTTCGTATTCTCTCACTCATCTCATCACTTCAATCCCTAACTCATAGAGCTAATAGCTTAGATTTCTTCCTGATTCTGATTCTCTAACATGGTATCAGAGCTAGTGTATTTCTCAATTTCATTGCCGTCATCCTCTCCGGCGTGGTGGTGTAGCGACCGTCACTCTGTTGCTGCGATTTCCTCTTCGACTGGTTGCGGAGTTTGGTGAGGTTTGTGTTTTCCTCTTCGGTTGGTTGCGGCATTTGGTGAGGTTTCTCCTCGCTTGCTGTCATTTTTTTGATTGAGCTATCAGAGGTATTTTCGTTTATTGTTTTTCCCTTGCTACTACTCGTGGCATGATTTCTCGTTTCTCTACTGTTGCAATTGAGTTTGTTCTTGCCCTAGAAATTTCTTTATCCTGCGTTTTAGTTGTCTTTTGCGATCTGTGTGTTTGTCGATCAGGATATCATGTGTCTGCGATTGAATTCTTTTCTATCGATTTGGATTTCTTGAGTTCTGATGATTTGATTACCGTGCGGTTTGGATCTCAATTTGTGTTTGCCTGCACTTCATCTACTGTTTATCTGCTCTGGTTGCTTGGCAAGTTAGTCTGTTGCTCTTGGAATTGTTGCTTCTCTATGGTTCTCTTGTGCAAAATGCGTCCTGATGGTGTTACTACACAGACTACTAATAATGTTCAAAATACGAATAATCCTACTCAAACCACTAATGTTGCTGAAGGTGTTAGTTCTGCTAATGTTACTGTAACTAATCATGCATCCACTAAACTGTTTTCAACCAAAAAGATTAATGTGACATTGGATGATCACAATTATCTTCTATGGCATCAGTAAGTGTATCTCACCATTAAAACTCAACGTTTGCTCAAATTCATTGATGATAATGTTCAATTGCATGTTAAGTACATTACACAAAATGGAGTTTTTTTGCATTAATCTTGACTTTGAATTGTTTGAAGAACAAGATGGTGCATTAGCCACATGTCTTTTGTCCACTGTGAGTGAATATGTTCTTCTAAATTTAATAGGTCTAAACACTGCTTCAGATATTTGAAACACTTTACATAGGCTATACAATAGTAAAACTACCTCTCGTCTCATGTCTTATAGAAGACTTTTGCATACTCAGAAGAAAGGATATCTTAATATACATAAGTATCTAATGAAAATTAAGTCATTGTGTGATAACTTGGCTAGTAGTGGAGAACGAATCTCTGAACAAGAACACATTACAGCAATTCTTAATGGTCTGTCCTCAGATTATGACTTTGTCATCACTGTCATCACTGCTAGTCCATTTTCTTCACACCTGTCTTTTGTCAGTTCTATTCTCTTGGATGCTGAGGCAAGGCATTCTAATCTTCTTCCTTCCATTAGTGCCTCAGCTCATATTGCTACACAACATCTAGACATTTGCCTACTGTTGATCCTATATATACTAGTGTTGAGGCCAATGTTGTTGAGTCCCAAGAGTCCTCTGGGTATAGCTATGGCAGAGGTAGGGGTGGTAGAGGTAGAAATTTAAACTTTAGCAGACCTCAATGTTAATTGTGTGGGAGGCTAGGACACTTGGCAGAGAGATGTTACTACAGGTTTGACATGAAGTTTAAATATAATATGGATACTGTTAGGCCAACTTCAACCACTCTTAGGAGTTTTGCTCCTGCTCAAGCAAACACGTCCATCTTTACTGCATCTCCTGGTCCCTATAATACCATGTGTGCATCTTTTCCCCTCCCTATCAACCTCATTATTCCACTTCTTTTCAGCCTTTTGTTTAACTTGTACAATCTCAACCACATATGTTTCATGTTGGAAATTCTGTTCTTCAGTCTCAACCTGTGTTTTTGTCTGCACCATCACCTCAGTCAGTGCACACTTTGAGTGTTCCACCTAATCAGATTAGAGTTGTGCCTCCTGCCAATCTTTTCTCTTCAGCATACTCTTCCATTCAACCTTAGTTTTCTTCATCTGTTCCTATCCAACAACAACAAACTGCTGGTCAGAATGCTCATCAAGCTACTCCACAAATACATCTTCTCACTTCTAATGTTGTGGATGATAATTCATGGTTTCTAGATTCTGGAGCAACACACTATCTGACCAATGACCTTAACAATCTCCAGGCTGCCATTTATCCTGGATCAGGTAGTGTTCAAGTTGGCAATGGTAGTACTTTACCTATTAAGTGTTCAGGCCAGTTTAGCTTTCTTTTAGCCTCTAGGAATTTTAAGCTTAATAATTTGTTGTTTGTGCCTAACATCACCAAAAACTTATTATATGTTTCCAAGTTTACACAGGATAATCAAGTAAGCCTTGAGTTCTATCCAATTCATTGCCAGGTCAGAGATTTGCGCTCATGCCAAGTTCTTCTTTTTTGTCTAAGAATAAATTTGTGAATGAATCTGTTGTTGATGCTCAGAAATCTTCTTTTTCTTCTGTTAAGCTTTGTGATAAGTTTCCCTTGAATGTTTGACATAGTAGGCTAGGTCACCCATCTTCTTCTGTTTTACTTCAAGCTTTGAAAAGTTGTAATATTTCTTTTGATTCTAATAAATTCCAGCATGATATATCTTTTTGTCAAGCTTGTCAATTGGGCACGGCTCATAAGTTACCCTTCTCAAACTCTATTACTGAATATTCTGCTCCTCTTCAACTTGTGGTTGCTGATGTTTAGGGACCTGCTCCTATTTTATCTTCTGGCTATAAATACTATGTTGCTTTTACTGATGCATTTTCTAGATATACATGGTTGTATTTTTTGAAATATAAGTCACAGGTGAAGGAAGCTTTTGTTCAGTTTCATTTGCAAGTGGAGAGACAACTTGGTGTGCAATTAAAAGTTTTTCATTTCGATGGTGGAGGGGAGTTTGCAGCCTTAAAGTCTTATTTTTTGTCTCATGGTATTGTACATCGTTTGTCTTGTCCACATACCTCAGAGCAGAATGGCTTGGTTGAAAGGAAGCATCGTCAGATAGTTGAAGTGGGCCTAACCTTGCTTGCTCAGGCCTCTGAAGTATTGGCAGGTTGTTTTTTCCACAACAATCATTCTTATCATCAGGCTCCCTTCCTCTGTCTCTTCAGGTATATCACCCTATCAAGTTCTTTTTTCTTAAAAGACCTGATTATAGTTTTCTTAGAATTTTTGGCTGTGTCTGTTACTCTTTGCTAAGACCATGCAATAAACACAAGCTTCAATTTAGGTATTCCCCGTGTACTTTTCTTGGTTATTTTTCAGCACACAAAGGGTATAAATGCTTAGATGTCAATGGCCGAGTCTATATTTCTAGGCATGTTAAATTTGATGAAAATTTGTTTCCTTTGCTTCTGCCAAATCATCATCTGGTTTTCAAAGTTCTTTAGTGTTAGTGGCTGATTTTAGTCTTTTTCAGTGTCCTAGTGAATCTATAACTAATCCTTCTTTCTCTTCTGCCTCTTTTCCTCATGTACCTAATTGTACTTACCCTAGTCTTGTTGTGCCCTATGTGGTCAGTCCTGGTACTGATGTTACTGGTCCAGTTTCTTCTAGTCAAAATTTACCTGATCTCTCTTCCACTCATGCTTCTATTCCTCAATCTATTCAAATTCAGCATTATCATGATTCTCCTCAACCTTTTTCTCCTCAATCTATTCAAATTTAGCATCATCATGATTCTCCTCAACCTTTTTCTCCTACTATTTCTTCCTCACCACACTCCACTCCATGCAACATCTACTTTCAGTCATCCACTTCAAACTCCATCTCCACATTCCACTTCACATGCTACATCCACTTCCACTCATCCACTTCAAACTCCATCTCCACACTCCACTTCACATGTTACATCCACTTCCACTCATCCACTTCAAACTCCATCTCCACACTCCACCTCACATGCTACGTCCACTTCAAACTCCATCTTCACACTCTACTTCACATGCTACATCCACTTCCACTCCTTCACTTCAAACTCTATCTCCACACTCCATTTTTCATGCTACATCCACTTCCATCCTTCCACCTCAGAATTCTCTATCAGTTGTTCCTATCAAGAACAATCATCATATGTTGACACGTGGCAAATCTGGGATTTTTAAGCCAAAGGCCTATCTTCTAGAGGGTGATATTACTGAACCTACTACAGTTCGTGAGGCTCTCACTCACTCAGGTTGGGCTGCAACAGTCAATGGTGAATATATGGCTTTGATGGAGAATGGCACTTGGTACTTACAATCTCACCCACCCTCTCGTAAAGTTGTTAGTTGTAAGTGGATGTTTAAAGTCAAGAGGAAACCTGATGGGTCTATTGACAGGCTCAAGGCCAGACTCGTTGCTAAGGGTTATTCCCAAGTAGTGGGGTGTGATTATCGAGAAACATTCAACCCTGTTGTTAGAGCTACTACTATCAGGTCTGTTTTGGACACTACAGTCTTGGAGAAGTGGTCCATACGACAAATCGATATAAATAATGCTTTCTTAAATGGTGAACTTGCTGAGGAAATCTACATGTGTCAGCCACCTGGTTTTGAAGTCAAGGGTTCAAATGGGGAAGAACTGGTGTGTCACTTGAAGAAGGCACTTTATGGTCTTCGACAGTCACTTCCTTGTTCATTAAGAATGCAAGTGGTGAGAAACTAATTTTGATGGTATATGTTGATGACATAATCATCACTGGCTCTAGTGAAGTTGTTGTGTCTGATCTGGTGCTACATATTAACTCTGAGTTCAAGTTGAAAGATTTGGGCAACTTGGAGTTTTTCCTTAGAATGGAGATTGAATGCAATACTTCTGGTTTGACATTGAATCAGAGAAAGTATGTTTCTGATTTGTTAGAGAAAGCTAACATGCAGGGTTGTAACTCCACACCAACCCCCATGGTTGTTGCCCCTAAGTTACACTTTGATGATGGTAGTCCTGCTTTTTCAGACATTCACTTGTATCGTAGCATTGTTGGAAGGCTACAGTACATCTGTTTGACTCGACCAGACATAGCCTTTGCTGTCAATAAGGGCAGTCAGTACATGAATTCCCTATCCGACTTGCATTAGAAGGCAGTCAAACGTGTTTTGCATTACTTGAAGGGGACTCTTGACTATGGTCTTTGTTACAAGACCGGTGGCGTATTTGATCTGATTAGCTTTTCAGATGTTGATTGGGCAGCTTCAGTCGAAGATAGACGTTCCACTACAGGATTTTGTATATACCTTGAAGGTAATCTCATAGCTTGGTGCTCCAAGAAGCAGAGCGTTGTGTCACGCTTTACATCAGAGGCTGAATATCGAAGTCTTGCCAATGTTGTTTCTGAACTTGTATGGTTGCAGCAGCTGCTCATGGAGATTGGCGTGTCTCTTATTCGTACACCAACTGTGTGGTGTGACAACACTTCTACAGTCTTCATTTCCACAAATCCCACTCATCATGCACATGTGAAGCATGTTGAAATTGACATTCATTTTGTTCGAGAGAAAGTGCTTAATAACAAGCTCATTGTTAGTTATGTTCCTTCCTCAGAGCAGGTTCCTGACATATTAACAAAGTCTCTTCCACTAGCTGTGTATGCTCAGATGTGTGCTCGGTTAGGTGTCAGTTCTTGTTTTAAAGGTTGCACAGAAGAGAAGAACCAGGAGAATATCAGAGAAGATATATCTAATAAAGTTTTATAGTTGACTTTGACTTTGAGTCTGTTAGTCTGTTAAAGTCTGTTATGGGTCTGTTAGGCTGTTTAGGCTATTGGACTATATTCAATTGTTATGGGCTATAAATATTGAAGGAGTTAATGTAAATGGGTTAAGGCCCTTTTATGAATATAAAGAAAATTCCCAATTTAGAGTTTATTTTTTCCTTTCTTTTCCTTCTTTAGTTTCGTATTCTCCCACTCATCTCATCACTTCAATCCCTAACTCACAGAGCTAATAGCTTAGATTTCTTCCTGATTCTGATTCTCTATCAATGTCACGATAATTGTTATATGAATTTTTCATTTTGAGTAGACTAATGACATGGACGAAAATAATAGGGTAGTTAATTTTTAGTGGTTGTGTCTTGAAATAATTTTTCCAATCAAAGAGACATGTGATGATCTATCAACACATGATTAATCACGTCGTTAATCATATGATAGTCCAACTATTATAGACAGTCTTAAAGACCTTATATAAAGTCAAAGCTTAAACTAAAATCGATAAAATTGTGTCGACTGATGACATGGACGAGAATAATAATGTCTTTTAGGGATTTTGAAACTGGAAAGTTTATTTTAGAGAGAGAAGTAAACTAGGGGATTTTCCTACTGATTTTTTCCCTTTAATGTAAATATAAGTGGATCTATATTTGGAATGTGACTACTGGCGAGCATAGTGAGTAACCGATGAACTCTTAATTGCACTAAATAGAATCTAAACATGTGATTAAAGAAAGTTTAGCCACTACAACACCAACACATGCCTCTCAAACATATCAACTCTCCCATTTCTCGAGGTCTGAAACAAAACATCCTTAAATCCAATCTGCAAACCTCGATTCCATCGATGTTATTACCATTTACCATACTTTCTCATCGAATTAGACACTGAAATACCAGGTTTCTTCACTGCCTTCACCATTCAAACACAAGCTGCCATGAGTTCTTCCTCCGACTTCGTCGACCAGGTACCATATAATCCCACACATTTTACTTGTGTTGTGTAGTAATGACAGTGTCCGATTGTAATGTCTTTTTCAAGGTTGACGAACAAGTTGTCCAAAACGGGAATGGAAAGCCGGAATGGATTGGAGCGTTTCTGCAACGAACATTCTTCGATTGTTGTTCGGATCATCCGATTCGGAGGAACGAGAAGAACCGATACTGTATCAACTGTGACTTGTCGGCTTGCCAGTATTGCATGTCGTCCGCCACTCATCGCCACCACAAGATTCTTAAAATCTATAGGCATGTGTACAAGGATGTTGTCTCTCTTGGTTCCATGGAGAAGTACATTGATTGCGCTCACATTCAGGTACCCCTTTCTTACTGCTTGACACCATTTTATTTATGTGAGTTTAATTTCGGTTTTAGTCTTTTTTACTACGTTGAAATTTAAGATTTAATTTCTCTAATTTTAATATAATTCGATTATCTGTTTATATAAGTTATTAATTTGTATCAACTGACATGTAAATTTATTATAGGTTGAATATAATTAACTATATTTTCACGTGGCATTGATTGTACGATTGAATAACTACAACAAAAATTTTCACATCATCTCTTCAACAACAACTAATAATATTGCCAATTTTGACATACAAGTAGCATTATAAAAGTAGATAGATTAAACTCCAATTTGTAATCATAGTGAAATCCATAAGTAGTCCCACATGAAGAAAAAAAACATTGTTAACTTTAAAAAACTCGAGTTTGAACAGTTTAATTGCACGATGTGTGTCTTTTCAAATAACAAAAATTATAAAAATAAATACTATTATGTAATCACTATAAAATAAAAAAAGTATATCAAAGTGAACTAAAACCATAATCAAACCTATTTATGCTTTGAATTTTTTATTTGAAAATGAGACAACATTAAAAACAAATATATAAAACAATCATAACAAATATATAAAACAATCACGTCATGTATGTACATATCCAGTCACGTAGTTAAGCTTAGACATGACCCATAATTAAGAAGTCCATACAAATAAATTAATTTATTTTTACATAGTCTTAAAATTCATTTCTTTCAATAGTTATGATTTTAGAGCAATCGTTGATGGTTTGGTAGCCAGAGTTACTCATCTGCTCCTCTAGGTCCTGAGTTCTAGACCCAGCAGGAGCATTTCATTCCCCTAAAGTAAAAAAATGTTAATATTTAAATTCGTCCTTAAACCACCAAAATCTCATAAACAAATAGGATAAAAATTTTATGTCCCTTTTAGTATGAGACATAAATAAGGGTACCGATAAGGTGCTATGAATATATATATATATATATATATATATATTTATTTAAGTCAGTATGAAGTATAAAAATTGTGTTTTCATTAGTAAAAAATAATTAAAATGTATGATTGGATTTTAGCCGTATAAGTGCAACAAAAGGCTGGTTGTACCATTGAATCCTCTCCCTCATAGTGGTCCGACATCGAACACCGAGACATCGTGCGACATCTGCAAGAGAAGGTTGGCTGAACCAGATCTGTATCGATACTGCTCTATTTCTTGCAAGGTACGTAATCATGATTTAGAGTTCATTACATTAATCCTTAATTAATTGCTGCTTAAAATCTGATTTGAATTGCATCAACAGGTCATGGCATTTGAGAGGAAGTCAAGCGACTCGGTTCCTCCTTTCCTTTCCACAATGTCCCTAAAGAAAGACTTGGAAACTGAGGAACCAAAGCACAAACGGAAAGGAAAACCTCAAAGGGCTCCCTTTTTCTAAGCTCCATCCATTTCTCAACACCCAACCGTTCATCTTCTTAGCATATTGTTTTGTTTTGGACTATCAAAGACTCATGTTTTTCTCGTTACTCTATAATTGCGATACCGGGTAATCCGGACAGGATAATAATACAGAGATCTATTATAGGCCGAGTGATTATACTGACTCAATTTGCTTTATTTATAATATCATATCTAAATCTATGACTTTGTTTAAAAAGGCTTAGTTGTATGGAAACAACTGTTTTTTTTGGGTCTGGTGTCGATGTTTAGGTTGTAGGAGTGAGTAAATTTCAGTTAAAATTGAATTTAATCAATTAAATTACTGAGATTGATTGAAAAAGTGGTTAAAATAAGTTAAAGTCTTGGGTTGTCGATTTTATATCGAGGACAATTATCTCATACATATGTGGTGTAAAGTTTTTTTTTTTACACAAGCGTATCTAATTCAAGGCTAAAATTTAAAAGGATAAATATTCTATACACAGGCGGTGGAAACTAAAAGTTTCCACAAGCACCTTAGTTTTAGGGTATAGTGAGTTAGTTTACGGTATATGGTTTAGTGGTTTAGGTGTATGGGGTTAGAATTTAGGTATAGTTATTTCAATTTAAGGTTTAGGGTTATAATTTAGGATTTATAGGTTAAAACCTAAATCCTCACTATATTACCCTAAAAACTAAACCCTAACCTAGAAACCCTAAATTATAACCCTAAACCTTAAATTGAAATAACTATCCCTAAATTCTAAACCCCTACACCTAAACCCCTAAACCCTATACCCTAAACTAACTCTCTATACACTAAAACTAAGGCGCTTGTGGAAACTTTTAGTTTCCACCACCTGTGTATAGAATATTAATCCAATTTAAAATTGAAATCCCTAACCCTAAATCAATAAATATTAAAGCCTAAATTATAAACAATAAACTCTAAAATCAATACCCTATAATATAAACACCTAACATCTAAACCATAAACTAAAACACTAAACCCCTATACTAGCCCGCTTGTAAAAACTAAAGTTTTCACTATAGACGTATGAGATAATAATCCTTATATCAATAACTGAATCAACCGTCTTCGTATAAATTATAATAGTATATCATATCATTGGATTGATTTATACTCGATCTCAAATATAATAACAATTACTAATTGAAAATGATTTACACTTAAATTAACAAGAACAAAATAGTAAAAGAATGCTTAAAAAATTAAATTGGAAAGTCATCCGTGTAGTAATATCAATTGGGCACACTGCAGATTCTCCTGATTTCACCTTGTGCTCCAGTGAGAACATCAAGGGAACCCATATGCACCATTGCCCTTGCAAACTTCCTAGCCCATCCTGCACCGTTCCGACCATTGTGTAAAACCATCCTCGACGTCAAACCGCTGTCCATCAATGTCTGGTCGGAGGTGAGTAAACCGCGACGGTGCCTCAGCTCACTGTAGTACTTGTTGTCCAGTTGATTTGGCGTGATAGCGTCGAGTGGCACCGTCGTGGTTAAATCTCCTCCGGCCCCAGGTGGTGGAGGCGGGCACCTTGTTTTCAAAAATGCGGCATAGTTAGGATCCAGAGACGGGTCTTGAGCATGAGTGGCGTTGATGAGTAGAGTCGGTTCGAGAACGACGAGCAATGCGCGACACCGATGGAGTGTGCCCCGGACAATGTCACCATCTCATCGACCGACATTCCCTTTCTCGCGAAAGTCTGAGCAAGTTGTGATGCATTGAAGAACGGCGGTGGCAGATTCTGCAACACTTCATCGCTGATAGAGACGCGTCCATCGCGACGTCCAGCGGGAACGGCGTAGTAAATGCCTCCGGCTTTGTAGGTACTGTCACGGGCAGCGAATGCGATAATGTCCGCACATGACAC
The DNA here is from genome assembly GCA_958450335.1 of Hibiscus tridactylites. Classification (NCBI taxonomy): domain Eukaryota; kingdom Viridiplantae; phylum Streptophyta; class Magnoliopsida; order Malvales; family Malvaceae; genus Hibiscus; species Hibiscus tridactylites. The sequence goes on along the minus strand of OY288273.1, from coordinate 17,426,352 downwards.
GGTTCCGGGACATAGTGCTTCGATTCGAGCTTTGGCTTCATCGATCACCTCGAAACCACGTAAACTTGGATTGTTAGCAGGGTGATCCCTCTCCGCCGGTGGATTTCCAGGTAGGGATCTTAGGAGGACCGAAGCATCACAACCCTGAATTCCATATGCAAAAAAAAAATGAAATTGGTTGCAGTTAGAGGAAACATACATATATAATAAATGGATGTATAAATTATTGAGAAATGGTTGAAAATGAGGAAACAAACATACCCTAACAAAGCAGTCATGGAAATACATTCTGATGAGTCCAGCAGCCATGCCAGGGTTACGCGACATAGCTTCGTTTACAGCTTTTCTCACAATAGTCTCTGCAGACGGACATATTTGAGCATAGAACCCCACCTTCAACGGCGCCGCCGATGCTGAAAGCAGAAGCGAGCAGCTAAACACGAACGAGAACAGGCCAATAATGTGAAATTTTGAGCTCAAAAGGGTCATGGTGGCAGCAGATAGAGTGGAACAACTTACAAAATGAAAGAAAGTTAAAAGAATCAAGTCGAATCGGAAGTGGAGATGGTGGAAGAAGGGAATAGATGGTAAAGAGTATTTATAGGTGGAGATGTTGGCCAAAACGTGTGTAGCGAATAGCTGTAAGCCTTGGAAGCACGGCTTCAGGTTGAAGTATTCATCGTTGCGTAGGCAGCAACTTAGTATTATTTAATTCTGATTGAAGAGGGAGAATACTTCAGATTCAAAGACTTGATCTCCTTAATATTATCTTTTTTCACTCTGACCAAGTTTTCTCAACTTGCAGTTGTATGAGCTGCAGTAATAGTAGTATATATTACTGCAGCTCAATTACAGCTAGGGGAAACCAGTAAACTTGTTACGCCTGCAAGTTGTAAGTTTAAAAAACTTGGTCAGAGCCGGATATGATATTAAGGAGATCAAGTCTTTAAATCTGAAGCTTTCTTCCAAAATTAAACAATAGTAAAATATGATACTAAAGAGACGACAACATGTTGCCAATGGCAAAGCTGCAGAATTGTTCAAAACACGAATACTTCAACCTCAAGCCTTGCTTTCAAGCTTACAGCTATTTGCTGCTGAACACGTTTTGGGTTCCAAAAGTAATACCAACTCTACCTTCTCCACCTATATATATACACTCATTTCCACCATCTCCACTTCCATAGATAGATTCTTTTGATTCGCTTTCCTACACACTTTTCTTCTTTCATATTGCAAGCTCTTTCTTCTACCATGGCTGGCTCAAAACTTCACTTTCTTGAACTGTTCTGGTTCATGTTTAGCTGCTCACTTCTGGCTTCAGCATCGGCGGTATCTTTGAAGGTGGGGTTCTATGCAGAAATATGCCCATCTGCAGAGACTATTGTGAGAAAAGCTGTAAACGAAGCTATGTCGCGTAACCCTGGCATGGCTGCTGGACTCATCAGAATGTATTTCCATGACTGCTTTGTTAGGGTATGTTTGTTTCTTCACTTTCAACCATTTCTCAATAATTTATACATCCATTCATTATATGTATGTATATATATTTCCTACTCTAACTGAAATCAATTCCTTTATTTATTTATTTATTTTTACATGTGGAATTCAGGGTTGTGATGCTTCCGTCCTTCTAAGCTCCCTACCTGGAAACCCACCGGCGGAGAGGGATCACCCTGCTAACAATCCAAGTTTACGAGGTTTCGAGGTGATCGATGAAGCCAAAGCTCGAATCGAAGCACTATGTCCCGGAACCGTGTCATGTGCGGACATTATCGCATTCGCTGCCCGTGACAGTACCTACAAAGCCGGAGGCATTTACTACGCCGTTCCCGCCGGACGTCGCGATGGACGCGTCTCTATCAGCGATGAAGTGTTGCAGAATCTGCCACCGCCGTTCTTCAATGCATCACAACTTGCTCAGACTTTTGCGAGAAAGGGAATGTCGGTCGATGAGATGGTGACATTGTCCGGGGCACACTCCATCGGTGTCGCGCATTGCTCGTCGTTCTCGAACCGACTCTACTCTTTCAACGCCACTCATGCCCAAGACCCGTCTCTGGATCCTAACTACGCCGCATTTTTGAAAACAAGATGCCCACCTCCACCTCCAGGGGTCGGAGGAGATTTAACCACGACGGTGCCACTTGACACTGTCACGCCAAATCGGCTGGACAACAAGTACTACAGTGAGCTGAGGCATCATCGTGGTGTACTCACCTCCGACCAGACATTAATGGACAGCGGTTTGACATCGAGAATGGTGTTGCGCAATGATCGGAACGGTGCAGGGTGGAGTAGGAAGTTTGCAAGGGCAATGGTGCATATGGGTTCCCTTGATGTTCTCAGTGGAACACAAGGTGAAATCAGGAGAATTTGCAGTGTGCCCAATTGATATTACGACGGCGGACTTGTTCTAATTTTATTTGTTTCTCATTATTTTCGTTCATGCATTAATTTGTTTGACAAACATCTTCTTACACGTATGTTGCTAATTAATTTAAGTGTACATCATTTTCAATTATTTGTTGAGAAATGTTCAAAACGAAGCATAAATCATTTCTATGATTTGATCAATTAAATATCGAATCATTTTATTTATTATACATTTAAATGATTAATATAAATATGACATAAGGTCAAAAATAGCTTACAACATTTTACTTTTTTGTTAATTTTAGTCATATTTATTTTTTGGTGCAAACAATCACCTAACGTTTCATTTTTTTGTTTAAATTTCACCTTTGTCGGATGAGAATCATTAGTCAACTAACAATTAACGCTTGAGACTGACGTGGCATGTCTGCAGGGTATGGGGAGATGACGTGACATTGTCAAGTGGCATTTTTTCTAACATGGTGATTGGTTAAAAATATTTAAAAAATATTTTCTTTAAAAAATAATTAATTTTTAAAATTTTAAAAATGCCATGTCAGCAAAAATGTCACATGGTAGTGCCACGTCATCTCCTCATGCCCTGCAAACATGCCATGTCATCTCCTCATGCCCTGCAAACATGCCACGTCAGTCTCATGCGAATAATTAATTTTTTTAATTTTAAAAATGCCATGTCAGCAAAAATGTCACATGGTAGTGCCACGAACATTGAGTATTGTTTAATTTTTTTCTTTTTATTCCATATTTTTAATATAAGTTTTAAATTTTTTGAAGTATAATACTTTTGTTATGAAAAATAATAAATACAAATAGACATATGTGAATAAATTCAAACAAACATAAACGAATGGATTACCGAACGTTCACGAACATAAATGAACGAACGAGCCATTTGTCAGTGTTCGTTATTTAATTAAACGAACATAAAATCTTGTTCATGTTCGTTTGTTTAATAAATAAACGAACATAAACGAACTTCCCGTCGAACGGTTCACAAACAGTTCGCTGAACGTTTAGTTCGTTTACAACCCTAGACTTTTTCCTATATTGGTCACCAGTCATTAAAAAACTCACGAAAAAACATGAATGCGTGAATAGTTTAGTGACCAAAATAGAAAAGAAGCAATATGTTGGTGACCAAAACAATGGAAGAAGTAACATGAGTGAATAAAATAGGAAAAAAATGTAATGTTATACAAAATATTAATTTTGTGATCAAAACAAAAAAAGCGAAACAATTTAGTGACTAATAGTGATGTTTACTCATTTTTTTTGAACAAGAAAAAGTCGGCATCCATTGAAACACAAAGAAGATTACAAATGAAAACAAAGATACAAAGGGAAGAAAAAGAAGTACAAAATCGTAGAAACACAAACAAAACGAAAACAAGAAACACAAAACAGAACAACAACAAACAAACAGAAATCAAAACACAACGGCAAAAGGAGAGTAGAGTCTCGCACCCGGCGTGAAAGGGAGAAGAGAACCGATGAACACGGGAGGTAACCCGGCCAGAGCCCAGCCACCTGGGAAGGCACTCCACAATAAAATGACCACCGCATGGTCGCAAAAAATTAGAAGTCGAATAAAAATATCACAGAAAAAAAGAAAGACAAAAAAAGAAGAAAAAAGACAGAGATGAAGTGACTGCTACAAGAACACCAGCGGCGCCACCTACGTTAAAAGGTTAGATTTTTATTTTTAGAGGGAGAACATAGAATTTTCTTTTTAGAGAGAGATTTTTTTCAAGAAGAGTACTAAGTCAATAGATTTCTAACTGTGCATCGGCTTTTTGTTTGTTTATTTTAAGTGTGCTTATATTTCAATAATCTTCGTGCATGGACTATGAATAAATATGGGCGGATGTATATACAAAGTATAGCCCCACTAAAAAGTATTCATTATATGAAAATATTAAAAAATTTTATAGAAAATATTAGAATTTACCCCACTTGATTTGTTGTGGTATGGGGTCAATAATATTTATTCTATCGGTATAAGAATTTCCCATACAACATATCCCATTCTCACACTACTATATAAAAGTTCTGGCTCTGCCACTGTAAATAAAATGTGCTTTGTATAATACTTAGAAACAATAGTACAAAGAATATTACCCCGAGTTTACCTAATGGAATAGAATTTATCTTTCCTTTTTTGTACCCAATCTATGCGCACATTAAAAATTAAGTTTATAATTTAGAGTTTATAGTTAAAGTTTAAGGTTAGAATTTAATGAGTTATGGGTATGATGTATTTTTATAGTTTAGGGTTTATAATTTAAAATTTATTATTTAAAGTTGGTGTTCAAATTTAATTTTTTAATAGTGGAATATAAGAAAAACAAAAAAAATGTCATAGCTAATGACCCTTATTAGGAAAATTACTTTATTTTTAATTGTCATAAAATTTATTGTTAATTAATTGAGAAGTATAGTGAGAATGTCATTTCTAATGCAAATACATTGTGACTTAAATTGGATAATATTATCTCTGAAATAATAAATTTTCTTTATATGAATTAACTGTATTTTCTAACTAAATAATTAATTATTTAAGATTAAATTTATTAAATGTTTCATTTTATATTTATATTTAATTGAAGTTATGCATAACCAACCAGGGTTGATTTAATTGGTCAGCAGTACTCTTATACTGGCATTGTTTGGCAAAGAAACGTTTAGGCAAAAATTAGAAGCTTGAGGTATAATTAGAGGTTTGACCAGTCAAATCCGCTAATATTGTTGTTTGATAAATAGTAGATTGTGGTGAAACTACTAATTTTAAAAAAGCTCATAATATAAGCTTTTTGAGATTAGAGGTTTAATGTTAGAGTTGTAAAGACTATTTTACCCTTACTAGTTACCAAAAATCTCAAAGTAACCTAAATTAAATATTTTCTCACTCTATTTATAAGCTAATCCAATTTAATTTTTTTTATTATCACATATTTACATGTGTATTTAAATTTATTAATTAAATTATATTAAAATATTTATATAAATAATAAATTGATATATAAATCATTTGAATATGTTTAGAAAAGTTATATTAAAAATAATTTTATAAATCTAATTAATAATAATTAGATGCAAAATATTATAACTAATAAATCATTCAAACAAGTATTGAATATAAACATGTCCTTATATGTCATTTTACTTGTTTAAATAATCTAACAACTATCAGCTAATTTTACCAAACAATTTTGTACAATCAGCTAATACAATCCGCTAGTCAAATCAGCTAATGCAATCAGCTATCAGCTAATGCAATCCGCTAATTACCAAACATGATCATTGCTTAAGTTTGAAGTATTGTATATGCAAAAAAAAAATTAATAAGAGATTTAATCACCAAAATTAGATGTACAATGTAGTTATTAATATTTTATTTATAGTATATTTCTCATCATAAAAAATAACGTTTAATTAGATTGATTTTTTAAGACTTACGTTTAATTGGAATGAATTTATAGTTTATTTATTTAACAAACGGTCATAAATAATAAACATTTAAAATTAGACAAATTGAAGTGGACATTTTGAAACCCTAGCCGACACCTTCTCTTTAACCATTTCCTCTCCTTCCTCCATCTAAACGCCGGAGAATGCAGATCTTCGTGAAAACCCTAACCGGGAAGACCATAACCCTAGAGGTCGAATCTTCCGACACCATCGATAATGTCAAAGCCAAGATCCAAGACAAAGAAGGCATCCCGCCGGACCAGCAACGCCTCATCTTCGCCGGCAAGCAGCTCGAAGATGGCCGCACCTTAGCCGACTACAACATCCAAAAGGAATCCACCCTCCACCTCGTTCTCCGCCTCAGGGGCGGCGCCAAGAAGAGGAAGAAGAAGACCTACACCAAGCCTAAGAAGATCAAGCACAAGAAGAAGAAGGTCAAGCTCGCCGTGCTCCAGTTCTACAAGGTCGACGAATCCGGCAAGGTTCAGAGGCTGAGGAAAGAGTGTCCCAACGCCGAGTGCGGCGCCGGCTCTTTCATGGCTAACCACTTCGATCGGCACTACTGCGGTAAGTGCGGACTCACTTATGTTTACCAGAAAGCCGGCGGCGATTGAACATGTGAAATTAGGATCTTTAATTTTACAAACAATCGTTTCTCTTTGAATTTTTATTATCAATTTGGGTTTTTGATTCAGACTTAGGGTTTTATTTTGCAAATTATTGTTACTGAAAAGGGGAAATCACCTGAAATTGAGTAAAAGAATCCTATGTACAAGAATTTTACCTACAAAACTTGCAGCTGCTTTTGTTTTCTGTAGCTGTAACTGAAGCAGCCTGAAACAGTAATAATATTTTTACCCTATTGAACTTTGAAATTGTATTTACATTCACCAATCGGCATTGGCATCCAACAAACTCCTCCTCAAGCTACACACAGCCTCGGCGGATAGGCTGCAACGCCTCACTCTTCTCGGCCTAGGAGATGGTTGCTCCCGGTGGTCAGCGGAAGAGAAGCATATGATGATCACGGTGAGGTTATCGAATGTGTTGCGGCATAAGGCCTCCCTTACGAGGTCTCTAGCACATTGTTCGGGATCGTCGTGCCGTTGCAATCCTCTGCGGACTAGGCTGACTGCGTGCTGACTTGATATAACATCCCAAATCCCGTCGCACCCGATGATGAGGAACTCGTCTTCCTCTGTTAGAACCAATTGTCTAAACTCGGGCTCTCCGATGAGAGGTGATGGAGAACCCTTGGGGAACTTCATGTCCCAATCCCCCAATGCTCGGGAAACCGATAGAACACCGTTTAGATAACCATCATCTATAAACCCACCCAGCTCTTCGACCCTCTTCCGTTCTGATGGATATATAGGCCTGTGGTCTTCGGACATATCGATTGCCTTGCCTTTCCGACAAAGAACTGCTCGGCAATCACCAACATTGGCCACCATTAGAACCCTAAAAGCCAAAAAAAATAGTATTTAAAACAACTATCGATACAACTCGAGTGAATAAACAGCAAGCAAAGCCATAAAGCATGATGATAAATACCTTCCCAATATCATTGCGACAAGCGCCGTTGTTCCAGAAGAGCTATTCACAGTACAGTCATCCGCAAGAGCAAGGTCGGCAAGAAGAAACGATTTACTAAGGGAGTCCTCAACCCCTTCCATGAAAACATCGTTAACTTCGCAAGTCTGGGGAAAATTGACATCTTCGAAAAAGAATCGAAGAGCGTGTTCCCTTATGTAAGCTGCTGCTTCAGGACCTCCATGACCATCAAACACCTGCATACAAACAAGAACCTAATTTAGCAACAAAATCATTGGATTCAGGGCAGAGCAGTAGCAACACAAGCCAAAACTAAAAAATTACCCCATAAAATGCACTAGGCTTTGGGAACTTGTAAAGGGTTCCCAAATGTGAAGATAGATCATCTATTCTGATGTGTTCATCTTCCATGTATCTCCTGGGTCCGATATCGGCGAAGCTACCTGAACGGATTTCTGGAACAAACTGCAGGACAGTAGATTCAATACTTGGATCAGGGAGTTTTTCCAGAGAATTCATATCCTGAAATAGCACTCTTTAATTAAATACTGGCGACAAATTATCTCTAATTAATTGCGACTAAAGCTAGACAAATTCCATGGTTCTATTCCCTTTCCAAATCTCGAATCATAGCAAATTCAAGCCGTCAACTTCATCGATATCTGACTCATTGGCCAAAACATCAAGATTTGAATCCCGACTTGTTAACGATCTAACACCTAGTCCCGTGGCCGTATGGCAGCTGATGGTTGATAAACAAATGGTAACATCTTTAATCCAGAGCCTGGAAACTCTGTTAAATGAATTAAATTACATTTTTGGCCCTATCAAAATTTAATAATTCAATTTAATCTTCTGTTAGATGGGGGAAATACAGCTTCAACCCTCCAAAAAAATTAATAATTTAATTCTAAACCCCTTTGACACAAATTTTCATAATTTTACCTCGCGCTCCCTGTCCCTTCCAAACAAGAAGTTCATTGATAAACCTAATTTTCAAAATCCAGGATCTTAAAAAAAAGGGTAAACTATCTGTTTGACCACCAAACTATTGTGAAAGTTTTAAAATGACCACCATAGAAAAAAACGCGCCATTTCAGTACCCAAACTATTAAAATGGGATCATTTTGACCACCAGCCGTTAATGGGCTAACGGAAGGTGACGTGGCAGTTAAAAAATTAAAGGTATAATCACATATTTGGTCCTTATTATTTACACATTCTTTCAATTTAGTCCTAATTTTAAACTAATAAAATAAATTAATTATTTATTTAGATAGTGACACGTGTCAACATCTTATTGGAGGACTTTAATTATTTATATTTAATTTAATAAATTTATTTTCCTCCTCCAATCAGGTGGTGACACGTGTCACCACCTGTTTAAAGGAGAAAAAACAATTTTGAGCATTGCTTGCCAAGGGAATCGAACCCAGGCAACAAGGGAAAATTGGCAGCAACATAACCACTGCGCCAAACCCAATACATTGTTTAAAATTACTCCATCAGATATATATTGCTTATTGTTTTTACACGGTATAGCTGTGAGCATTCAGTTTTTAATCTTTGATATGAAACAATCAGCAACTCAGTGTCTCATACTTCATTGGAAGTGGACGATTAAACCCTACTTGCGATAGCAAATTCCCAACTGTAGCAAGATCCCTGCAAAATACACCTTGAAACGCATTTGTGTTGAAAGTATTGCTGGTCGATACATCTGAGGAATTTGTTGAAGAAGTGAGTTCGGGTTCTGGTTCGAGTTTGGAGTTCGAATTTTAGTTTTGTGGCACTTGAATTGTTGAATGCTTTGCTTGTTGTAAAGCACCTTCCAATTCCTGTCAGCTGCTTCTTCATCCATAATTGTAGACATCACGTTGGAATACCCTTTTTGAAGCAATCTGTAAAGAAGCAAAGCCGACATCTTGGCTTTATCTTTAATGGAGTCGAGATCGAGGTCGCCGGCTAACTCGCATCGATAGATGAAGTTTGTAGCTTTATCCGGCTTGTGCCTTAAACACAGCAGCAAATGAGCTCTCTCAAGTTCAGACCTTGAGCACCCACGCCTCAAACCAATCAAAGCATAATAATCAACATTTGCAGTCTCATCAGAAGCAACCCTTTGCTTCAATCGTTGGATTCTAGTCGTTAATGAGCAAAGCTTCCCCGGGATCTCCCTGTAGTGAACGTTGTGACGCTTCCAGGCCGGACCTGGAAGTTTCCGATCTCGCAAGACGAAATTGTAAAGCAGCTTCAAGTGTTCAAGGTCGTGTAAACAATCAGGTAGGCATCGTATTGTTTCCAAAAGCATGGCTCTGGTGTCCAGTGCTTGGATTTTTGTATTGGGAATATATATCTGATGGAGTAATTTCAAACAATGGATTGGGTTTGGCGCAGTGGTTATGCTGCTGCCAATTTTCCCTTGTGCTTGGGTTCGATTCCCTTGGCAAGCAATGCTCAAAATTGTTTTTTCTCCTTTAAACAGGTGGTGACACGTGTCACCACCTGATTGGAGGAGGAAAATAAATTTATTAAATTAAATATAAATAATTAAAGTCCTCCAATAAGATGTTGACACGTGTCACTATCTAAATAAATAATTAATTTATTTTATTAGTTTAAAATTAGGACTAAATTGAAAGAATGTGTAAATAATAAGGACCAAATATGTGATTATACCTTTAATTTTTTAACTGCCACGTCACCTTCCGTTAGCCCATTAACGGCTGGTGGTCAAAATGATCCCATTTTAATAGTTTGGGTACTGAAATGGCGCGTTTTTTTATATGGTGGTCATTTTAAAACTTTCACAATAGTTTGGTGGTCAAACAGATAGTTTACCCTAAAAAAAACATAAAAATTGCGAAAACAGAGAGAATTAGAGAAACGACTAACCAGTTGAGAGGGCGATGATAAATCGGCAAGTTTCCCGAGCTTGGGCGAGGAAATCGCGAGTATTTCATCAATCTCCTCGACGTTACTTCCTTTACCAAAAAACGGAACGTCCAACACCGGCACGCTCTGTTGACAAACAAACTCAGCTTCCGCCACCATCTTTGATTCTCGTATTCTCAGACAATTACCATCAAACACAAAACAAAAGCACCGCCGCAACAAAGCTGTTAACACTCTACAAACTTGAACAAAATGGATTGGATTCGGGATTTGTTTTCGTCCTTGCGATCTGTGGGTGAAAATGAAATGAATGATTTGAATTTGTGGGTGATGATTAATAAGCAAATGGGGTTGAATTGAATTGGTATTTAAAAACAAATGGGGTTGGTCAACACGTGTGAGAGGGAGACGCAATTTGATTCTTGTGGAATATATCGGTGTCACGCACGCATTTGCGTTATCGAAGCCGAGTAGCTTTGCCTTGACGGACACGTGAACCTTCTTTTTCCCTTTTACTTCGACGCGTCATAGACAGAGACGACCGGGGCTGGTGGGACGGTCGCCTTCCGAAAATTTGAAATTTCTATACAACTTAAAAAAAATTATTAAAAATTTATTTTCGTTCTCTTAAATATTTATAAGTTCGCTCTCCTAAAAATTTATAGACTCGTCTCCCTAACCTAAAATCTTGCGTCTATCCTTGGAGATAACCGAGAGACTTTGAAAGGGGCAATCGCATCTTTTGAAAATTGTAAACTTTAATACAGTTAATATATTGTTTTTATATTTTTATTGATGATCTAAGTTTGTTCGTTTGAAATTTTGTAATTTTACACTCCTAATATAAGCTTTCTAATAATTGGTATCTCCTAACATAAAATTATACTTTCGTTCCCGTCATGGATTAAAACATCGTTTGTTTAGAAAACAAATATGCTAATTAAAAAAATAAAATTTCAACAATGTTGACATAATTATTTATGTGTATTTCAAATTAATACGTTTATTTTAGATGTTTTAATAAAAAAATTATTGTGCATGTTAGGCTAATAAGTAAATTTGATATAAATTCGAGTTTAAGTGAGATAATAAAGGTCATTCCTACTTTAAAAGTGGTTGCCGATTTTCGTTTTAACCATAAAATAATTTTAAAATTTGTGGTCAATTTCTACTCCTATATGTGCCAATAGAGCACGAAAAGATTGGTTGTCGTGCTTACTTCATTGGATATCTTGGAAAATAAAAATATATATATTATAAAATGCATATAAAAGAATTAAAAATCATAAAATATCGAGTTTTAATTGACAAAATACAATATTATATTTTTAGAAAAACAATAAGAGATTATGTATTTTTTGGGTTAAAGTGTAGGGGTGAAATGAACGTAGCCTTCGATGAATTGCTCGTGGACTTTTCGTTTATTAAGCTAAATAAACGAATATGAACAAAATTTTTACGTTCATTTAACAAACGAACGGACACAAATAGATGTGTGTTCGGCTTGTTTATGTTCACGAATGAAGCTCATTTATCGACTTGTTTACCCGGTTTTCCTTTATTTTTTTTTCTCTTTTTTTACATTTTAAATATAAGTGAATGTACTCTTGTAGGTATTAGTTGAACATGGGTGAATTTTGGAGTTCAAACTATGAAGTTTAAAGAACTTAAGGATTAGTTGTGTAATTTCACCATTTTTCACGAATGTAAAAATAAATTACACAAACACCTTAAAAATAAACAAACGAACACAATATTGTTCGTTCAAACTCGATTTTTTACCTTATTAGAGAACAATTTTATCATGGAAATCAAATTTTTTTTATAAAAACCGTGCCTTCGATAGTATTTTTATTTAGAAAAAGTAATGCAACATTTTTCAAATATTAAAAATCAAATTTGATATTTTTTTTCAAAAATTTAATGATTGCATTTATTTAAAAATATAACAATAACAATGTTAATAAAAAATATTAAACAACAACAGTAATAATAGTACTTGAACAAACATGAATTTGATCTAAATTTTGAAATCTTTAAATTTTCATTTCAAAATTGCAGTAATTTTCCAATTATTGTTAAATAAATTAAATAACGTGATTACTAATTAATATTGCGGGAAGAGGTAGCTTCCTTGGAAAATGACTGATTCATCCTTTGCGTAATCAAATGGCCAAAATCCAAAAACTATTTAATTCTGTATAATTTCTTAGCTGCCTAATTTTTTTAGTTTCAATAAAAAATATAAATGTTTATTTTAAAAGATTCGAGTTTGAGTACATGTTTGTACATGATTAAAAGATTAAGAAAAATATGAATAAATATTAAAATGTAATCACAATAGCATCTTTACAAAGAATTCGTCGCACACATTAGACGAGTTTTAATTTTTTAATAGTATTTTACTAAACTCGCTTTGCCTGTAACTTGATTCTCAGATATCTTTATAGGAAATTTATTTGTTCTTTGAGGTGTAGAATTAGTATGTAACGATATTGTGGTTTTTTTTAATGAATAAATTGCTTATTTATCTACAAAGTATTTATTTCAATGTTTGGATTGACCCAAAGTTAAAATCAACTGGTATTTTTATGAATTTTGAAGAAAAAATTGTTTGAAATTAGATTCGAAATTTAATTTCAATCCGTATTGAAACAATGTCAATTCACAGAAAAAGTTGTAATGGAAAATTGTATTTTTATTTGAGGTCGAGTGAAATTTTGCTAACTATATATATATTTTTTTTTTAAAAATATACGGGCCTCGTTAAAAACCCCACTACACCTAATTGGGGGAAAAGAGTGCCCAATGAAATTTATTAATAATCTCGTTTGGTTATTACAACGCCATGAGAACCGAGATGCTTTTCTATCACTGATACAAAACTACCATCCCATTGCTCATGTTTAGCGCCCTCTCTCCCATACAAACGCCTGTGCATTAGCCATCCCATCTTTAGCATATTTGTATGCTAAAGAGTTGCGCTCCCTATACACACATTCAAGTTCCACCCCCATTTCCTCAATCATGTTCCTACATTTCAACACTATTTCCTGGAAAACAGATGGGACTGGAGCTAATCCCCTCACCCATTTACAAGCTAGCTGTGAATCAATCTCAATCGTAATACGACTCCTTGATCCCCGATTGTAATTACTCAAGAGCTTACCGGCTTCCAAGATCGCCATCAACTCTGCGAAAGTGGGCTCTGTTCGGCCGATACATTTTGAGAATTTTCCCAGCATGAACCCATTGTTGTCTCGAAAAATACCTCCAATGCCGGCGAGTCCAAAACTTCCCTGCACCACTGCATCCAGCTAACCTTCATCCCTTCGGATGTGGTCTGGTTCCATTCGATAGGTTCCGTTCTTGGTTTATCATCGCAATAGGAAAATCCCAAATTCGGGTTCCTAATAAACTTCAGCAATGAAATTAACGACGCCGGCCATTTACACTTCGCCCACACAATGAAGGAGATTGGTTGATGCCAATCATTCTTGGCTGCCGAATCAGTGTGTCAAGTTGGCTAATCCCCTAATCTTATAGCGTTGACTATCCAACATCTATACGTATCATCACTTGATATAATTGCAAAATATTTGACATTATTTTAGGATAAGATTTTTTATATAATTATTAACATTTAATATAGTGATTGATTCATTGAGAACGAGTATTATAAAATCTTATTATAAGAACAATTTTTCGACATAATTGTTTAACTCACGCGTCAAAATTCAAATGTCTTACTTTGTTTAAAGATTTAGTCTTTCTCAACTAAATTGTTCTATTTATAACGTTAAAATTCAGATTGGTTATTATAGAGACTCATTGTAAGGACGAACCAGTCAACCCAATTGCTCTGTTTATAATGTTAAGATTCAAATCTCTGACATTATTTAAAAAGTTTAATGTCTCATTCTTCTAGACTAAATTGTTGTTTGTAATCTCATAACAAAATGTTAAACGAATTAAGTTGTTTAATTTTAAATTAGAAATATTTAAATTAAAGTAGGGTCGGTTCAATGAACACCATTGAAACCCACAATGATTTAGAGGGCGAGAAAACAAATGACAAAAGAGACAATAGGCTAAGGTAGGTTTGGTGGTCCAACCAGCCAAAGCACTAACCTTTTGGAAAAATGGACCTAACCCTCTCTTCAAATCTTTAGAAACTGTTTGAATAAGAGTTTAATCTATTAAAACGTTCGAATAATAATCTAACATTTTCGTATATTAAACTTTTATTCGGCCTTTTTGAAAATTTAGGCTCTTATTTGAACAAATTAGAAAACATTAGACACTTATTCAATTGTTTTGAACGGTTAAACACTTATTCAAATGTTTTCTAAAAAAAGTCAGATTCTTAATTGAAGAAAAAAATCAGTCATAAAGGAATGGGAAAGACGTGGTTGACTTGGAAACGTTTTTGGTTATTCTTATCTTTATACTAGCACATAAGGGAGCATCGAGCCTTATTGTTATTTTTAAATTACTGATAGCGGATATCGAATTATATTAGTTGATAGTTGATAGTATTAGTTAATTTGATTAGCAGATTATATTAACTGGTTTGTATAAAATTGTTTTGTAAAATTAATTGATAGTTGATAGTTGTTTGATTGTTTGAACAAGCAAAATGACATATACATGATTATATTTGATTTTTTGAATAGTTTATTAGTTATTAACATTTTTATCTATTAATGTTAATTATATTATAAAAGTTAATTTTTTTAATATCATTATTGAGCATATATGATGATGTACATATTAAATTTTTATTTGTGAAATTATTTTATAATATACTTTAATAATTATTAAATTTAAGTGTATATATTAATTTCTTATATTTAAAATCATATTTTGAATATAATTTATTAATTATTAAATTTATATGTGTTTATTAATTTATATATTAATTTTTTATTTATGAAATCATTTTAAAAAAATTATTCGTTAATCAAATTTATGTTATTTAAAGAATTTTTTTATAATTATCAAGGACAAAATCGTCTTTACAAGTTTTTTATTCAAACCTCTAATTCAAAAAACTCCTTTTAGGAGTTTTTTTAAAATGAGAAGTTTCACCTCAATCCTCTATTATAATTATTTATTTATCAAACATCTAAATTAACAGATTTGACTGGTCAAACCTCTAAAATTACTTCAAACCTTTAATTTTAGCTCAAAAAATTATTTACCAAACATGGTTTGAGATTTTGATTAAAATGTTTTACTTTAAAAGAAGGAAAGTTTGGGATTTTGATTAAAATATAAACATAAGTATGATAACTACAACCATTTGTAAATTATTGCATGTTTTAAATATTATAACATTATAATTGGTTTGTGTGTATCTTTGTTCTCTTATATTTTTTATGTTATAAGTTCTAGACGTATTAAAAGTAGTCCTCTTCCTTCCCTTAAAATTTTCATCCTCTCTCCCCTCTACTTAAAATTAAAATTATATTTTGTAAAAATAATTATTATCATTGGTTTGTAACTTATCATAGATACTAATAATTATCATTGTCGTCAGCACCTTTTAAGTTCCGAAAAAACTGTGACATATTACATTCATCATCTAAAATAGTTGATGGAATGAAAGCTCATGTAGCAAAATTATTAACGAATAGAATTTCAAAGTTGAACAAAAGAATTTTTAGATAAATTTAAAACGAACCCTAAAATATACCTACTTTCCTCTATTCTTAATCATGTGATACATATATGCGCAAAAATGGTGATATATATCTTTTGTATGTATATAAAGAAAAGAACAATGAGATTAAGTTAAATTATGTTCCAAGTCCATTATAACCTTATTTTTAGTTATGTTCATACATAATTTTTGACAATATATACACTTTACAAATAAAGTGATTAAACTCGAGTCTCTAAAGATGAACATCAATTGTTTTTTCACTGAGAACACTTATTGGATTAAAAAAAAGTTAATTTTTTTTTTTCAGAATGGCACACCAATGAACTTAATAGAAGAATTTTAATACAGTTAACAATTTTTAAAATTTAAATCTAGAAAAGAGATGAACTTAGTTGGAAAAATAATCTCTACACATTAAATACTAGTGATTATAAAAAATATGTGTAAATTATGTCAGGTACTACTAAATTATTGAGCATGACCCATTTTTTATCACAAATATTTTAATTGGTCTAAATTTACCACTAAATTTTATTTTTTGATTTGTTTATATCACCGCGCCGTTAACTCCTTAACTATGTGATGCCTTGGATGCTAGACTAAAACGATGTCGTTTTGGTGTCGCTATTTTGATACTAAATGGCCCAAAACGACGTCGTTTTGCTGGAAGAAAATATAGAAAAAAAACATGCACGCAATGGGATTTGAACCCAAAACCTTTAAAATCAAAGGTAAAGGCAAACTCTTAAACACTAACCCAACTTAATATCTTTGTTTATTTGTAACATAAATAATATATATTCTAAACTACAATTTATTATATAAATAATATTACTCAATATAAATAATATAAATATATTATTTTTAACATAAATATATTGTTTCTAATATAAATATATTAGTATATATATATTAATATATAAATAATAAATAAAATAAAAATATATAGATATCTTTATATTATAAATAATATTAAATATATAAATAGGTAAATATATTATTATAAAGAGTAAAAGACTAATTTTCAAAACCCAAAATTTCTAAAAGCCCAAAATTCAACAAAACCTTAAACCTTATACCCATGAACCTTAACTCTAAACTATAAACCTTAAACCTAAAATTTTATTTATAAATAAATAATATTAAAATATATAAACAAATAATATATTATTATAAAAACTAAAAATTTATTTTTTTAAAAAAATTAAAATTTCAAAACTTTAAAAAAAATCTAAAAAATTCATCAAACCGCTAAAACTTAAACCCCAAATCCATCTATTTTGGATGCTAATGTGTTTATGGTTTTAGGATTTATGATTTAGGGTTTTAGGATTTATAGTTAGAGTTTTATGTTTTTTTTTTGGCGTATTATGGTTTTTTTTTGTAAATTTTAGAAATTTTGGGTTTTTTTAAATTAGTTTTTTAGTTTTTATAGTAATATATTATTTATATATATATATATATATTTAATACTGTTGATAGTATAATTTTTTTAAATTAATATAAATATTTTATTTATTAGTTATATATATTAATATATTATTATATGTACATTAATATTATTTATAAAATATTAATATGATTTATATATAGTAATATTATTTATATAATAAAATAAATTGAATTAATAGTTTGAAATATATATTATTTGTGCTAGAAACAAAACAAAAATATTAAGTTGACTTAGTGGGTAAGAGGTTGCCTTTAATTCTAAAGACTTCAAGTTTAAATCTCAATGATGGTGTAATTTTTCATATTTTCCTCTAGCAAAACGACGCCGTTTTGGTCAATTTAGTATCAAAATAGCGACACCAAAACGGCGTTGTTTTGATCTAGCATTCAAATCATCACGCCGTTAAAGAGTTAACGGCGCAGTAGTATAAACGAGTCAAAAAAATAAAATTTAATGACAAATTTAAACCAATTAAAAGATTAATGATAAAAATAAACCACCCCAATAATTTAGTAATACTCGACATAGTTTACCTAAAAGAAAATAATATTTTTCAACGTTAATGGTTTCCACATAAACAAATTCAGGAAAGAAGGAAAGACGTGTGGAATTTTATCGAACATATGATGGGATCCAACATCATGGTTACCAGGAATTAAATATCTCTTTGATTACGAACTGGATTACGGTATTCAAATGTTTTATATGATTTGATGCATTGATAGTAGAAAACGAAATCTTTGCAAACGGTATGATTTTAGAGCTTAAGGCTAGTGCTTTATGGTTTAGAGTTAGGGTTTAAGGTTTGGTTTTTAGTGTGTAGGGTTTAGTGTTCGTAAAATGACACATGATATTATTTGAAATTCGCTTGTAAAAAAAAAAACTTTACTGACGGTGCATCAAATATGTATATTTTTAGTAGTCTTAAGGTGATTACAAAGTAATATATGTTCAGACATATTTTCAAAACGCTTTGATTTGATAATACACACCTTGCAGATAAAGCGATTTAAACTTGAGTCTTCTAAGATGAACATCATCTGTTTTTTCACTGAAACCATTGTTTCATCAAATATTAACCCTAACTACCTAAGTCAATCACTTAGATTCATATCCGAACTTAACAGAATTGATTAAACATCGGTCGATTAATTTGATTAATCCACATTCTTCTATATAATTTTTAGCTTAGATATAAAATTGGGTTGGGTTGGATAAAATTAATTGGATTTGGGTTTTTTTTGTTGGGTTGGATTTTGTAAATTGAGTTGGGTTTAATATAAATCATATATATATATATATATATATATATATATTACATATTCTAAACATATTTAAAATTCTTTACTTAATGCTATCCCCTTGTGTCCTGGTAGCAAAGGTCGATGTTTATCATCTTTTGGGATCCGGGATCGAACACCAGTATTACATGTTGTGTGTGCCTTCCTTGAAAAAAGCTAAAAGAAAGTTGAACAAATGCTTTACCCTTGCATCACACCAGCATATTCTAAAAAAAATCTTGACTTAATGATTAAAGTATTCTTATTTATTAATGATAATAAACCGTCATGTATTCTTTATAGAGCCCTTAGATTATATTTTAAATTTTAAACTTTAATTTAGTAACACTAAAAAACTAGAAACTTGTGAAATTTTTTTCCAATGGGAGTGTGATAAAATAAATAAAAATTAATATACATTAAGTGAATTGCTTATAGAAAAGTTCGATTAAGTCGATCGATGCAATTATGAAACTTAAGGCTTTAGGTTTATCGTTTACATGATAGAACAAGCGTTGGGATTTTCATCACTAAACAACTGGGGAGCATAAACATAGTGAACAAAGTATGGAGCAGCGGCGCCTGTGCTTTTGACAATCGTTCTCTCCCCGGATTCCACCACCGCCACCGCCACCTCTTCCTTCTTAGCTTCAACTTTCACAACTTCCTTCTTCTCCTCCACCGTTTTGGAGCTGATAATCTCTGCATGTTTATGCACTTTCTGTTTGATGTAGGATAACAATTTCTCCGACTCCATTGTTCCTTCCACTGCCAGAGTCTGTGCTTTTATATCACTCTTAACACTGTAAATACCTGCAGTATTGATTCATCGGGAAATATGAATGATGTTAAGAGAATTAGGGTTTTGCGTTTGGGGTTGTAGGGTACCTTTATGCTTCAATAACTTGTTGCGCAGGTCATGCTCACATTTGTCACAATGTAGATGAACCTTCATTGATGTGGTGTGTAAAACTTGCTGCACTTCATAAACACAATATTAAGATCTAAACAAGCTTGAACTCGACTCGGACATGAGAAATTAAAGTAAATTTGATATTTAATCAAACTGCTGCAGATCCATTAAATAACCTTGGGTTTGATGGGTGTTGCAGCAGCTTTGGCCTTGTCTGGGATCTTAATCTGAGGCGACACAATCTCCACCTTCTTCCTGCTCACTTTCTCTATTGTCTTGTGGATTTTAATCACATCAACGTTACCTTTAACCTTGATTTCACCTTTCTCAACATCAAATTCTACCCCATGAACCCCTGCATGCATGCATGCACATCACACCACCCATGCATGCACATCATTCATTCTTTTTCTTGGGAAAAATTACATACGTACGTACCTTGAGTCCTGAGCAGAGGCTTTTTTATGTCGCTTGCGCATTGCCGGCAATGCAGGTTCGCTTTATAAACCGCTGTGATCACCCCATCGGTCTTTGGTTTTTCGGCCATTCTCGGCGGCTAATATCATCAACCCTGACTGATAAATATATATAGTATAAAACAGCAGGTAATGTGACCAAATTAACAAGCCTAACGCAACTAGAATATTAATTGGTGGGAGTGGCTGGGGTGGCTCACCTACCGGACATATTACTTGAGACTTGAGAAACACAGGTTTCATTGTTTTTATGCTATTCAAAACAACTTCTAGAGATTAACATGTATGTATGTAGGCCATCATGGCATAAATTCATCATCATCAACCTTGCGTTTTGTTTGTTTAAGATATTTTATTTTGGGTTGGAAATGAATAGACCTTAGGCCTCTACCCTCTAGTGTTAGACGCCACAGATGAAAAAGAATTGGGTTTGGGTACCCATCATCCAACATGTACTCGTTCATATCCTTCAAAATTTTATAGTTTATAGAATAGATTGTAAACTCTAAATTCATATGGTGGGTAGTAGGCTGTTGGATGCGGGACAGACGAATGTAGGATGAGTAAGATCTTAAATTCATCACCTACTCACTACCTAAAACAAATATGACTTTTGACATCCACATTCACCAATAATTAAAATAAAATTAAAAGTCGTGTATGATAATAATATATAGTGAGACTCAAATTTAAATACTCGAAATCCCATGATCTCAACCATGCTAACACAACCAAGGCGTCATTTGCACTAAAAATATAAATTTAGAAGTTGTAATATGCACATTTCGTCACCCATAATATGAATAAAAAATATATTTATGAATTCGGTATTAAATTTTTTTAACATTTAATGCACAATATTTATGTTATTTAAACTTTTTCACATTCTTTGAATAAAAAAGCTTCTTTTTATTCATAAATCAATGAATATTGAATCGTTTAAGTATGCTCAACTTTGCGTTATTTGTATATTATGTCGAACTATACTCAATCGATTTGTATTCAATCTTTAAATATTAATTGAAATAGTAGTATTTAAATTCTCTATCCCCGCAAGGAAAACCAATCTTCTTTTGCCAAACAGGCTACGATTTACAACGCATGCATATTAAGCACTGCCATAACGGCGTCATAACGGGACCAAGCTAACTATCTGCAAAAGGGGAAAATTCTCCCCAAAATCAAAGGGAAAAAATGACGACGTTCCGTCAAGTTAAGATCATGTTTGGATCTATAAATACCCCAATCTCCAAATCCTGTTTAGCTCCTTTGATTAGATCTTCGTTCAAGTTCAACCACGCGTAATAACCGCTGCGGATTTTTCTCAGGCAAGTTTTCTCACTCTCTCAAAGCCAACAAAGATTTAATTTCTCTGTTAATTTTGCTCTATTTTCCTTTTAAATTTTTCTTTGAATTTTCCTTAAATTTTTAGCATCGATTTTGATTCGAAAGTGTGTTCAAATGTATTGAATCTCCAAATTCGTTGCGTAGTTCCGTCTGATCTGAGTATTGGAAGCGTCGTAAGTTCGTTAAATTTCTTCGATCTGCATTTCGTGTCGCAAGAGATCGGATTTAAACTTGTTATGCATTGATTTCGTCCATTTCAGGCCTGCTTGAATGCAATTGTTCCTCGAATGATCTTATGTTGGTCCTGAATTCTGGCCGTCGGATTTAAATTTCTTGTGATATTTGGAAATTGATATGTGGATTTTGGTGTTTTTGGCAGACGTGAAAAGATGGGGCTGTCTTTCACGAAGCTATTCAGCCGGCTATTTGCCAAAAAGGAAATGCGTATACTGATGGTTGGTCTTGATGCTGCTGGTAAAACCACCATTCTTTACAAGCTGAAGTTGGGAGAAATTGTCACTACCATTCCCACCATCGGTAGGTCGTTTTTAGCCTTCTAAATTTTATTTATTTTTTATTTGTAATCTAGCCAATGTTGATTATATATTATAATTGTGTAGGTTTCAACGTTGAGACCGTTGAATACAAGAACATCAGCTTCACCGTTTGGGACGTTGGTGGCCAGGACAAGGTAACCAATTGTTTTATTCAAACATGTTGATTTTAACTGCTAAGTTTGCATCAAAGAAAAAGATTATTTATTCAAATATGTTTTATTTATGATAGGGAATGAGTATGCGTGGGACTGTTATTGTCTATTGGATATCGATAACATGAATGTGTGTGCAGTTCAGTGAAAGAGAACATGCGCTAGATGTCCTATATGAAATACGGATAATTAGCGTTCACAGTCGAACCTTATGTTTTTAGTGGTACTTAAATCTTGTTAGAAGAATGATTTTTTATGGGTTTTTTGTTTGTCTTCATTGTTTAGCTGATCTATTTGTTTTAATTTTCTACATAGATCCGACCATTGTGGAGACATTATTTCCAAAACACGCAAGGACTCATCTTTGTGGTGGATAGCAATGACCGTGACCGTGTTGTTGAAGCTAGAGATGAGTTGCACAGGATGTTGAATGAGGTACTTGAGCTTAAAATTCTTCTTTTCCGGCATGATTACGATGATCGCAAATCTTACTTATTATTTGGCAGGATGAGTTAAGGGATGCTGTGCTGTTAGTATTTGCTAACAAGCAAGATCTTCCAAATGCTATGAATGCTGCTGAGATCACCGACAAGCTTGGACTTCATTCTCTCCGCCAGCGCCACTGGTGAGATGAACAATTCTCTTTCGCTGTGTGGTGTTGTTGGTCTATCTGAGCCCCTTCTTTTGTGGATTTTTATGTTTCATCCGTATAATAATATATTTTGCAGGTATATCCAGAGCACTTGTGCCACATCTGGTGAAGGACTGTACGAAGGACTGGACTGGCTCTCGAACAACATTGCAAACAAGGTAAGCTCATGCAAATGACACTGATTGTAGCCTTTTGAGCTTCTGCTGCTCGTCATAATTTCTATTCACTTGTGTTTGATATTTATATGCAATTGCAGGCATAGATGACTTGTCGATCTCACTAATGTCGTCCCCTTTCGGAATCATTGATGTTTCTACCAACGTTAAAATGTTTTCTTTTTTCATGTTCCTTGTTTCTTGCAAACATTGTCATCTGTTACCTCGTAGTTTAAGAATAATTGATAAGTTTTTGGTTTTTCTTGTGATTTTTTATGTTGATAGTTGGAAAAATATACATTTTTGTTCCGTTTGGATTGCATTTGTTTTCATGGTTGAGATAAAATTCATTCAAATCATCTTTTTAATTTGTTTATGACGGAGCAGGCAGCTCTCTTATAGTTCCCGGCCACCAAGTAAACGGCTTGAATACGATCGGGTTTCGTGTAAATCATCTTTTTAAGAATTTAAAATTTTCTGAAATGAAATCGTTCCGACATTCCAATCCATCGATAACACCCGAGGGCCAAGACATATCAAATTAAACTATTGAAATCATAATTCGAGAATTTTCAATCATACCTTTAGAAGCATGGACTTTGAAATCGGCATTGCAGAAGTAGATTACGGATAAACTGTCACAAAGCCATCCATTAGCACACCATAGTATACTAATAATAAGCATAAGCCTAGTCCACATGACAAGAATTTTATGAAACTGGGATTTGATTCCAATCCTCAAATCATGCATCGGCCCATTGAATGTGCATCCGATCCCGTTGATCTTCCGGCACTCCCAAGGCCTCCCAAACCGCACTAGTGGCCTCGACGATGTTGTTATGGCATGGTGGTTGGTAATCATGAACTTCGTCGCAGCCTACCGTGGAGTCGCATTCGTCAATCACCTTAGCCTTCACACTCTTTCCGTTACCATGAACCTTAACGAACCGGCTACACCTCTTCTTCTTGTCGAACCATCCGGTCGAAAGTGCCACCACGAGTTCTTCGTCGGAGTGGAACTTGTTGTCGCATTCAGATGGTCCGTATTCCTCATTATCGAAGCTGGTGAGCGTGAGGATAGCCTTGGTATGGTTCGAAACCGGCGGGGAACACTTGTAAACGTCATAAAGCTCGCCTTGTTTGCAGCAGTCGGAGCCATGGTCGTTATCACATGTCCTGGGAGGCTTTCGCCCTCGTATCTTGCCACTTGGTTTGCAGGTATTCGGATGGGCTTCGACCGTGAAACATTCCGAAACAATCAAGACAAAGCAGATGAGAAGACATAGTGCCGAACAACAAGCCTTCTTGTTCATTTTCTCGTAAGGTTCTTTGAATCGTTGTTACTTGTTATGCTTGGTGCGGGCTTTATATAAAGATTGAGCAATGCATGTTGTTACCATGTAATTATTTTAATAAGAGTTAATTACGACGCATGTCTCCAAATTATGACACCCACTTTAAATTGGTTCATAAATTTTTAAACGTTCAATTTTATTTCTAAACTATGACTCACGTTCTAAATTAATCATCAAATTTTTGAATGTTTCGATTTCATCCTCAAACTATGACCCTTGTTTTAAACCGGTCCTCAAACTTTTAAACATTCCAATTCCATCTTCAAATCACCATATATGTCGCATCATATTATTACATAATACACAACAGTGTTTATATTACGATTAACAATTTTTATAACGATTTTATTAATATGAGATATGGTTAATATATATTGATAATTTGGGGATCAAATTAAAATAATCAAAAATTTGAGGATCAATCTTGAATGTGACTCATAGTTTGAGGATACAATTGTAATGTTCAAAAGTTTGAAAGCCAGTTTAGAATGAGAGTCATAATTTGAAGATAGAATTAGAATATTTAAAAATTTATGACATAATGCCAAAAAATGTTCCCAACGTTTGACTGAATAGTTACTTTGGTCCTCATTTTTTTGAAGCAATTTAGCCCTTAATGTTCCATTTTGGGTCAAAATGACCCATTTGCGGATGAAAACTGTTAGCCAGCTGACAATAAACAACTTTAAATTACTTGACATAATGATACGTCAGAAGAAAAAAATATTTTCTAAAATTTTTTAATATTATTTTTTGACTCGTGTGTCGTTCTGTAAAGTCAATATATTTGTCGGCGTGCACTAGCATGTAAATTTGTCACATCATTTTAAGCCATTTATCGTCAGTTTACTAACAATTTTTATCCGTAGATGGGTCATTTTACCTAAAATGAAACATTAAGAATTAAATTACTTCAAAAAATTAATAAATACTACTAATATAACTATTCAATCAAATGTTAAAGATATTTTTTTAATATTATACCAAAATTTATAAATTAGTTTAAAAAAAACATAGTTTGAATACGTATAATACTCATACAATTAACTTTTCTGAGACAGACAAGTTTACGGTTTGTTTTCCAAGGGGTGGTTTCATTATTTACATCAGAAATATCGTAAAAGAAGAGGTAGAATTTAGATCCGAATCGAATTTTAGAAATAACATCGTTAAAATAAAAACTAATAAACAAAACCGGTTGTCGTGAGATTCTTTTAGGTTCTCCTCGAGAAAAACAAGGAGGCTTTGATATGGTTGCATTGCAATTCATTTAAAACTTTTTCAACCAACGGCTGACATACCTAGGTAACCAACAATTAGGGGTGAGCGAGTCGATCGCGAGTTAAGTAGTGCTCGACTCGTGCTCATTAAAAAAATTTGTTGCTCGACTCACCTCGTTAAGCTCGCTAAAATTTTGCTCAGCTCGTGCTCGTTAAAAAATTTCGTTGCTCAACTCGACTCGTTGCTCGTTAAGCTTACTAAATTTTTACCTTATTTTTTAAAATATAGTTAAAATCTAGTAATACTATTAGAGCTTAATATAAACATGCAAATTCGGGGGGGGGGGGGGGGGGACGTGAGGACAGAAGAGATAAATAAAAGAACATGTCATGACTGAACTAGAGATGAAGTTAGCATTCGAGTGTGAGACTTTTTAATTTCTCAACAATATTCGATAAACAAAAAAAAGAGAGAAGGCCTTAAGGATTTTGGTGTTTTGAATTTCGATCGTATTTTTATATGGGAACTAAAGATTTTTTTGCTTTTCTAATTTTATACAAAAAGTAATAATCACAAAAAAAACTTTTATAAAGAAGAGAATGCTAATTATTATAAATTAATTTTTTATTAATATTAATTAACTTTTGAAATTCTCGGGAAGTACAAAATGTTTTGAAAATTTGAAACTAAATATTTTATTGGTAAATTATCTAGCAAGTCGCTGAACAGTTTTTAACTAGCATTTAAGCTTTTTGGAACATAATTTTTTAAGGCAGCACCAAAAATCATTAAAAATTTATAAAAGAAAAATAATGAGTTGCTCGCGAACTTATCGAGTCGAGTTGGGTCTTGCTTAACTCGACTCATTAATATCTCGAGTCGAGTCAACTCGAGTCGAGCATTAATCGAGTTTTGACCAAGTCGATCTTGAGATGTTTGCGAGATGCTCAACTCAATAAGCACCCCTACCAACAATAATGACGATGAGTTCGAATTTTGGAATCTATATTAAGAATGACGGGCCAAGACTCGAACACGAATAATAAAATATGAATATAAAAGATATAAAAAGAGAGTTAATGAACCAACAATTAAATGGTCTAATGGGACGAAGTAGACTGAGCTAGAAAATTTAATTTGAGTGTCATAAATAAATATTTTTTAAGTATACAAAAACAAATAACGAGTGTCAATATTCATTTAAAATTGTGTTAATTTTATTTTTAACATTATTTTATATTAAATTTATATATACAAAAAATTCTTCAATATTTTTGAGATGTCATGTGACACCTTTCTAGCCAAAGTCACTTTCCTTATAAGACGAGACACTAAATTCCTAAAATAATATTAAGAGTTCAAACTCTGGTATTGAGAATAAAATAAATTGGATTGAGAGGATTGTCCCTATAATAAATCTCTACGCTATTTGATATGGATTAATTAACCAATAATTTAGTTAACGGTGTTTATATATATATATCAAACATTTAAACTGATGTCATCTATTTTGGTTTTTTTGTCAATTTTATATTTTAATATATATTTTTTTACTTTTTTAATTATTTAAAAATATTAACATTTTTTTATCATTTTCAAATATTTTTTTATTTTTTACACAAAAGATAAAATAACTGACACCAATAAAATGATATAATAACCGATGATAATTTAATATGTTTGTTATTTTTTGTCAACAAGTTAATTTTGACAAAAAAAATAATATTTAAATATTAAAATAAACTATTTTTTAAACAGTTGAAATGCCTTTTTTTCGTAATTTCTAAGATAAAAATATCATTTAGCCTCGGTATGGACATTTTTTTTTTGAAAATAGAGTGGACTCATTGAAAATCTCTGAGTAGACAAGGTATAATCTCGGCTAATCAGGGGAAAAGAGTGTACACATTTATTCCACTAATCAGCTTGATTTACATTATTTGAATACAAACATATCTCTTCCATCGCGATGCTAACCTACAACTAGCGGGGCTTAACGAGTTGAGCAGCTCGTGAGCTGTTCGAACTCAACTCGGTCAAAATTCGGTAAACGCTTAATTTAGGTTGACTTGATTCGAACTCGACTCGAGATCTTAACGAGTTGAGTTGAGCAAAGTCTAACTCGACTCGATAAGTTTGTGAGCAGCTCGTTGTAATCACTAATTTTGTCCGGACCTTGAACCCCCTTTAGTTTATGTTTATCCTGGGCATACATCGGGCTATTATGTAAATTAAGACTAAAAAAAGAAAAAAAAGGAATATATATATATATATATATATATATATATATGTGTGTGTGTGTGTGTGTGTGTGTGTGTGTCATGTCTTGTTGTGGTCACATTATCTATTATTATCTATTAGTGTAATACCTACTATTGGTTACTATTATTAATTATTATTTATTATAGTTACCCTTACCCTTACCATTAGTATTATTATTATTATTTTAGTTCTCGCTATCACCTTTATTATCTTATTATTATTATTATTATTATTATTATTATTATTATTATTATTATTATTATTATCATTAATATTTCATTATTATAGTATGTATTATCATAACAATAAATAATAATGTAAACATGAATAAATGAAAGCCCACTTTGATTAAAAAATATATAAGTCCATTAATAACAATCCATTACATGAGAAACCAAATAATAATATTAGAGCCTAAGCCCGATAGCCCATACAAAGCAGAAACCCTAATCTTTTTATCTATGCGCAGCCAAATCTGGACTGTCGGATCTAATGCTTGATCTCAACGGTCCAGATCGATCTGGATCAAGAGGAAACCCTAGCAGCATTGTTTTTGTCGCGCGGCGCACACATTTCGGACCATCAGATCTGGCGAAGCAGATCCAACGGCTCAAATCGAGCCGCGATAAACGAAACCCTAGGGGAGGAGCCCCTTCAGTCTTGCGCCGCACCTTTCTAAGCCGTTAGATCTAGGAGGGTCATCCAAGGGTCGAGATTGCACCAGGGGGTGAAACCCTAGCAAGCCTATCATCGATCTCCCGTGCCGCACAACATCGGCCGTTAGATCGAGCCGATCTAACGGTCCCTGATCGAGGATGAAGCTTCCAGATCCCGTCTCCTCTGCTACCCACGCGCCCACGCACCTGAACCTTCTGACCGTTGGCCTGCCACGAGCACGCATCTGCCGCGTCCAACCGATGCCTCTCCCGATCGAGTTCACATGGCAACACACAGAACACAAATCAGAGTCCGTCAGATACCCAAAACAACAAACAAACAAACACAAGATGCAAAGGTCAACCAGACAAAGCTTTAGAGATCAAAGAGAAAATTAAATTTCTAAGCATTGCATGTATTTTATTCGGTTATATAGGAAACCGAAGCAGATTGTAAGAAGAGGGGGATTTTCTTAGAGAGAAAAAAAGTTGTAATAGGGGGATTCCATTGGGATTTTTCAGAGAACAAGTTTTAATTGAGCTTTCATATCAATACAAGCAAAAGTCAAATTTTCAGAGGTATTCCCCTCTCATTTTTCATTTCAGTCGAATCGAAAGCAACAAAAAAAAAACAGAAACAGATAGCGTTTTACCTTAGCATCTCTCCTTCTCAGCTTTTCTCCGTTTCTCCTTTGCCGGCGATAAGCCATCCGACCTCATCGGTTGGGACGGATGAGCCAACGGCAGGGGTGAGCGGCGGTTTTAAGTTTTTTTCGGGGTTTCGTCTTTTGAAAAAGGGAAAATAGTTTTTGGTTTTGGATTCGTAAAACAAAGGTTTTTTTGTTTTGGGTTTTCGGGGAAGTCGGAAAAAAAACCCTTTTTTAGGGTTCCGGCACCGGCAACGGCGACCGGAACCCTTGCGGCGCCGGAATTTTCAGAAAAAGGGGAAGGGTCTCTAGGATTAGGGTTTGCAAAACTAAAAAAAAGGCTGAATTTGTTTTCAATCTCCATTTTATAGTGTTTTTTTAGTTTTAATTAGGTTTAATTACGATTTAAGTCCTCCCGCGTCGATGTAATCACGCGGTGAGGACTTCCGCTTTTTAAAATCCCTCATGTGGTCCCTGCATCTTTCTAATGGTTTTTAATTTCGTCACCGCTTTTATTTCGATTGATTTCTGGGCGATAAAATCCATGTTTTGGTCCCTGTAGTTTTTTCGAGTCTTTTTAATTTAGTACCATTTCGCACTAAATCAGTTTTTTAAATGGGTTTATTACAGTCTTGATCCCTGTCAGTTTGCCTCTTTTATTTATTCAGCATTTTATCATGTTTATTTGTTATTCATGCATTTTTTCCGTTTTTAATATATGTTCTTTCCATATTGTTTGTGCTTGTTTTCATATGCATACTTATCGTGTTTAGATTGTTGCTTATCGAATGTTTGATTAGCGCTATTTCCATTTGTTCGTGTCCATATTTGCTCATGCATTTAATTATCATGTTTAGACACTTGCTTTATTTATTCCATGCTCTTTTCGTGGACTTGTTCATATTTGTTCCTCGTCTTAATTATTTGTTTCCAATACGTCATGATAGGTTGCATCTCAAATTATAAAATGCAATGCGAGCATCTTTTTATTCGGGAACGAACGAGGCCAGTACCAGTCGTAGTGGTGGTGGTTCGGACGTTCCTTCTCGAATATTAAGACCTTTAAAATTCACTCGCCCGTATAACCAAATTTTGATACGATTCGTCACTTTAATTCGCAAAATTTAATATTAATTAAGCGGTAATGTTTTTGGTACCGATTTTCGGGCACGACGGGGGTGCTCATCCTTCCCCGCGTGTAACCGACTCCCGAACCCATTTTCAAAAGAAAAGATCTCTGGTTTTATTTCGGTGTCCGGTCTACCATTTTAAATGGCCGGTGGCGACTCCTCCTTTTTTACAAATCCGATTAAAATTTTCAAAACCAAATTAAAACCCGGTTCGTCCGAGCGACATCCGAAGTCTTTGTATTTTCTAAAAAAATTTTAGTCGCAACAGATGGCGACTCTGCTGGGGATAAATACTTGTTTTCAAAAACAAAAGAGAGAGTCAAGCCAAAAAAAACTTTACTGCTCAATTAATATTGGAAGTTGCGAATTAAAGTGGCCGAGTCGATCGATATTTGTTTATAAGTGCGAGTTTATTTTAAACGCATTTAAGATTGGCATTTAAACCCGTTCGTTTAAGTGGGGGAAAACGCTAGTGCTTTCGTGGGGGATATTGTTCCTCCGTATGGGCCTAGCAAGTACCTTCGGGGCTCGAATACCCTATATCTTCGTGAGAATATCGTTTCTCCGTACGGATATAGCTAAAGGGTCCCCTCGAATTGAACTTGGTTGAGAGGAGCCTATAATGGGTGATGACCGAGGGCCTTGTTCCCCTTAGAAGGGGACAACGAGGACAGTTCGAGTACCTCCTAGAACCAAAATTGCATTTAGAGAACTAGAAAGCTCACCCCTTTTAGAGCCATGCGTACAGCCTAGGTTTATTAGACGGGATAAATAGGGTTGCTTGCTTTCATGCCTGCCTTTTTTCTCTTATCATGTTAATTGTGTTTATTTGACACTAACATTTTTTTTGATCTTCTTGCATTTATTTTTGCATGCATTTCACGACATAAAGGTGTTGAGTCAAGGTGGTTTTACCCAATTCAAGGGCTATCATTATGGACGGGAGGTTGCTAGAAAGAATGGTGTCAATTAGCAAGTCCGACATCGGTCAGAGTTGAATTAGAAAGGATAAGGGAGCAGCTTACCGAGCGAACACACAGTGTCAGATCTGGTGCCCACCATTGAAGAAAACACAACCCTTCTCCATCCCGGGGAAGTCAAGCAAGATCGGATCTACTCCGAACATCCAAAGTCACGAAACTACCCGACCAAGTGCAAAGCGGCGGCCGGAAAGAGCGTGGCGGCCGGAAAGGGCATGGATTAGGTCAAGAGATGGATTCAGCTTCGAGGAAATAGCTTGTTTTCCGGGACTTGATACCAGCAGTT
Organism: Hibiscus tridactylites; assembly: GCA_958450335.1. Lineage (NCBI taxonomy): Eukaryota > Viridiplantae > Streptophyta > Magnoliopsida > Malvales > Malvaceae > Hibiscus > Hibiscus tridactylites. Next base: position 17,394,848 of record OY288273.1, on the reverse strand, counting down.
TTAGAAGGTCTTGAATTGCTAAAGAAGAAAGCAAATCCGGCCCCAACAATTTTTGCTAAAGTTTTCATTTCCTTGAACATGATTCGGGGGCAAGAAGGGTACTCGTAGGACTTTTGCTATGACTATCTTGTAACGAGGATCCTCCTTTTACGTTCAAATGAAAGTTGACCTAAGGGGAATCACCTATATGACAAACACCTTTGATTTGCATACATTTGTAGCATTTGTTTCATACATCATTTCGAAGCAACATTAAAATTGTCAGCCATGCACCCATCTCATGAGCATGCATCTGTTTATTCGAGTCTATAATACATCCATCATTAAAACTTGCATAAGGCATTTCATCGTATCATCGCTAATTTGGGGAAAATGTTCACGTCAAAGAAAGAGAGAGAGAGAGAGAGAGAGAGAGAGAGAGAGGAAAGAATGGACGAAGGAATGGTTTCTAGCCAGTACAGCTTCAGAAACATGAATGACTTAGTGGCTAGGATAGATAAGCTCAAACAGCTTCGAGAACATTTTGTTCAAAATCAAAAGGAGATAATATCGTATACGAGGAAAATAAATCCTTTACAAAAATCCAATTCGCATTATTGGTGAAAACTAATTGTACCTAGGGGAATGGTACAACTAGCCCGGAGCAAACGACTACCGGTAAAAGCATTTCAAATCCGTTAATCCCTGTGCATTTGGGAAAAATGCAAGTCTCGGTTCAAGAAAAGTGAATTGGAGACATTACATCGCTTCATGAAAGAAGAAGCGATGTTTGGGCAAGTCCGACAGAAATGTTGGCACAACGTGCTTAAATACGGTGAAGTTTAAGACAATGGATAATTCAAATGTCCATTAAAAATCCATTTTTTACGAATGGTCGAAAGAAAATAAATCCTTTGCAAAAAGCCAATTCACATTATTGGTGAAAACTGATTGTACCTAGGGGAATGGTACAACTAGCTCGGAGCAAACGGCTACCGGTAAAGGCTTTTCAAATCCGTTAATCCTTGTGCATTTGGGAAAAATACAAGTCTCAATTTCAAGAAAAATGAATTGGGGACATTACATCGCTTCATGAAAGAAGAAGCGATGTTTGGGCAAGTCCAACAGAAATGTTGGCACAACGTGATTAAATACGGTAAAGTTTAAGACAATGGATAATTCAAATGTCCATCGAAAAATCCATTTTTACGAATGGTCGAATGGAAATAAATCTTTTGCAAAAATCCAATTCTCATTATTGGTGAAAACTGATTGTACCCAGGGGAATGATACAACTAGCCCGGAGCAAACGACTACCGGTAAAGGCAATTCAAAACCGTTGATCCCTGTGCATTTGGGAAAATTGCAAAAGAAATAAGCTGAGCTGTAGATTTTTTTATCATAACGAGAGTTTCATTTTGTTATTTAGAAAATATTTTGATATTCATTGATTCTTTAAACATTTCATTTATTGTTTATTATTACAAGCTTACTCTTGTTTTCCAATTACACATGTATATACTTTTTGTAAGATTAACTTTAATTCAATTTAAAAAGAATTTTTTTGAAAAACTGAATGTTGTAAGGACGCTATAAATATGAAAACCATATGCTCTACTTAGGCCAAGAGAGGAATGACAATGAGTGTTCAGGAATAATGGGCCACTCCCATTGAGTGAATTTTCCCTCTCGGGCATTGTTGTTCAAGGTCTTTGAATGAAGTGATAACCCTAAAACTTCTACCACATGAAGACCAATTTTGATATCCGTGTATGGGAGGACATTTGGCATTCCTTCAATTCCATTCACATAGAAAGAAAATAAAAAAAAAACCCATTGGTGTCCCCGTTTGATCCTTTTAAACTTTTTTTCTTTTGATTGAACCCAAATCAAGGATCACCCCTACACCGGGGGCAAATGAGATATAAGTCTATGGGCAAATAAATGACATTGGATTCTGATTATGCTATGAGGATGATGTCTTGTGAACTATGGGGCATTAAAAGAGAAGAGATGCATTGGATACACTTTCAGTTTGAGCAGTCAAAAACATCAAAAGGAAACAACGAAAGAAAAGTCGGTGCTCAAAGAGCTACCCGAATCAAGGCGAAAGCTACCGACATAAAAGTTGAAGAAATCAAAAGCAAAAGCACTAAAGTGAAAAGTGCAATTTTGTAAAAGGAGAGAAACGAATAAAGAAAAGGGACAAGAGGATTCCCTATCCAAATGAATATCTGCTTAGATGAGCCTCGAAAAATTGTTCACCTTTGAGCAAGAGCCTGCACCAATACAATGCAAAGGCACAACTTGATCCGAAACTACACTTGATGAAAGGAAATGAACTCTAGGGTGAAAACCCCAACAAAAAGGGGCAGTCTAGAGCGATCCAAAGAAGAAAGAAAAGAAATAGCATTTCATCGGAGCATAATTGAGACTTCTAGTTGGAAAAATTGATCATTGGTTTCACCACCCTTAAACACTTGTTTGGGCCTATTTACCCTTTCTTTCGTAGCCGTGAGCCTTAGCCTACATTACAAGCCTCAAAAGACCATTTGGACCATACAGGAATGGATGAATTTGTCTTCAGATCACATCCCGCCTATCTGGGTTAACCTTTCTTCAAGGACTGCCACACTTCTAATGCCTGATTGAGATCAGAAAAGAGGGAAGCATGGGGCAAGGTGAGTCAGTGAGGTAAAGAGAGCCACCTTCAAATTGGGTAGAAACTAAGTATGGGAGTCGCTCCTCTCGGAAGCCTAGTAGCCCAGAAAGGATTTCATATGTGTATCCCCGCAACGTTTGAAAAATGTCACTCAGGTTGACCCTTTTTCAAAAACCCAAAACTTGATTTTCTTAAATATCACTTGTCGTGATTCTTTAAAATGTATATATATATATATATACATAATGAATTTATTTTTATCATTTTCATAAGTCTCCTACATTGGAATGAACAAGTAGACTAACTATGACTCGTGGTAAAGCCAGTAGTACCCGAGAGGGGCATCATTATCCGTGGGGTAACAAGGGTTTTGTACATAAGAGTTTGAATCAGAATGGATGAAAGATAGCACAAGGCTAGAAAAAGTGTAGATGAAGTTTCTAAATACGACCAAAGTCACTCGACTCGAATATTTGAACGAAGAACGGGCGGCAGAAGTTTGGGGGCCAGTTTCGTCAAAGACACGAGATTGATGAGTGGTTGTAGTCCCAAGATAACGACCACCGACCCTAGAAAATGAAGAGAAACTAAATCCATGCATCTTTGCATTCTCATAAACACATGCATCTTTGCATCCTGAAATATGCTCATGCATCATCGATAGCTAGATATCACCCATGCTCAATCATATCATAGCATTTTGATTTCTCTAAACAGACATTTGAAGATTAGTTTACAGCTTCACGAGAGGAGAAGCAGATTTCACAAGAATCAAAAGTCCTACGACTTGCGTAATTCGGATTTCTAAAATCCTTCCCTCAATTTTAATCCTTCCGAAAGGATGTTTTTCTTAAAACTCAAATTTCTCAATTTTTATCCTTCCAAAAGGTTGTTTTCCTCAAAACTCAATTTTTTAAATTTATCCTTCCAAAAGAATGTTTTCCTTAAAACTCAAATTTCTCAATTTTTTATCCTTCCAAAAGGTTGTTTTTCTTAAAACTCAAATTTCTCAATTTTTATCCTTCCAAAATGTTGTTTTCCTCAAAACTCAATTTTTTAAATTTATCCTTCCAAAACGATGTTTTCCTCAAAGCTAAATTTCTCAATTTTATCCTTCCAAAAGGACGTTTCCTCAAAACTTAATTTCTTAATTTTATCCTTCCAAAAGGATGTTTTCGGATGTTTTCCTCAAAACATGAATTTCTCAACTTTATCCTTCCAAAAGGATGTTTTTCTCAAAACTTGAATTTCTCAATTTTATCCTTCCAAAAGAATGTTTTCTCAAAACTCAATTTCTCAATCTCACATTCCCCAAAGAATATTTTTCTTAAAAGTCAAAATTTCTCAATTTTACCCTTTTCAAAAGATTCCTTCCCTAAAATTCAATTCCTCGATCTTACCCTTTCTAAATGATGTTTTTCTATTAAAAAAAAGATCAAAATTTCTCAACTTTATCCCTTCCTTAAGGATTTCAGGCGAAACCTTTCAAGCCGCCGCTCCAGAATGTCAGGCGAAGTCTTCATGTTTGCCACTCAAGGATTTCAAATGAAAGTTTTCAAGCTTGCCGACAGATTTCAAGATAAAGGATCCTACAGAGAAAGGGTCCAAACAAGCTCTATATAGGAGGAACTTGCGACTTCAGGATCTCGAAAGTGGAGGGTCCTATGGAGAGGGGACTTGTAGATCCTTGATTTCAGAGAGGAGTTCAATAGAGAGGGAACTATTACTCGAAGAGTACGCTAAGGAAGAGGAGTTCGATGGAAAAAGAACTCAGAATCCTAAGGCTTCGGGATATCGAAAGCGGAGGGTCCTACGGAGAGAGGACTTGTAGATCCTTTGATTTTAGAGAGGAGTTCAATGGAGAAGGAACTACTACTCGAAGAGTACGCTAAGGAAGAGGAGTTCTATGGAAAAAGAACTCAGAATCCTAAAGCTTCAGGATCTCGAAAGCGGAGGGTCCTATGGAGAGGGGACTTGTAGATCCTTGATTTTAGAGGGGAGTTCAATAGAGAAGGAACTACTACTCGAAGAGTACGCTAAGGAAGAGGAGTTCTGTGGAGAAAGAACTCAAAATCCTAAGGCTTCAAGATCTCGAAAGCGGAGGGTCCTACAGAGAGAGGACTTGGAGATCTTTGATTTCAGAAATACGAGGACGAAAGTTCTATATAGAAAGAACTGCCACTCGAAGAACACGCCAAGGAAATGAGTTCTATAGAGAGAGAACTCATATTCTTAAGGCTTCAAAGAGAAAATTACTCGGTGTATCGCGTTGCAGCTCCAGGAGAGTAAATCGTCCAACAGGGAAGTTGGACAGATATAGCTATGACCAGTTTGCTTTACGACCGTGAAGGGAAAGCAAATCCACTTGGACGCCCAAGTTCGCCTTTCGGCCGCGAAGAGGAGGCAAAAGTATTTGGAGTTTCAGCTTGCTTTTTGACCGCGAAATGGACAACTTGCTTTTAGACCGCGAAGGGAAGGCAAAGTTGTTTGGATGACTAGCTTGTTCTTACGGAAAAGAGAAGACAAAGATATTTGGAATCTGCTCATCTATTCGGGCACTTGGAGAATAGAACCCGCCTATCCGTTCGGGCACTTGGAGAAAGGAAATCTGTAAAAAAAACTCCCTGTCTACTTGTTCGGGGCATCTAGGGGAGAATCCACGATCGAAAGGATTTGGGAAGAGAAATTACTTGGAATCGCGTGGCTGCGTCGGGAGTAAACCGTCCAACAGGGAAGTATGACAAAATTAGTGCTTATGGTCTTTACTTTATTCTTGTTACACAAGTATAAGCAAAGAGGGGCAGCTGTAATCACTAATTTTGTCCGGACCTTGAACCCCCTTTAGTTTATGTTTATCCTGAGCATACATCGGGCTATTATGTAAATTAAGACTAAAAAAAGAAAAAAAAGGAAGAAAAACAAAAAAAAAGAATATATATATGTGTCATGTCTTGTTGTGGTCACATTATCTATTATTATCTATTAGTGTAATACCTACTATTGGCTACTATTATTAATTATTATTTATTATAATTACCCTTACCCTTACCATTGGTATTATTATTATTTTAGTTCTCGCTATCACCTTTATTATCTTATCATTATTATTATTATTATTATTATTATTATTATTATTATTATTATTATTATTATTATTATTATTTTATTATTATAGTATGTATTATCATAACAATAAATAATAATGTAAACATGAATAAATGAAAGCCCACTTTGATTAAAAAAATATATAAGTCCATTAATAACAATCCATTACAAGAGAAACCAAATAATAATATTAGAGCCCAAGCCCGATAGCACATACAAAGCAGAAACCCTAATCTTTTTATCTATGCGCAGCCATATCTAGACCGTCGGATCTAATGCTTGATCTCAACGGTCCAGATCGATCCGGATCAAGAGGAAACCCTAGCAGCATTGTTTTTGTCGCGCGGCGCACACATTTCGGACCATCAGATCTGGCGAAGCAGATCCAACGGCTCAAATCGAGCCGCGATAAATGAAACCCTAGGGGAGGAGCCCCTTCAGTCTTGCGCCGCACCTTTCTAAGCCGTTAGATCTAGGAGGGTCATCCAAGGGTCGAGATTGCACCAGGAGATGAAACCCTAGCAAGCCTATCATCGATCTCCCGCGCCGCACAACATCAGCCGTTAGATCGAGCCGATCTAACGGTCCCCGATCAAGGACGAAGCTTCCAGATCCCGTCTCCTCTGCTACCCACGCGCCCACGCGCCTGAACCTTCTGACTGTTGGCCTGCCACGAGCACGCGTCTGCCGCGTCCAACAGATGCCTCTCCCGATCGAGTTCACCCAGCAACACACAAAACACAAATCAGAGTCCGTCAGATACCCAAAACAGAAAACAAACAAACACAAGATGCAAAGGTCAACCAGACAAAGCTTCAGAGATCAAAGAGAAAATTAAATTTCTAAGCATTACATGTATTTTATTCGGTTATATAGGAAACCGAAGCAGATTGTAAGAAGAGGGGGATTTTCTTAGAGAGAAAAAAAGTTGTAATAGGGGGATTCCATTGGGATTTTTCAGAGAACAAGTTGTAATCGAGCTTTCATATCAATACAAGCAAAAGTCAGATTTTCAGAGGTATTCCCCTCTCATTTTTCATTTCAGTCGAATCGAAAGAAAAAAAACAGAAACGGATAGCGTTTTATCTTAGCATCTCTCCTTCTCAGCTTTTCTCCGTTTCTCCTTTGCCGGCGATAAGCCATCCGACCTCATCGGTTGGGACGGATGAGCCAACGGCAGGGGTGAGCGGCGGTTTTAAGTTTCTTTCGGGGTTTCGTCTTTTGAAAAAGGGAAAAGAGTTTTTGGTTTTGGTTTCGTAAAACAAAGGTTTTTTTTGTTTTGAGTTTTCGGGGAAGTCGAAAAAAAACCCCCTTTTTTAGGGTTCTGGCGCCGGCAACGGCGACCGGAACCCTTGCGGCGCCGGAGTTTTCAGAGAAAGGGGAAGGGTCTCTAGGATTAGGGTTTGCAAAACTAAAAAAAAGGCTGAATTTGTTTTCAATCTCCATTTTATAGTGTTTTTTTAGTTTTAATTAGGTTTAATTACGATTTAAGTCCTCCCGCGTCGATGTAATCACGCGGTGAGGACTTCCACTTTTTAAAATCCCTCCCGTGGTCCCTGCATCTTTCCAATGGTTTTTAATTTTGTCACCGCTTTTATTTCGATTGATTTCCAGGCGGTAAAATCCCTGTTTTGGTCCCTGTAGTTTTTTCGAGTCTTTTTAATTTAGTACCATTTCGCACTAAATCAGTTTTTTAAATGGGTTTATTACAGTCTTGATCTCTGTCAGTTTGCCTCTTTTATTTATTCAGCATTTTATCATGTTTATTTGTTATTCATGCATTTTTTCCGTTTTTAATATATGTTCTTGCCATATTGTTTGTGCTTGTTTTCATATGCATGCTTACCGTGTTTAGATTGTTGCTTATCGAATGTTTGATTAGCGCTATTTCCATTTGTTCGTGTCCATATTTGCTCATGCATTTAATTATCATGTTTAGACACTTGCTTTATTTATTCCATGCTCTTTTCGTGGACTTGTTCATATTTGTCCCTCGTCTTAATTATTTGTTTCCAATACGTCATGATAGGTTACATCTCAAATTATAAAATGCAATGTGAGCGTCTTTTTATTCGGGAACGAACGAGGCCAGTACCAGTCGTAGTGGTCGTGGTTCGGACGTTCTTTCTCGAATATTAAGACCTTTAAAATTCACTCGCCCGTATAACCAAATTTCGATACGATTCGTCACTTTAATTCGCAAAATTTAATATTAATGAAGCGGTAATGTTTTTGGTACCGATTTTCGGGCACGACGGGGGTGATCATCCTTCCCCGCGTGTAACCGACTCCCAAACCCATTTTCAAAAGAAAAAATCTCTGGTTTTATTTCGGTGTCCGGTCTACCATTTTAAATGGCCGGTGGCGACTCCTCCTTTTTTACAAATCCGATTAAAATTTTCAAAACCAAATTAAAACCCGGTTCGTCCGAGCGACATCCGAAGTCTTTGTATTTTCTGAAATTTTTTTAGTCGCAACACTCGTTAATTTTTTAAAATATTTTTGGATTGTTACTTTAGTTTTAATATGTTAGTTTGATGAATTTGTGGATTGTTACATTAGCTTTAATATGCTAGTTTGTTGTATTTGTGGATTGTTAGTCCGGAATTTAGACTTTGAAAGCGCTTTATACACTCTGTTGATATTTTTTGGTTAAATTTGTTAATATTTAGCCTCAAATAGTATTGTTAAATTTTACTTTTAGTTAAAAATAAGGTAAATTTTTTAGTGAGTTTAATGAGCAACGAGTTGAGCTTAACGAGCAGCGAGTTGAATTGAGCAACAAATTTTTTTAACGAGCATGAGTCGAGCACAATTTTCACAAGCTTAACGAGCAACGAGTCGAGTCGAGCAACAAAATTTTTTAACGAGCACGAGTCGAGCACTGCCTAACTCACGATCGACTCGCTCAATAAGCACCCCATATACAACTCCATATGGCAGTCATAAACTCCCAACCCTCACACAGTTTCCACAGCCCTCATTTGACGATGCCAACAGTCTCGGACCATTATGGATGCCAACCTTTGCCCACAAATCCTCATCCAGTTACCACAGCACCTGCAGCCTATCTACATTGTCCGTTCGTCATCCACCATAATGCTATACAGATTAGCACTGACCCACACTCACCCTCACCCTGCATCGCCTTTGCTGTAGGTAGGGGGCTTCCTCTATTTTTGTACAGTACCACTATAACGGCGAAATCCACAAAAGGTTTTTCACCCTATTAATTCCTTTCTTTGCCAGAATGTTCGCACTCGCATTCCCTTCCCTGGGAATATCGCAAATACTCCATCTCAGATCTGTAAAATCCTTTAGTGCTTGTTCAATAAGCTGCTTAAAACATGATGGGGAAGAGTTTGGTGCTGAAAACCAACTAACTACGAGTTTGCAGTCACATTCGATTAATAGGGACATAGAACTTGCCCATCTGGATGCTTTGAATACTTTCAGCGCTTCAAGCACCGCTAAACATTCTGCTGTAGTAGCATCCAACCTCCCTACGAATTTCGAAAATAACAGCACTATTTTTGACTCTGTGTTTCGCAATATCCCTCCAATCCCGGCAGCTCCAAAACTTCCCGATACTGCTCCGTCAACGTTGAACTTGAGAGTATCTCGCATTGGGGGGGGGACCAACAGATTTTGACTTTGTGTGGCTCTCCAAAACTTAACCTGCAAAACAATTGTGGACAATTGGACAACTCAGACATTGAAAATGCACATCTCGGCCATATTGCTTTGCACCACCAAGCCAATCTCATCACCATCAACTCGAAAAGCATGCTTGCGGATACTTTCTTTCTTTTAAAAACAACGTCGTTCCTCCCTAGCCATATCGTCCACACCAAACTAAAGAATGCAAGCCTCCAAACACGAATTTCTCTGAATTTCGGACAATTGTCCTGCCACCATTCAAGTAAATATTTTGGGTCGCTTGGCATCACAAGGTTTAATTCCCATAGCTTATACCATTTTTGCCACAACGACCAAGCAACCATGCATTCACAAAATAAATGATTGGGAGTTTCATCCGCACACTCGCAAAGTGCACACGAAGTTTGAAGGCTTATTTGCATACCTCGCTTTTTGAGTTCTACCTTTGTAGGAATTCTTCCTTTCAACATTCTCCACACGAAACATTCTACCTTTGGTGGAGCTAGATTCGCCCATACCCACTGCCAAATCTTTTCCGGTTCTGCACTAGAGTTGGCTACCAAATTACAGTACTCCTTTGACTTGTAAACGCCATTCGCCGATACCTTCCATCTCAAATTATCTCTTGGAAATCTCCCTGGTTAATACTCATTAATACAGCAGCAAAAGTCGTTCCACACTCTTACTTCCCATTCAAACAAGCTTCTTCTCAGTTGAATATTCCATTTCCACTCTGCCCCTTCCGTTCGACCGAAATCAGCTATCGTCCCTTCCTTCCTCGTGGCAAGACTGAAAATTCTCGGAAACATCTCTTTAAGCGGCGAGGATCCAGCCCAGACATCGTCCCAGAATCGGATTAGCTTCCCATCTCCTGCCACCAAAATCAGGTTGCTGGAAAAGCAGTCTTCCGCTTCTTTCAGAGGTGCCACAATATCATTCCAAATCCATGACTTGTTCCTTCTACTCACATTGGTTGGTAGGACGCCATACGGACTTCTCTCATACTTGGCTTGGATAACCTTTCTCCACATCGAGTCGGCCTCCGCCCCGTACCTCCACAGCCACTTATTCAAGAGTGCCCTGTTTTTGAGCTTCGTATCAACGATTCCCAGTCCTCCTTTGAGTTTCGGCTTACACATCTCCTGCCATCCGACCCAATGGATTTTCCTCCTCTCTAAACTGCCCCAAAGGAATTTGGAGATCAATCTATTTAGCTGATCCGATATAGAGGCTGGAATTTTGAAAAGTGACATAAAATAAACCGGAAGGTTTGACAGAACTGCCTTAACAAGCACTAGTCTTCCACTAAAAGATAACATTCTGGCCTTCCATCCGGCAAGTCTCTTCTTGAATTTTTCCAACACCGGTAGCCATAGCGCGGCTGAATTCTTTGAGCACCCTAACGGCAGTCCCAAATAAGAACAAGGGAGGCTTTCTGTAGTGCAATTTAATTTACCAGCCCAATCCTCCAAAGTGCTTGAATTCAAATTGACTCCGATTAGTTTTGACTTGTTCAGGTTTAGCCTTAGTCCTGATGCAAGCTCAAAGCCCCTAAGGAGCCTTACCACATTTCTAACCTGCATTTCGCTCGCTCCGCAGAAAACTATCAAGTCGTCCGCGAATTAAAGATGGGATACCTTGGTATTGCTTCTGCCGAACTCAACTGCTTCAATAAGGCCTTTGCTCACTGTCGATCTCAATAAGGCGCCTAAGACCTCGGCAACGAGGTTGAATAACCAGGGAGATAAGGGACACCCTTGACGTAAACCCCTGCGGATATTAAAGAAGGGAGTCGGTTGGCCGTTAACCAGAACAGAAACGCTTGCTGTCGAGATGCATTGTAGCATCCATTTCCTCCATTTCTCACCGAAACCAAATTTCTTCATCGCAAACATCAAGAAGCTCCAATCAACCGAGTCATAGGCCTTGCGGAAATCGGCTTTAAAAATGATTCCTGGCCGGCCACTTTTCTCCATGAAATCCACCACTTCATTAGATATAAGTGCGCAGTCCAGGATTTGTTTTCCTGGACAAAAAGCAAATTGCGTTTCGCCGATGACCTCCGACATTACCCCACTCAGTCTTATAGATAAAACTTTAGCCAATAACTTATAAAGGCACCCGACAAGGCTTATCGGCCTAAAATCTTCAATGAAACTCGGGGCGTTGTTCTTGGGAATGAGAACGATAAAGGAACGGTTAAGGCTTGAGTCCAAAGCTCCTCCATCAAAAAAATCAGAAAAGAACTTGAGGATGTCATCCTTCAGCTTGTGCCAATATCTCTTCACAAACCCCATATTAAACCCGTCCGGTCCCGGGGCTTTTGAGCTATCCATCGACCATAGCGCGAATTTGATTTCCTCCTCCGAGAACTCTTTCTCCAACTTATCTGCTGATGACGACTCTAATTCTTTTAACTCGCACGCTAGGTTAGCAATAGGCATTGTGTCCAAACAGTTGTATATTTCTCTGAAGAAACTGAAAATTTCCTTCTTGATTTTGCTTGGATCTGCTACACATTCCCCGTCAATCTGCAATTGAGATATCCAGTTTGACCGACGTCTAGCGGAGGCTGCCATATGGAAAAACTTTGTATTACGATCGCCCAATTCCAACCACTTTAGGCGCGATTTCTGGATCCAATCCCTCTCCTCTTTGCGATAGTAATCCCACAGTTTCGATCTAAGTGCTGTAACTTCTTTCTTCTGTGCCAGCGATGCTTTCCCGTCTTGAATCAACTTCTCCAATTCCGCTAGTCTATTTTCGATGCTTGAGCTAGATACTTGCGACAGTTTCGACTTAAATTTCAACCACTTTCTCGAATAGACCTTGCATGATTTCAGCACCGTACTCATCCCTTTCCCCTTAGACTTTATTATTGCCTCCTCCACACCTTCATCGTAACCCATTTCATCCGACCATGACTCAAACCATCTAAATGGCTTGGGACCTTCCCGCACCCTAACACGCTGCAAGCAAATGGGGCTGTGATCGGATACTTTATTGGCCCCAACTTTCTGAATAACATCTGGCCAATGCTGCAAGATATCCGGCGATACCAAAAACCTGTCCAGCCTGCAGAACGATGGTTCTTCCCGTCGACTATTCCAGGTAAAGGAGCCCCCAGACAGTGGAAGATCGAATAACGCTAGATCCTCAATGAAATCATCAAATTCCTTCATTGCCTTTTTGTGAATCTGAGCCCCTATTTTTTCTTCCTGAAATCGCACGATGTTAAAATCACCTCCTAGAACTAGCGGCAGCTTCAAGCTATTGTTCAAATTTTTCAACTCCTCCCACAAATCCCTTCTCTCAATATGGCTGTTAGGACCATAGATATTTATCAGCACACACTTCAAACCGATACTTGGGATTTTTCCAATTAAGGCTATGTACCTTCTGTGAATAATTTTGTTTTCACAACTAAAAAAGTTCGCATCCCAGCATGATAACAGTCCCCCCGAAGCACCCGAAGAAGCTGAGAAAAAGTAAGAATAACAATGTCCCCTCCCACATAATTGACCCACAAGACTATCATCCACTGCTTCACGCTTAGTCTCCTGAAAAAACACCACACTCGGCTTCGATCTGGAAACCATTCTCCTAATTGATGCTCTCTTAATGCAGCTACCCGTCCCCCTTACATTCCAAGACAAAAACAAATTTGAATCCATAGTCTGACAATAGTTGAACCACTCACCAGCTTGAGAAAACCCCCAATCTGAGATTATCTGCCGCGATTATTCTTAAGCCCATCAGCATGCATAATTCTTCTTACCACTTCTTCCTCTTCGCCTTCGAATATCAGCCCCGCAAGCTTGCAAATCTCCAGTACGTTTTTTGCTTCTTCTGTTACCTCCCTGTTCATGTTATTCTGGTCCCTCGCCCCCAGGTCTTTTGGGTCTATCCTATTTATCACATCCTCTGCTCTGTTGCTAAGGTCCGAGCCTTGTTTTGATATATAGCCTTTCACGGGCCTCCCACAGAAAGAAGACGGGCTTGCCCCATCTAAACTTTTTAGGCATTTTGGCCTGATAAGAACAAGCCCAGATGATTTATCCTCCACTAAGGTCGGTGTATCACTTGAATTGGACGAAATTTCGGGCTCCCTCATGCACGTGATAGGGACATCAACTAAGCTCATCTCACCTTCTGGTGGGTCCAGACCGACATTCCCTGCCCTTGCGTCAGGAGGAACAGACAAACCTTTTCCATGCCCCTCATCATTGCAATCTCCATAAAAGGATCCATCTACTGTAAAGTCAATCTTCTAGGGCACCGAATCATTGTATTTTAGAGTCATATTATCTTGGAGCACCGGATCCGCCGCCATGCAATTAAACTCTTCTTCTCGAATATCGGACTGTTCATCAATACGAATTCCTCCCTGACTCTTCGGCTCCTCCTCCTCAGAGAACACCGGAGCCTCCTCGTCAATCCAGCACCTGGCGTCCTCGTAATCACTTAACGATAATCGGATACAGTGACTCTTGCCGTTAATGAACACATTTGCATAAGGCGGAACGTCCGACCGGTTCCTAATACCCAGCAGAACTCTAGCTACGTCAAACCTCTTTCTCGTCGCAGTCTCCTCCTCAATCTTAATCACTCTTCCCCACCTCCTCGCAATAGCAGTGAATATTCTTTCCTCCCAAGCTTGCACCGGGACGTTTTCGAGTCGTAGCCACACAATGTGTTTTTGAGTTTCCTAAAAATGGTTGATCGTGTCAATATCCTCGAACCAGGTCTGCAACATCTCATCCTTCAGGTCCATGAAAATGTCCAACTGCTCCTCTTCTTCAAATTGGAGAATGGCGAAGAACCCAGACCATTCACTCACTGTTATCTTGAAGCCATCCGCCCTCAGTGCTTCTTGTACAACATTGGCATCGTACATCCCCTTAACCTGTCCCACCAGACATTGCTTCGTCCACTTCAAATCTTCTTGTGTTAAGTTAAAACAAAACGGTTCGCCCACGTTGGCCCCCGGATCTTTTGGGGAGTGGTTATCCCCGTTCACTAACACCGCCTTTTCTCGGTTGGATTGAGGGCCACCCTTCATAAGGACTTCTTTGAAAGACCTCCCGTCCGTCCGCTTCCATCCACCTAGTCCGGCTTCCCTTGGTACTCTACCCTTTAGATTCTACAATTATCTTTGAGTTCAAAATTCGTAGACAAAGCTCACGGGATAATTAAATTGGACCCCTAACCATGGAGCGGAGCTGGAGCTGGAGGAGAGTTGGAGACGGCGTTGGAGGAGTCAAGAACGCCGGCAGGAAGGACGCGGACGTCAGATCAAGGCAAGAGGACAGATTCAGGTCAAACACTGAGGAGAAAAAAGGTGTTGCGGTTTTCGTCAACGGAGTAAGCAAACAAACAAGCAGGAACTCCTTAAGAGAGGCGTTCGGAGTGTATGGAAAGGTCATCGATGTTTACATAGCATACCATAACCAGAAGAGGGCGCGAAGAAGAGATACTTTCGCTTTTGTAAGGTTTCTATCAAGGCAGGAGGCATTGCGGGCAGTCCAACAAGGCCATAACAGGAGTATTGAGGGGTTTATTGTTCAAGTGTATTTGGCTTACCCGGAGGCTAATGGGCTGGCTAGAGTCCGGGAGACATTTTTTTACTCAAGGACTTACTTATTTATTGTCTAATTCGACATAAATCAATTTATTTCAATTGCTTGTACAATTATTTATTTCCAACAACAGTGTGTCTAAAAAACAACTCGTAGTGTATTAGGATCTGGCTCCCCTCCATTTATGTCCAATATATTAAGACTTTGACCCTATTCGGTAAACAACAGTTTGAGTTAAAACCAGAGATTTGAACAGTCAATTTAAATATTTAGTGAATAGCGGAGTGGAATAATATATTAAAAAAATAAATTTGGGTGAAATATCTAATTTTGAAAAAGTTACTAATAGGAGCCTTCTGACATTAGAAAGTTTGACATAAGAGTTATAAAGAGCCTTTTACCTTTAACAATTATCGGAATTTTCTAAATAACCTAAATTTAACCTTTTTCTATTTTAATTCTCCACTCTCACACATTTACATTGTGGCATTTGTAAACTCATGCTTTTTTCTTTTCTTTTTATTCTCACACATTTATATTTGTATTTGTATTTATTAATTAATTAAATTATATTAAAATAATTATATAAATATAAATTAATATATGGATCCTTCAAATATGTTTAGTAATGTTATATTAAAAAATATTTTTTATATAATTAATATAGACAGATACAAAATATTGATAACTAATAAACGATTCAAACAAGTATTGAATACAATTATGTCCTTATATGCCATTTTACTTGTTTAGATAATCAAACAACTATCCGCTAATTTTACTAAACACTTTTATACAATCATGTAATACAATCCACTAGTCAAATTAGCTAATGCAATCGGCTATCAATTACCAGCTAATGTAATCTGCTACCAGCTATCCGCTAATTGCTAAACATGGCCTTTGGCCTTATTTGGTAAATAACGGTTTGAGCTGAAATTAGAGGTTTGATTGGTCAAATATGCTAATTTAGATGTTTGGTGAATATCGGATTGGGGTGAAACCTCTAATTTTAAAAAAGTTGTTAATAGAAACTTTTTAAAATTAGAGGTTTTGACATAAGAGCTATAAAGATCCATTACCCTTAACAATTATTAAAAATCTCCAAATAACCTAAATTTAAGATTTTCTATTTTAAATCTTCACCCTCACGTATTTATATTATAACATTTGTAAACTAATATTTTTTTTATTATAGTTAATATTAATAGATACAAAATATTGATAACTAATAAACTATTCAAACAAGTATCGACTATAATCATATTCTTATATGTCAAGTTTGCTTGTTTAAATAATCAATCAGTTATCAATTATCCATTATCCACTAATTGCCAAACATGGACTTTTTTTAGCACGAAAGAAGGAATGGAGAATTTTTTTTTAAATATGCTGGTGTGATAAAGGGTAACATATGTTCAATTTTTTTAATTTTTTTAATAAGACATACACGCTATACATAATTGATGCTCGAACTCAAGTTATATGTATAAATTACATCATCTTTCACTAATAGGACAACAAGAGGTGAGCAAGAATGAAGAAAATTGAAAAATATATTTATCAAATGATCAAAATTTATATGCATTCTTTTATTTTGTGACTCAACCATTGGATTAATTATTATTTTTTCATCTTTCATACTAAACAGAGCTAAAAGTATTCAAATCGATCCAATAAGGCCCATTTATAGAAACACTAGTTTAGGCCCAACAACTCTTAATTATTTTCTCCTTTTCCTTTTTCCTTTTGTCGTTAATGATGAAAATTTCAAAAGAATCAAAACTGAACTGAACTGGGTGAAATTCAAACTACAATAAATTCATTAGAATATTATCAATATTCAAAGTGAATACAAATCAATTCCTAAAACGTTTACCTTTTCGGCTTTTCCCCAGAAAATTCACGCCAAAAAATAGTACAGGTACTTCCTCTCTCTCTCTCGATTGAGTCGATGTTAACCGATTTGAAATTTTGATGTTTTGTGGTTATTTTCCCTCCCGTTTTCTCGAGAAAATTATCTTTTCTAGGGTTCTTCTTTCAACTGGACGGAAAATCCAAGTCAGAAATCACATTTTTTCTTCTCCTTTTGGTTTGGTTCTTTTCGCACGCTTGCATGTGTTCTTAGATCTTAGGATGTTCAACTTCAGCTTTGAATCTAAATGCTATGAACTTTGAAAATTTTTTCGAGTTTTGGTCCTTATTTGTTGAATGAAGCAATAACTTTAGTATTTGATTTTTTCCTATACATTTTTAACTTGAAAATTTTCATCATATATTCACTGTTTCATAAATGGTAATGAATTTATTGACTCTAGTATTTGACACGAGTTCTGTTTACTTGAAAATGCTCAGGGTTTATTGTTGGCACTGAAGATTCGACTTTCGAGTTCATGGCGAGGATCAAACCACAAGCTCTGCTACAACAAAGCAAAAAGAAGAAGGGGCCAGCTCGAATTAGTGTTTCAACAATTATACTCTTTAGTTTAATTGTTGTTTTGGCTGTGTTTTTTCTCCATTCCACATACAGATATTGGTCTCAAAGGTTTGTTGCAATTTGGGTATTAGCTATTGGAGATTAAGTTATATTAATTTCAGGAATGGGGTTTAGTGCTGCAGTGTTTGTAAACTATATAGTGCTAATTCCGGAGCAGTTTCATCGATTAAGGAATGGGATTTAGCAGGAAATTTATAGACGAAACTGCTTGTGGAGAATGAATTGTGGTTAATAGTTCTTAATTGATGGAATTTGACCCGATTTTCTTGTCTTTAGGTCAAGAATACAAATTGAGGACAAGGAATCAGTATTTAAGGTACACTCTTTAAGAATCTGGTTTATTTATTTATTTATTCTCGAATGAGTTTCTTGGGGATCTTCGTTTTTTATACACAATAATAGAAACTCTTAACTTTGTGCGGAGTATCGGTATATCATCTTTTTAGGACATTTTAGGGCAACTTTCAGTTCTTGTTTGCACATGTATCCGTAGTTTGTGATGTTTTACACATAGAGGAAGTTCTCCTTTCTTAACTTCATATCTTCTGTATTGACTGTGGTTGCTTGTGTCTGGTAGGGTGATGACTCTTTCTTGGATTCGAAGAAATCTGATCTCCCTGGATATGCTGTAGGTTTCTTTGCTTGTAAAGCTTTCCTCTAATTTATGCTTTCTGTTCGATCGAATAATGTCTACTCTTTGTTGTACTAGCCTGGAATATACTGTGCTTGGTTTTGACTTTTGAGAAACAATGTTGTACAACTTTGCTAATGGACCGTATGTGATATACTTATGGTTTAATATTCTTTTCTAGTGCAAAATGCAAATGTCTTTTATCGATTCAACTAGCTTTCTGCAGGTGATTCTTTCTTCAACTTGCAGACACCTGCTTCTCCGAGTACATGAATTTATTAAAAGACATTGAAGAAATAATTATTTTTTTATTAGGTTACTGTTCTTTTGAACAAAAAAATGTTAATGCTCTTGATTGCAGGACCTATTAAGAGAACATAATTCCATAGCATGTCTCTTAGGAAAAGGAGAATGCCTTTTGTGTTTGGGCCTTATATTTTATCGATTATCTAACAATCTTAACATGTTAGCCTTTCTTAATAAATCAAGTTTGACTAAGATGTCAAGTGATTACTTGAGTCTTGATCTAGCTTTTAGGATTTTATAATGAGTTTTATCCTTTGACTTGACTCTTTTTACCCCTTCTTATGACTAGGTTTTAGAAACTGCAAAGGGCTCTATAACTGTGGAACTTTTCAAGGATAGTTCTCCTGAAGTTGTTGATCAATTCCTTGATTTATGGTAAGTGTTGGACTCGGCGTTCATTTTACTGAAAATGATGGATTTTCTTTGTATAGAACTATCGTAAAATTCAACTAGATGATTATTTTAACCGAAATAAGGATACAGATAGAATACCTTAAAAAAAGGATATAGATAGAATCATTTTCTGAAAACCACATTTCCTTTTAGCCAGAACTGGCATCTGTTTTGGCTTCATGATTTTGGTTTTGTTGGTTGAGCATTCTATGCCGTACTTAGGTTTCAGTCTCCCTTTGATGAGCTGAGAGGTTTCGGACAAGGGACGGAGTCAGGATTGAGGGTTGGGGGGGGGGGGGGGGGCAAACTTAAAGATTTAAAAAGTGAGATGTGCAAATGTATAATTAATCCATTTTTTTAAAAAAATCTATGTAACAAAGGTAAAAAAAATTGGGGAGGGGGGGGGGGGGGGATGGGCCCCTCCCAGGGACTTTAGTCCCTCCGACCCTGTTTCGGAACTTTCGATCTCCCTCCGACAAGCTGAATCATTAATCTGAAATACAAGATCACAAGATCGTAACACATAGTGTGCAACTGAATGTTTTTAACCAGCGTAAGGGAACAATATGTTTATTCGAAAGTCATCCTCGCTTATCACGAGTTTAATTGATCTGCACTCTGCAGTCAGAGAGGGCACTTCAATGGAATGCTTTTTCGCCATGTTATAAAGCACTATGTCATTCAAGCTGGAGATAGCG
Source organism: Hibiscus tridactylites (assembly GCA_958450335.1). Lineage (NCBI taxonomy): Eukaryota > Viridiplantae > Streptophyta > Magnoliopsida > Malvales > Malvaceae > Hibiscus > Hibiscus tridactylites. The sequence goes on along the minus strand of OY288273.1, from coordinate 17,375,338 downwards.
ATAAGCTGGGAGCTGCGGAGGACTGGACTTCGAAAGGAAAAAATTATAACCGACTCGATACCAGGTTAGTACATTGGTGATTAAACTAATTTTCCCCCCTTCCTTGTCCTCCATTGAGTTACCATACTGTCAATAGGCAAGCAGTGCATGCTTTGGCTACTATTGTCTCTTAAATTCTCTTGACATTCAACCAGTTTGAAGCATGAAGCATTCATGCTTGGAACTTCCAAGACAAAGCACGATAACGGAGCATTTGAGATTTTCATCACAACTGCACCCATCCCAGATCTAAACGAGAAACTTACCGTCTTCGGGAAGATTGTTAAGGGAGAGGATATTGTTCAGGTAAAAGCAAACTTCAATTTCTTTACTTTCGAGTGTTTGTGATGACATTATTTTCTTCTTTGGTTACCAAGTGCATAGTTAATCGGTACTCGTGGTTGTGCACATTCAACATGTTTTCCCATGATCATACCTAACAAGTTGCACTTAAATTATATCGATTTGTATTTTGCGATATTTTGTGCAGGAAATCGAAGAAGTCGATACCGATGAGCATTATCGGCCTAAATCTTCTATAGCCATCCGTCGTGTGACCTTGAAACAAAGCATCTAAAACCAAACACACAGAAGTTTTCTGCACTGCATGTTAAAATTTGGTCAGAAGAACCAGAGTGCATTCTTTTTCGGACATTGTATCTTACCGTTGCTGGCAGTACTCAAGGTGTATCGGTCAAGCTCCCTGGAACTTGTCCGGTTCCACTTTTGGATATCCTTTTTCACTTCTTTTCTTGACATTTGTTTCTAAATCTGTTTTGATATGCTAATGGCCATTGTAAGTGTACTTTTGGTACAATCAAGTGGCTAAGATGTAAGCTACATGTTCAATAGAGAAATTGGGAATGAATTTACTTGGACCGAAACCAATAGTTTCAGGATTGATATCCAAAACACGTCTGCTTCTCTCTGCTTTCGCGACACTAGATGTGGCAATCGGGTCGTTCGGATTAGGTTACTTTGGTTTGAATTGATTTTTGGTTTAAGGTTGCTTTTGGTTTATGTTTGATTCGGGTCAGATCAAATCTGATTCAAATTTGGTTTGAGTCTGTTATTTCTGGTCGGGTCAGTATTGGGTTGATTGATTTTTGCTTAGGTTAATATCATATTGGTTGCTTTTCGGCTCGGGTCAATATTCGTTCAGTTAAATTTTTATTCGAATCAATATCGGATAGGTCAATTCTCAATTTAGGTCAATATCGGACATGTTACTTTTTCAGGTAAGTCGATATATGAAAATGATGAAAAGATTATTAAACCATTAAACTATTACTAAATTGATTGTTAATTAGTAATACAATAGAAAAGGGGAATGAAACATACATATTTAAGCAAATTAAATTCAAATTGCTTTCTGTTTAAGTTGCTTTCAGTTTAGATTAATTTTCAGTTCATGTTGCTTTCAATTTAGGTCAATTTTCGATTCAGCTAAAATTCAATTTGATTTTTGTTTGGTTCAATTTTGCTTCGAGTTCGGGTCAAGCTCATCATGTTCAGATTCATATTGGGTCTGTAAATCAAATTCAGGTATGGGGTCAAATTTACCACGTCTACGCAAAACCATGAAAATCTCTTGAAAACCCCAGTAAAAAAGTGACCTTCACTAATCTTCATAACATTAACCAGAACAACTTTAGGTACCCAATAGATAGATGGTTGAACCAGTTGTCAACATAGTCAAATCGATTTCGGCCTCGACCCAAAACTCCAACCCAATTAACGTAATTCAATTGTAAAAAAAAAAAAAACTCTTGCCTGCCCATTCTGAACCTGAAATGACCTGAATGTGAATTGATTTAAACAAGTAACCGAAAATGATATAGACTCAAAAGCGATCCAACTCGAAAACTCTACTAAAAAATCCAAATGATTCAGGTCCCAAACTTGAAATGACATAAATAAACCCGAAATGAAACAAGCTCAAATTGACTAAAATTTGAAATCTTACATGAAATTGATCCAATTCCAACCCACCTAACAGAATTACTATTATTATTATTCCATCAATCATCATTATTATTGATCATACAACCAAGCATATGTTAGATCCATCGATCATTATTATTATTGTTCTATTCCCCTCTATGGAGCTTACAATTGCTATTTGCTTTGTTTATAATAAAGGAGACAAAAATCCTCGCACCTTTTCGGTGCCCCTTTCTATGCTCCAATTCTAAAAATACACCATATCACTAATTCCCTAAACCCTAATCCTAAACACTAACCTTAAACCTAAACCTAATTTTTTAATGTGGGGGCATCAAAAAGGGACATCAAAAAGGGACATGATTTCTATTCTAAAGGAATATCAACTAAAGGTATTATTTAAATAAGAACAGATGGAGAGAGAAAAACTTGGCGAATTATAAATGTGAAGAAAAAAATAAATCCTAGCACCAGAATATGAAAACTAAATATATTTGAACAAAATGCAGAAAGAGGACTTACTAAGCACGATAATGATACAGACAAGGTTAATTCGATATTTGAACACACAAAATTTCTCGTTTATGTAAATAGCATCATCCATCGAGTGAAGACTAACGATCCCACCCAGAGGGCCTTCGTCTTTCTCTTGGTCTATCACTAGAACTGCAAGAAAAGAGCCAAGTATGAATGTAATCGGCATAGAAGTTGTGGTAAAAATACAATAAAGCGTCACAGAATGGTGTCATAAAATTTCAGTTGAGAAAAGGGACCTCTCTGAGTTCCTTTGGCTGGTGTTCTGTCCAGCACTTTGTGAAGTGTTCAATCCTGATGGAGGAGCATTTCCGAATGAACTGGTCGTCTGAGACCTATTTATATCTCCACCAATGGTGCCGCCGGATACAAATCCAGACAAAGTTGGTCTTCTGGTACTTGAACTGCTATTGAAACCTTGACTATGGGAGTTTGATGAAGCAGCAACAAAGTTACTCTTCAATTGTGCCATCATGCCAGTTTTCAGAGAATTTACAGCAGTGTTCCGACTTTGAACAGCTTGGGAAGAAGCAGTACTGGGTTGCGGATTATATCCGATACCCAGACCATAATCAACTCCACGCACACCTCGGCCACCCCCCCCACCGCCCCTTCCTCTGCCTTTCTTACCCCCTGCATGTTATATAGCACACATCACTTCAGAGTTTAAGGGGCTTTCATAAACAAGAATTATCTTGTGTATAAAGAAATGGTGATTAACTATTTGCCAGCTGCCTTAGATTTTATTACTTCACAAAATCTTAAACAAAGTTTTAGTTGCATACAAAGTTACATACAATCACAGACATAATCAATACATTGTATGTCAAAGAGAACCATACCTCCTTTTCTTGCATCACGCTTGGACCTAAATCTCCCATCCTATTTATAGACAAGGCAAGTATCAATACATAATTATCATACACATAGATCAAATCTGAAATCTACAGATTTCAAGAATGGAGAACTAGGTTAGTGTATAAGATAGTGCCATCAGTTATAGCATTATTGCTTGAAACTGGAATGCAACATAGAAGACCACCGGAATTGAAGCAAAAAAAGGATGTTGCCTATTACATTTTATTAACTTTAGTGAAAGCCATTGGCTACAAAATAAACATTAGTTCGATTAATGAGGTTACCTTCATAGCAAGATCCATCAGTTCCACTGCGACATTCTGCCCAGCAGCAATTAAACTATTTACCAATTCACCGGCAAACCGAGCCTCCTTCTGAGTTATAAGAGTATATGCAATGCCATCTTTATCCCCAGCACGACCTGTTCTACCAATACGGTGCACATGCATGTCCATGTCCTTTGCAATATCATAGTTCACAACTGATTTAATTGACTTGATGTCAAGACCACGAGCAGCAACATCAGTTGCGATGAGAACATGGTAGATGCCAGATTTAAACTTTTGTAGAATTTCCATTCGAGAAGCCTGATCTTTGTCACCATGAAGAGCAGCAACCTTAAAACCCTTACTAGAGAGCTGAGACTCAATCTCATCAACGGTAGCTTTCTTGGAAGCAAACACCAAAACATCACCCTCATCAATCATTCCAGGTAGCTTCTCAAGAAGCCAAGGTAACTTCTCGGAGTCAGAAGGAACTACATGAACATGCTGAGTAATATCCTCATTAGCTGTTCCCACCTCTCCAACTGTAACTCTGATGGGATCACTGAGAATTTCCCTGGCTAACTTCTCAACTTTGCGGGGCATTGTTGCTGAAAATAATAAGGTCTGGCGGTCAGGTCTGATTTGGCCAACAATGGACCTTATTTGCGGCTCAAACCCAAGGTCAAACATTCGATCAGCCTCATCAAGTACCAAATAAGTTGCTCTTGTCATTGTTAGTGCCTTCATTTTTAGCAAGTCTATCAATCGACCAGGTGTAGCAACAACTATCTCACATCCTGCCTTGAGTTCCTTGAACTGGTCAAGTTTGGACATTCCACCATACACAGCAGAGGTACGTATCCCATAGGCTTTTGCAAATTTCTTTGTTTCCAAGAATATTTGGTGTGCTAGTTCTCGGGTAGGTGCACATATCACTCCGATTGGACCCTCCTCCTTTTGAAGTTCAGGCTGATCCATAATGTGGACAATCATAGGAAGCACAAAAGAAGCAGTTTTACCAGAACCTGTTTTTGCTATACCAATAACATCCCTCCCAGAGAGGACAATAGGTAAGGCTTGGCACTGAATAGTGGTTGGCTTTTCATACCCTTGTTTTGCAATAGCTCGCATTAATTCTGGCGCAAAACCACAGTCTTCAAACGTCTTAACAGGTCTTGGGACATCAAAACCAGAAACTCGAATGGCCAAACTCTTCCGGTACTCAGCAACTTCCTGCTCACTCAATCCTAAAAATGGGAGATTTTTTGAAGAAAAAAAGAGTTTAGACAAAGAGCGACCCCAATCAAGAATATGATCCATTATATTAAGAAAAAAAGAGAGACCCCAATCAATACAATGCCAACAATCTCCTAGGATCAGCAGCTAACCCAAAAGAAAAACTGTAAATCAATTATGCTTCTAAGTTCTAAATCATATCCAAATTTTATACTTTATTCTATCTTTAGAAACTATTCCAGTATCACTTAGAAGATAATCAAGTAATTAAGCCATATTCCAAGTCTAAGAAATTGTAATTACCCAACTAATCATATATCCATATAATTATCATTAAAAACCAAAGACAAACACATTTCAGAGCTAAACTATCCAAAATATATGTTTTTCGTTCTAGAAATGATTCTGATCCTAAACATTCTTAAACTTATAATACCAGATAATCTGCAATTTCAGTTACCTGAAATTGAAGCCTGCTCCTCATAAAAATCTTTATTAAACGGCTCATACTCAATGGAACTGTGATCAAGGGCCGGAATCGGCTCAATCTTCCTCTTATCGATGACCACCGGATTATCATCCGAATCATACTCCAACAAACCCGCATCTACCGCCTTGGCAGCCGCATAAACCTCCTCATCGGAATCATACCCAGCACGCAAAGCATCAGCCGCCAAAGTCAGCCCAACATCCTTCTTCGACCTCAAAAAACTCTCCACCGGATCATCCTCATCTTCATCGTCTCTATACCTCTCCGGCTTCTCCTTGGGCTTGGGAGGCGGCTTCGTTTTCAAATCCTCCTCTATACCCTGCATGAACGCATCGAGAGGGTCGATTTCATCATCTTCCCCGCCGTTTCCATTGCCTGCGGGGTCGTTGGAGGTGTCGTTGCTATCGGCGTAATCGATGTCGTCGAGGTCGTTATCTTCGCAGTTGTCGTGGGGATGACGAGAGGAAGGAGGGACGTAGAGGCGTTGAGGAGCTTGAGATCGCTCGAAGTTGTAGGTAGCTTGACGGTTTATCCCGAATCCTTCGAATCCGAATTTGCGTTTCGACATGGTTAATCCTCTCTTTCTGTAACCAAAAAAAAAAACCCTAATTTCAAAAGGGTTTTGGGGAATTTTTCTCTTTTAGGGTTTAGAATGCGAAGGAAAACAACTACTATACATTTTTGTAATTCTAACTCTAAGGACAATATAATACACGAGCCATTAGGATAATTCTAGGATTTATTTAGGGCTAAATTAACACAGGTCATTCAATTAGTAATAAATTCACAATTAGATCATTATATTTCAAAGTCACAAATGAGTTACTCTATTAAAGATTGTAACAATCAAGTCATTGTCCTTGTTCCTTTGAATCTCAAGTGAATATTAGTAGTTTTGGGGGGATAAATTTACATTTTGCTCATTCAACTATGAGTAAGCTTATATTTTGGACACACAATTTTTGATCACGAGTAAACTTTTTTTTTTTATTTCTTACAGATTGATACAAGATCAATTTTTTCATCGACTTTGTGTTATTCTTGTGAAAAAATCTTCACATTGCCTCTCTAGCGCGTAGTTGTAGGAGTGGATGGTTTCGATCTCGACATTAAGATAAGTTTTTTTAGTAGGATAATATTTTTATGGGTAAACTATATAAATGGTCACTGAACTTTTAGGGAAGATTCATTTTGATCACTGTACTTTTAAAATATTTGATAAGATCACCCAACTTTTAGTTTAATTTTAATACAGTCACTGAACTTTTAGTTCACATTCAATATGGTCCCTCTCGTTACCTTCCGTTAGCCGTGGATGTTACTTTTCATTTTTTTCCTTAATAAAAAAATGGATAAACTACACCAATCATTACTCAACTTTCTTCTCACTCCTATTTTGGTCACTAGAGTTTAAAATGTTTCAATTTAATAACTTAACTTTCAAATTGTTCATATTTGATCACTCGCAAATGACATGTTTATGCAAATAGAAAGAACAAAATAATTAATCCTTAAAAAATATTTTGGTTAATTCGTAAATTTAGATTACTCAATTTTTGATCTTATACTTAACCAGTTAACAAAAATATTTGATTCTGGAAGTGATTTTTTTACTTTATTTATTAAAATATCAAATATGATAATAATATGGTAAATTTAATATTTGTTCGGTTGCGATAAAAGTATAAAAACAACTAAAAAGGTAAAAATTGAAAGTTCACAACTATTAATCCTACCCAGAGCCAAAACTTAAAAAAAAAGAACTAGATTGATATCAAAATCACTAGACTATAAGATATTGTAATGCATAAAATTTAAAAATATCGTATATAGTATATCAGATCGGTTAATCAATTTTGCTTAAAACTGTGAATCATAATCGAATCAAAATGATTTATTTTAAAAATTTATACCGAAATCAAATTCTATTAATCCTTAAAAATCATTTTGGTTAATTGCTAAATTCAGATTATTCAATTCTCGATCTTATATTGTATTAATTAATAATCGAGTGACTGATTTAATTAGAATATTTGATTCGATTAATATTTTTTTATTTTGCTTATTAAAATATCAAATATAATATGATAAATTTAATAAGTAAAGTAAAGAATTCATTACCTGATTTTTCTAAAGATTAATTAAATTTTTTTATTTGTATAATTGTGTCATTTGAGAATGGCCAAAATATGAATAATTTGAAAGTTAATTTATTAAATTGAAAATTGTTAGTGACCAAAATAAGAGTGATAAAAAGTTAGGTGATGATTATGTAGTTTACCCAATTTTTTATTAAGGAAAACAAAAACTAGTGAAGAGGACCGTGACCAAAATGATTATTATCTATCTTATTGAGTTTGCATGAGATTCCACTTGTTTGGTTTTAAAAGGTAGTGGAATCAGTGGCTGATGATTTGATATCTATAGGTATTAGTGAAGAGCGGCGGGTTCATAGGGCCGTCATTAAAATGGTTGTTGTGGAGATGCGGGGGATCGAACCCCGTGCCTCTCGCATGCAAAGCGAGCGCTCTACCATTTGAGCTACATCCCCTAGTTGAAATTTGGGTTCAACATTTATTTTAATACTTTACGGTTTTCATTAGAATTGGTGATGCTAATATATTAGTTTTTAACAGCCTTGTTTTCTATCTCTATATGTATATCATTTCCGTACTTTTAACTTTTTTTTTTCTTCTTTTTAATGTGGTCCTTAAATTATATCTCTATTGTTTTGTTTCAAAATCTTTTTATATGTTTGTTCAAAAAAATTTCTTTTTGATGTGTCACGCGTTACATTTTTATTGATAACTTTTTTTAAATACTCTTAAACGTTTATCATAATTCATGTATTAAAGTAGATAAAAAAAGTTTTAGGTATCAATATAAGGAAAATAGTATAGTTCATTTATGAAAAGATTAAAATTTGTTACAGGTTCTTGCACTCTTTGTATATTTAAAATTTAGTCCCATTACTTTTGGATTTAAAGGTTCAAGCCCAATTATTAACATTGATTGCATGATTGTGTAGTTTGTTAACTTAGTTTATTTATACAATGTCCTATTTAACTACCAATACCCAAATCTTAAATAGGAGGATAATATGAGTTAAATTCCAAGTTAGTATTTTTATGGCCTAATGAAATTTTTGGCCCTCAAACTTTTCAAAAAATTCATTTTAACCCTTAAATTATTTTCACCTCTTTTGATCTTTTAAACTTTTAATTTGTTGTCAAACTAAACCAATTTATGAAAAAGTAATAAATTTGTTCGACTAACGTCAATTATTTGTCTTTTTATCAATGCTAATATCATATATTTTGCCCTCGTGCACAAAAAATTCAAAACGATAAAAACATTTGAAAATGATAAAATATTAAAAAATATATTTAAATTATTAAAAATTATAAAATTTCTAAAATTATTAAAAATAGTAATAAATTGATAAAAACACAAAATAGTTTACGACAACTTAACAAATTTATTATTTTTTTTTTATCAATTGATTCAATCTGATTAAAAATGTTCAAGAGCTAAAGCAGACGAAAAAATTGAAGGATTAAAATGGCATTTTTAATAATTCAAGGGTAACAAAGTATAATTAGACAATTTTTATTTCAAAATATGATATTTAAACAGATTAATTTATTGGAAATAAAAATAGGAGGGCTACATTCCAAATATAAGAATAGTACCAGGAGTTGTGGCATATTTTAACCTTTATAAAATGACTGTAAAAATGTCGGCAACATGTTAGGATTATCGAATCTACTTCCTAGCTCTGGCTTTTTTGTTTGTTAATTTTACGCTATGACGACGACGACGCTTGATTACTAACAATTTAGTAATTTACCCTCTCCCATTCTCAGATCGTCACAAATTCCTTCTCGAAATCCAAAACCCAAACGCTAAAAACTATGTTTATTATCGATTGGTTTTACGGCGTTCTTGCTTCCCTCGGCCTCTGGCAGAAAGAGGCTAAGATCCTGTTTCTCGGCCTCGATAATGCCGGTAAAACCACCTTGCTTCACATGTTGAAAGACGAGGTTCGGTTCTTTCTCCTTTTTAAGATTTTCCCATTTCTCTTCCCTCATCCAATTATGTTTATTCACGAAAAAAATTCATTTCAAAGTTGTGATTTTGGATTCTGCCGATCTCTTCTAGGTTTGTATGATTGTTTGAACTTGAGAAAATTTTGGGTTTGTTTTCTTTTTCAATTCTAGAAATTAAAGTTAAACCCTTTGAATGCTTCGTTTTTTCTTTAAATTTGTAATGGAAAATGAGGAAATTTTGGAAAGATAGGTGGTTAGCGATGTTGATTAAATAGTGAACTGTTTTCAGAGATTGGTTCAGCATCAGCCAACTCAGTATCCCACATCGGAAGAGCTTAGTATTGGGAAAATTAAGTTCAAAGCTTTTGACTTGGGAGGTCATCAGATTGCGCGCAGAGTCTGGAAGGATTACTATGCTAAGGTAACCAAAATGCCTTAGCTTTTGCTTGGTTTTTTAGTTTCAATGATCTTGTTTTTTCAGTGATATATTGTAATTCATTTTGTACGGTGCTACAGTCTTAATTGTTCAATTCTGTGTTATGTTGGTTTATGGTTTACTGACCCTTCTTGTTCACCTTTTGATTTTGGTACATTTTGTGACAATCGATGTCGAACTTGAATACTTCATGGTACTTGACATTTGATGATTAGATAAGTTGCAACGAATCATTTATGGTTGGGATTTTGTTTTCTCGAGCAATGATTACTGATATGTGATTTTCTTTCGGATCTTATTCGCATGCCATCTAAACTCACGGCTTAATATTTTTCTCATGGAATTTCAAATGAATGTTTTGACCACGGAAATTTCTTTGCGTATGTATGTTTCGCTCATGTTTTTAAGGTCATGAATTTCCAGTGATGTTAGGATTACCGATTGACAAAAAGTTGTTGTATAGTCTGCTTTACATGGTTGCTTCTTTCTTACTTTTTAAAGTAGATCTTTAAGTATATTTCATTTTTGGAAAGTTGGCCAAGTGTTCTTTGTGCTGCTGCTGTAGCATTCTTCTACTTTGTAGCTTGCTGTCGGTTGATTTCGTGAAGACTTTTCGAAAGCAGATAATACGAAAAGCTCAGAAATGATGGATTCTCGGTGAGGCTTGGGATGGTTTTCTTTCCCTATTCCCAATCTTACTTTTCCCCTCCAAAACCAGCTTCACCTTGGGGAAGGCCTGCTTGGTTTTTGAATGATGTGGTCTATAATGCCTACGGTTGTATCATAAAGTCAATGCTTTCAAGCAACATTTTCCGGATACAACCGATTTCACATGGCGTTCTTGCTGCATGCTGCGGATGCTGCATTTATCTCACTTTGATTTGTTTTCTGCCGTGCATGTTTGTCGTTATTGTTGCTTGTTATATGCAATAATGCAATGAGATGTCTGTCTGGTCTTGATTGAATACTTTGGATTGTGTATTTTCTGGGTTCCAGGTGGATGCTGTGGTGTACCTGGTAGATGCCTTTGATAAAGAGAGGTTTGCAGAATCAAAGAAGGAACTCGATGCGCTTCTTTCAGACGAGTCCCTCGCCAATGTCCCATTTCTTATCCTAGGAAACAAGATCGATATACCGTACGCTGCCTCAGAGGATGAGTTACGTTACCATCTTGGGCTCACAAACTTTACCACCGGCAAGGGCAAAGTGAACCTAGCCGACTCGAATGTTCGTCCACTAGAGGTATTTATGTGCAGCATTGTCCGCAAAATGGGGTATGGAGATGGCTTCAAATGGATGTCTCAGTATATTTAGTACGGTAACATATCCGAGAAATGCGTTTGGATGAGGTTTACAGACTCCAGAACTTCGATTCCGTCCCATCGTGCTCGACTTAAGGAAAGGGGGGAGATGTATTCATCAAAATGTTTGAATCAGTCCCTTAGTGGATTTTTTTAGTTTGATGTGTTTTGGTTTTGGATCTGTAAAATCTACTCGTGGCAGCAAATCTATGGTATTGTAGTTTTGTCAATTAGCTTTCCATAATCCATATTTAAACCAATGACTCCTTTGCTTGTCATCTTAACTAATAGATAATACTGAACAAAGTATTTCTTTTAACGTTTTTGATATGGTCTCATGGTAGTATTTAGTTTGTTTTTTTATTCTTGATAAAACTTATGTATACTTGACAAAATTGTTCGAATTCAATTCTTTAACATAACATTGTCTTTTTTTTTACCCGGACCATTTTGAGTTCATACTGAACAATTTTATGTCAATAAATTACGTGATATAATATTACCGATGGGACATACAAAGGGCACGGAAAATAAGCAAACAAATTTTGTTCACATGAGTATCATAGGATGTTAAAAAATACATAACTTCTTGTTCATATATGTACTTATCAAATAACACATTAATTGATTTCATATTAGTATACCTATCAATTTAATACAAGAATCATTATTGTTATTAGTTTTTGATAAAATATTACTTTTTATTATCACATTATAATAATAAGTAGTTTTATACTGATACAATATTTATCTAACGTCGATTTGGTAATATTAAAATAACAAAAAAAATATTCTTGTCAATTAAAAATCTCTCAAGATCTATGCTTTTATTTATATTATAGCTAACATTACATTATTTAAAGGCTTAAATACTCAATTCAGCTCTTCCAATAAAAAAATAATTTTAATTTCGAATTATAACCATTTTCACTTTAATATCTATTTTTTGTTCATTTTAGTATTAAACTATCATTTCATCCTAATTTTATTTAAAAAGTTAATTTTGAGGCAATATCTACCAATAAAAACTCAACAAGTGATGATTATTATCACCCGTTATATGAATAGATAGACAAACAATGCATTATTAGTTGACATTGCCGTTATGAATGAAGTAAATTAGTTTGAGATTAAACCTTTATAGTACTAAATTCAAATTAAGCAATTAATAATATATATATATAAATAAAGTATCATTACCAATAAATCAGTAAATTAGTTTGAGATTACACTCGTTATGTAAAAAATAAAGTTAGATAACAAAATAAAAAATACAGTTGAGTGGTTAAATCGTGAATAAAGACTTATTTAAACATAAGAAACTCCAAATTTCACGGGATATTCTCGTTTGGCAAGCCATGAACTAGTAATAAATATCGAAAGACGAAGCATCATAGATACAAGTACAACAGAAGAGGAGGAAAATGGAGAAATCTCAGATATGCTTAGCCTTCGGTGCCGTATTGTCCCTGTTATTGGCATCCACAACGGCGGCCGACGTCGTCGTACTAACCGAAGCAAACTTCAACAAGGAAGTTGGTCAAGACAGAGGAGCTCTCGTCGAGTTTTACGCTCCTTGGTATTCATTCTTCTATCTCGTCTTTTTTCTTTCTCATAGATCTCCGTTAATCGATCGTTAGATCTTACCTCCAGCAGTTAAAATGAAAATGTGTTTGATTTTCTCTCGTCGTTTTCCTTTTTGATGTTTTCTGGCTCTGAATTTGAATGACATTGAATCGAAAGTTGAAACATGATCGGTTTTCTCAAATCACAGGTGTGGACACTGTCAGAAGCTAGCTCCCGAGTATGAGAAGCTCGCGGAGAGTTTCAAGAAGGATAAATCCGTCTTGATCGGAAAGGTTAACGATTTATAATTACAGTATTACACGAATTTGGTTGTTATTAGTGTACCGATTCTCTATGAATTCTGAAAATTTTACTATGATTTAAGTTTTTCCTTCTATGTTTATTGACTGGAAAGGTTAGCTAGCAAATAGCAATTGCCAAAATTAATAATTACACAGGTTTTGTTGTTTGCATATGAATTATTATTGATCACTGATCGATGTATATCGGCTCGAATATGAATTGTGAAGATTATACTGTATTGAAAGATTGTCTTGGTATTTTCTATTGGTCTTATTGGATTCTTTTTCCCTTTTTGTTGATGTGGTAATGGTATAGGTGGACTGTGATGAGCATAAGAGTATTTGCAGCAAATATGGTGTTCAAGGCTACCCAACTATTCAATGGTTTCCCAAAGGCTCTTTAGAACCTAAAAAGTGAGTGAGTCGAATTTAACTCATGGAAACAGAAATTGGAATGTTCTCATCTTGTTTTGTGTTTTGTAATTGGTGTCAACATTTTATTTAAAACATTGCTCTTAGTACACCAAAATGGTTTTCTCTAGGTATGAAGGACAACGCACTGCTGAGGCCCTTACTGAGTTTGTGAATACCGAAGGAGGTACGGTATATGTGACATTTTGCTTTTCGGAAGTTCCTTTTTGTGGTTGCTTAATCTATGGAATTCTGTATTGATTTCATTATTATGTGTGTTTCTGAGGTGACTAGTTGTATCTACATTAATCCACAAAGGCAAAAACCGACCAGGATTCTGCTAAGCTCGTGTATCATTTTACAGGGACCAAAATGAAGATAGCCACCGTACCATCCAGTGTTGTAGTGCTAAATGCTGATAATTTTGACGAGATTGTCCTTGATAAGACCAAAGACGTGTTGGTTGAGTTTTATGCTCCTTGGTAAGCATTTGGTTTATTCTCTGTTGGTTATAGTAATCTTTTGCAGAATATCGGAGTTTATGGGCTTGTTCTAGCAGCTGTTCCAGCTGCATCTTACATGTTTAAGAACCTCATGATGTAACAATATTTTCTGTTGATATTCTTTTGCTTCAATTTTTTCTACTTATATGTGTTCTGACTTTTTCTGCTAGGTGTGGACATTGTAAATACCTTGCTCCTGTAAGCATCTATATCTTTGCCTAAGGCTAATAGAGTATGCATGATTACTCCGGTACAAGTATCGATCTCCACTCTAACACTTTGTTTTTGTCTATGCAGACCTATGAAGAGGTAGCGACGGCATTTAAAAGGGAAGAAGATGTAATCATAGCTAATCTAGATGCTGAGAAATTCGGCAATATAGCCGAAAAGTAAGTGTAACTTTAGCCAATAAGTTGGGGTTTCCTTTATAGAGGGAGGGATATTGTTGGTGCACACGTTAAGGCCCTATGCATTACGAGTGCAGGTATGAAGTAACCGGGTATCCAACATTGAAATTCTTTCTGAAGGGCAACAAAACTGGTGAAGATTACAATGGTGAGAGAGATTTGGATGCTTTTGTTGCCGTCATCAATAAAAAGTGTGGCACCAATCGTGATGCAATGGGGCAGCTAACTTCAAAGGTTAGTAGCTCGTAGTATTCATTGTTGCATCATGTTTGTCATCACCAATTCATATGCGTGAGATTGGTTATTCTCCCCTTATCTTTGCACAGGCTGGTATTTTGTCAAGGTTGGATCCATTGGTCAAGGAGTTCGTGGCCGCTAGCGGCGATGAGAAGAAAGCAGCCTTTTCGAAGATCGAAGGGAAAGTCGAGAAGCTTAAGGGTTCCTCTTCGAGGTATCCAACTAGTCCAGCTGATTGAACCGGTGATTCGGAGGTTATACCGGTCCAGTTTGCTACTATTGTTATATGCTTACTGTTCTATTTTTCCGATTGTCAGATATGGAAAGATATACTTGAAAGCTGCTAAAAACTGCATGGAGAAAGGTGCTGATTACCCAAAGAAGGAAATTGAACGGCTGCAACGCATGCTTGACAAGGTAAGAGTTATTCTTGAAATCCAAGTAAATTTTAGTTTTGGTACTCATTTTAAATTGGTCCCTAAACTTTCAAAAATTTTAATCTCATCCCCAAATTAAGGCTCACATCTAAATTGGTCTTCAAACTTTTGAACATTAAAGTTTTATCCCCAAATTATCAGTATATGGTAATCATGACCAATATTAATAAAATAGTCATAAAATTTTTTAACTGCCATGTAAACGCGTAACCTAAACATATTGAGACATAATGACAAAGACATAGCATCCCAAAATCCTTCTTATAACATTAACAAGGTTGAACATGTTCATGTTAGGCACGTATCTATATCTGATAACCCCATTCGACTATTCGAGTCGAGTCGAATAAACATGGGACGTACTTGATGCCCACTTTTTTTGGGTGGTTAACAATTACATGCAAATCAACTTTACGAACCATCCTTTTTCCCACTATATGCTCTAACCATGTGGTTTTTCTTTGGCAGTCAATAAACGCAGCAAAAGCTGATGAATTCACTCTCAAGAAGAACATCCTATCAACGTTTGCATGAACTGGTTCGATGAGTTTTCGACTGCGTTTTTGACGATTGGTTTTCCGTCGATTGCCGGGAATTTTCTGGCCAGCAATTGGTGTAGGCCTTTGATTACATGCATGCAGTTCTTGTAAAGAACTTCCCTGTGAGAGCTAGGACAGTGATTTTGATTCGGCGTATC
This sequence comes from Hibiscus tridactylites, assembly GCA_958450335.1. Taxonomy (NCBI): domain Eukaryota; kingdom Viridiplantae; phylum Streptophyta; class Magnoliopsida; order Malvales; family Malvaceae; genus Hibiscus; species Hibiscus tridactylites. Next base: position 17,359,625 of record OY288273.1, on the reverse strand, counting down.
TTCGAATTTTTTTCTTTTTTTCTTTAGTTCGATTAAATAAACCTTTCACTGTGCTTGTAGAAAGAACAACGGCAAGGTCATGCAAGTATTTAGACAATTTGACACGCAGACCAGCTTCTTCCTTTTCTTTGATTCACAATTAATTTTAGATAGATCTTAGAAACAAAAATCTTCTATTTTTTTGGTACTCTTACTATGTCCCAACACTAAAAATTCAGTTTTAAATTTTAAACTTTAATCTCTAAACCCTACAAAATACATCATATTCATAATTCTCTAAACCCTAATTTTAACTTAAACATAAACTTTAAATTTATTTTTCTAGTGTGAGCATAAATAAAATAATAAAAAAACAAATAATTTTTATTTATTATTAGGGACATGTGCCATGGCCACAACAATATTAAAGAATAATATTTTAAGGTGCGATAATGGTAAAATTGTTCTTTATCTTCAACAAATAGATAATTTATTGTTGTTTCTCATAAATTTATAACTTTTTAAATGACTCCTCAAATAAATATTGTTAAATTCTGTCTCTAAATATATACATAAAATATAAGTTTACACAAAAATTTATAGTGGTTCGACTTCGCAACTAAGTCTGCATCCACTACCTTAGCTCCCCACTAAAAATTTTCCACAAATCCCTAAAATTTTTTCACAAATCCCTTAATTTATTTTCATTTTCAAGGATCAAAAGTAACATTTATAAACCTTAAAAGCTTATACCCCAAAGCTTTGAAACACTCTCTTTCGAGAAAAAATATTTAGCAAACAAAGAAAAAATCTCTCAAAAAATAATTTACACTCTTAAGCACTTACCCAAAATTCTAAAATTTGAGCAATATTGACAATCGGCTTACAAGTGTTTTCTACAAATAAAATGATAAAATTAAATACAAAATTATTTTCTATACAAAAAATGTTGTTGATTTTCTTGTTGTTCCATAGCTGCTTGAAGACCTCTTTTTATCTCTTTTAATAAGTTTAGGGTTGTTTAGAGTCGTTAGAAGTGAAAAATAAACTATAAATGCACTTATGCTACCGTCAACATCGGTACTCGACTTGGTGTATCGGTGCCAAAATTGCCGTCGCAAAATTTCAGGGCGTACCCATACTAACTAGACGTACTTGTATTCGACTTGACGTACCTGTACTGATAAGCGTAATTGTACCGACTGAGCGTATTTGTACTAAAATTCTTCACTGAAATTTTAAAAAACTTTGCGTATTATACCGAGACAAGAGTACCAGTACTAAAAATTATTTTTTGACCCTTTGGTATTTTAGAAGTATTTGATTAGGTAAAAAACACATAAAATTATTCAGAACCACTTTGAACACATTTTTCAAGTCAAAATGATCTTTGAATTATTCTTGCAATGTTTGAATAAGTCTAAAAATACTTTTTGTTAAATTATTACATCGAAACTATTATCTCAACATCATAATACATTTAACAAAATGTTATACTATATCAAATTTTAGAGGCCTTAAATTTTCAAAAATAAAAGAGCCTGTTTTTTTTCCTGGTTGAAGATTAATTGATATAATTTTTAAAATGTTAAAGGTTAAATTCTAAAATATAGACAAATAACAATAATTTTAATGGGTTAATGGTTAAATTTTTATTATGCCAATTTTATTAATTTTTAATGAAAAAGACTAACTTATTATTCTTTAAACCAAATGATCATTTTGCACATTTTCATAGTTGTTAAACTCAACAATAATTCTAGGACGCGAATTCCTGCGCCGTTTCAGTGAAAAGGAAATTCGCGTCCTGCAAAATGCGAATTCAACGAATTATTGCTGCCCCGCACGAGAAATTCAAGATGAAAATGAATTGAAACCAATATAAGATGTTTAGGTAGCAATATTTGTGATCGAATAACGGGTTATCGGGGTACCCGATTAAAATTTTTGAACTATAACAGTGTCGTATTGAAACATATCTTTAAGATGGTGTGGAGATACGAGCGTATATAATATCCTAAGATGTTTGAAAATGTCTTGGAAATGGGCAAGTAACAATGTTTTAGAAGGAAACATTATTGTATAGGCATGTTTAAATGCATTTTACGGTGTGTTTCGAACTTTTTTTTTGGTTTTTCCTAAGTTTGGAGACAAAGATGTGCAGCTTAATTTTACAGTGGTGCTAAAGTTCCGAGGAAGACGGTGTCCGAAAATGTGAGAAAATTGTGTTAAAAATGCTATCAAAGTAACATTTTTGAAGCAAAAAATGTGTCCATAGGCATGTTTTTTTTTTGAAATTTAAAGGGCCTCGTTAAAAACCCCCTCTAAACCTATGTAGGGGGAAAAAGAGTGCCCATAAGATTTATTAAATTACCAAATAATAGAAGTTCACAAATCAGAAAAGAGTACACAATGGTTGATCTAGTTAATTCGGGGGCCGGTCCTAAGAGGGCATTTCCTAATATCATGTCCAGTGTTCCCACATTTACTGCACCTCCTAGGTTGTCCGGTCTTTTCTCTTGGAACCATATCTTCGGCACAGTGAATCCTCGTTGATTTTGGCCGGCCTTTTTTCTTTCGTCGCAGGGAGGGATCTGGGCATATCTTTGGTTCGTTGCTGATTATACGACGGTCACGTGCATTTCCGATCGGAGGGAACTCGTTTCGGTAAACCTTGAAAACGGTTTCGAGCTTGTAGACAGGATCAATGAGTGTCGTTGCGTCAAAATGAACCGATGCACATGCTGCGAAAGCATGCGAACACGGGAACTTGAACGTCTGGAACTCCCCGCAATCGCACGTTCGTTTTTGCAAATCAACCACGTAGGTGTATTGCATTATTCCTTGTAGCGGTTCAGAAAATTGCGTGACCTCAAAGATGTGTTCCCGACGAGAGAAGCACAACGCACCCATCGAGTTAGCATGCGCAATGGACGCTTGGATTTTGTCGGCGAGATCTGGATTAAATATGCGGCCAGCTGCCATCCAGTTCATTGCTTGTTTGCCGAGGGTTGCGAAAAGGGTTGCCAATCGGTAATATGTTGCTTTGACAATGGACGTGATATGTAAATGGCGTGTTCCCTTAAGAGACGAATTGATCGCCTCAGCCAAGTTTGTTGTCATATGGCCGCATCGACGACCCCCGTCATAACATCGCAACCATTTCTCCTTCGGTATCTCCATAAGATAGTTATACCCGTGTGGATTCCTCAATTGCAACTCCTCCAGCAGCTCTTCCACTTGATTAACTCGGTGTGCGTTGCCTGTTGAATAAGACATGCAAAATAGTTAATTGGTAATAATATGAAATTGGTGAATGTAGAATAACAAAATGGAATGGTTGCATACCCATACAGAGAACCATTATACGTTCATCCTCGTTCTTGAACCTCTGATAGTAGTTTGCTGCTATATGCCGCAAACAATACCGGTGATGTATGTATGGGGGTTTCCATGAATCTCCCAAACGTTGAATTGCTCCCCAAATCCCTGCGCCTCTATATGAAATAATAGCTAGGCCATCTTCACGTGTACGCAAAACCCGGCGCATGACATACTTGCGGAGGTTGTAAAGGAAAAACTCCCAAGAAGGGATATTTTCCTTTTCAACAATCGCAAAAGCAACTGGGATATATTTTCTGTTGCCATCCTGGGCAACTGCAATTAGCAATATCTGCGTGTATCTGCCATATAAAAATGTATCGTCGATCTGGAGCATAGGTTTGCAGTGACGGAAAGCTTTTATGCATTGGGGGAACGTCCAGAAAAGGCGATGAAATTCGACCTCCCCTGGTACAACACGATCGTTGTAGTACTTCGGAATAGTCTCCAATTCCACAATTGTCCCTGGATTGTATTCCTGCATAACTTGAAGCCATGATCGCAGATCGTTGTATGATAGCTCCCATTTCCCGTACAGTGTTTCGATGGCTCGATATCTTGCATACCATGCCTTATCGTAATTGACGGTGTACTTGTAAATGGATTTGATGGCAGTTATACACACTGGCACAGATACACGTGGGTTTGCTTTCACGAGTGGAAGAATTGCATCGGAAAGCACGTGTACATCCAAGTTAGGATGGTCTTGGCTGAGGCTCCCAACGGAGCATGTATGAGGCCCTGTATATCTCGTTATTTTCCACAAGTTATTCAGCATTTTCAATTGCGACACACGAACCCTCCATTTACATCCGGCGGACTTGTGAGGACACTCTGCAATATATTTCCTGGCCTCGGTCTTCCAAACGGTGGATGTAACTGAGCGCTGAATGTTGTAATGCTTGATGGCAGCCTCCTCGAGCTTTTTTGTCCTGAAGACCATTCCAGCATGTAGCTCAGTCGAACCCACATTCCATTGGTTGAACTGGTCTAATTGTGGATGTTCTGGGAATTCAGTATCGAAGAAGCCATCCATATCCACTGTTGTGAAGTGCGAAGGTGGGTCGTAATATGTTGCGCAACTGGTTGGTCCATGCAGTTGCGTCGAACGAACATCACCGTCCTCATCATCCTCAGAAGAGTTTTCTGCGCTCTCCTCTGATTCCACCGGCTCGTCAATGTCAGATGGTTCAGAAGGAAATAGACCCATCTCGTCACCATCAGGCCCAACCTCTGTACGCGGCTCTTCATCAGAAAGTGCATCATCAAACTGGAAAAGTTCTGCGTCATCATAAACCTGTGCATGAACAGGTTCTGAAGTCATAACCGGATCGATAGTATCGACGGTTGAATGTCTCCCCGCTGAAAACATATCATCCACATTTCGGTAACTTGGGATGTATGTTGAGTAGCGCCCGGTAGAGAAAGCATCGAACGGGTTAAACTGTTCATTGTACGTTGAAGACGCCGTGTATGGAATGTGTGTTGAGTGGCGCCCCGTAGAGAAATCATCATAGTTTGGAACGTATGGACTGTATGACGACTCTTGGGTTGGTGGCAAGTTAAGGTCAAATTCGAACCTTGGAACGGAAGAACATCGTTGCCGCAAAGACGAAGACAATGAAGCTTCATCGGTTCTTGTTTGTAGAAGGTTGAAGTCACGTCGTAAACTCGATGTCGGACTAATAGCATTTGGATTGAACTCGAGATTTCCTCGTAACCAATTTGGTACCACATTTTGAGCACCAACGTGAACTTCAGCAAATGTTACAAATAGCTCCATGACCCATCCCATTGAGTACTAGATATGTGTATCTATCATCATTTCTACAGAACTGTCGTCTTCCACATCGAATATTGTGTAATACAGTGGCTCTATCGACGTTGGACATCGATACTTCAAAGACTGCAACTCCCTCCCCGAGCGATTGGGAACCTTCCTGGATATTAAGGTCCTAAGCGACTGGAACGTTGATCGTCTCGGAATGTTGATCGTAACAGTATTTTCAGATTGAAATATGATCCCAATGTATGAATCGGGGACCATCTAACCATCGTAGTATACTATAGCTTGAATTCGCGGTGCCATTTCTGAAAATCGATGAGCTTTGTGATTCTAAGTTTTGTTTGGGTGCATCTAGAAATTCTGCACACCCTCAATTATAAATAGAAATGTGCCTGGTAAAGCATTTTGTGCATACATTGAATTATTGGTGAATTTTGTAGCACCATAATGCAAATTGTCAGCCTAAAGCCCGGTTAAGCCTGGTAAAGCATTTGCAGAGCAATAATTTTACAATTCGCGTTTTGAAAAACGTGAATATTATTATTCGTACGGAATTCGCGTTTTGTACAACGCGAATTCTGTAGGAATCTATTGAATTCGCGTCCTACAAAACGCGAATTCAGTACGAATAATGATATTCTCATTTTCCAAAATGCGAATTCTAAAATTATTGCTGTGAAAATGCTTTACCAGGCTTTACCGGGCTTTGGGCTGACAATTGCATTATGGTGAATCCGCGTTTCTAACACGCAAATAGGTTCCTGCATGCCTACAACCACCTGTATAAATAGGTTGTATTTTTGCCTTAGCATCCCATCAAACTTATTACTTTCCTATCTTCACGAGATTTCTGCATTTCTACCTTTCTGAAAGAGAAAATAGCTCGATATTCAGCTACTGTATTTTTTCGTGGAACATACTTCTACACATCTTTTAGTGAAACGATCACAAGAAATGAATTATTTGAGTTGATCTCAAAACGAGTTAAAGAGTCGACCAGCGCAGAAATAAAGGCCTTGCAAGTGAAAGTACCAGTCAATGAGCCCGGCCCCGAGGAGCATTATATGCTCACACTGTCAGATAAGAAAGATATGCGAAAGATGTTTCGGGCATACAAACGTGCTAGGGGAACAAACATCGAGCTTAGCGTGAAATTTGATGACAGATCAAGATCTTCAACAAATGTGGTAGCTGTCCAAGACGAGAATGCGTTAGCTGGCGAAGACGAGAATGAGTTAGCTAGTCCAGACGAGAATGACGTGTTCTTAAAAATTTATCAGAGACGGCAGGAGAAAGAACAAATAATTGAGGAACTAAACTTAACGTCTGACATAAGTACCGACTACGATTAGTAATGTAATTTTGATTAAGTTATGTAAGTTATTTATCTTGCGTACTTGTATTTTGTGAACTCGGTGCTTTCGATGTAGTGCTTTCGATGTAAGTTTTTAAATATAAAAGTATCAATTAATAATTCCGAATATATAATACTTCAATTAAGAAAATATAAATTAACATTACTTATAAACAACTAATTTCGAAAAACAAAAAAAATATAACTACTGCCTATGTCCGCCGGTACCACAATCTGGTGGACGTCGAGTTCGATCCGGATTGCGTCGTCCACGTTGAACCGGAACCTGTTGAGGACCATGATCGGGCTCGTTGTCGTTGTCGTCTCCAGCAGTACCACTTGGTCCGACAGGCCCACCAGAAAAGAACAACGACTGTAGAGATGTGTGCTGAACGAACCCGGGGCCCGAAATATCATAAGGCCGAGCATGAAACGGGTAGGGGGCAGAAGCAGAGGGAACAGTGAAACTCGAAGATCCACCCATCATTCCCACAATAGGAGTGAAAAAGCCTTCCGTCGGACTCGGGGGCCTCGGCTGAATCATCAACTGGGTGGGGCCCTGGGGGCGAATCGGATCGGTAGCTCTGGAGGATGAAGCACCTGTTCCCCTTCGACGTTGCGATCAACCTACTCCGCTCGTACGATGAGTCCGGGGGCGGTTGCGCTGAACAGGCTCAAACACAGCTGCTTGTTCCTTCGGAGTGAGGAGATACGATTTCCCACTACCAAAGAACCATGCAAAGTAATCACTGCTCACCATAGGCTCATCAAACATCCGGTACTCATTCAGTGCCTGCCGCTGATGCATATCCTGCCACTGTGCAATCCACTGCACATGTTTCACCGACCAGTCCACCTACCACAAAACATCAACAAAATTATTGTTTATAAATTGTAAAGTAAGTATAAATCGATAACTATTAAATCAAATTTAATTATTATACCTCAAGTTTTCCTTGTCGGGTGATCCTATGTAAGTCGTCCAAATCAGGAGGATCTATCAGAATTGTTTGCAGACGACCGAACTGGCGTTGGACGCGATCGACCGGATGCCACTCAACTACAGCGTACCAGATGAGAGGTACCACGACCGTCCAAGCGGAAACCGTCTCAGGCTCAAAATTAGGCAGACAGTCGTTGATATCCGAATCAGAGTACAAGGTCCACAAAACTGTAAATTAAATATAGAAATAATTAAAAACAAGTAAACTAAACTAAATTCATATTAAACTTCAACTTAATATAAAAATTAAAATATTTACCCCATTTGCAGATTTCGTGTCAATATTTTGCCTAATAGAATGCATCATAGTCGGAATCCCAACATGACTTAGAGCATGGAACCACCTACATAACATCAAAATATAATTTTAATATTTAAAAAATATATATTAGGAAAATAACCAATTTATAAATAAAATTTAGTTAAGATTATTTTCCTTACCGCAAACATAGTGGATAGGAATAGTCAGCTGGCGCGGACAAATCAGGGCGTAAAAATGGCATTCTAAACCACGCCCAAGACTGAAGTAGCAAAAGACATCCTCCGATGTCGTGTCGATCAGCACTCGCAGCCTTGCACAACTCCCTATACAGAAATGCAAGTACTGCCGAACCCCAACTTAATTTACCAGCCTCTTCAAAATCCCGCAAGTGCCGCAACCACAACATGTGAACTTTGTTGCGAGTTTTGTCGGCCACCAAAATTCCCCCGAGGATCTGTAAGATATACGCCCGAGCATATGCCTAAAATATAAAGAAAAAAATATTAAAATATAATAATTTTATAATTTCATTACTACTAATAAAAAAATATTTTTTTTTACCTTCTTCACATCTTCATTGGCTCCAGCAGGCAAATTAGCGAATTGCGTACGCAACCACTTCAGAGTCACACATCCGCCCTGTAATTTTTCTGGCTTATCCCCTAACAAGTCCATACACAAGCCCTCCCAATCGTCACTGGCGGCACCAGTGATAGCCTCCCCATCTACAGGCAGGCCAAGAATATACGACACATCTTCTAATGTGATGGTCGCCTCACCACATGGTAAGTGAAAGGTATGTGTCTCTGGCCTCCACCTCTCCACAAGCGCGTTGATTAAATCAACGTCTAATTTCGCACCTCCTCCATTAATCTTCACCACATGCCCAAATCCGGCTTCGGCTATGTACTCGGCTAGACGAGGATCCGGGGGCACCCTCATCCGAGTGATATAAACCTCCAACGGACGTTCTACTTCATTCTACAAATAATTAAAGACACACACATATTAACAATCACATATTATGTCACAATTTTTTATAGTGTACAATAAAATACTAAACATATTCTAATTTTACTAATTTTTATTCTACAAGTCAATACCAAAGATATATTCGAATTTAACTAATTTTCTTAGTCTAAAAATAAATACTATTAACATATTCGAATTTAACTAATTTTCTTAGTCTAAAAATAAAATCTAAAAACATATTCGAATTTAACTAATTTTCTTAGTCTAAAAATAAATACTATCAACATATTCGAATTTAACTAATTTTCTTAGTCTAAAAATAAAATCTAAAGATATATTCGAATTTAACTACTTTTCTTAGTCTAAAAATAAATACTATTAACATATTCGAATTTAACTAATTTTCTTAGTCTAAAAATAAAATCTAAAAACATATTCGAATTTAACTAATTTTCTTAGTCTAAAAATAAATACTATTAATATTTGAATTTAACTAATTTTCTTAGTCTAAAAATAAAATCTAAAGACATATTCGAATTTAACTACTTTTCTTAGTCTAAAAATAAATACTATTAACATATTTGAATTTAACTAATTTTCTTACTCTAAAAATAAAATCTAAAGATATATTCGAATTAAACTAATTTTGTTACTCTAAATATAAAATCTAAAGACATATTCGATTTTAACTAACATTCTTAGTCTAAAAATAAATATTATTAACATATTCGAATTTAACTAATTTTCTTAGTCTAAAAATAATATCTAAAGACATATTCGAATTTAACTAACATTCTTAGTCTAAAAATAAATACTATTAACATATTCGAATTTAACTAATTTTCTTACTCTAAAAATATAATCTAAAGACATATTCGAATTTAACTAATTTTCTTAGTCTAAAAATAAATACTATTAACATATTCGAATTTAACTAATTTTCTTACTCTAAAAATAAATACTATTAACATATTCAAATCATGCCGGCAACACTAAATTAAATTTACATATTCGAATTAAAATAAAAAAACTTACATTATTTCGACGATAATTGCATACGTGGCCTACATCTAATCTCAGCAAACCCGCCATTATCACACTCGCTTCAAATATGGGGTAAACTCTCTCTAACAAATCTTCAAACCTCTTCAAAACCTTGGGAGAGAATGAAAATTCTCTCCCAACTTCACCGAATTTATAGACAAAACGCTCTCTGGAGGCAGTGAATTCAAACCGAATTCGCGTCCTGCAGAACGCGAATTCAATATAATAAATAGAATTCGCGTCCTGCAGAACGCGAATTCTATTTCCCCAACCGTCCGAATTTACTCCCAATTTACTACGATAATTTGGGGTAAAATCTCGTGGAATTCGCGTTTTGCAGGACGCGAATTCCCTTTTCACTGAAACGGCGCAGGAATTCGCGTCCTGCAGGACGCGAATCTTGAATTCGCTTTCCCAGGACGCGAATTCATCCTACATTGCATGAAAGGGGGTATTTTTTCCAATATCAAACTTTGGGGGTTATTTTTTCCAATAAATTCCCAAAAAGGAATATTTAGACCAATTTGCCAAATGATAGACTACACTACACACGGGTGTGCAAATTCTGGCGTTTTTTTTCTAGGGAAAATGATGAAAAAATGGGGTTTTTTTTTATAAAAAAATGAGAAGGGATCGACATAGGCCTCATTAAAAACCCTCCTAACCTAATGAGGGAAAAGAGTACCTATGTACGATCCGAACAAACCACGACAACGAAAGAAACAATACAACTTAAGGACAATCGTCCCTCAAGAGATCAAAAACCTCAAGCATAGCGTTATTAAAAACATATGCCTCAAAGCTAGACCGGTCCGCCAATTTCGCCATCGCGTCCGCCACGCTATTAGCATCACAAAAAACGTGTCTAAACTCCACCCTACCATGGAGCAAAACAAGACTCCGAATAGAATCAATCAAAGAAGTAGACCTCGAGCAATGCGATATATCGGATAACGTATGAAAAACATCCAAATTATCCATATCCACCACAATACTCACCCCATCAATCCCCAAAGCACACTTGAGACCCTCAAACACTGCCCAAAGCTCAGCATCAAACACCGAACACTTGCCAATAAATTTTGTAAAACCCGTAATCCAATTACCTTGAAAATCTCGGACAACCCCTCCACACGATGCAGCTCCATCCGAACCATTCCTCGCGCCGTCCACATTGAGCTTCACAAACCCCCTTCGTGGCGGACACCAACCACGCCCCCTTACCTGCTGCTGCACTCCGCTATTCTGTGATGTGTGCACGCAGGTCTGCTGCGCACGCTGCGCCCCATCAGCCAAGCTCCTGCTGCGTTCAATAACCCCTGCACCATAAGAAATGCCGCCCCAAACAACTTTTCATTGCGAGTACGCCACAAGATCCATAAGACGCTCCCAAACAGCACTCCCCAATCAGCTGTGTCCCTCGCGAAGCTAGCACCCGGCAGCAAATTCAGCTTCAGCCACTCCTTTAAAGGCAGCTCCAAGAAATTTCTCAAACAATTCGATTTTATCAAAATTGCCCACGTTGAAACAGCCGTAGGACATCGGTGAAGGATGTGATCAATGTCCTCGCAAGCCGCCCCACAAATCTCACATGAAGCCGAATCCGATAGATGGTGTCGGGTCCTTTCATCATTTGTAAGGATACGACCCTTCCCAAACAGCCAAAGAAACGCCTTTATGCGCGGTAACCCTTTGAACGCGCGTATCGCCTTCCATAACCCATCCTCTGCCTCGACAGCATACTGTGCTCGCACTTCGTAAGCAGACCGGACAGTGAAATGTCGTGTGCTGCTCCACCTCCACCCGGCCAATCGGGGCCATTCGCGGCTGTAGGTGGCCTAACCGCAGCTATGTGCTCGAGCACATACACAGGTAAGTCAGCACGGATATCCTCCCACGCCCAATTCCCTCCACCATCAACCATATCCTTAACCGGTGTAGGGGCCAAATCCGTTATTTGTCGCGTGCAATGAGAACGAAAAGGACCAATATCCGCTAACCAATTATCGTTCCAAAAATCTACCGTCGCACCATCCCCAATATTCCATACAATTCCTTTCCGAACATCATCCCATACCGCACATACCCCTCTCCAAAGAACCGAGCAATTGTTCCTAAGGATAGTGGTCGGAATACGGTCGAAACATTTATATTTCTCCCGCAAAAAACGTACCCAAAGCTGGTCCGGTTTCGCCACAATATTATAAGCCACCTTTATAAGGAAAGCGTCATTCTGTTGGTCCAACCATTTAAACCCAAGACCACCCTTAGCAATAGGCGAAGCCACCTCCTCCCATTTAGCAAGATGGATCGCCCGTTTCAACGTCGAATTACCCCAAATAAATGCACGTATGATTCCCTCAATTTTATCGCATACCCCCTTAGGAATCTTAGTCGTCTGCATGCAATATGAGGGAATCGCCGAGAGCACTGATTTCGCCAAAACGATTCACCCAGCAAACGATAAATATCTCGCCTTCCACCCATTTAAACGATCCTTGACCTTCTCGATCAAAAAGCCATATGTTTCATTTGTAACCCGCTGATGCAACGTAGGCACCCCTAAGTATCTCCCCAAATCATGAACTTCCAGAAAACCACACACCCTGCAAATCGAACTGCGGAGCGAGCTCTAAACATTCTTGGAAAAGAAAACATTCGTCTTTGCCACACTCACTTTCATTCCAGAAGCACTACAGAACTCGACTAACACTGCATGAATTACCCCAATCTGCTCAATCGAAGCTTCCGCAAACAAAACCATATCATCTGCAAACATGAGGTGAGAAATAGTCGGGCATTGTCTCGACACCCGAAAACCCTTCCATACCCCCTGTGATATCCTTTGCTCAATAAGCTGGCCAAGACGCTCCATACACAGAACAAAAAGATACGGCGATAATGGGTCTCCTTGCCTGATTCCTCTAGTCGGTCGAAACTGCTCCGTCTGCGCCTCGTTCCATAAAATACGTGTCGAAACAGAGGACACACATCGCATAATTAGCTCCCATATCTTCCTTGGTAGCCCAATATCACAAAGCGTATCCGCGATAAAGTTCCACTTGAGTCGTCATATGCCTTCTCTAGATCAATTTTAACCGCCATCCACCCTTTAGCACCTGTCTTGCGGCGCATAGAGTGAACCACCTCCTGGGCGATTATTATATTATCTGAAATAAGCCTTCCCGGAACGAAGCTCGTCTGATTATCCTTCACCCACTCTGGAATGAAAGGCTTAATTCTGTTCACAATCACTTTAGTTACAATTTTGTACAGGACCTGGTAGAGGCTGATAGGCCTAAACTGCGACATATTCTCATGCGACTTAACTTTCGAAATCAAAACTAACAACGTATCATTTAAACCATCCGGAAATGGGGCCCCTTCAAAGATATCATGCACCAAACGGCACACATCCGACCCAACAATATCCCAGTTTCGCTAATAGAATAACGCCTGAAACCCATCCCTACCAGGGGCTTTAAACGCATCCATCTAGAAGACCGCCCTGCGAACCTCATCTACGGAAACAAGATTATCAAATAAATCAATAGCAGAACTAGAAATGCCAGGAAATTTACCACGGATGGATAACTGGGACGCCTCCGTATTACCGCTAGTGAAAAGACTGCAATAAAACTCAACAGCATGCTTCTGAAGCTCAGCTTGAGAATCAAGCCACCGTCCATTACCATCTCTCAACCGAGTAATCAAATTCTGTTTCCTTCGGCTAATCGTGGAGGCATGAAAGTATTTGGTATTTCGATCGCCCTGCAAGAACCATCGACATCTCGACTTTTGGAACCAAAGGCTCTCCTCTTGCTCTAACACAATATCCAACTCAGCCCGAAGAGATTTCTCTAACTCCACCAACGGCTCCGAATAATGCCGCCTAAGAGCACGATCAATACCTCTTAGCCGTGCAAGCAGAATCCTCTTCCGCTTACCAATATGCCCAAACACCTCGACATTCCATTTTGTCACAGTATTCTGAAGTCGAGCAATATCATGAACAACCGAATCCATCGGACTCCAGCTACTCCTTAACAAGTTTGCAAACTCAGGATGGTCCTGCCAAGCTGCAATAAAGTGGAACAGTCTATCGTCATCAGCACCTGTATGAGTATCCCTATCAAGGATAAGCGGACAGTGATCGGACCCCAAACGGTCAAGGTGTAACACAAGACTATGCGGAAAAAGGTTCTGCCAAGCACCATTCACCAAACACCTATCAAGGCGTTTGAATAACCTCCCCCGTCTCCAAGTAAAGTCGTCACCTCTATAATCAACTTCAAAACAGACCTGCCGTAAAAACAAACTCCTGGAAAAGCGAGCTAACCCCAGATAACCCCGAACTGCTACCATAGCATTCCTCATCACGAAGAATGCAATTGAAATCCCCTCCTAGGACCCATGCCTGATCACCATTCGGGCGAAGACTGAGCAAATAATCCCACACTAGTCTTCTTGTTGCAGCCGTTGGAGAAGCATAAACAGCCGTAAAGAAGACCCATTTATTAACGGACTCATCAAAGAACTTCCCATGCACAAATTGGTTAGCCACCACTAATATCTCAACCTGAACATCCCCACGCCAAAGGGCCCAAACACCCCCACTAAAACCACGACATTCCACACGAAAAGAATTCTCAAAACCCAGCCTGCGAATAACTCTATCCGCCTGAACATTACTAATTCTTGGCTCAACAAGACAAACAATCCGCGGATCATTCTTCCGCACAAAATTACGAAAATGACGGCGAAATTCCAGGCTCGCCGCACCCTGAACGTTCCAAAACATTAACTTAATCATTAAAAAAATTACAAGGATAGGAAAGGACCTTAGCATGACGGGCCAACGTTCTCATTGCCAACCCCCTCAACCGCCACCGCGCTCACTCCCGCTCCTACAACCAAGCTCGGATTCGCGGCTGTCGACTCCAAAGGAATCGCGGGAGTAGTGGGCTCACCTCGTGCCGCTCCTGTTGTATTCAAAACAGTATGATCATGCAAGTCCTGGAGCTTACCCGAAAAAGATTGAACCCAGTCCGCCAAAATCGGCTTTGCCGGTGTACGTGTCGCATTACCCCGCTTCGCCTGCTTAGAAGACTTTTTAAGCGTAGCCTTGATCGGTAAAAGGCTCTTCCCTCATGTAGCATCCTTCCGCTCACCACTTCCCCCTCCCTTAGTCGAATCACCATCCGCGATAACGACCGCTCTATGAGTTCCGGTGGCAATGCTCGGCTTGTATGCTTGAACTTGCACTTCCACGTTAGGTTTCATCGAGACCACATGAGTACCTTCACACTGTTTCGCTTTCAAATTCGAAAGGTCCGCTAACGGACTTCGCCCCACATTAGACGGCGCACCATTCTTCCTCGTACCGGCCTTACCACTCCCCGCAGCTTGCTCATGCGCTGCAATCTCCAATCCCTTGCCATGGAGCCGTTGCACCCTCAAATCTTTATCCCTCACACCTTGAGCTCCCCCTCCGTCCTCTTGCTGCACCTCCCGCACCTCCTGCAGCACACCCCCTGCACATCCGCACCAGCTTCCTTTGCGCTAACATCCGCACCCAGTACACCAAACCTCGAGCCCCTAGTTCCATGCGTACTGTCCGCATGTTTCTGTTGCTCCCCCGCCTTTCGTGGCTTTCTCCTCTTTGCATCAACCACCATCCACGGCCCATACATATTATCCGACGTTACTTCCGGTTCCAACGACCCCTCGCTCGGTTGCTCAACAACCATCCCTCCCTTGTCCGATTCAGCATTACCATTCATTCCACAACCATCCGACAAGTGTCCATATACACCACATTTGAAGCAAATAATATGCAACCCTTCATACTCTAACTTTTGCGTGAAGCCATCAATGCCAATACACGGTAACAACGGCTTATTAAGGTCCACCAACACTGCAAGTTTCGTAAACTTACCCCTCTCGGCTGCCGTTGTATTATAGCCGATGCGCACAACAGTCCCTATAATGCTTCCAATGAGCTTAAGTAACGCCTTGGTGTAGTACCGGTATGGAAGACCCGGTAGGCGTATCCAAACCATAACTTGCGAAGGATGTTTCTGAGATGTCGAAAAGGAACGCGACCACGGCTGCACAGTCAGATAGCTGTCGTATATCGTCCAAGGACCCGCCGATAACACCCTCGTATAATCCTCCACCAAGTCAAAATTCACAAGGAAATAATTGTTGTCTAAATCCACGACTTGATAATTACCCGCTGGTGCCCATAGGCTAGGAATCCGAGAAACTAACGTCCGAAAACCAATGCTACGCCCAAGGAGGCGAACGACCACTGCCCGTTTCATACTATCATCGATCGAAGCATGTACCCTCTCGGAAAACCTAATTTTCGGATACGCTCCGCTGCGATCAATCGAAAAATCCGACTCCAGCACTTGTACCCCATATGTAGCCACCCCAGGCTTATGTCGCCCCCCACCGTCACTCGATCGCGACACCATGTCCGCATAGGACCCCTTGCGCAAATCCGATGAAACTGCCCCCATCTGCACGTCATCCGCAGCCACCCCTGGTGCCCTAGCATCCGTCAAACCTTCCCCCACAACGCACCCAGTATCCATATCATCCGACCCAGTCGTCTCCATAGGCACTGTTCGTTCAGCACACCTTCCTTCTAAACCTGACCGGTTTCCAAACCACCCGGTGGAGGCGGGGCCACCACCAAAGACAACCCTCCCCCCGGCGGCTGCCCCCCGGAGACCGTAAAACCCCCTAAACTAAGGTTGTCCCCATTAGATCTCTGTCCGTCCGATAAAATAGGAGCCGTCATTCTAAAAAGGAAAAAAAGATGGGGTTTTTATAAACTTTTGTACCATAAAAAGGTTTTGTTTATTTAAAAGGTTGATAAACCTGGAAAGCGACGTCCAGTAAACCTCAATTACGCTTCTTCTTCTTCAAATAATCAAACACTTTGCCTGCAACACAATCACCGTCACTTTAAATCCACTGTTTTTTTTCTAAGATTACAGAAATGAAGTACGTTCTGATTACTGGAGGAGTCGTTAGTGGACTTGGCAAGGGCGTCACAGCCAGCAGCATAGGCGTCGTCCTTCAAGCCTGTGGCCTTCGTGTCACTTCCATTAAAATTGGTTTTCTTCCTCTCTACAATACCTTTTTTTCCTTTAATTTTTCCAATCTTATTTTGGGTTTGGGGTTTTGTTTCTGGGTTTCGTTCTTCTCGACCAACAGGGATACATTTTGAGTGCATTTGTTTGGGGGAAGCTTTCTCCTTTTTCAGTGTTTATTATTGTTATTGCTTGCTCTTTGGTTCCTTAGCTTCTTAATTTTTTCTGGGTTTGTTTTAGATTTTAATTTGAGAACCCTCCTGATTATGCTTACATTTGGCTGTTCTTTAATCTTCATATTTGCAGATCCTTATCTGAACACGGATGCTGGAACCATGTCGCCTTTTGAACACGGGGAGGTTTTTGTTCTTGACGATGGTGGAGAGGTTTTACTATCCCCTTTCTTTTGTCTCTAGCGTTTAGTATTTTGTGCAATATAATATTAACTAATTTGGTTATGTTGATATTTGGTCTTTAAAAGGTTGATTTGGATTTGGGTAATTATGAGCGTTTCCTAGATGTTACCCTCACTAAAGACAACAACATTACTACTGGAAAGATATATCAGGTATTTCAGTTTTTTCAGGGTAGAATTAGATGCTAATGTGTTTGTTCAGTGTTCACTTGAGTTATATTAGTGGATGAAAATTAATAAACATGTTGTATTTTTCGTGCCAGTCCGTCCTTGATAAGGAACGGAAAGGTGATTATCTCGGAAAGACTGTTCAGGTGACTTTTCTTATTACCAATCACGTTGCTACTTTTGTATGCTTAAAGAAAGTAAGGGATAAGGATTAAGGATAAATTCATGTTCTTTTCACTTTTCTGTGGATCCTAGGTTGTCCCACACATCACAGATGCTATTAAGGATTGGATTGAGTCGGTTGCTCTCATTCCTGTAGATGGAAAAGAGGGTCCTGCAGATGTCTGTGTGATAGAATTGGGAGGCACTGTTGGTATGAACCATGCTTAAAACAAGACATTTGACGTGTCAGAACTCACTCTATTCTCTTTTTTTTCTTGCTTTTTTGGGGGGTTGAGAAATGATTGGTCCTTTTTTTTATTGGGGGTGGGGGGTTTCCCTTTAGGTGACATTGAATCAATGCCATTCATTGAGGCTTTGCGGCAGTTGTCCTTTTCAGTCGGTAAGCTAGTGTTTTCTGTTTATTGAGAAAGGTTAATAATACTCTGTAGCTTTGTTTGTTTGTCAATTTGTTTGTGAATCATTTTCTTCCAACTTGATTATTCAAATTGTCATGTGGTGCCCAGTTCTTATTTAGGTGATATGTATGTGTTGACCTTTCGGATCCACATGTAGAAACAGGCCAGAAAGTTGTGCCTATAGGATCCTGGATTAATAAGGAGTGTATCGGCCTAGATTCTTTTTTTTTCTTTGGAAATATAATTTAAGTATGTAGTGCTGCCAACTGTGCAACTTATGCAGTATTCAAATGTACCATGCTATGCTGATCAGGAGGTTAAATGCTTTGGACATGCATTGCAGATACAAGTTGGTCAATGAGAAATATTGGTTGTTCAGGTTTCTGAACAATTTGTAGCCATTCCCATCCTGTTAAACTCTATATCTGAAACATTTGATTATGCGTCTATAGCGTGGCACAAAGAGACTTCATATCAGTCTATTTAGTATCTTTGGATATGAATCTTCATGTGTTGTAATAAATTTTATTTTCTTCCTCAGGGCAAGATAATTTCTGCCTCATTCATGTCAGCCTAATACCTGTGCTGGGTGTAGTTGGAGAGCAAGTAATACACTATAATTATCCTTAGACATAATACATGAATTGCTAGTTCTTTTAGGTCATTGTTTGGATTTTATTTTTTAACTGGTGTCAGTTAAGTTCCTTATCGTGGTGAAAATAATTCTCCCCCCCCCCCTCTATGATGCAGAAAACTAAGCCTACACAACATAGTGTTCGAGAACTTAGGGCATTAGGCTTGACTCCTCATCTGCTTGCATGCCGCTCAGCTCAGGTACACTACCTTGCATGTACTTTCACGCCGTAGATGATTTTTAGAATTGTTTTGAAGAATTGCATCATTGCATTTTTTTCTTTCTGAAGTATTACTGCCTTGGCTCATTGTAGCACTTTTAGGCATTTTTATTTGTTTTTAAATGGGTTGGCATGAACCTAGTAATCATCGCTTTGGAGTGTGGCATTGTGTTGGCGCTCTACTTATGTAAATTTGCTTAGAACCTATTGCTGAACTTGTCATATATAACTTGGCATTATACCTGACATTCATATCATATGAATATTTTGTGTAAAATTGCATTTTTTCTGATTTAGCTTTTGGGTTTACTTGTGTTTTCTCTTTTTATCTTGCTGGATTGCTTTGTTTTCTTGATTTGACCTTGACCCAAACTGATGGTAAGTATACCCTTTTGGTTGGTGACTTACAGCCTTTATTGGATAATACAAAGGCGAAACTTTCACAATTTTGTCACGTTGAGGTAAATTTGTTTGCAAAATTCGGTTTGTATTCTTTTGATTTATATTTGTCATCTTGACTATCAATTGTGTGTTTTTTTTTCCTTGTGGTTCTCCACAGGCTGCCAACATCCTAAATATTCATGATGTTCCCAACATTTGGCATGTTCCTCTCTTACTTAGAGTATGTTCCATAACAGTTCTTCCATTTCTCTGGAACTTAAAAATTCCTAGTCTCGCATTCTTTTACATTTTTTAATGATGTTTCATATTGGCTATTGCTTCAGAACCAAAATGCCCATCAGTCAATTCTGAAACAGTTGAATTTGCTCAGGTTAGTTTTTGGTCAACATTTCCATCATCTCTTCCCCCCCTCCCCCGCCCCCTAGTTTTATTTTGTTATTATTGTTGGACAACTAAGTTTATTTTTTATGACTTAAACTCTCTGCTGCACAAAGAGGCTGGCCTAGGCAATCAATATTTTGTATGGAACTTCACTAGTTGATTGTTGGGTTTTTTTTCTATCTAGTGATTTTAGCTCTAGGCTAAAGGTTATATTTGTTACTGGTTGGCTTGTCAGACTGTTGCATTGAAAATTGTTTCCGTTAACTAACAAAATTCACCATTAAATTTGGATCAAGTACTAGTTGCAGGAAGTTTTGACCAGTTTTACTAAGTAGTTTTAAAGTATTTCAGCATTGCTGCGCCTCCAGATTTAGAAGCTTGGACCAGGAGGGCAGAAACTTTTGACAATCTCACTGATTCTGTTAGTACTCTTAATTTAGCTCTGATTGTCCAGTTTTAAATAGAAGAAATTCTGTCATTTGCGATACAAAAATCTATCATTGTGTGCAGGTGAGGATTGCAATGGTGGGAAAGTATGTTGGTCTGACAGACTCGTATCTATCTGTTGTGAAGGTGTAATACTAGTTTAATTTTATGACTTTTAGACATCCTTAATTTTACCTTTCCTTTGATAAAATTCCATTCTTCAATGGACACATTGTGTTATATAAAAAGGCCTTCTGGTATACTATTCTTGCTATTAAATTATCCATCTTTTCATCCTTTTAGACTATGGTGTGTGGTAACTGGTAAGGTTCTCATAAATAGTTATCCAAATGTTTCATTTGCTGGAGAGGCTAGCACCCGGAGGCCGGATCACTTCTTAACGTTCTTTACTCCATATCCTACATCTTCCTATTGTATAATCTATGATCATTTTGTTTAAAAGCCAAATTGTGAAAACTGGGTATTTTTAGTTAGTGGTGCCTGGTGTATAGTCGTATGTCTCCTAATTAGTTGCATGTTTTCTGGATACAGAAGTTTAGTGGCTTGCTGATTTACGTCTGGTGGTAATCACTGTTATTTTGTACTACCCCTCACTATAAATGTTTTCCTTTGCTCATAGGCACTTTTACATGCTTGTATTGCATGCTCTTTGAAGCCATCTATTGACTGGATTGCAGCTTCAGATCTTGAAGATTATACTGCCCAATTGGTACCGATCCCGTAGCACTTTTGCTAATTACATTCTTTTATTTCTTTGAAAATGATGGTCTAAACATTGTTCTATCACATCCAGGCACCAGAAGCTCATGCTGCTGCATGGAAGAGTTTAAGAGTAAGCCTTCTATAGTTGTACTTGTACCCATTGTTTAAAATACTCAACTTCCTGCACTGCCAGATTCATTACCAAACAATCCATCTTGGTTTAGCACTTTCCTGCAAGTTAGGCTAGAAATAGATTATTTATGTAGTCCTTAAGACTTGAGTTTCTGTGTTAAATTGGATCATTCATTACCAGTTTAATAGTTAATCCCTTTCTATTTAGGTCACTGGACTGTTTTGATGCAGCATAGCGTACTTTAAAGAGAATTGGAGATGAGCGGGTGTTGCGAAAATTGTTTTTTTTTCTTACAAACTATTATTTGCAGAATGCTGAATGTGTCCTAGTTCCTGGTGGATTTGGAGACCGTGGTGTGCGTGGAATGATATTGGCAGCAAAATATGCTAGAGAGAATAATGTTCCTTATCTTGGCATTTGCTTGGGCATGCAGATATCTGTCATCGAGTATGCCAGATCTGTAAGCGACTTTTCATTCAAATACATGATTTATATTTTCCAAATCACACATTAAAGCCTTTTGAGTTATTTGGTCCAGATTCTTGGTTTAGAAAAGGCAAACAGTCACGAGTTTGATGAGGATACACCTAATCCTGTCGTCATTTTTATGCCTGAAGTATATCCTCTTGCTCGTTGTACTTTTTGATACATCTTCCACATGCATACAGCGTTAGATTATTTTCTATTTTGTGTCAGGGATCCAGAACGCATATGGGAAGCACAATGAGACTAGGATCTCGAAGAACACTATTTCGGACTCCTGATTGTGTTACTTCAAAATTGTATGTTATTATATGTTGATTTGTTTAATTTAGAAAATTCTTCAAACTGTACGTCTGAAAAAGAAAAAAAAATCTTATTTCATTTGTCTCCCCTTTGTACAATGGGTGCTTTTTCCTTCTGACCTCTGGATGACAAGGTTTATTTAACGCCAAGTACTTTACAAGGGTACAATACTATGTCTTTTTAGATTGCATTGCTTGCTTCCCATGAAATTGTTAGTTTTTCTGCATTAATCAAGATGTTGGTCTGTAAAATAAGCCCTTTTTATGCACCAATCTGAAAGCCTGTTTTTTTTTTGTCTGGTGGGCGCTCCTGCTTCTAATAGTCTGTTTTGATTGCCATGCGTGATAATTATTTTTTATACCACTTGCTAGGTACTGCAATCCACATTATGTAGATGAACGACACCGGCATAGATATGAGGTTAGTCAAGTTGATTCAACTAGAAAGAAGAGAAAACTTGGATTTACTGGCATAACTTAATATTTTATGATATGATTTCTTCCCCGTATGTGACACTGTTGCAGGTAAACCCAGATGTCATCGGTGTTCTTGAAGAAGCTGGGCTAAAATTTGTCGGGAAGGATGAAACTGGGAAAAGGATGGAGGTGGGTTTACATGTTCATTTCCCCCTCTTGTTCTTTTGTTGTGTGTTTAGCCATCTGTTGAATTCAATGCCATTTTGATTTTTTCCTGGTAGCCCAGAAACAAATAAGTTCATTTCTTTTTCTTTTTTGTGTTTTGCAGGTTCTGGAGCTTCCAGGTCATCCATTTTATGTTGGTGTGCAGTTTCATCCAGAATTTAAATCACGGCCAGGGAAGCCCTCGGCTCTATTTTTAGGTACGTACTGTTCACATGCAAATCCAGAGCTCATGTGCAGGCCCCCCTCCCCAACCCCTGAACAGCCTTTGTGCATGTTTGAGTGCATAATTTGTCATTGATACCTTTGGAAAATGAAAATCATGTGAAAAAAGGCCATTGACTAGTATCCATGCAGAAGGTCATGGTCCCATACGGGACACTTAAATATTCATCAATATTTGACTGTATAAAATGGAGTAACTGTCATTTGTCTGGATTTCGATTGAACCATGTAAATTCATTTCGTCCTTCTAAATGGAGCTTCCTCGTGCTATACTGTTAAGAATACGAATGGATATAAAAGAAGTCCACATACTCGGCCATATAATTTCCATATTTTCTCATGAATTTGGGAATGTGAGATGATAATAACATTTATTCCTGTGCGATTTTAGGTCTTATATTATCCGCAAGAGGGAAATTGGAAGCATATCTTACAAGGCATCAAAACGGAAGTTGATTTCCGATTTAATATCAATACATCCGCATCAGTTTTACAAGGTAAACGTCCCGCTCAAAATTTTATTTGCGTAGGCTTAGTAACCTGCTTGGTTTAGGACATGATTTGACCTTGATAGTATCTGGCTCTATGGACTAGATTCTACGTCAGCATCCATGGCTGGTTTTGGTCAGCTGCAATTTCTACTATTCTTTGCTCATGTTTCTTTTGACTTTAATATAATTACATTATTTCATAACTCGAATAAACTTGTCATATTGGTCTAGTGACCCAACCGGTACTAGGGACGGGTATTTTCCTATACATATGCTAGTTGACACGGTCTAGCATCGGATAGTAGGATCAAATACAACTCACTTATTTTGCTTTGTTTTAACTGATACGGAAATCCTTACTTGAATGTAGGAGGAAATGATAGATTTGAGGTCTTATGACAAAGAAGTTCTTGAAGTGAGTCCTTATCGCAATAGAATTAAGGTCCAAGCTCTTGCGCGATGTGTTCTTATATGCCAATGATGTAGGGATATAACCTGATGATATTCAGACCAAATTTCCAATAGTTTGTTCCTGAAATATGTAGCTGTATGTTTGACCCTTGTAACATTTGCAAGTTTCTTTTATTGGATGGAACTCATGGATTAGGAGTGAGGAAAGACGCATCTTGCCACGTAATTTCCAGAGGAAAACGAAACTATGTTACTCGGACTCGGGAGTTTCGAATATTGGCATTGTTCAATGTTTATATTTTCATATATATATTCGGAAATTATACCTCGTCTATGCCTGAACGTGTCTAATATAAGTGTTAGACATGAATTTATTTCTTTTTTATATTTTTTTTTTAGTTTTGTAACATAGCTTTCAAATTTTTACAGTTTGTTCCGTTAACTGCTGATGGAGAAGCCATTGTATTAACCATGCACCAGATAGATCATATATTTAAATAGATCACCCTTTAGCTTTAATTCATCCTATCATAGACGTTTCGGACATTTTTTGGACCCAAAAATATGTTGCTATATAAATTAGAGAAATATCATTAAATTGTCAAATATATTAATTTAATTTTTTTGAATAGTTTAAGGTACAAGAGTAATATCTGTTTATATATATATATATATATATATATATATATATATATATATATTTTGACAATTACAGAAAAAACGATAAAATCTAAATTTTTTAGGATGAGCACCATTCTTTATTCCTGAGGCCAACCACTAAAAAAAATAGACCTTAAACGAGCACTCATGTTGCTTTGGACATTACGTCATAAATCCAAAGCAATCATTTAAACATGAAATAAATTTCATAAACAAATGCTGATTAATCTAAAGTGGCTCCATCTAATCATCAAATGTTTTGTGCACATGGGAGGGAATCAAAGGTGGGATGTCCTCTATAGTTAGTGGGAAGAGGGTGGAAATAAATAACAATATTTGGAATATTTGTCAAAGAGAAAAAAAAATAATGTTGTGTGTTTGGGTATAATATATAAAATAGTTTTTTATCATTGCTTTAGTTTAATTTATTTAGAACTAGTTTACAATTTTTAAATTGATTAATTTAAACTTTTATTAATTGTGAGCTAAAATTTTTAACTTTCAAAAAAGGACTAAAATTTTACCAATTTTATTAGTTGATCTATTGAGCACTACAAAATTTTTTCGCTCCTGCGTAGGGATGGGTATTTCACCCGACCGAGTCGGGTTTCCTTGTAAAAAAGTTGGGTCGAGTTGTGTTTAGATTTAAGTAAAAAAAAATCGACCCCATCCGACATGGGTCTAATAGTGTAATTTTTTTCTATGCTTCTAGTGGTATTTTGCAATAATGTCCCTCTTTATACTTTTTACAATTTGGTCTTTAAAATTGATTTTTTATAGATCTGATGTAATTCGAGTTTAAGGTAATTATTTTCGGGTCAAGTTCAAGTTGACCAAAAATTCAACTCGATCCATGCCCATCCCTACTCATATGGTGTAAGTAAAGTTAAATATGCATGAATGGTGAGAATGAGTTAAACTCTTAATTAAGTCCATAACATTTAAAAGTGGTGTATTCATATGTAATATAGTTGATGGTCTGACACTTGTATGATATTTGTGACAAAATCTTTAGATTACTTTGAAGAAAAGACCTAAATACAAACAATCACATTGAACAACAGTGGTGAGATCTCTATTCTTTTTAGTTTTGATTTATAATCCTAAAACACACTAAAGTCGACGCATCGTATCTAAATTGAAAATACTCAATAAAATTTGATATTTGGTTCTTCTGAAATATACGAAAAATTGTTGTAAAAATTAAGATATTTAATAAAAACAAATTCTTACATGTTTTGGATAACCTTGTTTATAGGTCATTATGCATGACTGAACTTGTAAAAGTCTAATTGAGGCGATGGATTTACGTGCATAAGAACTGAACTCATGCTTTTATGAGTATATTTTTTTTAGAATAGAAATCATGTGTTTTTTTTGCTCTATGTATGCTCTCACACTAAAAATTTAAATTTAAGGTTTAAGATTAATGTTTAAGGTTAAAGTTTATATATAGTGTTTAGAGAATTAATGGTAGAGTGTATTTTTTAAGGTTTATGGTTTAATATTTACAATTTAGGGTTAGAACTTAAAATTTAACTTTTTTTTATTATTGGGACATAAAAAAAACCCGAAAAGAAATAGATAATTTTTATCCCATTTCTCAGAGAATTCAAGGATGGTAAATGATTTAATTGATAACTTTTAAAATTAACTAAAATAAAAATACCTTAGCCATAAGAAAGTTATTTTTAGCTTATTTTAAATGCTCTCATTTACTGAGTATTCATATCGAATCGATTTTTGAATCTTGCTATAATGAAAAATTTTGTTAAATCCTAGAAGGTACATATATATAAACCACTAAAAGAGTAGAGTACAAATTCATAGAAGAAACGTAGAATTAAATTTGTGTTTTTATATAAAATTCTTTGCCTACAAAAGAGTAAAGAATTGGACGGCAAGACCAGTCCCGTGAGAAAAGGAAATGAAAATGCTGGTACACAACTCCTAGTCTCCAACCCTTATTTACGGTGGATTACTGCTTTCACCAATCTCATTTCTTTAACAAACTTGTATTTTATATATATATATTACGGGTTATACATAATGTAAAAACTTTTAAGTTTTATACATTTTTTAGATCCTTGGGTGAGAGAAGTATCTGAGATTAACTCTTACTTTATTTTCTCAAGTGATAATCTTTATATATTTTATTATTAATTTCAGTCATTCATTTCACCCAATCCAACGATTCAAAAAATGTGTAAATTTTGACACGTTTACTCTCTTTATATATAGGGGTTAAAATCCACTTACACATTGTACAACTATGAGTTCTACACGTTTTTTGGATCGTTCGATGGGTAAAATGAACGACTGAGATTAACTCATTTTTTTCAAATAGTAATCTTCACCTATATTATTGTTAATCTCAAACATTCATTTTACTCATCTATTCAGAAAAACGTGTAAAATTTAAAAATTTTACATTCATATATATTTATTGAATAGTATGTGTTATAATATATGTGCCATCAATCTCCCAACCACCCACCTTGTTATTTTGTCTTGAAAAAGAAGTAGCTGCAGAAGAAACAATAACAGATTAGGAAAGGGTCAAGCAGGAAGAAACCCAAAACTAGTTATTATGGAAGGCATTTCTGTAACTGTGTACAAGAGTTTGAAACACTACTGGAAGCGGAAAGGCTACGTCAAGCTCAACGGTTGTTCCACAGGCGCGCGGCGGAGCAAGGCGGTGAAGCTTGGTTCCACCCGGAGGAGGAGGAGGAGGATCAGGGTCAAGGCGAAGCTCAGAATTGTACCTTCACCCAAGAAGTTGTTTGTTTGGTTACGAGATGCCTACGTGAAAATGATGCAGGGGTTAGCCAATTCCAGGGTGGTTGTTAACACCGGCTACGGCGGAGCCATTGGTGATCGGAACGTTGCTACCTTCGGTAAGCGTCCGGTGAAAGAGTACGGCGGCAGAATGATTGCCGATATCTATAAATCATTGGCGATGGCGCAAGGTCAGCTGCTGCCTCGTGAAGCAGGGAATCTTAGCTCTGCAATTATTTGCCAACGGAGAAACATAATTGAGGGTATTTAATTTAATGATCTTGTTAATTTTTTTGCTTAGATTATGAAAATTATATTTAAAAATTTCTAAATTTTACCTATGTTAACAAGATTACTCTCGTATCCTAAAACAGATAACGACATAATGTGTTGTTCTTATTAGGTATGATTTGATTTTTTAAGTGATTTTTTTTCATTTTGTATTTATTTAGAGGAGAGGACAGAAGGATTTATTCTTATTGAATTACAACTCAAAATTTAAAAGAATGAATTGGATGTCAACACGAGTCTTTAATTGTCTACTCTAAATTATGTTGACAATTTTCATCATATTCTATAAAATATCATCCACGTCCAATAATAACATGTCTATATTAATTAAAAATTTAATCGATTAATTAAACATAAATTATGTTTTAAGCATGTTACATCGTGCTTGGAGTAAACCAAACAAGGATAATAAAATGAGGTTAAGTTTAGTTGAAAATCTCCTTTTAATTTGAAATATTAAAAATATATTTATATTATATTATAAAATTTAAATAACAGGTTTTATTAAATAGCGATAAATTGGAGTTGGTGGATAGCTAGACCTTTTAAGATCAAATAACTCCATCTTTAAATAAGCGGAATAAATTTTAGACCTTCCAACTTTATCAGTTTAGTCATTTTAACCTTGTACTGCAAAATTTGTCTCAAAAATATAAATTTGTTTCTATGTATATATACACATATCATAGCAAAACTTTAAGAATAAAATTGAACTCGACTAAACTCGATTCAACTCACCGCTGAGCACGGAGCTTCCTCAGCAGCCACTTCTTCCGCAGTTTGACATCCAGTGCCATAAAAGTTTTTGCTCTTATATCATCCTCCAGGAAGTCGCATGCATCTAATATAAGGTCTTCATCCATGTCTGGTAACGCCTGTACCGCTGTAATTACAGTCTCTATCGAAATGGGGTTTGAGTTCCCGTCATCCTTCTTCTCCATTAAAGACGAAACAGCACTTGCCATCTCTCGAAGCGCACTGGCCATACTGTCATCTCCGCTTCGCGGTTTCTTTGAATGTACAGAACTCGACTTGTTTTCTAGTTGACGTTTGTAGTTACTGTTAGACTCGGTTGTGTTTGAATCCAGACATGCTGGCTCCAGCAAGTCACCAATTTCATCTTCACTCGAAACAGATGTTACAGGAGACTGAGAACACTTAGCTGCCTGTAGTGGCAACTGTGGCATCGCTTCTTGAACCACGTTATCTGGCTCGGAAAATTGAAGGGCAAAGCAATCACTTTCATCGGGATACTGGGATTTGCAAATCAAACACAGATCTTTATAGTATGGCACCGGCCGGGTCATGAATTGCCGTGCGTCCTTATGCCCCTGCATGTGATTACATTAAAGCTTTTCAAATCCCATTACGCTGTAAAGGGCTTTTAATAGTATACCAAACAAATCGATAAACAAAATGAAACGACGACAACATCGTCATCCTCATAAAATCATTACCCTAAATTTCATTGGGAATACGACCCTCCAAATACTTTCATATCCGTATCTGAACATTCACACCCGAATATGTGTAACATAGCTCTAAAGAAGATGGTACACAGATTCTCTGTGGCTTCCAAGTAGGTTATGTAAGCTCCGGGTATAGTTAGTTATAAGATAACCGAACATCTTACATATATATATGGCCTAGATTATATGAGCATTGACTACAGTTCGAGTTTTACACATAAATACATACCTTGATGTAGTCTTGCCATACACTATCATCAGCAGTCACCATTTGTCGTTCATCGTCCCAAGCAAATCCATCCAATTGAAGAATATTCTTTATGACATTATATTGCCTTCTTAGAGTTTTAAGGCGATTCTTTAGTATGTCCATGTCATAGTTAGAACTGAACTTCGCATTAAATGAAGCAATCATCTGTGTCCATGCCTGCTTGCAGAATACACCATCAATCTGGTTCCCATTGCGCACTTGCTCAAGCATAAGATCAATGAAAAACCGGTCCATCGGCGGTTGCCAGTACATCCTATTACGACCATATGGTGGGTTTGTGGTCGCATTTGGCATACTCTCCGACGCGTCCATCACTTCTAGGGGCACAGTGACACAATCTTCAGCCAATGCAATTTCTTGAACAGCCTCAACGGTTCCCTCATTGCCACATCCCAGTCGAGCGGCTGATCCTTTTCCGTCCTCACCCAAGTGTGAACTGTGTGATGATGTCTCCGGCACAGTATAACCTGGTAACAAATTACACCACCAATATATGAAACCTCTGATACACCAAAAGTACGTTACCCGGGCTCTTTTTAACTAAAGTATCTGCGTTTAACACCTGTATCTGACACATATTCAGACATAAATACAGTATATTAATATCATCCTCCAAATACATGCAAAAAGCTAGAAACTAGAGCATATTTTTTTCTTGTGCGTATCCGACACTCACCTCGGTGTATCGATACAGAGCACCAGACAAAGAAACTAACCTATCTCCATATACAACACACAAAATATTAATAAACAAATGTAGAAAAGATCGACACATACCCGTATCTAAAACTCATCCCTAAGTTCGAAACTGAACTAAAAATTATTTACTCTCATTCCCAATTGAGTGCATGGACATATATTCATATCTGACACTCACCTCTAATTCGGAATAACAGACCACCAGATTAAGCATTAGTAGTACCAAGGATAGAATTATTACCCTTTTCCCCAGCTAAATTATCTCCATATATAACACACAGATCGTCATAGTATGGAAGAGTTTTCATTCTGTAAGGACGAACATCTGGGTTTACCTGTGAATATAAAGAAGTAAAACCCTAAAATGTACAATAAATTCTTCAAAAAAAAAAAAGAACAAAAAATCATTAAAAAAATTGAACCTTGGTATATTCATCCCAGATTTTACTCGGAGCGACCACCATTTGGCGAGTCGAATCCCAGTTAAAACCCTTCTGATTCAACAGATTCTTAACAGCTTTGTACACATTTCTCAGCGTTTTGTGCCGGTTCTTCAGCACATCCATTTCGTATTCGGAGTCGAATTTCTCGTTGAACGATGAATTCATGTTCATCCACGCCGTTCTGCTGAAAACGTGATCGTCGAATCTGTTGCCAATGTTGAGCTGTTCCAGCATTAGATGGATGAAATATCGGTCCATTTCGGGTGTCCATATCGTTCTTAAACGATCCGAACTGCCTTTGCCACGGGTACCCATTCTTGAACTATTGTAAAATCAAACGTAGATATGCGAGAATTATGAGTCGATATTAACACTTGGGTATGAACAGAATCGAATGAGAATTGGATTAGTTGAGTGGGAAAATGTATACCTTGGATTGGAATTGTGGAATGAGAATTGGGCAAGAATCCGGGGTTTCTTCAGGTTTAGCCGTTTAGGGATAAGACTTTCCAGGATAGGGCTGCGATTGCTTCGCGGCTGGAATAAGATTGTAACTAATTGCTGTATCCCAATTCTAGGGTTATCCCGATTCCCAAGGACAAGCAGGTTATTCTCTTCAATTTCTGGCTCCTTCTACGCAAAGACGTTTCGCTACTAAACTTTTAAGGGTAAAATACTGAAATCATCACTCAACTTTGGTCATCTGACTTATTATAGTCAATCAACTTTAAAAATATTTAATTTACTCATTAAATTTTATTTTTTGACCTATTTTGGTTACTTTGAATTATTTTATTAATATTTAGGTAAGATATGACATATTTTATTATTATTATTATTATTATTATATATAAAAAATAATTTAAAATAAAAATAAATAATATTTTTTATTAATAAATAAAAAAGTATTTTAAAATAAAAACCTTAATCCCAAACACTTCAAATATCTCAAATCTCAAACACCCAAATTCTAAAACTCCTTTACCGGTGTTACTCTCACCGGCGACCACCACTCCCTCTACCACCGACGACAACATCACCTGCCGCCGACAGTGCCAGATATACTTTTGCCCAATTTCCTTCTCTGTCATGTTGCCAGGATTATCCGCAACCACAAACAAAAAAATAAAAACTTTATCTGCAATCGTCCCTGACCTCTGACTAGCCAACACCATCTTCATATCCCAGACTTCCCTTTGGATCCCTCTTCTTCTCCACCAATCTCCTCAACTCATCCACGTTTCTAACATCTAAAGCAGTTTTCCCCTTCCCCTCCTCTCCAAACACTTTCTTTTCCAACTCCGATTCATCCTCGTACCATAAATTCAAAACAGTCGCTTTCACCAAAGGCGTAGCTGAAAAATTCTTGAACTTATCAGGCTCTTTAGAAAACATGTTAGTCTGATTGATGTCTTCAAGAGACAAAACCGGAGGCTTGGGCTTTGGCCTTTGGTTGTTTTCGAGTTTTTATCAGTTTTTGGAGCTTGAGAACTCTGGTTTTTGGTGTTTTTGGAGGTTTTAGGGAACTGAGATTGCGAAAATCGACATCGTTGAATCCCGAATACGGGAGAGAAGAATCTGTAACTAATCTGAGAGAGGAAGCAAATGATGCTATATCGGATTTCAAGAGCTCGACGTTTTGTGGGGTTTTCGAATTCGACATTTTTGCTTTTGCATTAGGCTTCAAGCAGGGAAAATAGCACGAATATGAAGATGTGCAGCCGTTTAGGGGTTAAAATAAGAGAAAAAACTTCGATACACATTGCCGGTGTAAATTAAAGTTTAGGATAGTCGGCGGTAGGTGATGTTGTCGTCGGCGGTAGAGGGAGTGGTGGCCGCCGGTGAGAGTGACACCGGTAAGAGGTTTGAGAATTTGGGTGTTTGGGATTTGGGATATTTGGGATTAGGGTTTTTATTTTAAATTACTTTTTTATTTATTAATAAAAAATATTATTTATTTTTATTTTAAATTATTTTTTATATATAATAATAATAAATGTCATGTCATACCTAAATATTAAAAAAATAATCCAAAGTGACCAAAATAGGTCAAAAAGTAAAGTTCAATGAGTAAATTGAGCATTTTTAAAGTTGAGTGACTAAAATAGGTCAAATAACCAAAGTTGAGTGATGATTTCAGTATTTTACCCAACTTTTAATTTATCGTTATTACGGATTTGATCGAGTACAGTCAAAAATTTTTGAGTTATTTGAATTTCAGTTCAAATTTAATTGTAAATATTTTTTGTGTTATCATACTATTTAATTTCAATTTAAACATTTTTTATAACCATATACAATACACATAAATTTCTTCATTTTCTTTCACACACACACACACACACACACATATATATATATATACAAGCAGAATTGAGAGGCTCGACTCAAACTTGAAAATTGATCTACTAATTATTAAAAATTTCGAGTTATTCAAGTTATTCGAATTTCGTTTTACAACTCAAACAATATTTGAAATTTTTTGAGTCGAATTTATGAAATTACGAGTCGAGTCAAATAATTTGATTTTTCTAATCGAATTTTGTGCACCCCTAATAATTATTTTAATTTTATAAAAAATTATAAAAATTAATAATATAAAAATTAAATTAATTTTTTTATTATTTTCTTTTTTTATAAAAAACATAAAACAATATTTTTAAATAAACCCTAAAGTTTCATTTCTTAAAAAAAAAACCATAAATCCCTAAATCAAGCATTAGCCCCGATTCAAATATTATGCATTTTGAAATTTTTTGAGGATTTTGGAAATTGGGAATGTAGGGTTAGGGATTTAAATTTTAGGCTTTTTATTTTTTTTAATTTTGGATTTTATAATTAAAATATTTTTCAAATAATTATACAATTTTAAATATTATTTTATTATAAATATATATTTAATAATTATTAAAATTATTTTTGATTTTAAGTAAAAAAAATTATAATTTCATACATAATTTTAATTTTTTTTACACATTTAAATATTTTTTAGATTTTTATTGATTTTTTAAATATTTTTGTATAATTATAAATATTTTCAGATTTTTTTTAAATATTTTTTGAATTTTAAATATATTACTTTATCATTTTAAATATTTTTAAATTTTTAAATGATTATTTACTATTTTGATGACGTGACACGTCCATAGTTGCCACGTGTCACCATCATAATAATTAATTTTGAGTTAACAGTCAACTATAATGGTCAATATTTTGGAAGAGCTAAATTCATCGCAATTTGAAATTTTGAGGGCTCAATTGAATAAATTTTTTTATAAGGGCTTAATTGGTGTTTTGGTTTTTGTTAGGGTCAATTTGTCCTTTAAGCCTAAAATTTAAAAGTACAAAAAGTCACAACTAAAGATAAAACATAAAATTATGTACTTATCATTGACATGAGATATTTGAGAACGAAACTTAGAAATTAGTGTAAAATATTTCGAGAATGGAATATTTTAATTTTTAACTAAAAAGCCTTAATAATCTAAAAGCAAGGCCGGTCCTGAGCTTTTAGTTTCCCAGGGCGAATATAAAAAAATGGGCCCCAAATTAGAAATTTAAATTGCGGTTGTGATCGTTTTTACAGTAATGTTAGGTTTTATTGTGGTTGCAGACATTATAGATGATATTTCGATCACTGCAAGTATCGCAGTTGTGACATCTCTTAATAACATACGCTATTGTAAACATAATCGTTGCAAGTATCGCGGTTTCAGATGGTATCGCTACCCATGGGCGAATGTAGCAAATTAGGATGCAAATGACTCCACTTGATTTGTTGGGGTATAAGGCTTTCAATGAGGTAATATAGAATTTTTCATAAGAAATATTAGATTTGACCCCACTTAATTTGTTGGGGCATAGTGTCACAATGCTTATTATAGTCATATAGAAATCTTCAATATCTCATACTTCACTCGTGACCCCACTATAAAAAAATCTTTGCTCCGCCACTACCACTATTATCATGTAACGGTCATTGTTGTGGTTGTATGGCGTTATTTAAATCTCAGTCTCTAATAATAAGTAACGAAAAAATTAATTTTAAGAGTAGGTACACAATAACAAGTATTGAAAATTTGGGCCTCTAATAACAAAAATTTAAAAAAAAATGAATTTTAAGAGTTTGCCCAAAATAACAAATATTAAAAAAATTGTGCCCTTAATAACAAGTATTAGAAAAGGTTGAATTTTAAGAGTAGAGCCCTAATAATAAAAGGGTAATTGTTCTATACACAAGCGCTTGTGGAAATTTTTTTACACAAGCGCTTTAGTTTTAGGGCTTAGGGACTTCATTTAGGGTTTAAAATTTAGGGGTATAAGTGTAGTAGTTTTGAATTTAGGGATTGTTGATAGAATTTTGGGTTTAGGGTTAAAATTTAGGGTTTTTAGGTTAAAACCTAAACCCTCACCCATATTACCCTAAAACCAAACTCTAACCCTAAACCCTAAATTCTAACCTTAATTCCTAAATTCTAAACATGAACCCTAAATTCTAAACCTTTAGACTAAAACCCCTAAACTCTAAACCCTAAACACTAACTCTAAACCCTATAATTGAGGCGCTTGTGGAAATAAAAACTTTCCACCACCAGTGTATAGGATATTAATCCATAATAAAATGGACTTTGGCTAGTTGACTTAGTCAAGGCGTATCGATACTCTCTTTGAGCGTATCGATACGGTCTGCAGAATAAGCTAAAATAGACTATTTTTAAATTGTAGTTTGTTTGTTCACCTTGCTTGTTGCTTCCATTGTCGTTGTTTCACATAGGATGTAATAAGTCATCCAGACAAGATAGTAAATAAAAGAAAGTTTTCTAGGGTCGTTAACCGAAGTGGAGCCTTAACGGGTTTCGCCTCGGTTTTCCCCGCGTGTGACCCACTCGGATCGGTCGGTCGCCCGGACCGGGACGAGGGGGGTTACAGTCAACGTTGGTCAAGGGGCTAATTTGCTGCAATGTGCGAACTGACGAGCCTTTGAACGGATTTTCGCGCGATGGGTGACATTGCTAATTTGGGTCGAATTCGGGGGCAAAATAACCTCTTTAGCCATTAAATTTATATCAATGAATTTACCCACCGATCCGATTTTGATGTGTCCCCACCTTTTCTCTTAAATTTAATAATTTTAATTTAATAAATTTAACTAACCAACCATATGATGACATGTGTCATCATCCGATTTTTTGATCAAAGTTTCATCATCTGATTGAGGGATTAAATTTATTGAATTAAATTAAAATTAAGATCAAATTAATAGAATATATTAGCAACGAAGGTTAAATGTGTACTTATTCAAATTACCGTTAATTGCAACGTCAACTTCTCAATTAGGTTCTAACAGAAAGGTAGCTCAACTGATATTATTAAGATAGTTAAATAAACTAATTGATAGAATTAATAGATCGGTTGTCATATTAGAAATTAACCCTTAATTAAATGACTATAGATAGTTTACCCAATTTAAATTTTTAAGTAGATTCAGATATTCATAGTAATGCTCGAGTTTAATGTGATAGTATACGACAATAGATTCCAAAGCTAATCACGAAAGTTTTTGAATTCTATTTAGGCTTAATATACTCCCTAAGCCTTGCATGTTTTCCCAACATGTTCCTGACGTTTATTTTGATCACTTTTATTTTTTAAATTTTTTGCCGTTATCTCTAAAAATTTGACACCGTCAAAATGATTTTTTTTGACCAATTATATTACGCCACATCAAATTAAACTCGAGCATTACTATGAATATCTGAATCTACTTAAAACTTTAGGGGAAGAAAAAAAAAGGGCTGAAAGTCATTTTTTAGGCCATCTAATCATAATCACCCCTCCAAGTACATACATATATTTAATGACAAATCTTAATCCTCCCAAACATACCAATTTCCATGGCTAAGTTGTTTTTGCTCTGTTTTCTTGCCCCTTTTTTTTCGCTTTGCATTAACAAGTCATGCACCCACATTGTTGGGGACACTTCTAACTCAGACATAAGCACTGATATTAGGGATGGGCACGGGTCGGGTCGGGTCGGGTTTTTGGCCCACCCGAACCCGACCCGAAAATAAGTATCTTAAAACCGAACCCGACCCGACCCGATCTATTTTTTAAAAAAACCCGACCCGACCCGAAAATAAATATGCTAAACCCGACCCCGACCCGACCCGACCCGACATATAGAAAAAAAATTAATTTTAGGGACCTAATTGTAAAAAAATAATTTTAAGAGGCATATTTATAAAAAATAATAAATTTAAGGACTAAAATGTAAATAAAAATTAATTTTAAGGACCTAATTATAAAAGAAATATTTAAAGAGGGTGTATTATTATAAATATCCCTAAAAAATAGGGGAAAATTACACTATTAGTCCCGGGTCGGGTCGGGTCGGATTTTTTCACCCTAAAACCCGACCCGACCCGAACCCGATTTTTTCATAAAAATACCCGACCCGATTGGGCCGGGTCGGGTCGGAACCCGTCGGGTCCGGGTGAAATGCCCATCCCTAACTGATATTGATTTTTAGAAGAAGAAGCTCGAGAGCAAAAGGGAATGGAAAATTGGGGGAAAAGACGATGGGTACTTTAAATTAATAAATATTTTAATATATTTATTTTATTTTAAAATTTAAAAATAAATAAGAAAAATGACGTGACACGTTCTGACTGGTCAAAATAGATTTTTTTAACGATAGGGACAATATGGGTAACGGCAAAAATGTTAGGGGGCAAAATAGTCAAAATGAATTTTAAGGGACAAGTTAAGAAAACATGTAAAGTTTAGGGGGAAGTATATTAAGCCTTCTATTTATGAAACTTTATCCGATATATTATTATTCATAGTAAATGAGATGAGACATATCACGAGCTACTCAAGTTTAACTCGACCAAAGCTCAATTAAAATCGACTTGAGTTTGAACTCGGTTCATGTTCATGTTACTCTTTTAAGATTTTTTTTTGTTTTGAATTACCAAATTAATATTAAATGTTTAATATATTCAATAATTTTTATTTTTCAGTACTCGTAACAGTTTGTTAGATAATTATAGTAAATAATAATAACAACAAGTATTTAAAAGTAGTGAAATAGTGATAAAATTTTAGATTGTAAATATAACATACTAAAAAAATTTAGATGAAATATATCTTATAAAAAATAAAAAAACAATAATATTAACTCCAACTATTTAAATATATGTAACACCATTTAAATATTAAACTGCTATGAAATAAAAATATTTCATTAATTTGCACTCCAAATAATTAGTTATACAGTAAAAAGTGCAACAAATGATTTGCATGAAGAAAATTCATTCTTTCAAGGATACATTTTCCAAATTGAGTTAGAATTGATAAATACCTAAAGAACTAACGAAAATTAACGACATTCCCACAATTTTAACTAAACATAATGGAATAGGATTCCAAAAAATATATTATCCATGATAATAATTAATCTTTTATGTCAATCAAACTCTCTAATTATTATCTCTATAAAAGAATTTTTTCTTATTTCTTAAAGTATAAAGAAATTACTTAAAAAATACTTAACAAACCTCTATTAGGAGAAATAGAGAATATCGATAGTCTATCAAAATAATAAGAATTAATTGTATAACATGTCTTTAAATTATGACATTCGTTTTAATTGATCCTTAAACTTTTAAATATTTTAATTTTATTATGTTTATGATAATTTTTTCTCAAATAAATAAAATCTACAAAAATACATTTTAAAATGAATTTAATTATAAAAACATGGTCGACTTACTATATTTAAAGTTCTACAAGTTTTTTTTTTGTAATCAATCCAGTTACCAATTAGTTTATATTGACTATTGCATGTAATTTTTTTTTGAAGTATGCATAAAAGTTCATTACGAGATAACCCAGTCTTTTTGGTATATGTTGCAATGAATGGTGTTTCCTAGTAGCTAAGGACAGAGAGTAACTTAGAGGTGGCTAGAGGGTAATCACCCTTAAAAATTTGAAATTTCAATATAATTTAGAATTTTTAGAAATTCGTTATGCATTTTCTATTGAAAATATGTTTTCGCCCCCTAAAAATTTTATAAGTCGTCTCCCCCTAGAATTTTATAGGCTCGTCCCCTAACATAAAGTTTTACATCTGTCTCTGGCTAAGGATACTCATATTGTCTCATCTTGTATGAGTTCGAATCTCGATATGAAAATATAATATCTCTATTTAATCAAATAAAATAAAATAAATTATAATAGCAATTCGAAATAATAAAATGTCCATTCATTCCTTATTATATATCATGCAGTAGGCTGATCATTACATATGTAGCAATAACCAACGGAAAAACAAGACGACTTACCAAAAGGAACACAACAACATAGGATAATGACAAAAAAAAAAGCGAGAGACAACAACCACACAAGTGGAAGTTAATTTGGAAGGATTTTATGCAAATGAAGCCTTTTTAGTAAGGTCTTCGACCAACTATATTTCCTGCCGGAGCATAGCTGCAAATAATGAAAGTTCCGCCGCTGTTGCACCTCACTTTAGCACAACCGAGGCGAATTGAGTCGCGCCAGACGACTTGAGTGTAATGCCCACATTGCTTGCCCGGTGCACAAGTGTTGGAGCCGTAATTGTAGTCGGCCCTCTCATTAACCCACATTCTCACGGCGTCGGTGCCCGAGAGGTCGGCACTACCCCATGCTATGTTCTCACCGTATTGTCCACCAGAGTGCACAAGGCGGCAATCGCCGATACGTTGATTAGCATAGTTCTGTGCATAGGCGGCTACGGTGTTATCCCATGTCATGGGGCCGACATTGACAGCGGCTCGAGCCGCATTGTGAGCGTTGAGGTAGTCTTGTGGTGAGTTTTGGGCATGGGAGGGAAGGGTCAAGGCTAAGGCCAAGAGGCAAGCAAGAGCTAAGGAAGACAACTTTGAAAACATCATTTTAGTAAGAACAATTGCAATGGAAATATGTTTATCAAATTCAAGTATGGGGTGGATTTTATGTGCCTTTGAGGTATGTATTTATAGACCATTACCATTAGTTTGGCAATTGAATGTTCAAACTATATGATTACTTTTCAAGAATTGTTTTATGAATTTTCCATGGAATAAAACCGATGAATTTTAGAGTTGTAGCTTTCAAGTAATTCACGTTTTAAGACGTCTTCGGATAAGAAATTTGAATAAAATTTTAAATATGATACACTAAAAATTTAAAATTATTCAGCCAAATACACCCTAAGAAACCCATTATTTTTTTTATACAAGAACTGAGAAACTAATTATATTATTTGATGGATTATTTCACACACTAGCAGTGATAAAATACTCCACGAACATATTTAATTTTACCTTTTAAAAATTAAAATTTCTAATCCTAAACCTTAAAACATACTCAAAACTTTAAATTTTAACCATAAATCCTAAATTAAAACATGAAATACTTTCTCTATATTGGTTGCCTCTCTATTCATTTTAGTTCCATTTGCGGATTCAATTTTTTTTTATAGTTTTTGACAGTGTAGGAATAAGAAAAAAAGAGAGTTACCCTAAACCATTTTAATTATATATTATATACCACTAAAATATCCCGAACACGATGTTTATTAATTGGTCGAAGTCTTTACCACGAAAACACGTGTGATTCATGCATGCATGTTTTTTTCATTGAACCACATTGCCAACAGGATGGACAGGAGGATGCTTCGTAATCGAAATCAAACACTATTACGAAATAATAATAATAATAATAATAATAATAATAATAAATTGAGAAAATAGGAACCTTAATACAAGGTATCGAGAATGAGATATTCTCAGTTACTTGGTCTAATTAAATTGGTTTGATTATGACAACAACATAGTGATGTCATTCCTTTAGAAAAGTAAATATTGTGCCACGAATAGAAATTATATGTATATTTTTTTCTTCGTTTCAACACTAAAAATATAGTTTAAGATTTAGGGTTAAAATTTAAAGTTAGTGTTTATAATTTATAATTTAAAATTTAGAGTGTATAATTTAATTTTTAAAATTTTAAAATTTAAAATTAAAATAAAAATGTAAGATATAATTTTTTGATAATGAGACATAAAAAAATAAAGGATTTTTATTCATGCAACGCTTCTAAAGGATGTCATCCCGCTGATTGAGCAAACTTTTTTTAAGTTAAATCTTCTAAAAATCAACTTTATCCAAACTGTTTTTATTTTATTTGTTAAAAATGCATTGAATTCATCTCCTTGATGTAATTTGTTCCTCATTTAATAACATATTTTAAAATAAAACATATAGATTTTCTATACATATTAGCAATAAAAAATTACACAACTCTGTTAACTTCAAAAAATCTAAAATATTATGGTGAATTAAGTAGGCTTTGGAAAAAAGTTAGCCGCCCTAGCCTCAAAAACTTCAACCTATTTTTTTTCTCAATATCATTCTTAGCACCGCAACTTTTTTTGTGTGTGTTTTAGGGCTAGTTTAATGTTGCTTTTGAAAAGTGATTTTTAAAGTTGTTGTTAGAAAGAGATTTTGAAAAGAAATTTTAAAAAATTGGTTGTAAGATTTTAGTGTTTAGCATTGTTGTCAAAAAGTGATTTTAAGAAGATAAATAACTATTTTAGACATGACATATTTACAGTGATGACCGTTGAAAATATTAAATAAGGGTAAAATTGTCTTTAGCTTTCCAATCGAGATTATCCACCGCCCAAAGCTGAAATTTATAGCTTTTTGATTTTAGCTTCCAATTAGCGTTTCAAACCAGCTTCTATCCTATTTTATTGTTGTTTAGCATTGAATTTCAGTTGCAAACCAACATTTTACTCAAAATCAGATTTAAACCTTATTCCTAAACGAGGCCTTAGTATTAGTTGTCAACAAGCAGGTATATTAATTTCTTGTTTTTTATATTTTTAATAAAAATTTATATCTTTTTGGCACACTTTTTTCTTTGTTTCTGTGGCATGTTTTTTTTGTGGTTTCGTTTCATCTATCGTTTTGGCATAATTTCAGTATACCTTAGTGGTCATTGATACTCATACAGAGATCTTCACAGTTAGGGGTGAGCGTTCGATCGAATCAACTCAAAAAATTCGAGTTATTCGAGTTGGCACGTTCTTCTTTACAACTCAAACTTTATTTGAAATTTTTTTCGATTCGAGTTGAATTTTCGAGATCCTATACAAATTTAGTTGTAATTATTTATCATGTTATAGTACAATTTGGTCCATATTTAAAGGACTTTCTCTAATCATATAAGATATGCATATATATTTTTTCATATTAATTTTTCATATGTGGCATATATTTCTTCATATTTTTTATACTAGTATACATATACCAGGAAAAATTAGGGGACTCAACCCGGACTTAAAAAATCAATTCACTAATTACTGAAAATTTTGAATTATTCGAATTTCTATTTTAAAACTTAAACTTTATTTGAAATATTTTCGAGTCGAGTTTATGAAATTTCGAGTCGAGTCAAGACGAGTCGAGTTTTTTCGCCTCGAGTCGATTCGGAAATTTTGGTTTTTTCGATTCAAGTCGATTTTTGATCACCCCTATTCACAATACTAGTTTCTAATTATGATTCTGTCGGTGATCATAAAAAGAAAGATCCCCACTCGGTTGATGGTTGTTTGTCGATGTAATCAGTCATGGGTAGCGGAGCAATCTGCCTAATAGTTTGGCTCGTCCGTTACTCCCTTTTCACCCATTAATGCATTTCGTTTGGATAGAAACAAAGAGATTCAAGAAGGCTTCTGAATTTTGACGGTATGCTAATCTTTATGAAAGTATTTACTTTTCTTTGCACTTTTGAGTTTTTGCTTGAGATTTTGGTGGACTAGTCATCATTCTTCTTCTTTCTAGATACGTTGCATTTGTGATATCTTCCATAGTTATTTAATAAAATTTAGTTGTTATTGTCAAAAAAATAAAATAAAAATATAAAATATTTATAATTTTAATACTTAAAATTCAACCAAACAAACACAATTGTCGGAATAGAGGATAAATACAATCAATATTAACATAATAGCAGAACGTGACAGCACATTGAAAATTGATTTTATTACAATTTAAGCAAGACATATATAAGGTGATTTCGAGAATTTATCGAGATAAAAGATTTAATTGGAGGATTCAAAATAAAATAGATCAACAAACTAATAAATAACCATCAACGTGGGAGGTGATGACAAATTCAGCCTTAAAAACTAAATAATCTGAAAGAATTACGTGCAAAATTAGCATTCATATTTCCATAAATTAAAAAATATTTATAAAACAGAGAAAATAAGAAATTTATACATACACAATAAATATGTAAAAATGAATTCTAGAAGATATGGTATAGAAAAATGGGGAGAATAGATGGTGGAGGAAGGGATACGAATAGGTGAAAGATAAAAAATTATATATATTGTTATTTTAATTTTATTTATCTCAAATGTTTCTTTTTTCAAAAGAAAGGTGGAAATAAAGACCGAAGACATTTGCTTTGCACGAAAAAACGTTGTAAAAGTTAGGTTTGGTTTAAAATAATTTTTTTAAATATGACCACTAAATTTTTATTATAACCATAGAAAATATTATAATTACAACACATCTAGGAAGAAAAATAATGGGACTAATCTACTCAAACTTGTTACAATTCAAAAATAAAAATAAATTTTTTTAGGGATAAGCATACCACCAAAATTCATAAGCTTCCTGAATCTCTTTATCTCTATTCAATCGGAACTCATAACTGAAGAAAAAGGAGTAGTGAGCAATCCAAACTATCAGGCAGAATGTTTCGCTACCCATGACTGATTACATCGGCAAACAACCATCAACCGAGTGGGGATCTACCTTTGCATGACCACCGACAAAATCATATTCAGGAACTAGTACCGATTAAAAACTTTTTGCGAGCAACAATCGACCGTTAGAGTATGCTGAATCATGCCACAATAATAGATGAAACAAAACCACAGAAACAAAGAAAACAAGTCACGAGAACGGAAAAAACGCGTGTCACAATGACAGAGAAAACGCGTATCATAAAGACCTCTTATTGGAAAATAAAAAAGAGAAAAACAAGAAGATAAAAATCGATTTATTTTAATTTATATTAGTTTTTATTACATTTACCATTTAAATAAAATAACATATTTTATATAGAAATAATATATTATAAAAATTTAATTTTCAAATAATAATCAAATGTCGAATATTTGAATTCGTACAAATCCAAACTTGTTAAAAGTTGAATGGTCAAGGTTGAAATCTCATTCGAATCAAAGTATATTCACTATTTTGTAATCCAAAGTCGAATTTAAATATTCTCATATGTAATCTGCATTTGTATAAATAATGCAAATTCAAAAAATGAATATCTGAGGGTGTCTATCTGTATTCGTTCTAAATTTACAATGCATAGTATATTTAATATTTAAATTTGTAAAATTTTATATTGATA
The DNA here is from genome assembly GCA_958450335.1 of Hibiscus tridactylites. Lineage (NCBI taxonomy): Eukaryota > Viridiplantae > Streptophyta > Magnoliopsida > Malvales > Malvaceae > Hibiscus > Hibiscus tridactylites. Next base: position 17,316,025 of record OY288273.1, on the reverse strand, counting down.
TTCAAAAATATCTGAATTAACAATCCAAATGATATTTATTGAGAAAGTGGATAGAACTTCAGCAGAGGAATAGGAAAGAATAACAGTAGAATTCCATTGATAAAAGCTTGAAGAAAAACTGTTTACAACGTTCCAATTTATAGAACTAAAGGAACAACCTAGAAGAAATCCAAAACAAATTCTGTTAGCCTACAACATCTTCTGCCAGCTGTGGAGATTTACAGCTGCATGGGCTGCATGGGCTTGAGCTGGTGTAACAGCTTTTCCCGCGCAGGTGTATCTTCAATATGTTTCCTGCTCTTTCGATTGTCGAATTTCTTCAGTTGACAAGACCCCAAGTTTATGTCGAAACATTTGAAAGTAACACTTTGATAGAGATTTAGTGAATCCATCAGCTACTTGATCCGTTGCAGGCACATAGTTGACACTAAGTTCATTTGCTGCCACCTTCTCCCTTATAAAGTGAACATCTAGTTCAACATGTTTGCTTTTCGAGTGATACACAGGGTTTGCACTCATTGCTATAGCTCCTGAGTTATCACACCAGATGACTGGATTGGATATCGAAACACACATTTCTTGTAGAAGAGTTTTCATCCAAGTTATTTCGGAAGCAACATCAGCCAAACTTCTGTATTCGGCTTCCGTTGTTGATCTTGAAACTGTTTTCTGCTTTCTGGAGCTCCATTGAACTAAGTTTCCACCAAGATAGATACAGTTACCAGATATTGACCTCCTATCATCTGTGTTGCCTGCCCAGTTTGCATCGGAGAAGGCTACAATTTGACAGGGATGAGACGATCGTGTGAAGATAAGGCCATGATCAAGTGTACCATTTAGGTACCTCAACACTCTTCTTGCTGCAGAAAGATGTGAATCACACGGGGCATGCATGAATTGTGCCAACTTGTTGACATTAAAAGTAATGTCTGGTCTCGAGTGACACGCATATAAAAGCGATCCAACTAAACTGCGATATTCTTGAGCATTATCAAGCAAGTTTCCTGAGTCCTGTGTAAGTTTCAAGGAGGAGATCATGGGTGTAGGCACTGACTTTGCATTGATCATGTTGGCTTTTGTGAGAATCTCTATGAGGAACTTCTTTTGACTTAACATTAGAACATCACCTACTCGTGTAATCTGAATTCCAAGAAAGTAGCTTAGCTCACCAAGGTCCTTCAACGAGAATGCAGCACCAAGTTGTTGAATGACACTATTGATTACATCAGTTGAGGAGCCTGTGACTATTATGTCATCGACATATACAAGAACATATGTGATGCCTGCACTTGTAGACTGGATAAACAGGGAGGGATCTGCTTGAGAGCCTCTAAACCCTGCATCAAGAAGATACTGCTTGAGCTTCGAGTACCAGTTCCTGGGTGCTTGTCTCAGGCCATACAACGCCTTTTGAAGCTTGCATACAAGTCTTGTGCCATCAGGTGATGTTTCTTCAAAGCCAGGAGGCTGTTGCATAAAGACATCTTCGTGGAGTTCCCCGTTTAAGAAGGCGTTATTGATGTCTACTTGCCTCAAGGGCCACTTGTTGTTTACCGCCAGACTGATGACAATGTTGATTGTGGATGGTTTAACCACAGGGCTGAAGGTATGCTGAAAATCCTGACCAGGAACCTGTGAAAAACCCTTTGCCACGAGTCTTGCCTTGTATCTGTGCACAGTGCCATCTGCATTTCTCTTTACTCGAAAGAGCCATTTGCATCCAACAGGAGACTTGCCTGCTGGAAGAGGAACCAAGGACCAGGTGTTGTTGTTTCTTAAAGCAGTAATTTCAGCATGGACAGCTTCTTTCCAGTTTGGACTTGCCAATGCAGCTTGAATAGTGGAAGGTTCATCATCGAGGTGTGGAAGGCTTGTGAGATATAGTTTGGGTTTGAAAATACCCAACTTGCTTCTAGTGATCATATGGTGCCCCTCAGTGTGTTGTTGACTCGGAAGATGTGGGAAACAAGTCTCAGCATTCGATGCAAACTCCTCAGCATGTGGCTCAATGCTATGTTCATGAGTCGAACTATGGTCATGATGATCAGATTCAAGATTACAGGAAACATTTGGTGCAACAGTACTAGCATCATGTTGTGAACAAGGAGGAGTAAAAGGAGTTGAAGATTGCTTTGTAAACTAAAGGTTAAATACTTAAATATAACTTTTTGGTACTTTACTTTGATATTTATGTCTAATATGATACTCAATTTCTTTAAAATGTAACTAGGTATCCAATTTTTTGGTGCCATCATCAAGTACCTAATATTTGTTTAAATTATATGTGCTTATACTTAAAATTTTAACGTCAAACTTTTGAATTTGTATACATATATTATCTCTTTAATTAAACATTGTTAAAATTATAAATATGAACCAATCATAATTAAACACATATAATTTTAAAAATATTAAGTACCTAATTTCACCAAAGAACTTAATTGCACCCAAAAAATAAATACCTAATTACATCATTAAAAAAGTTAAATATATCATTGTACAAAAAATATTAGACATCACATTAATTACATAAAAGCTTAACTACAAAATAAGTGTCAAAACTATGTCTCTTTTTTACAATAGGGGTCTAAAATATTATATGTGCTTATATTTAAAATTTTAACGTCAAACTTTTGAATCTGTATACACATATTATCCCTTTAATTAAACATTGTTAAAATTATAAATATGAACCAATCATAATTAAACACATATGATTTAAAAAATATTAAGTTCCTAATTTCACCAAAGAACTTAATTGCACCCAAAAAATAAATACCTAATTACATCATTAAAAAAAGTTAAATATCTTATTGTACAAAAAAAAAATATTAGATACCACATTGCATAAAGGCTTAATTACAAAATAAGTGTCAAAACTATGTCTTTTTTTGTAATAGGTGTCTAAAGTATTTTTTTTTTGCTGAAATAGGTGCCTAAAGTTTCATTTTTGGCTTGTTTTAAAGTCAATCGAGACACATACCTTAGCAACTATTTTAACCAAAATGAAACTTTAGACATCTATTTCAACCATAAAAAAATAAAACTTTAAGCACCTATTTCAACTAAAAAAATACTTTAAGCATCTATTGCAGAAAAGAGATAAAATTTAAGCACTTATTTTGTAGTTAAACCTTACATAAAAATGCTGAAGTTGGGTAAAAAAAAAAAGCCTAAAGTCAAAGAGCTGGCTGCTTTTAAATACGAAAAAGGAAGCAACGTTGTGGAAAAACTAGATGCCCGGACCAAGAACCAAAGACCAAGACCCACACTTGCAGGGGAAAATGTGGGCCTAGGTCATGGCCTACCCCATGCATAATTTTTTATTTTTTTTAAGAAGTTTAAAATTAAAATTTTAAAAGTAAAGCATTATTTTTTATAGTCATTTTCTTATTATTTTCGTTTTATTGCTCTTGTCGGTGAACATGAAAGTTAAAACCTTTTATGTTTTTTTACCTTTTCAATCAGGTAGGTCTTTTTAATTTTGTTATATATTTTCTTTTTTACTTTTATCTTTACTTTTTTAATTTTGCGGGAAAATCAACTTTTGTTATTGGGTATTAGATTTGTTTTTATTATATATTTTGAAAGATAATTCCATGACTCATGAATAAATTGAGTTATAAATACATGTAAAATTTAATTTCTACCGAGAATACTTTTAGAATTATATATATAGTAGATGAAAGAATAAAAGGAGAAACAACTATTTCAAAACAAGTTTTTTTTGACAAATATTACTTCTATCTAGAGGGAAAAGGGGATACCATAGGAGAAAGAATGCTCATGCTGGGTCTTAAATCCGAACCTAAGAAAAGGGGAATGAAGCATGTGAGCAACTCTAACCAACCGACCATCAACGTTTGCTCTCAAAACAAGTTAAAAAAAAATATTATGTATAAAAAATAAAATTTAAGTTTCGTCTAATTATAGTTTAAATTTAGCATAAAAAACATTAATAAAGGATTAAATTTATAGTAAAAATTAAGTGAAATAAAATTAGAAGAAATAAATATGTATCAAAACTTTCTATGTAATTAAATAATAAACACAAAATTTTAAAATAAAAAATTAAAAGAATTAAAATTGATAACACACTTTAAGTTTGTCAGTGGTACTTTTTGAGAATCAAGTGTTTTTTCATTGTGCACCTTAATAGATAATTTTTGCTTTTTAAAACTTTTTTATTTGAATATGTCATTGTCTTCAAATCTGCTACTGTTGTTAGATGCTTTGATGTTGCAGTTGGTTTATCATTTATGTGCATATTTTTTTACTCTTATAGGCTTTCTATCTTTTCATAAATAAATAAAAAAATTCAGGTTACGAAAGGAGCAGTATTGTAATTAGGAATGTTGCTTCCTTAATTTTTGACAACATCCTTCGATCTGTTATGGTTCACCCAACTCTCACAAAAATATTATGGTTTACCCAACTTGATATTTTAAGATAGTCCATTCTTACCAAGTGCTTCAAATTTTAGAAATGTTGATAGTTAAGATTTGTTTGGTAGTGTTAAAGTTGTGGAATAAAGGCTTGATCTTGTTTGAAAACTTATTTTAAAAATAAAATTTTTTGAATGTTTGTCAACAATCTCTAGAGCAGGTGGTTTAAAACTCTCAGTTGGCACTCTCACATCTCCCTTAGGTTGTTGATACAATAGTCGTTAGGAGCAAATTTTTTCTCCCTTCCCCTATATAGGATTTTAAAAAAAAAAAAGAAAAAAAATTGTATAATGTTTTGATGGTGTGTGCTTTTGAAACATGTAATCATATTATTTTTAGTAAGTTATTATATTTTTAGTTTAAAAATTATATATATAAGTTATATTATATAATTTTTTTTGTTTTATTTATATTGACCCAGTCAATGATATATTCTTAGATTCACCATTGCACATTTCTCTACTCGTTTTGAAGTTTAAAATGTTTTTTTCTCGTTCATGCACAAAAACGATTAGACTAACTAATGCGATGTTATTTTAGATTAATTGTGGATTTGAGTTCAAGATATTAGAAATGTAACAAAATTAAATGAAAGAGTTTTGTCAGTTTTTTAATCTTATTTAACTTGTTGAAATTAATCTCTATTTAGACCATTGAATGGATAAACGAAGAACATTCGTATTAGAGTTTGTGTGGCCTAAATTTTACTTTGATACAGCCTAAAATGTTTACAAAGAAATAGTGATTATAGTACGGAACAATTTAAATTCGTGTAAAACTCTACTTATTTTATAAATAAATATTAAATATTAAGGTTTAGATACAAGTTGAACAAACTTTTCATCGCTATTATCGTTATTTGAGTATCACAATTCGTGATTCAGACATAAAAATATGACTTTTCTGCTTCGTTTGGTCATGTGTTTTGGCAACTGTGTTTCATGTGTCATTTTTCCTTGTATCAATCTACAAGTCAAAATAATTACAACATTTTAAGATTTCTTGTTATGATTTAAGCATATGAATGCAGCCAAGTTTGGGGGAGCCGCCGTTGCTCGCCAATTACGCCAAAATTTCCACATATTGAGGCTTTTTTATATTAAACAGTGTTATAATAATATGTTGAAGTATTAGGGTTCAAATTTACACAAAAGATAAAATGAGTAAGCATTTGGTAAATAACGATTTGAGCTAAAATTAGAGGTTTGAGCTAATATTAAAGATTTGATCGGTCAAATCCGTTAATTTGAATGTTTGGTGAATAGCGGATTGAAATAGGAGACTGAGAAACCTTTAATTTTGAAAAAATGCTAATATGAGTTTTTTGAAGTTAGCGGTTTGACATTATAGTTATAAAGACCCTTTTACCATTAACAATTATCAAATATCTCCAAGTAACCTAAATTTAACCTTTTTTATTTTAATTTTTCACCATCACGTATTTATATTTTGACATTTGTAAAGTAATATTTTTTTGTTTTTTGTTTATTCTCACACATTTATACTTTTATTTAAATTTAATAATTAATTAAATTGTATTAAATTTAAATTTAACAATTATCAAATAATTAATTAAATTTTTCACCCTCACGTATTCATAATCTAATTAATATTAATAGATACAAAATATTTTTTTGAACGGTAATAGATACAAAATATTGATAACTAATAAACTATTCAAACAAGCATAGATTATAATCATGTCCTTATATGGTATTTTGTTTGTTTAAATAATCAAACAGTTATCAGCTATCAATTAATTTTACCAAACACTTTTATACAATCAGCTAATACAATCTGCTAGTCAAATCAACTAATGCAATCAGCTATCAGCTAATGCAATTTGCTACCAGCTATCAATTATCCGTTAATTGCTAAACAGGGTATAAGTCAATTAATGGATCATGATTCCTCATATATGACTAAAATTCTATCACACTCATGTAATGAGAAAAAATTTTAATTAATAAACTTATTAATATATTAAAAACTTTAAATTTATACATTGTATTGTATGTGTTAGTCTTGTTTACTTTTTTAATTGAGTTTGTATTGTTGAGTTAAGTGATACCAAATTCAATAAGACACTTTAAAACAAAGAATTCGATCAAGTTTGATTCATGAGTGAAAGTATTTTTTTAAAGAAATTAATAAAATTTATTAAAATAATTATATTCTAAAAGTAATTTAATTCAAATAAAAAAATATTTTTTAGAAAATTACTTACTTTCAATGGACAATGATAGTTATTTATTATCATAGAAACATTAAATTATTATTATAACCTTATAGATCTATACTTTTTTATTTATACTTTGGTTTGTTTGTATTTTCAATTCGAATTGGTGTGGCAGAGTTAAGTGACACAATATTTAACCAGACATTTTAGAAACATTATATTTTGAATCATTTTATATATATATATATATATATATATATATATATATATATTAAATTTCATTCAACAGTGATCAATGAACATAGGTGCAGACGTGCAGTGGTGAAAATTTTAGGCAAAATGACAAAAGATGCCCCCAACGTTTGCAAGTTTTGTCATTTGGCCCCCTATTCTTTTTTTTGGTCCAAATATACCCCCAACGTTTGCTTGTTTTGTCATTTGACCCCCTATTCTTTCTTTTGGTCCAAATATGCCCCCAACGTTTCATTCATAGTCCAAATATGCCCATGTTGGATGTAAACTGTCAATCAACTGGCGATCAACGACTTATAAATTTTTTTTGACGTGGCATCAGCAGATCTTAATACGTGGCAAGTCCAGTCAACATCAACTGTTGAACGTCAGTTAACTGACAGTTTCCATCTAACGGGGGCATATTTGGACCAAATTGAAACGTTGAGGGCATATTTGGACTACGAATGAAACGTTGGGGGTATATTTGGACCAAAAGAAAGAATAGGGGGCCAAATGACAAAACAAACAAACGTTGGGAGCATATTTGGACCAAAAAAAAGAATAGGTGGCTAAATGACAAAACATGCAAACGTTGGGGGCATCTTTTGTCATTTTGCCAAAATTTTATATATAAATCTTATTAAACACGAATTTCACGGGTAAAAATTATTTGGCCCTTTTTATGTCCCACACTAAAAATCACTTAAAATTAAATTCTAAACTTTAATTCTAATTTTTACATCTTAAACTCTAAACTCTACACCCTAAAACATACACCCTAGCCCTAATACCCTAAACCCTAACCACAACCCCTAACTTTAAATCCTAAATCCACTATTTTAAAGTGGGGACATGAAAGGGAGCATGATAAAGGAGCAAACGATTTCTATTCGAATTTGACACTAAGATGGTTGGTTTTTAGTACTTTTTTTCAAATATTATACGAAAATATAAAAATCATACTAACCAATATAATAATATTAATTATTATATAAAGAAATGATATTTTGGTTATTTATCGATTGAGTTGGCAACCAGCTAACAAGGTCATCCTCGAGCATGGGCAAGAGAGGTGTTCGTGGGGTTCAAGGCCCACTTTTTTTAATATTTGGTATTATGGTCTAATTTATTAATATTTATTATTAGGGATTTATTTTTAAATTTTAATTCTTACAACATTTATTATAAGGGTCTAATTTTTTACAATACTTGTTATTAGGTCCTCAAAATTTTAACACCTGTTATTAGGTGTCTAATTATTTTCAATACTTGTTATTAGTGCCTATTTTTTTAATATTTGTTATTAGGGCTCTAATATTAAAAAATGTTTTTTTCTTAATATTTGTTATTAGGGGTCCAATTTTTTTCAATGCTTGTTATTAGGGGGCTAATTTTTTTCTAACATTTGTTTTTAGGGACAAACCTTTAAAAAAATTCAATAGTTGTTATTAGAGACCTAATGTTTTTAATACATATTATTAGGGACATACTCTTAAAATTTAATACTAGGGATCTAATTTTTCACAATATTTATTATTAGGGGTCTACTCCTAAAATTCATTTTTTAAATATTTGTTATTAAGCTTCCAATTTATTTTCTAATACTTCTTATTAGAGCCTAATTTTTCCCAATATTTATTTTTAGGGACATACTTTAAAGTTTAATTTTTTAATACTTGTAATTAGAGACCAATTTCTTTTCTAATACTTATTTTTAGAGACATTTTTTTTTTAATACTTCGTTATTAGGAGCTTACTTTTTAAATTCACTCTAGGCCACTAAAATCTCAGAAACGGGCCTGCCAGTTAACTTGTGACATCAATTTAATCAAAAATTTAATGATATATGAAAAGATAACGACAAACAAATAACCACACAATAAAACGAAATACACAAAATTACTTATACAATTTTGAACGGACAAAAACCATGAGCACTAATTTATAAGCGGCAATTTATAAGAGAATTGTAAAAGTATATGCATGACTGGCTCTGAGGGTGGGTAGGGGACGCACGCCCAGGCCTCACTGCCCGCTTGGGGCCCACTATTTAAATTTTTTAGCTATGTATATTTAAAATTTAAATATTTATTAGTGGAGTGCACAATCTCTAATTAAAAGTTTAAACATTATTGAGTTTTAGAGTCATAATTGAGATTTTAAGATAGTTTATTTTTTTCTAATATTTGTTATCAGGAGTTTATTTTTTTCAATGTTTTTTTGTTTGTGGCTCATTTTTTTTTCAATACTTGTTATTAGAGACTTAATTTTTTTCTCAATATTTGTTATTGGGCCTACTCTTAAAATTTATTTTTAGTATTTATTATTAGGGGTCCAATTTTTTTCAATACTTTTTATTTGAGGCTAAATTTTTAAAATATTTTTAATTAGAGTCTCATTTTTTCTTATATTTCTTATTTGGGCATGCATTTATTTTTTTTAATATTTGTTATAAGGGGTCTAAATTGTTCAATACTTGTTATTTGTGGTATAATTTTTTTAATAATTGTTATTTGTGGTTCAAATTTTTCAACACTTGTTATTAGAGACTTATTTTTTCTAATATTTTTTATTAAGCGTGTTATTAGGGGCCTACTCTTAAAATTCATTTTTTCAAATTTTTTTATCAAGCCCAAATTCTTTCAATAATTGTTTTGAACTCTATGAATATCAACCTATTCCCCCTACAAGTGGTGAAATTTATCATATTTTCTTAATGAAATTAACATAAACTTCAAAACAACATATTGATTGAAAATCACCCTTCAGGTGGACGGAATTTATAAAACTATTTAGAAAATATTTATCAAATGTCTTGGCGACAGTCCGATAGTAACCCAGAAATTACAATGATTTTAAAATTCTACTTTATATTTTAGTTTTCTAAAATAGAACATGCAAGAAACATGACATCGGTATAGATGTATAGTATGAAACAAGATATACCCGTAATTTGACGAATAGAAATTTTTTATTTTTTTTGTGTTTCTATTTATTCCCTCACATTAAAAATTAGATTTAAGGTTTAGAGTTTAAAGTTAGGAGTTTTGGTTAGGGTTTAAGGAATTAAAAGTAGAATGTATTTTTTAGGGTATAAAGTGTAGAATTGATTTAGAATTTAGGGTTAGAGCTTGAAGTTTAGCTTTTTAGTGTTGAAGGTATAGAAAAAATACAAAAAAAGTAGAGAATTTTTATCATAATTTAACACCAAACAAGTTGACCAGAGACCACCTCATGAGCAAAAACCATGCTTTGGAGAATATATGAACTTGCCTTGGGTCGTGCATGGATCTGCTTCAGTCATCATTCAAGTCTCTTTATATGTCTCATCAATAATTTTATGACACATGTATTATTAATAAAATATAAATAATTAATAAAACAATGAAAAATCATTAATACATGCATGGAGGCGCCACATGGACACTTGAGGTGTTTGTTGACACCAAAATATTCTATTTTTGGAAATTACATTTTTTATATAATTTGTATATAAAAAGTTAAAAAAATATATATAACTAACACCCTTTTATAAATAATTAAAATGACACCTTTTATAAATTATGAATTCTTCTTAAATACTTGTAACACAAAAAAATATAAAATATTATTGGTAAAACATATAAGGTGACATAAAAAATAACATATGAATTTTATTCCGACTTCAGCATATTTCTTTTTTTTTAAATAACTTCGGCACGTTTTTTTTTTTGACAGGGTTTGTTGGGTTCATTACTTTGAGTTTTGGTATAGCATGAACCATGGGGGTTAAAGTAAAGTAGCGATGAATGGCTCTTGGAATAGATATGGTCATTGTTACATAGCTGTCTCTCATGTTTTCAGAGTACTGAAGGAAAATTCAAAAAATGAATTTTTGTAGAATAAAAATATATTCTATTATGTTAAAAAATTAATTTAATATTTTATTAATAAATTATTATATTTATTGTTTTATTTATAAAAAACCTTAAATACAACTAAAATAATAAGGAGCAATCAGTGAATTACAAAATTATCACTTGAGTAGTTGTAAAAATAGAAGATAAAGCCATGAGCGGCTTTATCCCTAACAATTAGGGGTGAGCGTTCGATCGAGTCGAGTCGAGTCAAAAAATTTCGAGTTATTCGAGTTGACGAGTTATATTTTACAACTCAAACTTTATTTGAAATTTTTTCGATTCGAGTCGAGTTTAAAAAATTCGAGTCGAGTCGAGTCGAGTTTTCGAGTTCCTATAAAAATTTAACTGTAATTATTTATCATGTTATAGTAGGGTTTGATTCCAATTTAAACTTATTTCTCTAATCATATATGATATGCACATATATATTTTTTCACATGTGACAATATTTCTTCATATTTTTATATATCAGTATGTATATATCATAAAAAATAGAGGGACTCGTCTCGAACTTAAAAATAAATATACTAATTACTTAAAAATTTCGAGTTATTCGAGTTATTCGAATTTCCATTTTACAACTCAAACTTTATTTGAAATTTTTTCGAGTTATTCGAGTTTATGAAATTTCGAGTCGAGTCAAGACGAGTCGAGTATTTTTGCCTCGAGTCGAGTCGAGTTATTCGGTTTTTTCGAGTCGAGTCGAGTTTTGCTCACCCCTACTAACAATACATCCGATGGTTCCCCTCCATTGTAGGCAACTTCTGTTTCGTTCATGTTTTACAAAGAAAAAGAAGCCAACAGAGATAATCAATATTAGACGGTAGAAGATCCAAAGTCGCCAAACTTCAAAATTAACATGAACTTACGATGACGAAATTATACAAGGATTAGTGGGAGTCATGGCCCAACAATAATATTAGTAAAAAGTAAAAGAATAAATTTATGATAAAATATATTTAGAACTAAATAGATCTCGCCGGCATACTTTTCTATACCCACTTATTTTTCGGGAGTATATTTATGCATTTGTTCATGATCATGGTTTAAATAAATTGATATTTTTTTAAAAAAAAATTAGAATTATAGTAATAAATTCAGTTTATTAATTATGAAATATTTAATTATTCGAATGGATCAACAGAATCATTTGGTTATTTCTATTAATGATTCCAATTTCTCTTTATTACTCCTAAAATACGTAATTCATTTATAGTCTCTTAATTCTAAAAATTTCTAAATGATCCTCTCAGACCCTTTAATAACTATGTTCCTAATAGCTCATCCCTTTGTGTCCTGGTGGCAAAGGTAAATGTCCATCATCTTTTGGGACCCGGGTTCGAGCATCAGTAATGCATGTTATGTGTGCCGTCTTTGAAAACACTAAGAAAGTTGAACAGATGTTATCATTGTATCACACCAGTATATTTAAAAAAAACTATGATCCTAATAGCCAACGATTTCAATTTGAATAAGCTCATAAATACTTACAACTAATATTATTCGAATTTAAATTATTTAAGATAAACAACGTCATTCTTTATTACTAAAGTCACTCGTTGTCTTGTAATTTTTTTAATCCCTCCCAAACATTAGAATAACTGCTAAGGCATCAATAACCACCTAGTGGGTTGGGTTAGTGGACACTTTTTTCTTTATCAATTATCATAGGGTTAGTGTCCACATATAGAATGGAAGTGGGAGGTTTTTAACGAGAGAAATGGGCTTTCTTATTCTTCTTTTTTTGTTTTTTATATAATAAAAATAATAAGGGTAAATATTCTATATACAGACAGTGAAAACTAAAAATTTTCACAAGCGCCTTAATTTTATGGTATATGGAGTTAATTTAGGGTATAGAGTTTAGGGGTTTAAGTGTATGGGGTTAGAATTTAGAGATAATTGTTTCAATTTAAGATTTAGAGTTATAATTTAGGCTTTATAGGTTAAAACCTAAATCCTCGCCACATTACCCTAAAAACTAAACCCTAACCTATAAACACTAAATTATAACCCTAAATCTTAAATTGAAACAATTATCCCTAAATTCTAAACTCCTACACCTAAACCCCTAAACCTTATACCCTAAACTAACTACATATACCCTAAAACTAAGGCGCTTGTGGAAACTTTCAATTTCCAGCGCCAGTATATAAAATATTAATCCAAATAATAATGGTTATAATCATAAAATAAAATATATGTAACGATAATACTAAAGAGAATATTTTTTTAACATAAAAATGAATAAATTTGAGTCCAAGCCTAACTTGATTTATATATGCGTTAATACGTGAATGTTTCAAAGGAGGTCGGTAAGAACAATGCTCAGACCGAAAAATTATTAGATAGACATGACACACTATATTATCTGTGGTCACAGCTAATAAAATTCATCTATATTAATTTTTAAGGTAATTCTCCACCTTTTTCTTACATGTGAATAAAAATAAGGTAGTTATTTAGAAGTTATTTTAATATGGATTGACTTTATTGGCTGAGACCATAAATTACGCGGTGAGACAAGTCCATCTAATAATTTCTATATCACATGAAATCCAGTTAACCGACTCAATCTCCAAAACAACACCTTTTGGCCTATATTTCCTAAAATAGCACCCGAAATTCTATATTTCCCAAGATAGCACCCTTATAATGAACTCGCCATAAAAAATTGTTTTTAACTTAATTAATTAAGTTAATAGATGATTAAAAAATTCTAATTAGAACTCATCGTGCATGATAGACGAGTTCCACTTAAATTTTTTACAAAACTAGAAAAAAACTATTAGGAACACAACTATTAGGAATTCACTTCGCATCATCAATGTATTGAAGAATGAAAATAAAAAAATAAACTATTAGGAACAAACATTGATATTTAGCTCTATAAATTGTAAAAAAAAATGATGTTGCTATTAGCTTATATAGGTCTAGCTAGAGTGTAAGCTTTTGTTTCTTATAAATTTGAGATTCTTGGAGATAAAGAGTTTGCTACTATATTTTAGCTCCATGATATCACATTGATAAGAAACAAAGGCTTACACACTAGCTTAGGGATGGGCACGGGTCGGGTCGGGTCGGGTTTTTGGCCCACCCGAACCCGACCCAAAACTAATTATCTTAAAACCGACCCCGACCCGATCTAATTCTTTAAAAAACCCGACCCGACCTATAGAAAAAAAATTAATTTTAGGGACCTAATTGTAAAAAATAATTTTAAGAGGCATAATTATAAAAAACAATAATTTTAAGGACTAAAATGTAAATAAAATTAATTTTAAGGACCTAATTATAAAAAAATATAAAGAAGGGGTATTATTACAAATATCCCTAAAAAATTAGGGGAAAATTACACTATTAGTCCCGGGTCGGGTCGGGTCGAATTTTTTCACCCTAAAACCCGAACCCGACCTCATCCTACACAAAAATCCGACCCGACCCGAACCCGATTTTTTCATAAAAATACCCGACTCGATCGGACCGGGTCGGGTCGGAACCCGTCGGGTCCGGGTGCCATGCCCATCCCTACTCTGGCTAGGTCTATATAAGCTAATGCCAACATCTTTTTTATAATTTATGGAGCTAAATATCAAAATTGATTAATAATAGTTCAATTTTTTTCATTTTTGTTCTTCAATACACTGAAGATGTAAAGTGTATTCTCAATAGTTTAATTTTTTATTCATTTTCGTTTTTTAATAATGCGTTTGATAAACTTATTCATATATAACCGATTGAATTTGTAATGTGTTTGAAAGTTGAGTTTCTTGGTTATCGGGTATGTCTTCTATTTATATTTATTTTACAACAAAGTTAAAATAAGTCTAGACGCATATATATTTTTTTAAAAGAAAATGCCCATATTTGTTTAGACACGCATGATTCGCATTGCTAATAATTATGCTTATACGCTAAAGTTAAAATCATGGAAGAAAAACTCAGTCTGTTTGTGCGCTCAAATTGTTTGAGTATATGATATGTTTCTTCCACAATTAAGAACAAAATTAATGTTTCATATTTTATATTGGATTTATTTATTTTATAACAGTTAATATTTTTAATTGTGTTTTAGGTTTTTGCATGATATAATGACTTGGAAAGAGACATGACATTATAAGAAGCTGTTTTGGTCATTTGTTACGTCTCAATTGTCCTCGAGAGGAAAACCAATATCGGTAAATTCTGATTTTATTTTTTTCCTTTAAATTATGATTTTAATGTGTGATAATTCATGGTGAATTTCAATCTATAAAAAGATGGTTATAAAGTCTATATCTGTTCGAAAGCAATATTTCTTCTTCGTCGAAAAACTCGACCATTGACTTCTCCCAATTTCAAGTTACGAAAATTCGTCTTGATCCAAAAAGTTTTATGGGAGGCATTCCCATAAGTGAATGCAAAGCATGATGTTTATTCCATGCGATTATCAATGATGGGGCATTCCCTTAAGTGAATGCAAGCATGATGTTTATTCCATGCGATTATTGGAATTGTTTCATTCCCTGAAGTGAATGCAAACATAGTAAATCACTATTCAATTGGGAACATAACTTCGATATAATCCAAGTATATTGGCTGGACATCCCGTTCTGCGAGGCTATTGGTCTCAAAGGAGGTTTTTAAAGGACCATGTGAACTGGTTTAACAACGCCACGTGCGAGGATATGTTAATAAAAACATACTCCACTTTTCACGAAAAATAATATTGTCCTCAGACACAATATCGTGAAAAAGGTTTCAAAGGCTCAGTGGCTCTACTCCATTCCCTGAAGTGAATGTGAGATTATATTATGGAAAGAATAAAAGCCACATTAGAGGTTGTGGTCGTGATTGAAACCATGAATATAAACATGGGAAACATAGCATATTAAGGATACTTCTACCCACTGGTGGTGAGGTTATAAGGATGATAATAATGATAAAGATCATTCTAATGAAGTAAAATTATTTTTATTACTAATGTGATGTTATAAACCATTGGTCTCGTACTTGTCGTACGTTGAAAAATCAACAATCTATGGTGACGATTCATGCTCAACATAAGCATAAGATATATTTTCCCATTTAAATGCAAGGGAATAATGTGAGTACTATATCTCAAAGTACTAAAAATATTGATGCTCTAGAAGAGTAATAAATTCTTGAAAGAAATCACACTATGAAAAGTGCAGAATTGCGAATATTGCAATAATTACCGCTAATGGTAATAATATCGTCACCACTATAATTGAAAATTTTAAGAGAACAAATATGAGCTCGTAAAATATCACTTTGGAAATTATAGATAACATATGTTATCAATTAGCATTTGAAATAAGCCATTATGGATAAGTTCTGGTAGCCAAAAAGTCAGTTGAAAGCTCTAGAAAAGCTATATATATTGCTACCAAAAGATAATTTTCATTGAAAGCTCTGAAAAAGTTAAATATATTCTTATTCAAAGAAACAATTTTGACGATCGTACTAGACATGTACGAGTGAGATTGAATCACATGTTATGATAAACCAGAAGTTTACGAAATTTAAAAATGTATATACACACTTGTATGTAGTTGGTATGATCGGTTAGACCATCCTGATCAATAATGATGCAAAAGCTATTGAGATTTACATGCACATATATTAAAAGAACCTGAAGTTCTTATGATGCTTATTCTCGAAGGAATTGATTAAATTTCACTTATTAAAGAACGTGAAGTTCTTATGTTGCTTATGGGAATTGATTAAATTCCACTTACTAAAAGAACATGAAGTTCTTGTGTTGTTTGTTCTCAAAGGATATTGATGATCACACTTACCAAAAGAATTAGAACCTGAAGTTCCTGTACTGAAGTTGAGACTGTATGTCTTGCATATCTGAACGAAATATGGGCCCATATATCCACAAATGTGAAAAGTTTTATATGATTTTAGTAGATGCATCTACATTGTTTTATCAACTTACAACCAGAAGTTTGTAAGATTGATTCTAAAAGGATTCAGATTATGCAATTAGACTATTCGTTTTGCAAAAGCTTGTGAGTTTATATTTTAGGCTATATCGGTTGTTACAAAGTCTATTGATTATGAAAAATACGGTTTAGCAAATTTTTAATTGGATGCCTCATATTTAATAGCTAAACTACGAGAACAAAACATTTATTATTTATATGGTATTTTCATATAGCAACACTTATACGCATCAAGCCAACGAGTTATAATAAACTCCCCATTATGATTTGACTTTTGGTCAAAAGTCATATTTCTCATTTTTGAATTTTTGAATGTGCGATATATAGTTGAATTGCTCACGAGTCTCCTTTTATGTTTAAATTGTAAACATTAATCAGAGAATCATTTATTAGATGATTTTTCTCAACATTAGGGGGAGAGAATAATTAGCTGGATAAAGAAAGAAATGAATTATCATTATCTAGATCCTCGAATATGAACTAAAAGTTCATAAGATAATTCATGTTATTTCATGTCAACTGCCAGACATATTTACTGACCCAATGAGAGTAATTAAGTCTCATATACCAGCTGAAATGTTCTAAGTTTAAATTATATGTTAGAGCAAGTGGATGTAAATCATGCTTGAACCATGATAGTTGAAATGGTTCCAATGATCAAAATTCTCGTAAATGAAAAGTATTATGAGATGATCATATATTGTAGGCGGTTGCTCCTAAAGAGACCTAAGACATAACTAATAATAAAACTCTTAAAGAGTTTCAGGTACCTGAAATAAATATTGAAATCTTGAAGAGATCTCGATGAGTTATGTCATTACGAGAATGAAAGCAAAAAATTGAAAAGTTGTCGACAACGATTTTACAAACAATTTTACATAAAATACTTTTATAGAAGTAAAGAAAAAAAATCGAGAATCTTGTATAAAATCTATCCAGAAGTATAGATATTGAATTGGCCGATGTTGAAAGAAGCTTTGAACTTCTAAAATAGAAGTATTTGGATCAGCAGTCCAAACATCTAAAGGTGTAATGCAAGTGGGGAACAAATAAGTAGTCGTAAATACGACTTGAACTATGATTTATGAAAAATTTTAATTACTTCATGGTGGATGCAATTACTTTGGCAGTTATGAAAAATTTTACGTGCGTCTAATTATTTGTAGATCCATATTTATCCTTGAAGGATTTAAAATGCTAGAAGCAAGTAGAAATTTCTGAAGAAATTTATTTAGACATGTCTCATGAATATTTTGGCGCATTTGGTATAATCGCCTTGGTGAATAATTGAGAAAATACTATAAGAATGATCAGATTTCTTTATGTATTTTATAAAAGAGTTTGGATCAATATCCATTATGATAATTTTAAAACTTCTAATGAGCTTCAAATTGGAAACTCATGAATTACTTTCAATACAAGTACTTGAATCTTGACATTAAGTTTATCTCAACCCGAAGATCGAACATTTTTATATATTTCTTTTTGTCTATGAATAGATATAAGTTGAAAGAATCTTAAAGAAGATTCAACATGAATAGAGCATATCTATTGAGTATCCCAATAGTTGTAAGATTGTTGGATGTGAATAAAAATAATTATATCTTTTCTTGGTCTTGAAGCACTATATATTAGTTGGTCAAGAAATATCTATGAATATACAAAGATCATTACATTTAGATCTTCAAACATTTGTCGATGTCTCCTCAAATCTTGTAGAAATAACTGTTATGCACAAGGCAAACTAAAAATGTGTTTGGCTAAGACCATTGACCCAACATATCCAGAAGATATGTGATTTACTTTCACAAGATATGATACAAATGATATCTTGTGTAGAGATAATGGAAAGTAGATACATCATGGAAAATATTACTCTAAAGTTTCATCCTCGCTATCTTTAGAAAAATAATATTCAAGTTTGAATGAGGCAATATGTTATGTGTATCAAAGATGTGTTTACTCTTGTTCCTTCACTAAAAATTTTTTTCCTTGGATGTCTATCATGATTAGAACTTTATCTAAGGAGTTTGATTTACTTTATCATTAGAAATATTATCTCATTTAATTAGAGTTCAATGTAATATGTACTTCTTATGCCTATAAATAGATAATTTGATGAAGACATTATATACAAGTCTATATTTGAAAATAATACAAATTTACATATTTCTCTCATCTCTTTGTTCTTCCATTCTTGTTCTTTGTTCTTATTATAGTTCTTTGTTGTTTTATCCACAACAATATTTATATTCTTTTTTATTTTTCTTCACACAATGACGTGGCATTCACGATGGGCCATTGACATGGCAGTTTTGCCATACCCCAGCTTCATTCTATATTTATTGCCACGTAGGACATTGACTAACACTTTAGTCAAAGGGACCCACATGCACCAACCTAATCCAGAAAATACAGCTCTATTTTGATACTGAAAGTTAATGCAAAATTAAATACAATTAAGCCCCTTAAGGAAAACAGTTTAAAGTTATAACATTGTAGATAGAACAAATTATATTGCGACAATCACCCTCATAATAAATCTCTATAGTTCCGATTTAAATTAACCAACTAATAGATCATATACAATTAATTATAGAAAAAAATTCATAAAATTGGTATAAAGCAAAAATACAAGCGACAAGTAATTTATTTCTATGAGAAAATTGATTATTTATATTAAACTATTTTAAAAAGGGAAAAAAAGAAGAAAAACTTATAAAAATGTTTAACCTAAGTAACTTTACAAGTGTATAAGCCTTTTCTTTTTATATACACTGCCCTGAATCTGATCCACACTCAGCTTTTTGCCTCCTTGTTTTATTTGGTTTATCAAACAGAAAAAGATTATGGACAGAAAACCGAAATTTACCGTAAGTACACTGTAGGCCTTAGCTCTCTGACAAAACTTCATACCGAACTTGTGGCGGCTGGGTCGACTAGTTGGATTTATTGGTTCGATACTTCGATTATCGAATTAGCAATCGAGAAGTTGGTTGTTTTCTATTGAACTCGGCCAGCTGCAACCAACAGACCAACCCAGAACGCCCGGGATTAAATCGAGCCTTGAACAAGCGTTAACCTGAAACAAAATCGAGCCACTCCTTGTAGTTCATCTAATGACAATTTAAAACAATAAAACTCTGTCTGTCTCTCACTATGTTGCTTCCATTCTTTTCATTTTTCAAGAAATGTCGTTGTCCGACACCAACACTCAAGTCGAATATAAATCACAATGGAAAATTGTAAAAAGAAGGTAAATGGAAGGGATACGAGAAACAAGATAGAATTTAAAATTGGATATGAACACAGTACCAAAATTTCAAGGTTGGCCTCAACATGAAATAACATGACAGTCACTCCTCTTCCTCTATCAATCTCCGCCTGAAACAAAAGAAAGTAAAGGTGTTACAAAACTCTCGAACTACTACTACATAGTCCATCGATGAATCTAAACCAACTCACCACACAGGCGCATATGGCGATGCCTACAGCTGCCAATGCTGTCGTGACCTCGGCCATCATTCCTGAAATTATATGCAATTAGCCGAAAGAAAAAGAATAAGAATGCAACCTTATTACCTTAATGGCTGCCACAAAAATGATGGCCTATTGACTTCAGATGCTCAGGTTAGAATCTCAATTCTCAACAACGAGGTTCTAAGACTAAGACCTATGTTACTTGGACTTGGATGTGAGTACGACTGTACGAGTACGTTTAATTTTTTTGCAAGTTTTTTCATGTCCAAATATGTATCAGACAAGGGTACTTTAGAAAAAAAGAAAATTCAGAGCAACATAGACAAGACTTAATGTATAGGCACAGCTTGGTAGGATGATCCACATTTCCTCCGACAGTACGCAGATAAAGTAAACAGTTCCACAAAAGGATATAAGTTTGCAGTCTCATTGGATCCCTACCTAATTTCACAGCAATACAAATGCCTACTTACTCTAATTGTTCAGATTTCTAGGTCACTAGCATCAAGATACCACCAAGAAAGTTGAAATAATCGAGATCAGAATTACCAAATGATTTACCTCTTCGGTCTATACAAACAACAGAAACCCACTGGATAGAATGTCCTTCAAGATTGTGCCACAAGGCGATTTTACTGGCTTGCCAACTTTCCAAACCAGGCAAGACCTCCTTGTGTGGTGGAATGTTTGCAGGTATCATTTTTGCAGCACCATTTCCCAATGATAACAAGTTGCCATCGGCCTTCAAACCCACATCATGCACTTGTTTGTTATGTTTACCGTTGACCTTGGGGGCCCAAATACTTCCATTTTTAGCCAAGGCATCCTCATAACTTCTTCCTGGGGATGAAAAGTCCACAATGTTCTTCAGGATCTTCACCCATAGAGGTTTTCTCTCTCTGGAACTATGCGAGAGGTCCTCCATTTCACTCTCCTCTTCGGAATCAGCAAGGAAGTCATTTACTCTGTCTGTTGTTATTTCCACAGCAGATAGTGCAGCTTGCTCCCTCAAGAACTAATTATAAACAGCAATTTAGACGGTCGGAGCCTCGACAACTAAGAGAAAATAATATACATATATATATATGTTTGTATATAATTCACAGCTCCATATTCCATGAAATTCAACCTACTTTCATGATTTTGTGCCTGGCACTACGTGTTTTAGCATGTTGCAACCACTGCTTATGCCTTTGAAAAGCTGATTTGCTTGAGAGTGCCTAGAACAAGAGGCAAAGTTGTATGTTAGGAGAGAAAGAAAAACAGGGCTATTGCTTGCGCACAAATGACCTATAACATCAATACTGTTGTAACCTGGTGAATTTAGAATAGTGGGGAAATGAGAAGGCACATAAGAATATTCAACATCAACAACTAAAATTTTCAAGTGTTTCATCGGTAACTAACCCATGACTTCTACTATGTCATAACAAGCAAAATAGTAATTATCTCTTCAATAATAGGTCCAATGACCTATAGTTCATGCAACGATACTCTGAATTTGGTGGTCCATACTGCTAGTTTCAAATTTTTTAAAGAAAAAGAAACAAAAATGTATTTATTTATAATTATATATTTATTATCTGCAAATGACATTCGAGTTATCCCACATGCAATTTAAATATTATCATGGAAGCATGTACAATTATAAGTTCAGCAAAATGGATACTAGACCAAGGTCAATATATACTAACGTTATAGGTGATAATCTCCACAACTTCTGCATTGGCAAGCACATGCGTAGGAGAAACAAGATTTCCATTGACCTGAAATGAGAAAGGTCAAGCATTAAACGTGTGCCTCTTATTGTAGGCTGACACTGTAATTGGAAAATTAGCAACATGCAATACAACAGTACCTTCGCAGCCACCATTTTGTTTCCGATGTCAGTGTGTATCATGTAGGCATAATCAATAACAGTAGCCCCTCTAGACAAATTTTTAATCTATACATCACAAAATATATTTATTTATCAAAGCATTAGTCCCCACAAAATTATGTTAATATTTTAACAGAAACAATAGCACAAGTTATGGTACATTAACTGCCATACCTCTCCCCTTGGGGTAAAGACGAAGATACGACTACATAGGAGATCTCTAGTAATGGTATCTACAAATTCTCTAGAGCTCATATTGCCAACAAACTCCTCTTGCCATTCTCTAATTGCGTTGAGCCAACCAACCTGGAGAAAAGAAAAGGCTTCATCCATAAAAAATAGCAGCATTCTTGTCAGGGACTTTAAAAGGTCCCAAGGAATTCCTTTAAAGATGATTCTCTTTTTTTTTTTGTTTAAAGTAATGGACCTCGTTAAAAACTCTCATTATTCTTTTAAAGATGATTCTTAATGACAACTTGTCAAGGAAAATAGGTATACCCTGAGAGCTATGTTTGCATTGTTAAGGCAAACTATTTTCCCAAACGAACTTCTATTGTTTGCCACTGCATGCCCAACTAGACCAGTAACAAAGCCTCTCCCACTATAATGAGCAGCAATGCCTCTCTCAGCTATCAAATCCATCTCTTCAGTTCTAATCTGCCAGAAACCAACAAATGTATTTAATAAAATATGTTGCAGAGTTCAAAAAAGAAACAGACTAATTACACTGAGCGTGGTTTGAACATTCATCTTTGATAAATTACTAACATAATTGACCCAACTGTTATCACTTCAATATTCAAAGAAGATCTATAATTGCCTTAAAGAACTTAAGGATATTCTCACATTAAGAATATTATTTCAAATAACTAAGCAAAAAGTTGTTCCAGAAATAGCTTAAAGGAACATTGAGAATGTAAGAACCTGAACTTCCAGGCGAAGCATGCTTTCATACAAAAATGGAATTACAGTTGTATGAAGACTTTGATACCCATTAGGTTTTGGTGTTGCGATGTAGTCTTTCATCTGTTGAAAAGACAGACAAAAATTTCAGAAATCATCAATAACTAAATATTAAAGGACACCAAAATAGAAGAGAAAGAAAGATACATACAGCTCTAGGAACAGGAGTCCATATGCCATGGACTAAACCAAGAACATGGTAGCAAATCTGCATGAAGTAAATGCAATTGTTAACCAAGTACATATGCATTCTTAGACAACTAAGTAAATTATGCATTGGCAAAAAAGACCACCTGCTGTGAACTACACAAAGGCCCAACTCCAACTGATGGCTTTGGTTTTATGATTACACGAAGCTGTTTATAACCAACAGGAACAATGTGCCAATAAGCAAAAGTAAACCATGAGAAAAGTTTCATGTTAGATGTCAAAATGGTTCAAGGAAATATCAAAACAGACCTGGGCAATTTGGTTAACCTCACTGATCGAAACCTTAGATTTGAGCACAGATTTGTACACACTGTGATCCAAGAACAAAACTTGCATGTCAGGAAATTATCTTTCAAACGTCTGCCAAACAAGCCTTCAAAAGCCATCATAAAAAGAGGTAAAGTGGGCTATAGGGAAGGGCAAAATTAGCTACAAGTATTCAAAGGAACACCATATTCAATATAGATATTAGAACTGATATCTTAAATCTCACTCAGTTTAATTGTCTTCAAGTCTAATGGCTTTTCCTCTCCCCTTTAAAAATCATGTGCTGGACCCCAGACTCCCAGCCCATTTGTTACCCACAAAACTTGCTTAGAACCATGCTGTAGGTCATTTCTACAACTCACAATTACTCATGCATAGTCCCCAGTTACTCAGCTAAGGCAAATATATGTGAAAGTACAGCAAGAAATTTTGTCTAATAACATACCTAATAAACATATGCACCCTGGACAGTAGACATAAAATGCAGCTTGAAATAATCCTCGGAGCTACTTGAATGTGTATCATGAGAAAGAAAACTAAATAAATAATGACCAAAAAATGCAGGAAAAAAGACTCTTGGCTTCACCTGTAAGGTTCCTTGCACACTGTGCGAATTTCAGTTTTAAGAGTCATGAGTTCCAGGAATTGATTATTCTCAATCTTTTTCATCAAAATTGTGTCTGCCTAGCACCCCCAAAAGAAGAGGATAATCATAATAAAATAGATTAGATATAAGTTGAAGAACCATACACTTCATAAAATGGACGTTCAACATTAAATTACTATTTAAATTATCAACGGATAATATTTCTAGAGCTCTGCCAACGTGATTTTTGGGTAAAAGAGGACAATGTTACCTCCACGAGCTCTTTTTCATGTTCTTTGTAGAGGTCTGCAACTCTTCTCTTCACTTTGGCATAATCTTCAGGATTTGTGTACATAAAGGACAAATTTTCAAGTTCAGACTGCAAAATATAATCAGATATGTGTTAAAAGCAAATAATATCTTGAAATCATGATAATAAAATGGAAATTGTATTTTTATAAAAGGATCATAAGTATGTACCTTAATTTGATACATTCCCAACAATTTTGCCAAAGGAGCAAATACCTGCAATGTCTCCATTGCAATGCTGGACTGAAATCATACAATAGTGTCAAAAGAATAAGTAAATGGTCTATTGCTAGCTAAGGATAATTTTGTACCACCGACCTGTTTATGTGGAGGCATGTGGGAAAGAGTGCGCATATTATGCAATCTATCGGCTAATTTGACAATGATGACACGAACCTAGAAAGGAAACCATTTGTTTAGAACATTATGTTCCATAAGAACATCTTCAAATATTTATAAAAAAAAACACCTCCTCTGTCATGGCCAGAAACATCTGCTGCAGGTCATCAGCTTTCACATCTTGTACTGAATTATTTTCATTCTTATACTTCAACTTTCCCAATTTTGATACCTGATCAAGAAAAAAGATAAAGAGGCTAAAATGATCCAAAACTATTTAGGGTTGTCTGACATCTCATTAAGCTAAACAATAACGATATATTTAAACAAAGTACCTTAGTCTCTCCTTCTACAATGCGACGTACAGTAAGACCAAACTCCTCCTCTATTTTTTGAAATGTAACAACATTTGTATCTTCCACAGTATCATGAAGCAATCCGGCTGCAATAGACTCCCAATCCAATTCCTAGAAGAATAGTTAAGGTAAGTTAGACTTCAGATCCCTATGCAGAATAAATTTTTCAATGGGAGCATACTTCTGTTAACTCACAAGTTCTCCAAGAATGCGTGCAACTTCAACTGGATGAATGATGAACGGTTCTCCACTCCGTCTCTTTTGACCATCATGTGCTTCAAAAGCTAGCTGTATCAAACAAAAAACAACTTATAGATATAACAACATCAAAGAGCTATTTTCATAAAGTGCATGCTATTTTTTTTTTTTTGCAAACCCAAGGCCTTACCTTGAGAGCATTATGGACCAACTCCAGCTCTTTAGATGAAAGGTAAGTTATAGAAGGCTTCAGATCCTAATTCAATTAAAAAATAATTAGTATTACATTTGAAGACATCATAGTAACAACCTTGCTTACACAATAATCGATATTGTTTATAGACAGAAGGTTCAGAAACAGTCAATTTTACCTCCCACAAAGTGTCAGGAGAAACCTCATTGGAGGTATCTGAAGAGAAAGATGATGAATTACACAATTGCCATCTTTTACAATCAACATGAAGCAAGTTTGATCCGGAGAATTCCCCAAGAAGTATGAAGTCAGAAACATCCGTTGAATAGCATCCTCCTATATCAGGAGCCTAGCAAAAATATAGATTCAACCAGCCCAAATTTAGCAACTCAGCGTGACTTCGTATAAAAGGCATTTATAAGGCACCATAATTTTATATCCAATTTTTTCCATATATATTGTACACCTTAATCTAACACAGTCAAATTTCTAAATTCATATACCCGCAAGGAACTTTTGAGCAATTCCACAAACTAAAGAAACCAACTTGCAGTATCTGAACTCAACAAAACCTTTCATATTTGTCAACCCTAACTTTAACAACCCATCCACAAACCAATTTCCAATCTCATTGGAAGGCAGATTACAAAAATCAAAGCCATATTATCTAACCACAACATGAAGCATAATTTAGTCAACTCAACTAAAATAATGCATTAAGTACAATATAAATGAATCTAATATCACCACCAATGCAAGATATATCTTATAAAAAAGCTTTTAAGTTCTAAGAATCCAACAAACACTAAGAGGAAAAGTTGAAATAAACTCACAGGTTTGATCCAATTTCTTTTCCCATGGCGAGCGCAAGGGAAGGAAGAAGAATGAGAAGGATTAGTTGTGCTTGCAAGGAATCCAGTTAAGACTCTTGGAGCTTTCCAAGCACAGGAAAGCACGCTACAGTCATATCTTCCACTTCCTTCCCCCTTTGTTAACTTACATATATTTACACATTCCACAGAAACTGCAATCAAACGAAAACAAACAAACAAACAAAAGCAAAATAGATCAATCAGTAACTACATAAAAATAATCGGAGTTAAAATAAGAACATAGACTTAACTTCATCACAGTTTCGATAGCTTAGAATTTAAACAATTTCGAAATTTAACGAAGAGATGAACAGTCGAAATTTCGAAATTCAAACAAATTTAAATAGTCGAGAGCTAAAAATTCCGTTGATTTTCCGGCATTCCTTACAGAAACAAAGTTCATCGGAGAAAATTAGAAAATCAAAACATGAGAGTGAAACGTACCGGATAAAGAAGGAGCAGAGGCCATGTCTACAACAGCAGAGTAATCTCATTGAATCGAACTAAGCATCAAAACAGTAAACTCAATTATCAATCATAAAAAGGGAAAAAATGTCGAAATTTCGAGGATTTAATCATTCGAATTTCGAATTCGAGATGGAAATTAGAGCAATAAGCAATGGATTTGAAGCGCGGAGGTGAATACAAGAGATAATCTAGAGAGGGATATTGAAGCCACACAAATATACCCTTCAACTTTTAGATATTCATTCTTTCTCTAATTTGATTAAATTATTGAAATGGACCATAACCTTTACAGTT
The DNA here is from genome assembly GCA_958450335.1 of Hibiscus tridactylites. Taxonomy (NCBI): domain Eukaryota; kingdom Viridiplantae; phylum Streptophyta; class Magnoliopsida; order Malvales; family Malvaceae; genus Hibiscus; species Hibiscus tridactylites. The sequence continues at coordinate 17,288,900 of OY288273.1, read as the reverse complement.
TTACTTGAATAAGATTTCTTATTTTTATTATATCTAATTAAGTCCTTTCATGAGCAAAGAAGGGGTAAATTGAAGTGGAAATTTTGTTTGATTGTTAAAAAAATTGTTTACATAAAATTATAAGTTTTCTCTTATTATTTATTACTTTGATTATAGATTAAGTGTTTTTTTATTATTTACTATTTTAATTTTGGTTTGTTACATTTTCAATTGGAATTATCGTCAATGATTTATTTTTTATTTTTTATTGTGTTTGGTGAGACAGCTTAATTGTAGGGGGGAAAACACGTTTTCATACATTTGAATTGCCTCTAGTGCTCTTTTTGTGCACTATTTTTTTCTATTTTTTTCCTTTTGTTTACACTTTTATATTTGATAGTATAATTGTAAAATTTATTTGTTGTGGTGATTTGTCTTTTTTTATATTCAACTTGATATAATTTTATATGATAAATGAAGGGGAAATGGTCGTTGGAGACCAAATCTGAAATTTAATATTAATTATGATTAAAATAATATTCTTTACAATATTAATAATTTGTCGAAATAACTATAGTTCTTATAAAAAAATAGTTTTTTTAAAAATGTCTTAATAGTCCAAAAGTAAAATATTTTAAAACTTTCACACAATCTTTTGCATGTCTCACATTTAGGATAGGGTAGGTTGGGGTCTTAGTCCCTTGATTAAATGGTCATATTACTTTTTTAATCCCTTGCAAATATTACAATACAACTTAAGCCTTTTAACTCTTTTTCTAAACGAAAAATATATATTTCTGGCCCTCCTAATAAGTAATTATTTATTAAAATAAAGCTTTTAATTTTAACCCTCCAAAAATTTATTTTATAATCTTATCTTGACTCATTAATCATTACAAAAAAAAAATCGAACTTCATCTTTGAAAAGAAAGGACGCGCTATTTGTATAAATCCGAGGAGTTCAATTTAATTTGGTTTGCTCTTATAATTATTTTAATATTTTTTTATTAGTGAATGAGTGTAAATTAATAATTGATTTTGAAAATAAAAATTAAATATTTTTAAGGGAAAAATAATCAATCGTAACCATTAATTTATTCTATGACATTGTTTGGTAAATAGCGGTTTGGGCAAAAAATAAGAGGTTTGAGGTATAATTAGAGGTTTGACTAGTAAAATTCGATAATATTGATGTTTGGTAAATAGCGGATTGAAAGAGCGGATTGGGGTGAAAAAACTAATTTTGAAAAAGCTTCTAATATGAGCTTTTTGAGATTAGAGGTTTGATATTATAGTTGTAATGACTCTTTTACCCTTAACAATTACCAAAAATCTTCAAATAACCTAAATTAAATAATAATATTTTTAATATAAATAATAACATATTAAATATTGGACTTATTTGTTGTTACTACTAATTTATATGGTGACATTTGTAAGTTAATTCTATTTTTTTATTATCACATATTTATATGTGCATATAAAAAATTTAATAATTATATAAATAATAAATTAATATATAAATCTTTCAAATATGTTTAAAAAATTTATATTAAAAAATAATTTTTACAAATCTAATTAATATTTATTAGATACAAAATATTAATAGCTGATAAATTATTCAAACAAGTATTAAATATAACAATGTCCTTATATGTCATTTTGCGTGTTTAAATAATCAAACAGCTATCAGCTATCAGTTAATTTTACCAAACACTTTTATACAATCAGCTAATACAATCCGCTAGTCAAATCAGCTAATGCAATCAGCTATCGGCTATCAGCTAATGTAATCCGCTATCAGCTATCAGCTATCCGCTAATTGCCAAACATGGTATATATGTTTTCTGGATCATATGATTAATTAATTTTAATAGACGAGATTAAAACTTTTAAATTAAAAATATTTTTTCTTACTATTAATCATAACCATCGATTTTATTAATTTAATTACCTAAAAATGAATTTTAATCTCATCCCTTCATTCTTCTCGTCGATCATAAATTAATATAAAGGGTAAAATGCAATGAATGTCACTCAATTATGGGTAAGGTTACATTCGGGTCACCCGTTATTAAAAGTTACACTTGAGTCATTCAATTATGGGTAAGGTTACATTTGGGTCACCCAATTATTAAAAGTTACATTTGGATCACTCAATTATGGGTAAGGTTACATTTTGGTCACCCTTCATATTTAAAAAAGTATAACAATTTAGTCATTTTTTCTTCAAAATCACTCGTATACCCTTGCTAACACTAGAGTACTTCATTTAAAATCATTAATTAATCTATACGCAAATTGATATGTGTTTTTTTTAAATATGAAGGGTGACCCAAATGTAAAGTTACCCATAATTGAGTGACCCGAGTGTAAATTTTAATAATTGGGTGACCCAAATGTAACCTTACCCATATTTGAGTGACCCAACTTTTAATGATCAAGAGACTCAAACGTAATATTACTAGGGATGAGCATTTTACCCAGACCCAACGGGTTCTAGCCCGATCGGGTCAGATTCTTTAATGAAAAATCAGGTTCGGGTTTAGGGTGGAAAATATCTGACTTGACCCAGGATTAATAGCGTAATTTTCCCCTAATTTTTTAGGGATATTTATAATAATACCCCTCTTTATATATATTTTTATAATTAAGTCTTTAAAATTAAAATTTTTATTTATAATTTAGTCTTTTGAATTATATTTTTTACAATTAAGTCACTTAAAAATATTTTTTTATAATTAGATCCCTAAAATTAATTTATTTTATATAAGTCGGCCGGAGTCAGATTTAGTATATTTATTTTCAGGTCGGGCCGGGTCGAGTTTTTTAAAGAATGTGTTTGGGTCGGGTGCGAGTTTAAGGTGTTTATTTTCGGGTCAGTCCGGGTGGACCAAAAACTCAACTTTACCCTACCCGTGCCCATCCCTAAACATCACCCATAATTGACTGACCTCTATTATAATTTACCTTGAATTTTATGGGCCCATAAGGAGTGAAAACATTGAGTTCAGGGATTCAAATTAGAAGTGTGCAAAAATATTTGATCTGACCGATATGATTATCTGTTGATTCGATCTAAAATTTTGCATATTCAATCTGATTTTTATTTTCGAATCGGAAACGGATCGTAATGTTTCTAGTTCTAGATTATTCGAAAATTCGAAATATCAAAAATGCAAATTTGTATGGATATGAATCTTGTGTTAGAACCAAATCATAAATTAATATGAAACCTAAACCCCAAGATCTATCATGTCAAATCATCAAGAACAATAAACCGAAAGCGGAAGCGTACCTGAATTCATTGATAAATTGAAAATCTTGAATCTTGATGTTGAAATCTCAAATCTTTGGTATTTCCAAGAAGATAGGTTATCTCTTGAAGTAAAACTCTCTGACGGGGAAGGAGAGAAAAACAAGTTAACCTATTTCTTGGGGACCACTACCTCTTTATATAGTTGATTTATTAAATCAACTATTAAATATTTATAACTCTGCCCCTCATTGAATTATAAATATATCTTACGGTATCTACACTTTTATTTCCATGACATTTTAGTACCTATGACACGCTTAACTTAATTGGTCACTTTATTTTGTATCATACTTTATAATAGCAACATACATTTTACATATGTGCCCACAATTGCGGATTTTAATCCAACAATCTCCCACTTGGGCAACATATGTTTCCTGATAAATGTACAACCTTATGAGCTCAAAATTTTGCTATTATATAATAGGTATTCTATAACAATCTCGTCCATCAACTATATCCACATAGGATCAAAGCGGTCTTCGCCATATCAATCATGACTGGACCCATCAATGGTCACGTATACAAATATAGTCAAATGACATAGATCAATCATGGATGTGTAGCATGGAAAATTACATGAAATGTGAACCATACATGTCTATTTCCAACTGGTCCTCCTAAACCTTAATGAGATCAACTTTACTGAATTCAGAGTGTACATAAACCAAAAGAACTTTATTTCTGCAGAAAATAATCTTAAATAACTTTAAACTAAAGTAACTGAAATTGTGTCTAAACCGAATGAGCATTTTTCAAAATTACAAACTCCCACTAAAACCGAATATCCTTAAATAACATTACACCCACATGAGTAGTGTGCTCATGAAAGACCTAGGGTGACAGTTTCTTAATATGCGCGCAATTATGGAGTTTGTACCAACATGCTCTATAGACACACAACCACTCTGAATTTTCTTTAACAACTAGGAACTTAATATTTATGTGCTTTAAATTTGAAGTGTTCCTATTGTTTATAGAATAAATGAATGCATATTTATTGTCACAAAATAACTATAGTGGTCTTTATGTTCAATCTATATTTAGCAGCCCATGTGACGAAATTCTTTTGCATCAATATTCTAATAGAATCGAAGTCTGTAAACCTGATGATCTCTAACTTACCAGAACTTCAACATGTGAGCATGTAATTTTTGTTCTCTAAAGATATCTCATAACCCCATTGGCTGCTATCCAATGGTCCATAATATGATTCCTCAAATATCTGTCTAACATTCCAACAATGTACATAATTTCCGAAAGCATACATACTTAAGCATAAATTAGATTCTCAATTGCTTATGTATAGAGAATCTTTTGGATTTTCTAAATTTCAAGGTTACTTTTAGGGCATTGAGTAAGATAATACTTATCTTCTTTAGCAAAATGAGTGTCACTTGGTTTACTCCCACTGAACTTGTAGTATATACAATTGTCAACCAAATTTATCTCAAAACCAAATGAGATAATCAAAATGAAATTTATATTTTCATTAATGAGAGTCTTACTTAAGTTCATAGATAAATTTCTTTAATTTACATATCATTGATATTGTATCATAAGACACAAATCTATGATTGTACTATATAAATAATTTTTTCAATGTTGTCATTGAAAAACACAAGCTTAACATTCATCTTATGTAGCTCAAAGATTAAAATAAGCAACAAGCGTCGTGATTATCCTGAAAGAGTCTTTCAATAAAAACTTGAGAGAAAGTCTCTACAAAATTAATGTCTTCTTTTAGAGTATATCCTTTAGATACAAGACGTACTTTATACTTATCCACATTACCATTTTCATCCCTATTGATTTTAAATATTAATTTACAACCAATTGGTTTGCACCTTAAGGTAATGAGACAAGTTTTTAAACTTTATTGTCTTGCATAAAATTATACTCTTCTTGAATGACATCAATCCACTTTTGAGAGTTAGAACTTTTATGGTCTGATATAAATGATTGAGTCATTTTCTATCATTCCATTATTGCCTTATTTCATATTCCTCTCGTAGACCTCTTTAAAGACACTTGTTTTTTTTAAGGTTGTTGAGTTTGTTCTTCTGAAACAATTACCTTATCTTGAATGGGAGTTGTTCAACATTATTTTGCTGAGGTACTTGATTCACTTCTTGATTAATGATAGGTGTGAAAACCTAAACATCATCAAAAGTGATAGTATAAATTAAATTATAATTTAATTCCTCCACAATAGTAATGTATCTAATCTTATTTCTCCCCCAAACTCAACATCCTAAAAAAAATTATAAACTCTCCTTAAAATAATCTTAATTGTGGGATCATAAAATTTACGGCCCACGGATCACTCAAAATAACCGAAGTAGTTGCTCACTTTTGAAGTTTAATTACTTCACATATGTCTTAACTTATACAAAAGAATCAATACTTTGTAACTTATTGTTGTTTCTTTTGACTAGAACCCTTAGCAACTTTATTCTAATATTTTCTTTTATTGCCCTTATCTTAGAGACACTAACTAAATGAGCACTAACAAAATGTGTACTTTTATACTTATAATGCTTCAACTTTTCTTCCTCTTGAACACGATGAGAAATGAACCCAAATAGAGTATATTTCTCCCTTTGACAGTTGTAACTTGAATTGGTTAAATTGTATAGGAAGCAATATCAAAACCATAAGAACAAACAATTGTTAGAACGAACTTATGTGCCTTAAATTTTGAAGCAATATTAAGAATTTTCATAATCTACTCTCTCACATTTCCTTGACCCTTATACTTCATAGACATCAAAGAAAGCATAAGCGATGTCATCTTAACCTTAATGTTTTGGGTAAAACATTTCTTAATTTCGTCAAGGAAACCCTTAGTATGAATAATCTCTTTAGATTTGTGCTCCTAAAGACATCTAGAATGTTGTGTTTTATGATCATTAGACTCATGTGATTCGAACGATCTCACCTCTCAAAATACCTTTTATGGGTGCTTGCCGCAATGAGAGGTGCAAGTTGTTCATTCCTTAGTGCAAAGTTTATGTTCATACATCAAAATACTATATGTAAGTATCTTTTCTATTCATTGAAATTAGTTTCACTAAACATGAGTGTAGAATGTATTTAACAGATATTGTGACAACAAAAATAAATTACTTAAATATAGAACAAAAATAAGTAAATAAAATAGAAACAAGCTCACATAATATTCATAAGTAAACAAATAAATTCAAAATAATGACTAGTTCCCCTCAAGATACCAAGCACAACATTAATATCAAGTCTTTGGACAGTAATATTAATTGTAAGCGGTACTCTTGTTGTAGCAATCAAACATTGACAATAAACTATGTCAAACAATAGGCTAATCTTTGGACTAACGTATTGCTCACATAAAATACCTTATAATTGTCACACATTTATCGCCACAGTTGTCGTTGTAATTCTGTCAAATATTAACTTTCCTTTGGGCCAATTAATAAACGCATGAATTACAAAAAACCCATAATCATCTAATATTTTAAATAAACTAATCTACACAAAAGCGGTCACTTTGGTGACATTATGTTTCAACTAATCTATTAAAATATTAGATGTCCGAAGCCAAAATATGAATTTAGTTATTTCAAAAAAAAAATCTTAATTTTTTTATCTTTCAATTAAATTAAAAAGATAATCAAAATAATAATAAATTTGAATAAAGGTAAACCTCATATCAAGATACCAGACACTCTATTAATATTTCATCTTTGGACAAAATATTAACTTGTAAGTGATATCCTGGTATAGTAGTCAAACATTGATAATAAGAACATGTCAAACAGAAATCTTCCTTTGGGCCGATTTATTGCTCACATATAAAACTGAATAACTATCACATGTTTATTACCACAGTTGCACATGTAATAATGTTAATTATTAACCTTCCTTTGGGCCGATTAATACTAACATAATCCGACTTACATGCACAAAACCTTCTATATTTTAAAATAAAATAATTTCCACAATAGAGGTCACTTTGGTGACTTAATGTTTCAATTAAATTATCTTAAAATATATACTATAAATATACCGATATTCAAATTTAAAATTTTGTAACAGTTAAAACTGAAATTTCTGATAACACTTGAGTTTCCGAAATAACCCAAAATAAGGTTGTCTAAATGGGGCTATCAGAAATTGAATACCGAAATCTTTGACTGTTTCTCAAAAAAAATTCTTAAGCATGCATTTGCCGAAATTAAAGTCGAATTCAAAACAACCAATCTTTAACTAAAAGTCAAAATCAAAAGTATCATATTAATGAATTAAATTCATATAATGATCACATAAAACTTTAATATATTCATAATAGCCGAATAATCAAAATTAAAATTCTTGATCAAACAGAATCAAATATGAATTCCATAAACTTAATGACATGTATTAACAATTGGTACCCAAAATAGAGAACGTGAAAGTAAAACTCACACCGATCTGAACCAATATAATTTAAGGCATAAGAGGATTGACGATTGGTTGAACTTATAAGTTTGATGATAGATTAAAGATTATCACACAGCCTAATTGATTCAAAATCTAATCTTTAATCCAAATACTAAATATCAAATTAATATATAATCAGACATAAACATTAGAGTGATTCAATACCAAGCAGAATTAATGAAATATCAATTCTCTAATATGAATTCACATGAAGTCAACGAACTTTAGCCCTTTTTTTAATTAAATTGATAGAATTAATCAAAGTACATAAGGACCAAACTGAACATACTAAAAAAAAGTACTTGGACGCATAATTTCCCCATAAAAAAATGGCCCACATATGACAATGTCAGACTTCACGTGACTCTTTTAATTCAATTAACATAGGTTAAAGAAAGATCACAGCAAACATAATGGCATTGGATCACCGAATCTATCCATTGATTAACTTTTTTTTAATGCGGCGATTAAAGATTAAAAAAATGTTAATCAATTGAATTAAAACCCTAAATATAACAAAGATTAAATATAGGATTAGAGATATCGTAAATTCAACAATAACAATAAAAGAATATCCCACATGATGAATCAAACAAAATATTATAAACTAATAATCGGCAACCCAAAAACATAACAATATCAAACCCCAATTGAAAACAACAATTTCAATATGCCAATATTTGAATCCATCGTGAATAACTTAAATTCAAGTAATAGCAGAGAAACATAATGGCCAATTGTTAATGTCTTTTATCCTTTATCGCCGCAAAACATAGGTTATTTAAGCGAGAAAAAAAAAATATTATGCGGCGCTTCTAAACAAGAAAAAAGATTTACAATTCTGAATTTTATAAAAATTAATCGGTTCTCAATGATTCGACATAATTTGGCTCTGATGCCACTTGTTAGAACCAAATCATAAATTAATATGAAACCTAAACCCCAAGATCTATCATGTCAAATCATCAAGAACAATAAACCGAAAGCGGAAACGTACCTGAATTCATTGATAAATTGAAAATCTTGAATCTTGATGTTGAAATCTCAAATCTTTGGTATTGATCTTCCAAGAAGATAGGTTATCTCTTGAAGTAAAACTCTCTGACGGGGAAGGAGAGAAAAACAAGTTAACCTATTTCTTGGGGACCACTACCTCTTTATATAGTTGATTTATTAAATCAACTATTAAATATTTATAACTCTGCCCCTCGTTGAATTATAAATATATCTTACGGTATCTACACTTTTATTTCCATGACATTTTAGTACCTATGACACGCTTAACTTAATTGGTCACTTTATTTTGTGTCATACTTTATAATAGCAACATACATTTTACATATGTGCCCACAATTGCGGATTTTAATCCAACATCTTGTTATTTTTAGTAATTTGATATTTGTTATATCTGAAAAATTGAAATTTTAATATATGTGAATCTTGTTATATTTGACAATTTGTTGCTTGTTATATTTGAAAAATCTAAAATTTTCATAGATACAACCTCCAAATTAAAAAAAAAATACTTAAACCAAATTTTGTCTTCAGATATCCAAATATCAAATCTCTGAAAATCCAAAAATCAGATTTTTTTCTAGATCAAATACGAATCACTATTTTAATGATCTAAAATTTCAGATATATAATTTTTCGGATCAAATCTGATATCCAAAAATGCACATCCCCAATTCAAATAACAGTTCGCGACCGTCGTAGCAGCCATTATATAATAATAGCGGCATGATTCCGAATTATTATTTTAAAAAACAACAGTTTGTATTGTAATAACACAATTCATCTACAACTGCGATAAAATGGGATGGAAATCATCTGCCCCAAAGTATGCCCCCATTTGTGCTCCCACTTTAAAATAGTGAGTTTAAGGTTTAGGGTTTGAGGTTTAAGGTTGGGGCTTAGGGTTAGGGTGTAGGGAATTAGAGGTAGGGTGTATTTTTTAAGGTTTAGGGTTTGGAACTTAGGATATAAAAATTAAGGTTATGGCGCAAAATTTAATTTTTAAGTATTTTTAGGCAGGGGCATAGAAAGAGACATGGTTAGGGGACAGGAGATTTTTACCCCATAAAATGCTGCGACCCCGCCCCAATTTAAATAAAACGAAACGTAAAACCAACCCTTTGTTGACGATAGTGATTTTGAACCGTCGATGTCAACAATCAAACTACGCTGATGCAATAAAAAAACAAAACAAAACTCAATAATAACATCAAAATTTCTAAAATAGAAAGTACTAGAAGAAGCAGGAACCTTTCTTTACCCTCAAACATAGAATAAAAACTCAAGAAACCAAAGGCCAGAGTTTTGTCTGCTTCCATTGCACTTCTCTTACACATTCTCATTACCAGTTTTTGCTGTTTCTCTTAGGGTTTTACATTTCACAGTCTGTTTTTTCTTCTCAACAATCATGAGGTACGCTTAAAAATCTTCCTTTTTTATCTTCATTTCGTTTTTAGATGTTTAGATGTTGTGTTTTTCCCATTTCAGTTTCGATTGGTTTAATGATTTCGCCATTGTTGTCTTCGTTGTTGTTCTTTTGTCTCTTTCAACATGTTTTTGAATATGTTCTTGAAATTTCAGTCGACAACATAGGGGAATGTATGGAATGTTCGAACATTGTTGATAAAAAAGAAATTATTTAATTGATTTATTAGGTTTTGTTAATTAACTATTGGAAATAAATGCTATAATGGGGTTTTGATTAGGTTGCCAATCTGGGATTTTTACATTGCCAATTTTGCTCATTTTTGGGTTTGTTTTTTTGAATTGCTGTAGTCGTCATCCTGAGGTGAAGTGGGCTGAAAGAGCTGACAAGGTTTATGTTACGGTGCTGTTACCGGATTCGAAGAATGCCAAGGTCAATCTCGACCCCGAGGGAGTGTTCACTTTTTCGGCTACTGCCGGAGCTGACAATAACCTTTATGAATTGAAATTGGATCTTTATGATAAGGTCAATGTGGAGGTAAGATACTGATTTATAGTAATTGCCTTGTATTTTAGGGTTTTTGAGTCGTCGATTATGATTGGTGTATGGTACTCGTAGTATTATCCCGATGATTCGTTGTTTTAAATGAATTTTGAACGTTCGCTAGCCAGCCAATTGTCCATTGATGCTCGTTTTCACAGCTCACCTCTTTCTGGAGCTGCTAGATTTTGCAAACTCGTGTTTCGGGTGTATTAGTATACTTTCTATTATAGATCACATATGATTGAACAATGTTTTACGTTTTTTGTACATGTGTGCTCGGGGAATAAGGATGAGTCTAGGGTATCGATGACGGTAGTATTATGCTGCTGATTGGTGTTTATTTTCACGGATTACTTCTTTCCAAAGCTGCTAGATTTTGTACACTCAGTTTTCAGGTGTATTAGTGTACTTGCTATTGATAATACAATCAAACAATCTCCATTTTCGAACATACGTGTCATCGTTAAATCTATATTTTTCCTTGAGCTTTTCATGGTATTGCCTTTTTGATGCCATTGATGCATGTCTTACTATAAGCATTTTGCACTCCGAACATTTGTTTGTTGTTGTTTTGATATTGATTTCTAAGCAAGTTATCTTCCGAAATTTCTTATTGTATGCTTATTTATTTCGGGATAAAAGGAAAGCAAAATTAGTATAGGAGTCCGGAACATCATCTGCGTGTTGGAGAAGGTTGAGAAAGTGTGGTGGAAAAAACTATTGCGCGGGGATGGCAAGACCCCTCATTATATTAAGGTCGACTGGGACAAATGGGTTGATGAAGATGAAGACAACGGTGAGTCTTTTGTTACTGATGCTTCTCCTATATTATTCCGTTTCTTCATTTTTCAAAGACTACTCATATCCGATACTCGTGTCTTATGCATATCCATATATGGTTACGAGGATATGATCATCAAAGAATCCTCCAAAAGCATTAAGAAATTTAACATACTCAGATTATGCATGCTTGTATGATTTAAGCTGACAATTTATTGATTGCTAATTCTTTTAATTAGGTCCTGGGGATATTGACTTGGGAGGAATGGACTTCTCGGTACGGAAATATAGTACTTGGTCGAGATTTTTCAATTGTTAGCATTAACTTATGAATATTTCCTTTCCGACTGAATAAATCATGATGTTTTGCAGAGCTTTGGTAAAATGGGAGGTATGGAGGGTGGCGTGGATGACTCCGAAGACAGCAGTGATGACGAAGGTAATAATTTCTTTTGATATGTTGCCAGTGAACATCTGGTTTGTCGGTTTCGATCTTGGCTAAACGTTTCATCATTTGTAGAGCAAGAAGTGACGAAGCCGGCAGAGCAAGACACAAACAAGGTCGACGGAAATGCTAAGCCAGAGGAACAAGGTGCCAGAGCTTCGGAAAAAAAGGAAGCCGATGCTAGCACATGATTCAATATTAGCTGAAGATAAATGTCATATTCCGGTAAACCTTCTAGTTATCTTGGTTGGTGGGATCAAAGTGTGCTGTGTTTTATGAACTGATTGAGCTAAAAATTCTCATAATCTAAGTTTGATTGACGGTGATAATTTAGAAATGAGCTATCTAGATTTCATCTTCCTTGTTTGAATAAATTTTAGCATACTATCTTATTTGAATAAGAATTAAATAAATAAACTTGTAAAACATTAAAATTGGAAATAATTTCAAAATATATTATGTAATTTAAAAAAAAAAATAATGGGACAAGTTTTCTTACTGCTTTGACTTTTCACCCGTTAATGGAAGAATTTTTTTGACAAATTTTAATTGAAGGATGTTGAACATTTAAGTATGTTCAATCTCATTCTCTTATGTATGTACTAATGTCAATTAAACTAAACTTAATCAACAACTGACGTGACAAGTTATATATATATATACTAAGATAAATTTAATTTTAACCAATCCAGTTTGATGTTTGAACCAATACATTAAAACCAAATGTTGTATCATTCGGGGTGTTCTTTTGACAATTCTCTTATCACAACCAATTAGGTATAACAATTTTTTTTTAAATAACTACTGAATTTTCATTAAACCATAAAAAAATTCAATTACAACGCAATTAAGAAGAAAAAGATTTGGATTAAAATAACCCAAAACATTCTTACAACTCAAAAACAATGAAAACGAAAATTTATATGGAAATACGCATACCAACGAAAATTCAAAAGCTTCCTGAATCTCCTTGTCTCTGTCCAAATGAGACGCATAAAGAAGGAAGGAGTAGTGCGCGATCCATTCTGTCAGGCAAAAGGTACCGCTACCTAGGATTGATTTTATCGGCAAACAACCATCAACGAGTGGGGATAAAACATTCCAAGTGACCACCGACAACACCATGAATCAGAAACTAGCGCCGAGTGAATCTCTGTGCGAACAACAATCGAACGCTAGGGTATGCTGAAACCTGCCATGAAGACAGATGAACCAAACGAAAAAAAATAAAACAAAAACATGTCACAAAGACAGAAAAAGAAGCGTGTCACTAAGACAGAGAAAGAGCGTGCTATAGAAACAGAAATTTTTATTGAAATAAAAATAAAAAAATTGATAAAATCGGTGATCAACAATCAATACGAAGATTGATTGTCGACCACCGATTAAAGGGATTGAACAAAAGAAAAAGTGGCTAGAATTGAAAAAAATTGAGAGAACGGCTAGGGTATTTCCAGTATAACAAATTTAAATATTTACAAACATTCAATTTACCTTTGAATATTCAAATATTATGAATTTGTATATTCATTTACAAATCTTGTAATTATAATTGATTTTGTATATCCTTATTATCCGTTACATTACAGATAACAACCTCAAATCCTCCAAATACATAGAAAAGATTCTAAAAATTAAATATACCCTTATCCAACATTTAAACATGAATCCATATAAAATGACTAATAATGGAATAAGTGAACAGTAAGTATCATTGATCCAGACTATAACTTCTTAATGGAAATGGTCCAAAGAAGATCAGAATCCGACTGCACCGTGACTTTCTCTCCTTTGACTATATTCGACGTGCTTACTAAACCACCGAATCTCATCTCCGCGTTATCTGGAACGATAACAATAATAAATCGTAACGGTTATGTCAAAGCCGACTCTTGGGTGGAAAATATGAAAACAGTAGAAAGGAATGATCTCATATGATAGCAATAGAATTTTTAGATGATAAGGAGTTGAACATGTGAATACCACAAAATAGGAACTTACTAAAACGGCAGACTTAAGTTTAAAGTTACTATTATAGAAGGCAATTTCGAGTCACTAACACACCAGTACGATGGGTCCAAATGTTTCTATCCACATTATATGTGTTCCCGGTGCCGTCAAAGTGCGCCGGAATAGATTGGAGAGAAGAGAACGGCACGGAAACTATAATTAGAAAAGAAGCTATTTTAAATGATTCGATATCTATCACCCTCCAAAAAACGCCAATTTCCCCTTCCTAGTTTGGATAGCGTGATTCTAAACAGGTGAAATGAAATAAAGCATATAGAATTAAATTAGTTTCTTTGACCACATAGACATGCTCGAGTGAAATGAAAAGCAAAGCAACATAATAAGGCAAGCAAAATTAATAATACGAGTAAAGCATCGATTATGTCCATTTCAGTTCAATGGCCTAGAGGATGGAAAGTAAGCACTAGGGTTAATGTAATCGTAGACTTACCCAGATCCCATTGAAGACCAGTGGTAGTACTACTTCTTGACGGCATCCCGAGTGGGATGAGTCCACAGTGTGGGCCCTCAACAGAAGTTTGAATATGTATCTCATGACGGTGAGTCCTAGGAAGAAGGTAGACAAGACTATCATTGGATAAAAGGACTATTCGCAGGGATGAGAAACAACACAGGACATTTAGGTTTCCAATCTCATGGTCAAATCGTCCACCAAGTGCTCCAGCAACAAGAATGCAAAGCTGCCATTAAATCCGGAAAAAGAAATGATAAACCACCGATCAAAACAAACACAAGTATAGGTAAAAATGTATAGTATAGAATGAGATCATGTCCTAACTATAACAAATACCAGCTGCCAAAACCAATATTGAAGTACTCATGATAAAAAAACATAAAATAAAAGCAAAATGAATGTTCATAAACATTCAAATTACCCGCACCCCCCAAAATATAAAAATCCAGAGCATTTAAATTTAAATTTAACATACATTAGACTTATCCAAATCTGGAGAGGAGTCCCGAATGTATGTTACACATTTATGTAGATCGGTAGTGTCTTGATCATGAGACTTATCAATAATCTTTGTTCCCTGCACCAAAGAAGCAAGTGAAAATGTCTGAGCAACTGAATATAAACTAGAGAGATGTAACAAGTTAACCACATGGAAAAAGACACTGGTGTTTTTAACTGGCAAAAAACTAAAGCTTATATAAACTAGTGAGATTTAACATGTTAACCGCAAGGAAAAGGATGGTAATTATCATAAAAAATATGAGATTCGCAAAAAGAAACTAATGCTCATACAACTAGAGAGATGTAACCCGTTAACCCCGAGGAAAAAGATGTTAACCCCGAGGAAAAAGATGCCAATGCTCATAAAAGCACGAGACGGGCAAAGAATAAGTGAGAGCAACCTTAAGCATGGAAGGAAAACACCATCAACATGATCTACAAAGGGAAATTTGAAAACTTACTATACTCTTATAAAAGTCAAGCACATCCTTTCGTACCGAATCCATATCTCCTTTAATTGCATCCGGTTTGTATCTGCTATGATGCAAAGCACCCATGTTATCACATGAACGAAAGCGTTTTCAGAGAATAAGCTAGCATCAAATATAAGGTCCATTTTAGCTTTGCTGTTGGCATACCTTTTTAGGTTGAAAACAGCATTTATAGCTGAACGAGCAAAAACTGCCAACTTTTGCTAATAAGATCATGATTTGGTAATCCAAACAAAATAAAAAACAAGAATATTGAGCTGTTTTTCATTTCAATTTTTAACTTTTTTTAAAATAAAGTATTATTCTCAAAGTTCTAAACATTCAACTTTTTTAAACAACTTTCTCACGTCAATTTTCCAAACACTTGAAATTCTTTCACCATAATTTTTGCACCGCAAGCTTTTCCTAACGATTGTCTGAATCAAATCTCGATGAAACTCAAAAACTTTTAAACTAATACAAGAATTCAAATCACATGATGCAGACAGAGGCAAATCAATGGATTCCAATCGAATCACAAAAGACAAAACACAAAAGCAGCAAAGAAATGCAACAAAAAAAAAACCTGCGTCGAACATCGGAGGCGTTTTCGTCGGAGAAGAACAGAGGCATTTCATCGAACAGACGGTTGGCGCCACCATCAGCACAGAGGTGAAGCCGAGCTGCACTAAACAAAAAAGAGAAAACAGGCAAGAAATTAATCCTAAATAAACAGAAACAGATTAAAAGAAGGAAAGATGAGGGTGCAGGATAAGTACCGTGCTTCCAAAGCAGAGGAGTGAATCTGGGGAGGCTTTGGTTAAGAACGACAAGGGAGTAGGTTAGAGGAGGGAGGTGGCGGTCGGCGGGAATGGAGGGGAGGAGGAAAGCAGAGGAATGGTGCATAAGGTCCATGGCTAACGTGCGCGCGTAGGTTTGAATTGTTGTAGCATAACTCGTGAGATCAGAATCAATGGAGATTTTGGAAATAAATAAATGGGAAATAAGAAGAAGAAGAAATCAAATAATTTGACTTTTTCTCAAATAAAATGAATAAATAAATTGCAGGTTTGTTTTGTAAGGAAGATTCGTGACGAGGGCTTCACCGTCAAAATAAGTACTCCCCGGGCCCACCAATCTGATACCGTCAAACTGTTCACGCGCCCGACGGACAGATCTGATTCCATCTGTAGACGGATTTGGGTGTAAAATGATTTCCAGTCCGACTAGATTCGAATTTGAAATTTTACGATAAAAATTAAATATTATCATCGATAGTTTTTTTTTTAATGAATAAAGGGTAGTTGACTAAGTGCTTTCTTAAAAAAAATTTGTAACTTAAATGGAGGAAAAAAAGTACACCTAACAACCTATATAAAATCAAAAAAAAAGCCAAATAAAACCATGAGACTCAATAAGTCAATGACCTACAATCCTCATGATAAGCTCGAAAAGTACAGTCCTGCGGCTACATAAACACTTGATTACCTCGAACCATATCAAATTCATTTTTCGCCAAACAATCCGCCACACAGTTAGTTTTCCTGAACACGTGTGAGAACCGCACCTCCCAATCCCAACTAAGCATATGAGTGACGTGATGGATCAACGATGAATATTTCCCCCGAGTCACCCGCTTCTCAATTATCCGTACCACCTTCGCATTATCCAACTCAACCCAAATACGTCGGAACTCCATCAATCAAACATGGCGAAGCCCTTCAATAACTCTCCCTAAAATTCGGCTTTCACCGTCGAGCATAAGTCAATAAACTTAGAGTAATCCAACACCCAAATACCATTAGAAGAGCGAACCACTCCCCAACTAACTTCATCGTAATTTAAACATAATTTTCATTTAATTATATTATGGACAAAGTATACCACATATCATTTAATTACAGGCTTAATAGCAAATAAGTCATTTTTCTTTTAAAAATAACAATTTAATTATTTAATTAATTTTGTGATAAACATGTCAATATACCGTTAAAATTAATAAATGCCCTAATATAATAATAATTTTAGTACTCAAAATTTATACATTCTATTAAATTAGTTCTAATGTAAAAATAATTGTAATTGTACTTTTGATCACATATATATTGATTTTATTTTCTGTTAAAAATGTTTTACAAATTTTATACATAACATTATGTGTTTTGAGGTTCTTTTTTTTGTTTTGCTTTTCTTATTTTTTAATAAAATTTGATTTCCTGTTAAAAATGTTAAGACTAAAAATTGAAATGGAACTTATACATAGTTTGCCTAAGATATATGGAATTTGTAATTGTACTTTTAATCACATAAATATAATAATGATACTAATAATAGTAATAATAAAACCTTGCAAGCAACAACATGAGAGTTGTTTCGGTGCATTCCCACTCATATTAAACTTTGCAAGCAACAACATGAGAGTTGTTTTTATGCATTCCCACTCAGCATTAAGTGGAAACAAATGTGAAATAAGAGGACATTGCGGTTAACAAAGAATATTATTTTAATTTTTATGCTTTGAGTCCGGTCATAAATATAATTTTATATATATATATATTTTAAAAAGTTGAGGTTTAACAAGATGATAAATAATATGTTTCATTTTGTAACTATATTTAGACCTCGTTTAGTATTGTGTTTTATCGTTACTTTCTCTGTTTTTAATGACTTTGTTCTGAGTTCTGACTAATTCGTACAGACCTGCATCGCACACTTAAATTTTGTATCGATGTTAGTGCACTACGATTAATATCGCAAGAGTCGGTGTCGGTGCGCTACGACTAGAAACATAATCGCATAAATACATATATTAAAGTCAACACTATTGTACCACGACTAACATCCATATCATACATCTGTAAAGTCTCAAGGACTTGCCAAGCATATAAGCAAGTACAAGTATTCAAGCAAAGGTCAATTTAGATTAAACAAGGTATTTAAAGAATAAATTGAGTAATCTAAAAACCCTAAGTAGTTAGGGTAAAAATTAGGTGAAAAATATCTGAAAATTGTAGGGATTCAAATCTATAAGATGAAGAATAACTGAAATCTTCACCTATGGGTACGGAGGCGGGGAAATTTTACACTGAAGCTCAAATGGAGATGAGGACGGAGATTGCTATATCCGAACCGTAACCGTATCAATAACTGTGGAATCCTAACAAATATCCGCAAGAATCTCTGTATTTTACAAGATTTTTAAAAATGTATACTTATTTATCTATATACCCTTAATATATATTTTAATAAAAAGATCTTAATTCTATTATTATCACTTCAATTTTCTTTCAAAACTAGCCACACTCAAGTTTTTCAACATATTTCTATCTTAGTTCTTAGATATAAGCTAAATCTCTCGTCTAAATCTTCCTCAACACAACACCCTTTCAATCTTTATCATCTTGTAACTGCTTCCAATCGAATTATTCAAACTTTATATTTTAAACTGAATTGGTCATTTATTTTGGTCAGTAAAATAGTATTTTGTTTAATTTTTTTGGGGCATAGGAATTTCTCGAAAATCGTAGGAATCCATGCGTGGAGGATATGAGGACAAAAAATTTGTTGAGTTGATCGAACACTTGCAAATGGCCAAGAGGGGGTGAATTGGCAATTAAAACTTTGGTGAAGAGAAAGATTGAAAATAAAAATGACACAAGGGGTTATAGTGGTTCAAGTTCTCCAAATAAACTCTACATCCACTAAGGATTTTCAAACAATTCACTACTTGAATTCGTCCCCTTTTCTTGGATGAGGAGGAAACCTTACAATTTCGATTAAGCTTTCTACCCAAAGCTTAATCCACTCAAATTACAAAGAAAGAATTTGGTAAACTCAAATGTTTCCTCTCAAAGGATAATTGTCTACCCAATTACAATTTCAACAACCCCAAACTCACAATACAATTTGACAATTGAAAGACAATAGAGTTGGGTACAAGAATATGACTTTGAATAGCTCAAGGGTTTGGATTTTTTGCTCTGATGATGCTTGAATGTTGAATAGTTGTTGCTGACATTCAAAGAGCTTCGTTTTATACCTCTTCTATTAATTCTAGCCGTTTGGGTGGTTGGGAACATAAATGGAGCCGTTGGAACCCTCTCTTACCACCATAAATGCACTTCTGCAGCTATGCGTATCGGTACGCGGAGAGGTGTATCGATACCTGTCTCAGAAAAGAAAGAGTCGTTGTGTGCAATAAATAAGGGGTATCGATACGCACGTAAGCGTATCGGTACGGGTATCGAAACATGTGTTTGCCGTATCGATACCTTTTTCTCAACTTAGCTCACTGTCGATTTCCGTATCGGTACGAGGGTTTGGCGTATCGATACGGGTCAACGATCATTTAAAATTTGGTTACCAACCAACTGACACCAACTGTCAAATTATTTAAACCGACTTGCATTTAAAAATTTATTAAGGTCGTATCGATACGAGGGTTTGACGTATCGGTACGCCATTCAAACTCTTTAGACTTTTACACAGGGGCGTATCGATACGAGGGTTTGCCGTATCGATACGTGTTCCTCCAGTAGCCAACTTTGGTAAAAAGGTATCGATACGCTTGGGAGTGTATCGATACACCTGAACGTTTTTCAATAGTTTGGCCTTGGAACACTTAGAAAATATTTTGAGTTTGAGTTTTTCAAATCAGTTTTAAAGAGTTGGTGATTTAAAACTTATTAAGGGACTTACAAAGACACCTTTAAGTTTTTTTAAATTGATCCTTAAAGATTTAATTATATCAAAATCAAACATAAATTTTATAAAATTCTCGAAGTATTTAATGAAAATTTTCCAAGACCGAAACTGCAAATATTGAAGACGAAATGAAGAATATAAAATCGTTCCGGCCCACCCGAATTTCTACCCGTAGAAGCAGTAGACATGTCATTTATCCAAATATAATAGAAGTAGGGGCACATGGGGTGAAGCTCAAAGTCCCACGTCCATATTATACCAAACTAATACATAAACAAGCGTACCTCTGATGCAAATTCCGACCGACCATTATCTAGAACTCCATGTCACTTAATTGCTGTCCAAAAATCATCTCGATCGAACCAAGTTTAAGACCCCGATTGAAGCTTTGATCGTAGGCGTAGCTACCCCAAACTTAAAACCCCATTTTCTATCTTCCCTTGTCCCCCCTTTCTTTGATTTTCCCCCCTTTACTGCCGTTTAACCGCTCCAAGCAAGGCTTTATAAAGCCTTTAATTAAATAATAATAAAAACAATAATGAAAGAAAGATGGGTGTGATGGGGATGGGTGGCTACCCCATACGCCGGCACATATATATAATTTAATAATTATATATATTATTAATATAAAAATTTTATCAATAGAAATATTGATTCGAATATAATTTATTCTTGAATTAAAAAAATGGATTGTCACAATTTCTATTAAAACAAGCATCCAAGTTTGACTCTCTTACAATTTAGACTTATTTTAATATTTTTCACAACTCTAATCCAAGACACGAATTACGAACTTGGAAATTGGGTTGTTACAATTTGAGGCACTTTCCAGCGAAATAGAGGTCGGATTCAAACTCAAGGGGCGAGACAAAGCGACTGGTGAATTTGGTACAGAAGAGTGATGACAATGAACAATTGAGTGAATAAAAACTTTTAATGTCTAGTCTCCAGGGACAAAAAACATTCAATGTCTAAACTTCAGTGAGTAAATTGAACGCTTTGAAACTTTAATGATCAAAATAGGTTTATTAATAAAGTTTAGTGATGATTTACATAATTTACCATATAATTTTTAGTTTTACACTAATTTAGAACATCCGGATGAGTGTAAATTAATGATTGAGAATTTTTTTAAGAAGAAAAAATAAGAAAATTTAATCTCTGTTGTGAATAAAATAAAGAAGAACAATAATAAGAACAAAAGGCAAGAATGAAAGAACAAAGAGATGAGAGGAAGAGGGAGATTTATATTATTCTCAATACTCAAGTGTATATAATGTCTTCATTAGATCATCTATTTATAGGATAAGAAGTACATAATATATTAAACTCTAATTAATGAAAAGTAAATCAAATCTCCTTGATAAAGTCCTTATCATTATAGACATCCACATATATAAATATTCATAACACTCCCCCTTGGATGTCTATGAAGATAATGTGCCTCGTAAAACCTTACTAAGATAAAAACTCAGTGGAAAAGAATTTCTTTAGTGAAGGAAAAAGAGTACACACATTCTTTGATACGCATAACATGTTGTCTCATTAAAAACCTTACCAGGAAAACCCATTGGGACAAAACCTCGGTTAAGGAAAAAAGAGTGCAACGCGTATTTACTCCCCCTCATGAAAACATCACAAGAGATCTTTGAATCTTCATAATTCAATCTTGAATATTATTTTTTAAAGATTGTGAGGGATGAAACTTTGGAGTAATATGTTCCATGATGTATCCACTTTCAAACTGAGATATGCATCTCGCATTATCTTCACACAAGATAGCTTTTATCATATCTTGTAAAAGTAAATTCACATATCTTTTGGATACGTTGGATCAATGGTCTTAGCCAAACACATTTTTGGCTTATATCGTGCATACCAATTATTTCTACGACATTTGAGGAGGCATCAACGAATGTTTAAAGATCTAAATGTAATGATCTTTGTATATCTATGGATATTGCTTGACCAACTAACATATGGTGCTTCAAAATCAAGAAAAGATATAATTATCTTTATTCAAATCCAACAATCTTACAATAAATATGCTTTATCCATATTGAATCTTCTTTAAGATTCTTTTAACTTATGTCCATTCATAGACAAAAACGCATATTTAAGTGCTCGATCTTTAGGTCGAGACAAAATCACATCTTAAGATTCTTTTTCTTAAATCCTTTTCTTAAATAACCAAATGCTTTGAAAGCTCTTCAGGAGTTCTAATAATATAATGAATCTTGATTCAAATTCCTTTATAAAATACATCAGAAAATCTTATCATTCTTATAGTATTTCCTCAATTAGTACTCACTAAGGCGATTATATCAATTGCACCAAAATATTCAATGAGACATGTCTAAATAAATTTTCTCAAAATTTTCTAAATGCTTTTAGCATTTTAAATCCTTTAAGGATAAATAAGGATCCATAAATAATTAGACGCGTGTAATATATTTCATACTGCCAAAGTAATTGCATCCACCATGAAGTAATTAAAACTCTTCATAAATCATAATTCAAGTCGAATTTACAACTACTTATTTGTGCCTCACTTGCATTACACTTTTAGGTGATTGGACTGTTGGTCCAAATACTTCTCTTTTAGAAGTTAAAATCGTCTTTCTATAATGGTCAATTCAATATCTATACTTCTTGATAGATTTCTATACAAGATCCTCGTTTTCTTTCTTTATTTCTATAGAATTATTCTATTTAAAATTATTTATAAAATCGTTGTAGACAACTTTTCAATTTTCTAGTTACATTCTCGTAGTGACATAACTCATCAAGATCTCTTCAAGATTTCAATCTTTATTCCAGGTACCTGAAACTCTTCAAGAGTTTTATTATTAGTTATGTCTTGGGTCTCTTCAAGAGAATCTGTCTCCAATATATGACAATCTCATATTACTTTCCATTTACGAGAATTTTGATCATTTGAACTATTTCAACTATCATGCTTTAGGCATGTTTTACATCATCTCGCTCTAACATGTAATTTAAACTTAATGCATTTCAGCTGGTGTATGAGACTTAGTTACTCTCATTGGGTCAACAAATATGTCTGACAGTTGACACGTAATAATATGAATTATCCTATAAACTTCTGATTCATATATGAGGATTCAGATAACGATAATTCATTTTCCTTTATCCAGCTGATTATTATCTCCCCCTGATGTTGAGAAAAATCATGTTATAAATGATTCTCTAATTAATGTTTAAGAGTTTAAACATAAAAGGAGACTCGTACTTAATATATATTCTCAATCCTTTTTATTTACCCATTTTGTGCGTTGTGGTGGAGTAATTCATATCGCAAATTTAAAAATTATAAAATGAGAAACATATGGCTTCTGACCTAAAACCAATCATAACGGGGAGTTTATTATAACTTGTTGGTTTGATGTGTATATGTGTTGTTATATGGAAACATCATATAAATAATAACTCTTTTGTTCTCATAGTTTAGCTATTAAATAAGAAGCATTCAATTGAAATTTTGTTAAACTGTATTTTTCATAATCAATAGGCTTTGTAACAACTGGTATAACCTAAAATATAAACCCACTAGCTTTTCAAGACGAATAGTCTAACTGCACAATCTGAATCATTTTATAACCAATCTCAGAAACTTCTGGCTGTAATTGATAAAACAATGTAGATGCATCTACT
Organism: Hibiscus tridactylites; assembly: GCA_958450335.1. Lineage (NCBI taxonomy): Eukaryota > Viridiplantae > Streptophyta > Magnoliopsida > Malvales > Malvaceae > Hibiscus > Hibiscus tridactylites. The sequence goes on along the minus strand of OY288273.1, from coordinate 17,265,101 downwards.
AAAATCATATAAAATTTTCCACATTTGTGGATAAATGGGCTCATATTTCATTCAGATATGCAAGACATGCAGTCTCAATTTTAGTACAAAAACTTCAAGTTCTTTTGCTAAGTGGGATCTGAAGAACTAATGTTTTGATATAATAATTGAAAAATAGTTTTGGACTAAATTGAAATGATTTCAAAAGTGCCTTTAAGTCCAAACAACTTAAAAATATGTTTGATGATTTTTTAAAGAGGTTTTTGAAGTGTTTTGTAAAGCCAAACTTCACAAAACCACTCAGATGTTTCGAAACACCCTTAGGCGTTTCGAAACAACCATTCACAGTTTCAAAACGTTTCGATACAAAACGTTTGAAATAAAATTTAAAAAATAAAATAAGACTCTTCAACTCAACTCAATCGAATACTCTCTTTAATTAAGTGTTCTACATCAAAGATTCAAAGGTCTCAAAATAATTTAAATATGGAACAAAATAAATTTTCGAATCAAATCTTTCAAACATTGTATCTTATTTCCTCTTAATTTTGTTTTCAAACGTCTAAAAGAACAAAAATCTATAAAGCATATAGCGTTTTAAGGCGAAATGTTTGAAAAGTATAAAAATATTAAAGAATTTTGAGAGATTCACTTATTGGTTTAATCGTCATAAATGTTCATTTTATTTATTTTTGTGAATTCAAATCTGATATTTACCTTAAGAATACTATAATATCACTAATTAATTAAAAAATAATATCGTTTTGTTTAGAATAAGATTGACGTAGAATTGATTTTGTACCAACTTGTAATTTTTTAAGAAAATGACTCATAATTGAAAATTTAGTGACAAAAATATAAAATCACTCATAGATGAGTGATCAAAATATATCTAGTAAAATTGAGGGTCAAGGCCCAAGGATATAAGAAATCTTTAAACTTTTGAAGGAAAAATTTAATTAAGCACATTAATATTTTTTTCACTCACTTAAGCCTTTAAACAAATAAATTGAATCAGTTAAGTCTTTTGGCGAATATTGTCTTTAAATTCTAGCATATTCTTTAGATCAATTGGTGCAATGCGCCGTGTCACAGTATTGTCACTTGACATTTTAGAATTTTATTTTATTTTTTTAAAGTCCTAAAATTCTAAAAAAAAAACTAATAAGTTTTTTAAAGATATTGTTTTAAAAAATTTATAAATACCGCATGATAGAACATAATTGATTCAATTTATTAATTTAAGACTTAATTAGGTAAAAAAAATCAGAAACATAATTATTTTTTTTTCTTTAAAAGTTCAAAAATTTATGTAAATTACACCTAACAAAAGTGATCTAATTGTTATTAATCAATAAATAAAATAATTTAAAATAAAATTTTAAAATGCTTATATAAAAAATAAGTGCCTAAACTATACAACTTTTAAACTTTAGGGGCTTAAAGTATTTTTGCTAAAAATAGGCGCTTAAAATTTACATCGTTACAATTTTAGGTGTTTGGTAGTTAACTACCGTTAAAAAAATTTGTTAGCCAATCAATGCTTGACACGTGGCATGTTTATTAGAATTTAAAAAGATAAAAAAAATCATTTTTTAAATTATTAGAAAATCCTGAAATTCTCAATTTTTTTACAAAATAGTCTCTAAATCCCTAAACATTTTTAAACCCAAACCCTTAAATTACCGCCGTTTTCACCGATGATCACCATCCACACGCCCCTTCAGTAGTTGGACTTAAACGATCATTTCTCTCAACACGACGTCGCTGAAAACAACGAACGACATGCCAACCGAGCGTCGAATACGAAATCGATGTTCGTCCGGTACGTCGTTCGTCGTTTTCGGTGACGCTGTGTTAGGAGAAATGATTGACTAGGTCTGACGACCGAAGAGGTGTGCTTAAGGGCGGTAGAAGCGGCAGTGATTTAAAAGTTTAAGTTTGAGAATTTTTAGAGATTTAGGGACAATTTTGTAAAAAAATATAGAATTTCAGGATTTTTTTAAAAAATTAAAATTTTTATGTAACAATATTTTAAATTTTTAATTTTGAAAAAAATAGAATGAACATACCCTTATCAGGCAGGCATTGATTGGTTAACAAATTTTATTGACGATAGTTAACTATCGAGCACTTAAAATTATTACGGTATAAACTTTAAACACCTATTTAAAAAAAATATATTTTAAATATTTAAAATTCAAAAAATTATAGTTTAATCACTTATTTTCCATTTAATCCTTTTTAAAATACAAACAACTTATCTGTAAACCTACTCGTAATACAGTTTTAAAACAGGAATGTTTAACGAAATGGAAAAATATGAGGGCTGTAATTTTCTTTTAAATAACAAAAGAAACCCTTCCCGACACATCGCGCCGCGTCGGGTCCCGTCACCTGTCTTAAAATTTTCTTGTCGGAAAAATAATTCAAAACGCCATTTTTATCCCATTTTTTTTCTTTCTGAAAATCTCTAAAAAATCTTCAAAATTCCGATTCCCAGGGTTCTCACTTATTCTCTGTTCTCCAGTTCGGCCATTGTTAGACACTGAAGCGAGGACCGGGTCGGGTCAAGGAACCGGAAGATGATAGACAATTGTTTGGGAGCTCAAAGGTCTAGAAAGATCCGGAGAGCTTTACGTCAGTGCAAGGTCACGATCTTCTGTCTCGTTCTCACCGTCGTCGTCCTACGTGGCACCATCGGAGCCGGGAAATTCGGGACTCCGGGACAAGACTTCGCCGATATCCGCGACCAGCTCTATCACCGGAAACGCGCCGAGCCGCATCGCGTCCTTGAAGAAGTCCAAACGACGTCTTCGAACGAAAACGCCGGCGCCGACACGAACACCGGCACCAACAACTACAACGAGTTCGACATTCATAAGATTTTACTCGACGAGGAGTCCGGCGACTCGAAACGCGATCCTAACGCCCCCTATTCGCTCGGGCCCAAAATCTCCGATTGGGACGAGCAACGATCTAGATGGCTGAAAGAAAACCCTAATTACCCAAATTTCATTGGTCCAAACAAGCCGAGGGTTCTCTTAGTCACTGGGTCGTCTCCCAAACCTTGTGAGAACCCTGTCGGTGATCATTATTTGTTGAAATCGATCAAGAACAAGATCGATTACTGTAGATTACACGGGATCGAGATATTTTACAACATGGCGCTTCTGGATGCGGAAATGGCAGGGTTTTGGGCGAAACTACCATTGATTCGAAAGCTTTTGCTCTCGCATCCGGAGGTGGAATTCTTGTGGTGGATGGACAGTGACGCCATGTTTACTGATATGGCATTTGAGGTTCCTTGGGAGCGGTATAAAGACTCCAACTTTGTTATGCACGGCTGGAATGAGATGGTTTATGATCAAAAGAATTGGATTGGTCTAAATACTGGAAGTTTTTTGTTGAGGAATGGACAATGGGCACTTGATATTCTCGATGCTTGGGCTCCGATGGGTCCGAAAGGCAAGGTTAGGGAAGAAGCAGGGAAGGTTTTGACCCGAGAACTTAAGAATCGCCCGGTTTTCGAAGCTGATGATCAGTCTGCAATGGTGTATTTGTTGGCTACTCAAAGGGAGAAGTGGGGTGATAAGGTTTACTTAGAGAGTGCTTATTATTTGCACGGTTATTGGGGGATCTTGGTTGATAGATATGAGGAAATGATTGAGAATTATCATCCGGGTTTAGGTGATCATCGTTGGCCATTGGTGACTCACTTTGTGGGGTGTAAACCCTGCGGGAAGTTTGGGGATTACTCCGTCGAGAGGTGCTTGAAACAGATGGATAGAGCATTCAACTTCGGGGATAATCAGATTCTTCAGATGTATGGATTTACTCACAAATCTTTGGGTAGTAGAAGGGTTAAGAGAGTTCGAAACAAGACCGGTAATCCGCTCGAGGTGAAAGATGAGCTTGGACTGCTTCATCCGGCTTTTAAAGCCGTTAAGGTATCCTCTTCTTGATGATATAGGCTTCATATGAGATCTTATGCTGCTAAATGATAGGTTACAATGTTGAAATGTTGTGTATGCAATGGGAATTTTATGTTTTAGGTCTGGAGAAATAGTTGTTGTTGGTCTTGTGTGCGGAGCTTGGTCTCCTTGTATCGGAATTTTCCATGACCTGATTGTGTTCAGAGAAAAAAAAAAGGATCTGGAGAAATAGTATTCTTTTGTTCCTTATCTGTCTTTAAGTTACAAGTTCGTTAATCAATGCTTTCCGAAGGAAAACTTGGCACATACTTTTGTAAGCAGCTGTTCGTATTCGTAGCATATCAGCAGACTTGGTTCTGTCAATATTTTAACATGGTGATGCATTGTCACTCGAATATGTTGCTGCATTTGTAATTCGATAGCTGGTATAATTTCTTATTACTAGGGCAAGTTAAGTGAAAACAGATTGCAGGAGATGCTCCGATTTTAGAAACATTTAGCCGAACAAGGCATTCAACGATGATCATACGTCTCGTTCCTTATGTCTTGTTTCTTTGGTTTGGACTGTTTAGATCCCTATGAAGGAAAATGAGGTTAAGAATGAGGAATAAGAGATGAGCCTTGCAAGGAATAAGATGATAATGTGCTCTGCAGTTTCTCACTTTCTATCGTTTTAATGGCTGGATATGGGTGTCGGATAAGTGTCGATATATACCAATACCATATACCAGGGTAGTTCACAAGTATAGGTAGAAGTTGGCGAACTGCAGTAAGCGATCATCTTTACTCGAATCTTGTTCTGTTCATCAATGGACTCATCTTTACAATTCATTTTCGTTTCCGTATCAATGTCCGACACCTAGGTTCGATGCTCGTTCGAATACGAACTTATTATCGTCCAATGATCTTCTATATACATGAAAATTTGAACATACTCTGTGTGATTGTATTAATCACATACCTATATCTGATACTCTAGTAGTAAAATAGCTTTTTTTGACTTCCATGGGCCGGGTGGCTAAATAGGCTTTCGGCTGGAATAGTTACGGTCGTAATTAAGAGATTGTGGGTTCAACTCTGATTTAAAAGTTGATATTTACATACTCTGAGCTTTGTAATTTGGACTTTTTTAAAAATTATTTAATAAGAAAAATATTTTTAGTTAAATGTAATTAACGTTAATTGCACTATATGTCTCTAAACTGTGACTTATTTCATTCTCAAATTATGGCTTATATTTTAAATTAGTTTTAAACTTTTGAATGTTCAAATTTTATCTCAAATTATAATTTTCATTCTAAATCGGTCTAAAACTATTAAACGTTATAATTTCACCATGAAATTATTGTTTATGTCACATAATAAAGATCATTGTTTACATGGCAATTAACTTCTATAACGTTTTTATTAACATGAGACACGATTAACATCTATTGATAATTTAGAGATGAAATTAGATTGTTTAAAAGTTTGAGGACCATTTTAGAATAAGAGTCATAGTTCGGGATGAAATTAGAACCTTTAAAAGTTTATGGGTTAATTTAAAACGAGAGTCATAATTTAAAGATAAAATTGAAATATTTAACAGTTTGAGACTGAGTTCATAGCTTAAGAATATGGAGTAGACTGTAGAATTAATTCATGTGGTTAACCGAGTTTTTTTTGTTTCCCGGTGCCACGAGGTAACTTATAAAACTCCATCTAAAACCATTCGTCTATATTCAAAATTTTTGGTTGATTTTTATATTATTGCCGTTTTTAATATTCAAACTTGAATTTTTCATTGAAAGGGTAACATAGCTCATTACTTTATATGAGCATTTTAAAATTTAATTTTTAATTTTTGTGTTTAATTACCCGTATCTAACTCATTAGTCAAAATTTTAAATATTTTAAACATACAATTTATATGTTTATACCACTTAGACTCTTCTCCAACCATAAATTAAAAAAAAAATTAAACGCTCGAATATATTTGATACTACATCCTCTAGTATATTATTAGTGACATGCCAATCAAATTAAACTCAATTTTTAATTAATTTTAAATTTAAAAGTATTTGATTTTATGTTTCGATCAGTTTCTTTGAGTTTATTTTTATGTATTCTCGGACACATATTTTGATATACTAAACTTGGAAGAAGGTAAGAAAATGCAAACCGGCAAATTAAACAGCAGAGAAACGATGACATATCTGGAAATTTCTTCAACAACTTATTTATAATATATACATACACATACTGCATACATATTATTTATATATATATATATATATATATATATATATATATATATATATATATATATATATATATATATATATATATATATATATATGTATATGTATATATTCATCACACCAGAGGGGGGAAGCTTCATGTTCTAACTAAGATTACGACGGCGGCCAACAGCCTTAACTACGGCAGCGAGTAATGGTGGTGCAGCCTCGGTTGTAAGGGTTAGCTTCCGCTCCGGGGCGGCAGTTATAATACGAGGCGCCCCTTTTAGAGCACGGCACGGTGTCCCTCTGAAGAGCTCCGTAGCCTATGTACTTAGTGCTCGCGGTTTGCAATACGCGCCTGTTGAACTCAAACTCATCATCCACGTTGTTAGCCATGCACTCGGCCGTTGAGCCCCGGCAGCTGCCGGACTCGTTCGTTTTTGGTGGCGGCGGCACCCAGCTCAAGCGGTGCACGTCGCTTGCAGAAGAAGCGGACACGGCGGTGAGAAGAGTTGTGGTGGTGAGGAGGAGTAAGGAAATGGGCAGGAGAAACCCGGAGGGATTAGCCATTTGTTCCTTGTTGTATGTTGCAGTTTGTTCAAGTCCAAGGGGAGAATGGTGTACAACTTATTAAGGCAACTGATAAAAAGAATTCGGACAATGGCATTGACTAACTCATTATTTACTAAAATGACACTTTATTTGACCCACCAATGTAGAAATTATATCATAAACCCATCTCGACACATTATCCATGGTTCTAACCAATAAAAAAGCATTCATTTCATTATTTTTTATGTCATTTTTTTACCGAGTGAATCTTCACTCTGATTTATTGTAAATTAAAAAACATTTTTTACTAATTGTATATTCACTTGGTAAAAAGATGATATGGGAAAATTTAATGAAATTGATATTTTTTATTGGTTAGAACCATAAATGACGTGACGAGCCAGCCTATGGTATAATTTCTCCCACCAACGTATAAATGCCTACCAACCGTTTTCTTTTAACGGTGACAACTGAATTTCATTAATAAAAATAATAGAAGAAATTAGAATTTTAACGCACCCAAGTATAGAAAAAATAAGGACAATAATCACAAAAAACCCATACATAAAATAACAATATTAAACCCAAAGATACGAAGAAAAACGAAGTATTTCGAGTGATGCCCAACATAAAAAAATTCAATAACCTTCATTAAAAAAATTCAGTGTCTCTGCCGAACGAGACATTTTACGAAGTGATAAAGGAGTGGCGTGCGAACCGAACTATCTGACAGGCTGCTTCACTGCACAGTTCTGATTATGTCGGCAAACAACATTTTACTAAACGAGGGATCTAAATAGATGTGACCATCGATAAACCAATCAAAAAACAAAAGTCGTGAGCGTCTTTATGCGAAAACCAAATCGATCACAAAGATATGTGAAAAAGCATGCCACAAAAATATAGAAAGGCATGTCACAAGGACATATATTCTTATTCAAAATTAAAAAAAAAACTCAAAAAAAAACATAGTATAAAAAAACAAAAATAATAATAAACATTGACGGTTGACAACCAAATTAAAATTAGTGCCGTCGATGATTAAGAAAGATCAAAGGAAAAAGGAAGGTGGTACAAAATATTAAACGAAAACTTAGGTAGGGAAAGAAACCTAACCGTTTTTTAAACATGCAGTTTGATAAAATGTGTATACTATTCAGACTTTTTTTACTTATAAATAAAAAAAATTAAACATTTAAATATGTTAAATCTCATGTCTCCGTACATATTATACAAACGTGAAACGATTTGTCAATTGAACTAAATTCAATCGGCACACCAGCAATAATTGTGTTATTTAAATTCATAATATTTAAATTATTTTACTTATTATTAAATAGTGTCAATATGTCACAATATGCACCCCTCAAATTTGCCCTTTGGTAGTATTGTAAATATGAAGAAAAATGATGGTTTATCGGTCAAAGCACACAAAGGAAACATATATGATATTCTCGAAGTGGTTTCAGGAATCCTAATTCGACCCAACAACCTTAAATAGTTTGCCTGTCCAAATCCATTGATAATAATGAGAAAGCTTAACCTAACCCACCAATGGAAGAACAAAAAGGGTTTATAATGTAATTTTTTGGTATAATTATCGGTATCTGATTAATTATTAATCAAATATTACAGATGCTTATTATTATAAAAATAATTTTTTTAATTCAATTTGTTCTATTTACAACGCGATTCGAACTTTAATATTTTTAATAGATTTAATGCTTTATTTCATTGTACCGACTGACAATATTAAATTTGCTTTTTCTTCATTCTTCATTAAACCTCATTAGTTCAATTGACTCTCTTACATGTTCAAAAAACGCATAGATAGCTATTTAGAAAGTTTTTGGGAAATTCTTTATTTCTATTAGCCTTTCCTAAACCTAATTCAAGAAAATGACTATCAATGGTGATGTTTTTGAAAACCTAGTTCTAGAGGTTTGAACAGAAGATGATTGGTTAGAATTTTTTTACAATTCCATCTCCTTTAATTATGAAATATGTCACAATTTGGAAAGGGGGGAAGCAATTATTGAAGTAAATATTTGAATTTGAAGTAAATATTTTATCTCTATGATCAGGGATGGAGCGATGGGTAAGGGAAGTGTGTCTTTGGAAGTTTGAAATTCGTATATGATTTAATTTTTTCAAAAAAAATTCTATGCATTTTTTTTATTAAAAGTTTATTTTCTCCCCTAAAATTTTATAAGTATTTTTATAGATTCTCCACATAACATAAAATTATGCGTCTATCCTAGTCTATGATAGATCTATTTTTTGTTTATATATAAAAGCATGAACCTAAAAATGTTTAATATGTCATTTGGAATTGTTGAGAAAATTCAAATGTTCATCAATTCAACCCAAAATAATAGAGGCAAGATGAAATTTTAGTTTTTGTTTTTATTTAAAAATATTATATACATATGATTATTTGATACACTAATAATAATTTGGGTAAACTACATAAATTACCACCATACTATTGTAAAAGTCGCGATTTGACCACCTTACTTTTTTCGAAGCAATTAAACCATCATACTACTAAATTGTGTGCAATTTGACCACCAGCCGTTAGAGATTAACGGCAGGGTGACGTGTCAATTAAAAAAATAAGGGTATAATTACACATTTAGTCCTTACTATTTATACAATCTTTCAATTTAGTCCTAATTTTAATTTAATAAAATAAATTAATTATTTAATTAGGTGATGACACGTGCCACTACCTTATTGGAGGGATTTAATTATTTATATTTGATTAAATAAATTTATTTTCATCCTCCAATCGTGGTGACACGTGTCACCACAAGATTAGAAGAAGAAAATAGCAAATACCACAAATGCAGTTAAGGGGAATCAAACCCATGTTCCCTAGCAACAAGGAGTGTTGGTTTACCACCACACCAAATGCTATACTATGATCTAATTCTTGGCGAAAATTATAAATACGATTACAAAAGCCTGGTTCAAAAGGAAATTCATCCAAAAACTTTTATAATCAAATTTGGAAGCTGAAGCAAATTTCAGTTTAATATCATCATATTAAGAAATTTCTTTCAGTCAATCACATTAATGTGGGAAATAAAAAGGACCGGTTCAAAGCTGAAACAAGAGTAGGACCAGTGGGAATTCATCCAAAAACTTTTATAATCAAATTTGGAAGCAAAACCCGTATTTCAAAATCCTTTAGCATTCTTAACATCAAGGATATGTATATCTTAAGATTCACAACATGAACCCACAAATCGTGTTAAGAATCTGATCGTCATATCAGACAAGCATGTATACAACAGAAGTTCATCTTTCAACGTTTCAGTAAATTAAGATTCTCCTGAACTTATTACCAGTTCAACATTTCTCACAAAACTAACACTGTAAGAAATGTTAAGGGTTTCAATCCTTGCAGCAAATGAATAAAAGTTCATTTGAGGTAATCAAATTTTCGGTAGACCATGATTCACCCAAGCCACCAACACCAAGTATCAATCCTTTCCAGAAGTTCACAGTCCAGTCCTTATACTGGACATTCCACTATTTATATCAAAGCTTTCAAAGCTAGTTGCAAAAAACAATCTACAAATCAATCATCTAAATCTTTGGCGTAAATGTTGAGCATTCGCCTTCTTTCGGAAATATAAAACTAATCATTTTGAGTCAATTAGCATAGACTTGTCCATGAAGTATTAGCAACAATTAACATCCTTCTATCTTCTTTAGAGAAACAAAGGAAAAGCAACAAGTAAAGAAATATAATAGGGTTCATAAAAATGGTATCTAGATCTAATCAAGTTGGACTGTGAAAGATGAAAGGAATGAAGCTCATAACAATGAAACATGATTCAACTCGATTCAAAAAGCTAGGAAAATGAAGTTTCAGTTCAGGGTACGAAACGTCATCAATACTTTACTTCAAACCAGCCAAAACAAAAGGCTGCCATGCCAACCCAAAGGTTAGAAAATACAGACGCTCTAGTTGCTGCTGGTGACCCCAGGGCACATGTAAAAGAGAAGGTCATCAAGTAATCGTATTTGTAATTTTCACCAAGAATCAGATCACAATATAGCATTTGGTGTGTTGGTAAACCAACATTCCTTGTTGTTGAGGGACATGGGTTTGATTCCCTATAATTGCATTTGTGGTTTTTGCCATTTCTTCAATTAATTTGGTGGTGACACATGTCACCACTTGATTGGAGGATGAAAAAAGATTTATTTAATCAAATATAAATAATTAAATTCCTCCAATAAGGTAGTGACACGAGTCATCACCTAATTAAATAATTAATTTATTTTATTAAATTAAAATTAGGACTAAATTGAAAGATTGTGTAAATAATAAGGACTAAATGTGTAATTATACTCTTATTTTTTTAACTACCACGTCACCCTGTCGTTAACCTCTAGCGGCTGGTGGTCAAATTGCACCAAATTTAATAGTATGATGGTTTAATTGCTTCGAAAAAAAGTAAGGTGGTCAAATCGCAACTTTTGCAATAGTATGGTGGTCATTTATGTAGTTTACCCTAATAATTTTTTTTGATTCTTTTAATAAGCTACCACATACTCTAATTAATTTTTTAATTAATAGAAAAATAATATATGAAGATTTTTTTAAACAAAAAAACATATCAGATTGAATTCAAAGTGAATAAGATTACAAAAATATTATACCACAACCATTGAAAATCCAATGTAAAAAATAAATACAGTAAACTTCAAAGGGTGTGAAAGATATGAGAATCAAAGTCCATCACTTTGCAGTAAAATTTGCACAATCTTCTAAAAATCCAGCAACGGTGTACTTTGACCAGAAAGCTCTATGAATTAAGCATTCTTCTACTGCGAGTTCTTGCCACATCGACAAACTACCATAAAAGAATAAAAAAATATCATATCGTCGACCGTCTTATGACTAGAAACGTTCGATAATTCTTGTTATCTGAACGCTAAATTCTCATAGTAGCAAATAATACTATCACAAAGATAGACAAACCTGCAAAAATGCAGACAAAATACTGTCATACAAACAAATGAAAAAAATCAAAAAAATAAATGTAGAGTAACTCTGGCAAAGCAAAACAAAGGAAAAATAACAAAATTAAAAAAGAACAAATAATTTTTTATCAAAAAAAAAACCTTATTTATATATAATCAACGTAAGTATTAAGAATCAGTTGACAGTATAAAAATTATCGCCAAAAAATATTTAGATGAAAGAAAAAACTTAATATATGAAGATTTTTTAATCTCACTAATATAGTATCATACAAGTTACAACATATACATATCTGAAAGAAAGCTCGCTGTGGGATAGTTTTGGTGTTAGGGTTTTTAGTGGCATATCTATTAGATTACAAAAAAATAATAATAATAATGCTACTAACGAACCTTGATGTCTCATATTCAAGTTCTAATATGTGTAAATATCATGGGTGAATTCTTATTTAATATTTTATTCAAATTTAAAACACATTATATGTGGGTGTTGTTCAGTTATGAGTCTGATTATTCATATATATTTATATTTATAATTGTAATTGTATATGTGTAATTTCATAAATACTAAAAAAATTAATCTCACTTATAAAATTAAAAAGTAATCAAGAGAACCTCAGTCTTATTAGTAACCTTATTTGATTTGAAAAGAAGAAGAAGAAAACTATTGCATTAGATAGTTTGTTGTTGCATTGCCTAAGTACTTGGTATGTTACCACGTGAGACTTGAAAGGTAGAAAGATATGAACCGAAATATTTGTTTTTTTTTTTGCCTTTATTTATATTTCAACATTAAAAATAAAACCCTTACATTCTAATCTAATTTTTAAATTATAAATCTTAAACTCTATTTTTTGACAGAGAAGATATGTCATATTAACCTCAAGATAAGTCATAGTATTAAGGTTAATTAATTAAAAAAATGGATATGGACACAAAAAGGGACAGGGGATTTATATTCAAAAGATGTCATATTAGCTTCAAGATAAGAACTGTAATTAGCTGTGTGCATTTGTTTGAATATTATTCAATATTAATATTTAAGCACTTAGCAACCAGTTGAGATGGCCGAGTTGGTCTAAGGCGCCAGATTAAGGTTCTGGTCCGAAAGGGCGTGGGTTCAAATCCCACTCTCAACAAATAATTTTTTACCTTCTTCGGCTCCGTTTGTTGTTTTTCAGTGGGATAATGACAGATTTGATACCTCTACTTTATCATGTGTTTAAATACAAGACCTCTACTTGCAGTTCTTTGTAAAAGTATCTATTACGATTTACGATACCTAAAGTTTCATTTAGCCTATCAATGTAGGATAAAAATTCTTTGCCCATTTTCGGTTACCCTATATATGCCCAACACTAAAAAATTAAATTCCAAACCCTAATATTAAATCACACACCCTAAAAAATACACATACCCTAAATTTCCTAAACTCTAAATTTAAACCCTAAACCTAATTTTATATGTTAAGACATATATAGAGGCAAATGATTTCCATCTATCAATGTAGTATCTCCCTTTGTTGTTCTCAACGGGATAATGATAGATTTAACCCATATTATATAAAATATTTTAAGTGATTCATTAATTTGACATATTTTACAAAATAATTGAGATATAATATTTTTTATAATATATGTATATATTAAAAATCCAATAACGGATAGAAAATATAATAAGTTTTACTCCTCGAACTGTGCACTTAAATTCAATTTGGCTCCAATTTAATTCAAGAATTGGATAAAATGTCAGTCTTACATATGTTAGTACTGAGATTTTTGCTGTGAAATGAAACCTGGAGATTAATAACAGCTGAAATATTTCTAGGTGAAATTTTGGGAAGGCAACCTATTTCGACATAGCCGTAAGTCGCCAAGTCAAGACACAAGTATATGTTCGATTTTATTTGTAGTACGAGTGCCGGATGCGGATACTTTTTCTAAAATGAGAATCACAGCACCATAGCCATTGATCCATAGGCAGCTTCCCGGTTCATGCAGCTGCACAATTTATTCAACCTGAAATCAAAGGGTGCAGTGTAATTAGCAGTAAAGTTACAAACATGAACATTTCCATATGATAGATTGCTAGCTTTACCACTTGAAAGAGAAGGACATTCGATCAGTTCTGTTCGAATTTTTCGAAAACCAATTCAACCGACATAATGTATAAAACCAACCGAAATTGATTAACCGGGGAAAGAAAACAAACCCGACTAATTCAGTTAAGTAGGTCATCAGTTCCAACAATTAAAATATAAAATGTTTATTAAAATTATTAATATAAATGTGTTTTACTTGTATTATATAAAATATATTCAAAAATAAAATAAAATGGTTGTTTAGTTCGGTCTATTCGGCTTTCAATTCTAAAGAACGATAACTGACCAAACTAACCGATTAACTGATTTTTCAAAACTGACTAAAACAAACTGGTCAGTTAAATCAGTTTAAACCGATTAATGCCGACCCCTAAGAATTACTAAAACTAAGTCCAACTACTTTGGCGAGACACTTAGGAAATTGTCATTCAATAGAAGAACAATGGCCACTCTAGTGAAAGAGTTTTTACCTATCGGCATCAAGATCGCCAACTTGAAGATGATAGAAACATCTCTCCCACAAACAACAGCAATTGCAACATTCCAAATTTCCGAACCGTACAATGACGCAGAATGACATGTTTAGGATACATAAAGGTCAACTGCCACATAAAATAAGAATTATTAGAAGCAAAGGTATGACAGAGCAGAAAATGAAGCAGTGAAATAATCAAGGAAGAGTGTGTCAACCTTTAGAGGGGAAAAAGAAAAAGAAATTTATTTCGGCAACCTTGTTTGTATCTCTACCGATAGAATTTCGCACCAAATATCTTTTTCCTATATTCTTTCAACTCATCTTGATTAATCATAAAGTGTATACATGAAAGGTACTCTGGACTCTGGAGGCTAATCCTGCACCATACAAATAACAAATGTAAAACTGAAAGATTAGAAAAAAACAAGAATGGTTAAGGGCAAGTTATGTTCCTCCCAACTCCTCATCCTTCTTGAAGCACCCATGTCCAACACCATGTAAAGAATATTCAGACATAAGTACAGGAACATGACACTTCCCAAATACATAGAGAAAGTTCAAAAAATTAAACATATATCCGTGCGAGGATCATACCCGTATCCGACACTCACAATCAAGTTCGACTAACATAGAGGGCAAGGGAAGGAAGCAAACCTTAGACTGCCAGCTATAGTACTCTGCTTCATGGTGCTTGAACTGATAAAACAGCAGTTACTGTGGCAAACGGGCAAGCAACTGCTGCTGCATATTTCGAAATTTCCCTAAAGAGGTATCTAAGTAAAATAGTATTAACAAAGTAATTAATCTGGTGAACCAAAACTCCCTCTGAGGAACAGTGATGCCAAAACATTTGCGGACTCTACTGTTAGATTTCTAACAATCTGTGCTTTGATCTATAGTGGGTTTCTCTATTAAAGTTATTTCTTCAACCACAATTCTTTTGGGGAGCAATCACCTATTTATACAACCTGGAAGAATTGTGATATAAACCCTAAGGATCGCATGTCCTTAATAACATCTTGAGAAGGATATTAACAGAGCTTGCTCCATGTCAGAATGCAGTTGAAGCTTGCAAAAGAAGATACAGAAAATCCCAGATTTTGTATCGCACACGCGTGCAACGAGTGTCGGAAAGCAGGCACTGGTCAGTTTTTCAATATAATTGTTATGCAATGCAACATGGAAAACTGGCCATCTCATTTACTTTTTCTTCTTAAGAACTGCATAACCAACGATAAACCATCAAAAGAAAAAATTCCTCCAAGTATAAAATCATGCTTATCAACTACTTTTTCTTTTCTTAATGGCTAATGGCTTCCATTGCAACGCGTATTAGACGTAGCAGTCCCTCTATGTCTAGAAAGCTAAAATCAAGAGCCCTTTTCACAGAATATATAACTTCCTCATTTTCATCCCCTGACAAACTTGATTTAGCATGTGCAAAAGCAATTCGTGATTTCCTTGAAGCTTCCATGGCATAATGCACATCCTGTGCCTGCAACATTTGGTTTCGGTCATCATGGACATGGATCACTAAACTTATACAGGATATACAAGCCAATAGAGAATAAAATGGCATAATAGTAAGAGAGCCAAAAGACACGGTTCATTAGCAAGACTTAAGAACCTCTTGTGCTTTAAAAGCACAAAGTTTCAAAACCAAATGTTCAATTTTAGTATACAGGAACCAGTAGGTATAGGGGGTAGAAAAGGTTTGTGAAAATGTGAAAAATGCTTTTGGGCATTAGACCACCAAAAAAAAACTTTTATGGGGGAAAAGGTAGGCGTGTGTTGGTGAGGGGAGAATGTTCAGTAATGTTTTATCACTCATAACATTAAAAACACATGAATTGCACTTTCAAAATCACATAACTACACTTACAAAATTGAGCAACCGCACAAAGTTAGGACGGTTTCTAGCTGAAATAACATGATTTCCAGCAACCTGGGGAGAGCTAACACCTTTTGGAAAAGCAACCTTGTCTGCTGTCATTGGGTGGTTTAAATTATCAACATCAGAGGCAGAAGAAGAAGGAGACTCACCTGATATTGAAACATCCATCAATATAAAGAAAAGTTAATTAGCTGTCAATTTGTCTCATTCAGTAAAACTTTAAAGTATTTATAAAGAATTTTAAAGTCCATAAATTGGCATACAAAAGGGGAGGGGTGATAAAAGGGTCTAGGGGGTTGATAAAGAATTTTAATGTCCCAAAGGCAAATTTGTAAAAAAATCTTAAATGTCAAACAGCAACTACAGCGGTAAATTCATCTTCTCCACTTCCTACTGATAAACGGATATGTATCTCTCTCTCTCTCAGTGGAAAAGAAAGAAAGGAAAAGAACACCAAAAAACACATTCATGGAAAGGAAGTAAACTACTCGTTGAAGCAAAGCTATCAATTTCTGCTCTGCTTCTAAAATGTAATCTTCTCATGCAGAGGTATCTTCACAAATAAAGCAACAACATTCCAGAATAAATATGAGAGGCTGCTGCTCCTAGAACAATAAGTGCAGAAGAGCCAGTGACAATGATTACAAGTTTATGGGCTAGACAGACAAGCATCAAGGAATACAGCTAGTACAATCACTGTGTTCTTTGAATTACCAGGAGGAACCATTTGTAAAGCCGTATGCAACTCGCGTCGATCTCTACTTGCATTGGCATGAGAGATATAGATGACTCTCATATATGCCACCTCTGTACACTTGTAGGCCAAAGAAGAAGAAGCCATGTCGTTTAATCTCTCGTATTCATGGGCACAAAACCTGAAATATAAATTAGTAACGAACAAACAAAAATAAAAAAGTGAAAATAAACCATCCCAAAGCAAACTGCAATAACAGAATATTCCATGTAGCAAGAAACTTTTTAGCAAAACAAGATTTAAGTTCAAACAAAGTGTTATAAAAAAGGACTGTAGCACCTAATTTAACTTACTCGCAGAGTTTAGCAGTGCTACTATATATTTGCATAGACTGAATCATCTCTCCTTGTTTAGTACCCTCACTGTTGCAAGATTCTAGTAGAGAAGCACTATTTAGAAACTTCAACGCTGCCTGGAAGTAAAGTGCAGTGCTCTCCTCATTTGATCCACAATTCTAATAGAAAATTTCAAAAATAAAAAAGGATGAAATCAAGCTTGACAGAGGCTAGGCCAAAATGAAATTGCAACAAGGAAACAACAAGGAAAAAACCTTGACGCGATCAGCCAGATGCTTTAAATCTTTAGCCTCCTTCAAAGCATTGGTAGCTGCCTGACTTGAGGAATCCTTTCTCATTGGACTAGGGGCATCCATGTCCCTGATCCTGTGTCCACCAGATGTAGTGTGTCTAGAACTACCATGTTGAGTCCCATTTTGATGGTCAGCCTTCTTTATTTGTTTTTGTACCTTCTTCAATGCATCATCACCTTGAGATCCATCAGCTCCATTACCCTTTTGGGACCCACTAGGGCGGGGGCAATGAGTCAGCATCTCATTTGGAGTTCCTCCAGAGGGTGGCAATGACAGCGAGTTCCCTCTCCCAGAAGCAATATCAGCATGATCAGATTTGTCAGACTGGGATCTCTTCATATGCCTGCTAGCATTGCCATCCTGCACAATATTCTTCTTCACAGTAGATATTACATCTTGACCTCCAGTGTCATCTCGTTTAGCATCTGAACAACCAACATTTGATTGGCTTTCTCTTTTACTACTCCCAACGGACAGTTTCCCCACAGATTCTTTATTATCATCAACAAATCTATTATTACTTTCATTAGACTTAACTCCGAGCCTCTCCTGAAAATCATTTCTATTATCCCTAGGTTTTACCTTGCGTGAAGGCATGCGATCATCCAGTTCATCAACAGATTCAGATTTAAGTTTATGACTCCTATCCTTAGACTGTGAGGAACCCTTGCCCGACTTTCTTGGTTGAGAGACATTGTCATCACCATGTTTGACATTCTTATTTTCTTCATCATGGTGTTTATCCATTGTTGTCAATAACTGACCTCTTCTGATATCAGGAGAAGATTCAATCGAAGCCTCAGCTCTACTGCCACCTACTTGACCATCATCCTTAGCCTGAACATCAAGTATAGAAGAGTCAAGGGACCCATGTTGAGCTGCAAGAGAAGATTTTCCCTTCCTTATACCAGACTTGTCACCCTGACCCTTATCTTCACCATTTGAGCACCTGCTTGGACCACCTGCAACGAAGAGACCACCATCACGAGATTCATCTTTACCTGTAACATTCCTCCTTGATGATGGAAGCTTATCTGGATTAGCAGATCTTATTGAAGATGAGGAAACTGATTTTTCAGGTGAGTCTTTTGTTTCATGGAAGCCAGGCTTTGATTTATGTGAATAAGAAAGCTTAGATGGGCTTGTGGTTGCTGCCAAAAAAGGTTGGGAAGATGCAAAATCCCTTTTCAGTGAATCTGTACCACACAAGTTACGTTGGGACAGAGAGCTATCTAGTTCTTGCCCACTACGGTGATCCTTTGAATGTATAGTTTTTTTCTTCAGCTTACTACTGCTTTTACTTGCAGAGGAGGAATCCTTCCCCTCGGACATAGATGCCCTGGCCTTCTTTTCCTGCTTGTAGTCATTTTTGCTGAACTCTTCTTCCACAAACACTCTGCTATCATCAACAACTTTCCTCTTTCTTGAAACTTCCCCACCATCAAAAGTCAATAGATCCACTGATCCATCAGCCAAGGAAACCTGAACTTTTTCCTTTGGTTTTTTACCAGAGACCTGTTGTCTGTTCTCGTTATCCAACTTTTGATCATTATAAGAAGAACGTTCACTGTGTTTAGGCTGATCCTTGCCTAATAATGTGCTTGGCAGATCATTACTGGTGCTATGACCCTTACCAGCATTCTCAGGCATACAATCTTCATAAGCAAGATGCAAACTTTCAGACTTAATTTTCTTGGACACCCTTAAAGAATCTTGATCAGAGGTCCTTTTTCCTTTCATCTTTGAAGCTTTGGCATCACCTAGTTGCATGTGTATTATAAAATCAACATATTATAGAATTTCAAAAAGAAACTTTAGATGTACAATAATACATGTTTAAAAAGAGTACCTCCACCAGATCTGTGTTCTGACACTTTATGCTTCTCTTTCTGCTTACTTTTGTGTTTCTTGGCAGGCAAATCACATTTTCTAGGATCATGCAAACCTAGTTCACTGACCACAGGAGATTTAGTTATATCAGTTAAACACCCAGATAGAACTGATGCCTGCACGTTTTTCTTAGTAATTGGCCCATCTTTGTCTATTGCATTTGATATTTCTTTTGAACCATGTTTCTTCCTTCCATAAGGGGGCATGGCATGTGAACCAAAACATTGTTGGTTTTGTTCAGGTTGCAGGGTATCAGCTGATTGTAATCTGGACATAGTACTGTCAAGATTATTTTGACTAGCTACAGCAGGAACTTGATACAATGCAAAAACAGCTTTTGTAGTTTCCTCCTCATCAACGCTGCAGTGGTTCATTGCAGGCCTAAAAGTTTACAAGACAAACAATATTAGAGACAGAAGAGGAGGTATTTCTCCGCAATCCATCCCAAAGTTTACCACCAAAACCATTTCAAAGTTCACTCCAACACCATTTTAACAATATATATGTATGAAAAACTTGGGAGTCTGAACTCTGAACCATTAAATTACATTTAAAAAAAATAGAAGTGATGAAAAAAAAATCTTACAGCCAGTGAAGCATGCTGCATGACCACTTCTCAGGTAAATCGGTAGGCTGTATGCTTATTGGAAGAAGGCGCCACTTCATGCACTTATCACAAGAAACCCAGTTTTCTTTTATCAATACAGGAGCTGCAGTTCCAAGGCAAGCTCCAGCAGCATTCACATAACCAGAGTTAGATGCACCATCCACACTTGATCCAGGGTATGATTTCCTTACCAGTAAATCCTCACTTTTCTTACCACTTCGTCGGTCATTGTGTGCACTGTTAATGGCTAATGTATTTTTTCCAATCTTATCATCTTCCTGCATCCAATCTTTAGAATGAATTTCTAATGTACTTGTTAAGTTCTCTTCTTGTTCTGCTTCTCCAACATCTCCAAAAAATTCTCTACACCTATCTTTAGCCTTATGTAAAACTATTTCAAATTTTTGGTCTCCCGAATCCTTTTTGTTTGCATTATTGTTCACATGAGAAGTCTGCTTATTTTTCAGAATCAAAGAAGAACCAACCCTCAAGCTTTCTTTTGGTACCTCAGCAGCTAGACTGCCTTTTGATTTGCTTTTTCCACCAGAAGAGGTATGCTCCTTGGAAAGAGGCAACTTCATATTGTCTTGCTCATGCAATGCAGCTCTCTGACTGTTCTTCTTCCTAAGAGCATCTACTGGTTCACTCTTTAGAGCTTTGCTACTTTTTAGAGTATTAGACTCAGCTTTGACAGAATCACAAGTGTTTTCTGCTTTAATATACTCATCTTTTCTCGCACAGCCTGAATTATCATCCAGAACCTTTTGAGCTGAACTAGCCCTTGGATTCTCCAAGCCAATATTTTGTGCAAGTATTGGCTCCACTGACTCCTCCATAGCTACATAATGGACACCTTTATTTCTTGCTATGCTCTTATCTTTTACCTTGTCAACAGCAGAATGTGAATTAGGCAAAAGCGTAAGCTTCAATGGTTTTGAAACAAGCTCCTTACAAGCCAATGTGTCAATATCTAGTTCCTTCTTTGACATAATACCATTGTCATTCCTTATTTCTCTTTTACTGCCACCCTTCCTTTCTACTGTGAAGTCCTTTTTCTCCACGGAATTTGCTCCCACGTCTCCCAATAATATGTTTTCACCCTTTCCAGAATTTGATCTATTCTCTTTTACAATCAAGTTAAGTACATAATCAGGGAGAGGTGACAATAGGGCTTCCCCAGGCACCGGGAAGGAAGTCATCAACTGCTCAAAAATATCCAGAAAAAGAAAACATTCTGACCAATTCAGGTTCATCAGATGTAAGAAAATACAAGATTGGAGCAAAAGCAAAACATTCTTTATATGAGAAGAATAATAAATATTAAATGGAGGATTTACCCGAATAATACGGGTTGGAGATTCAAATAACGGCTCTTGAGTCTCCTGATACATCTCTTCGCTTTCAGAAGGGCTCTCGTCTAATGAGGAAGATGGTGAGACATCAAGGCCAAGACCACTGTAAAGTGCAGCATTTTTTCGTGTCAACAAGTTATCTGAACCCACTTTGATTCGTAGCTTCAATGTTTTCCGGTCTGGCATATCGGCAGCTTTCTTGTCTGCTGCATATTTGCACCTAGAGGCAAGCTCAAGTGCATGAGTCGATGTTATGCTGACATCTTGCTTAGTCAAATCATTCGCAGATGATGCCTTTAAAGCAGGGAGGGTTCCAAAATTCGTAGGATCCTATATAACAAAACAAAGAAAGTGTTACTTTAACTTGGACTTCTCAAATCAATCAAGATCCTGAAAAAGATTCCTCCCTTATACAAAATGAACTATACTTCCAACGGAGGAAAAGAGACGGAGAAAAACTCTTACCTCCACTTGTATCTTGTTAGGAGATCTAGGTGCATTGCAGCTCTTAACTTTTGGTGGACTCTTCGGATGAGACCATCCGGGAGATCGTGTATAAGTAGGTAAGAATGATCCATATCCACCAAATTTTGCCCCTGCAAGAATGTCCGGAATCCCAAATTCATCAATCTCAAATTATGAATTCCAACTTATGTTGACTCTTGGCCTTACAAGAACCATGGTTCTCTTTTTCTTTGGACTTACCCAGATTTTCTGCAGATACTCCACCTTCAAAATCTTTTTGAAAATGTCCAAGAACATGTTGAATTTTCTCATCCTTAAAAAACATTACAGGAGCCACATCAGTACAAATATCATGAAATACAAGGCGAAAGAATAAGAACAAGCATCAGAAAAGTGATAACACCCTCAGAAAGGTCTATGAACATGTAGTCCTACATCATAACGTTAGCACATGAAACTAATCCTCTGAAAGCAGTTACACTACAGCGAGACTCTATAAGCTAACCACTGAGCTTGAATCTTAATTACTCTCCTAACTTTCAATAATGAAATTCCCAGAACTTACCATAATAAAACACCACCAACCTCACATGGAAACTGATAGAAGCAGGGATAATGATACTCAGAAACAGCAATCAAAGGAATCAAAAAGAGATCTTTATTGGATAAATTCACTGATAAAGGCAGTCTGTATGGAAAGGACCAAAATCCTAATACAAAGATGATAAAGAAATCAGAGATGAAAAACAAGGCTAGGACCCATTAGCATATTTATAACCAAATAGCTTTGAGGGGTCAGTTCTTTACAGTGCAACAGAAACTAAAAAAAAAGGGCAAGTAGGAGATCAGAGTGTGAAACCTCCCTACTCCAACAGATTCTTATATGGGTCTTGGGGCAAGTCAGTCCCCAAGTGGGACATAGCTGTAAGTTTATTCACCCCACGTGGCTTCCTAAAGTGTGTCTGCCGCGGTGGCAATATATCAGAAACGAGCGTTACAAAAAAATGCCGTGCTAACTTCCAATTACAGGCGTTACATTCAAGATTACCATAATCAGACCTCACCAACCTTACATGGAACCAAAGTTACAAGCAATGCCTTCTCCAGTAAACTGTCCAACTCACATCCAACAATTCAAAGTTAACTAAGGTGCATGAAACTTACTCTCCTAGGTTCCAACTATAAAATCGACAAGGTTATATTGAAAAATTACCACAATAAAACATCACCAACCTTACACTAAAACAAAAGTTGCAATGTATGCCACTTGAATCTTACTTTTCTAACTTCCAATTGCAGACGTTACATTCAAGACTACCATAACTAAGCATTGCCAACATTACATGGAAACAAAGTTATGAGCAGTGTCATCTCCGGTAAACATGTGCCTAACTCACATCTGAGAACTCAAAAACCCTAAAACTATAAACACACCACAACCTACACACACTAAACAAAAGTACAAAACCCTTCATTTATGACCGAGATTATAGACATGTTGCAGAAAACAATTCAATTCACTTAACTAAACCCCTCAAAAACTAAATTCTCTAGATCCATGCATAATAAACCAAACAAAACTTGCAATATTGGAATAAAAAACTAAAATGCCAAGCATATCTTGTACAGAAAGTAACACAGTTAAACAGTAAAAGCATTTAAACTTGAGTTATAAGATGTAAACTGCAATTAATCAGTGTATAAATCCTTAATTTAGATCTCAAACCCAACAACAAAATTGAACATTAATGGAAAAAACAAGAGACAACATTTTGCAGCTAAGAGGAAATAAAAAGACCCCATTGTGTTCTTACAATGTAAGATAGAGAAGATAGATCATTCTCGGGGCCGGTTGTGGCATCATATTCATTGTTATAAGAGCATGCTTCTCCTTCTTCAAGCTCAGACTCTTCCATTTCTCTTGCACAATGCCCTAACCCTAGCCCCCTCCTCGCATCGTTACACCCTAACGAAATCATTCAACAACAAGATGATAAAATAATGAAAAATAGAGTAAATCTCACCCGAATTATCAAATTCCCAAACATAATTTTCTATAATTCGAATCCCACGAGTCGTTTTCAGAGCATTTTGAACGACTCCCTAAAACCCACCATCAAATGGGCTCTTTTACCCTAATTCCCATCAATCGAAACTCGATCACGAATCCAAACACCTAATCAAAATTTTAGAGCGGTTCAATTGAACACAATGATCGCCGGAGATTTTATTGCTTTAAAGGGAAATTTTTTATGTTTTTTAATTGATTTATTTTGGATGCGATTGATCTCTTTTGCTGGAATGGATTCGCACATAGAATCAATGGAAAATGAGAGAGAGAAAGAGAGCGACTCTCTCTGGTTTTGCTGTACATTGCAGCCGCCTTTTATTTATTTTTTTGTTTTACTTTTCATTGCCTTTTAAAAATAATATTATCCACACTTAATAACTGAAACCACCTTTGACTTTAACAAAATTCTCACTTTAACCTTTTTACTATTTTTTTTATCAATTTAGCTCCATAACTTTCAAATTAGTTATATTTTAGTCACGGACGAAGCCATATATTTGGGTGGGAACAAAACATAAATATTAAAATATGGAGGTACAAATTCATAATTAATCTAATTTTTTTAAACGAGAAACAAAAGTAAAAGAATTTCTGCCCAATGTATACGTGGGTTCATTTCTAATTTTAGTCCCTTAATATTTACATTAAAAAATTCCGACGTAGACCAATCAAGTTTTGCCACGTGTAAGTAACTAAAAATTAAAATTTCTGAAAATAAATAGAGAGTTCAAATAAAATCATAAAATTTTCCTTAAAATCCAAAATTTAATTAAAAACTTGTTTTATATTTTTAGGAATTTTATATATTTAAATGTTTTTAATTATTAATTTTTAATAAATATATAAATTGATTAACATATTTTTTGTTTGGTATTTTTACCTTTTTAGGATTTTTTAGCATTTATTACATGTTGTTGAAGTTTTATTGGGTCATGAGACATTTTTTAACCAAAAAAACGTTATGGATTAACTTGATCACATAAGTTGAAGGGTCAAAGTGACAATTTTATTAAAGTACGTTAGTCATTTTAGGTATTAAGGCTAATAGTGTTTTCTTTTTGGGGTCAAATTGTATAGGTTTTGTGGATTTTTTTTTTTACTCATGGGATCATTTTCTTATATTTTGGATATTTGATTTTTTTGTCAAGTTCTAATATTAATGGGTCTAGAATTCATGATTTAAGAGAGTATAAAAGAACAAAAATGAGTAATTTAGCCAATCGATCAAATATATTTGCTCGGGTGTTTGATTTCTTATGTAAGAATTTATGAGTAACTTGAAATTTTAGTATAAAATCATTGTATTTTGATGTTTAATTCATGAATATTACATGTAAGTTGTAATCTCATATTACAAGTAGAGTATAATTTCATGACCATCTAAGCAATCTATAATTACAAGCATAATTGAACCCAACAAGCGATATTAGTAGAAGAACGAATGATGTTTAATTACCTTTAAATTATTTTGTCTGCAAGATGTGCGTGCAAAAGGTTAAGAACATGTATGAACATGTAGCATGATGGCCGATACTATATTGCAATCACCTTTAAGACTATTAAAAAATACAAGTTTAATTATTATACCGAGCAGATTGAGTTTTGTTCCGATAAAATTTTAATGTGATTCAATCAATTCAATGTGTTTTGATCCATTTTTATTAATAGTGTCCCATACTATTGACACAATTAGTATTTCTTACCTTGTTTCCTTTAATACTTGCATCTAAAAATAAAATAAAAAATTACATTTTGGTATAAAAATATAATTATATGTTTGTAATTGAGGTATATGCAAGAATCAATAAAAATTTAAATTGTACAACTAGGACCGGTCATCTCACTCGAATTCGATAGATTCTAATCCGACTCAACTTTATAAGGTCATATTTATATATAAAAAAGGCTTAACTTAGAAAGATGTGTTAAATTATACAATTTTTTTTAGATACGTGACTAATATTTTTTTGCTGAAATATATGCATAAAGTTTCATTTCATTAGTGTTTTAAAGTAACACCATTAAAAAAATTCATCAACCAATAATAGATTGACACGTGGCTTTTGTTTTTATTTACTTTTTAAAAAATAGAGTGAAAATAAAATAAATTAAACAATATCCCAAGATTTTTAAAAATCACAAAATAGTCTTAAAATCTCTAAAGCTCAAAATTGACGTCACTATCGCCGTCGATAGCCTCACTGGACCCTGATGTCGTCGTTGCCCGAGGCCACAGCCCATTTGCCACAACCATCCATCGCCGGTAATCGGCAGGATGGGTGTTAATCGAACGTCGAACGCGAAAGGCTCTAGTCATTCGACATTCGATTGGCACGCTTCTCGTTGATTACCGACAATGAGTGGTTGGGGGAAATGGGCAGTGGCCTAAGGCGACGGAGGGGTCCGACAAGGCTATCGACGACGGTAGTGGCATCAATTTTGAAATTTTGAGGTTTGGGGTTTTAGGGGTTTAAGTTTGTTTTTGAGATTTTAAAGACTTTTTAGATTTTTAAAATATTTTTTTTCATTTTTATTAAAAAATTAAAAATAAAGACATGTGTTAAATTTTAATCGGGTGATGACTTTTTTTAATGGTGTAACCTTAATACACTAACGGAATAAAATATTAGGCACCTATTTCATGGAAAAAAACATTAGACAATTATCTCAAAAAATGTATAGTTTGGACATCTATTTCTGAGTTAAGCCGGTAAAAAAATCAGTTTTGATTGGGTTGAGTTGGTTTTGTGAAGGGTGAAATCGGATTAAGGTAGGATTCAAATTTATGGTGTAAAAAAATTGATATGTCCCTAAGATGATAGTGTAATTTTTCTCTATATATTTAGGAGTAATTGTTATATCGTCTATCTTTATATATTTTTTCAATGAACTCCTAAATTTAGCGAATAAAAATATAAATATTCTTTTTTATTCTAAAATTTAATCGGGATGAAATGTCTCTGTTTTCTGAATAAGGTTTAAGTCGACTAAAAATTTGACCCGACCTGACTCATAATCATCCTTAACTACGTCAAAATGTACGAATATTGTTATGTAGCAGTATAAAAGAAAAAACGATATGTTTACAAGTATAGTACCGACTATCTTAGGATAACATTTTCTCACTTGTGTTTTTCGAAAAATCATCATAAACTTAAATGGAGTTCAAATATATTGTCTATTTTTTATTCACGGCTTTAGTTAATGAATTTCACGTTTATAGTTTAAAAGGGATTTTTAATATATTTAGAGTTAGGATTGATATAAAACTTAAAAGTTTTTGCAGGTTTTTCTACTTTTAGATTAACTAATTTTAACAATTGATATTAAAATTTTTAAGGTTAAAGTGGTATTTTTGTCCCTGAATTCGACCTAAAAAAGCAGTTTTACTACTCGTCAAAAAGCGCATTTAATGTGGCCCTTCAGTTCGCAAAATCGATCAAATTGGCCCTTTGACCAAAGTTGACCGTTACGATGTTGACATGGCGGTCCACGATGCTGACATGTAGTACACGTGGAATGATGACGTGGCCGTACACGTTGGATGATGACGTGGCGGGGCTGAATTGATTATTTTAACCGAATTTAAGGGTAAAATTGACTTTTTTACCGAGTTTATGGGCATAATTGATTTAATTAAAAATTCGATAACTTATTTAATATTTAAGTTAAAAAATAAGAATTTAGGAAATTATTAAAATTTTAAAAATATTAAAATTGATAAATAATTTATTTAAATTTCAAGTTAATTTAATCTATTTATTTAATTTTTGAATAAAATTGGATAAATAATTTAGTTTTTCCATATGAACTTTTACAAATGGAATATATAAAAAATTGATTAACAAATTGGTATAAATATCCTTTGGGTCCATGATATTTTTTTTGAGAAAAAGCCAGCTGAATTTATTGGGAAATAAAGAAAGAGTTGCAATAATAAAGCGTTAAAAGACGGAAAAAAAAACTCAAAAAAGAAGACAAACAAACTCGAGAATTCAGGCCAGTCAGAGCATCTTCATGCAAAACGAAGGAATTGAAAGAGAGCAAATGGAGATTCAGACAAACCACAGTGGGGAGAAGGATGAAAAAATAATCCCAATCTCAAGAGTTAGAGAGCCCGAATCTAAGGAGGATCGACGGTTCGCCTATCCGCTTCTGTGAACGAAAAAATTTTCGGCGAGACTTCTTCAACCTAAATGGCATCGTGATTTGCCGAAAGACCCAGTCTTGACAAGGTATGAGCAACTTTATTTGCATTACAGTGAACAAAACTTAGGTTGCACCGATTGAACTGATTTCTCAAGTGTTGCCCATTTCTAATGTGGGAGCTCATCTCTGAATAATCAGGGATAAGGTTTCGGAGCTTCTCAATAATGGATCGCGCATCCTCTTCAAGGATAATTTGTGAAAAAAATCCAGGTCAATCGTAAACTGGAGGCCGTGAATAACAGCCAAAGCCTCAGCCGTAAAAAGGTTGGATATCCCAGTTTGACAACGAGATCCTAAAACTTGCCCTTTGTGCATTCCTATTTAGGATACCTCAGCATGATTTATTTTCTGATCTTTAAAAACTGGCATCAAAATTAACTTTAACCAATGGCCCAGTAGGTGAATTTCGAATCGTATTTTCACCAGACAAGGATTGAGGTGGTCTCGTGAGGGTTGCATTCAATTCAAGATTGTAGCTATGAATAAAAGTAAGAACTTCATCAATTGTTTGCTTTTTTCCTTTTTGATACAACTTGTTTTGGGCATACCAAATTGACCATATAGTTATTGTTACTATTCTGCGTTTGGACTCTAAGTAATTTGTAAATATTTATGCAACTATTTTTTAAAATTTAGGAAGTTAACATATGGTGACTAAGTAATGTTTAGACTTCCTCAGATTTCGTAGGTAAAATGATAATCTCTAGCAATATGTTCTCTAGATTTCAGAGTAGCACCACATCTTAGACAAGTTGAAATCTGAGCAATTCTTCTGAAACACAGATTCTGTTTTGTGGGTAGAAAGTTGTGTAGAAATTTTTATAGGCATATTTTGATTTTAGAGGGGCAAGAAATTTGCCAAATCTTCTTGAAGACTTTTTGTAGAGGTGACATTAGAGGTGTTAAAGAGTCTCTTGTAGCCACTCCTAACTAAATAGATACCTGATAGCTCCCCTGACCAGACTTGAAAATTATTCTATGTTCTATTCGGGAGATCAATTTTTAAAATAGCTTCAGCATCTCTCGAATTAAAGACAATAGTAATGAGGAATTCATTCCACTTATTGTTTCCAACCCGAATAATGTCAGAAACTAAATGAATACTATCAATCCGGGGGAAGTGATTATTGGGTTATTTAGAACTGGAAGCCAAGAATCTTCCCAAATAAAATTTTTTATGCTTGAGCCAATCTTTCATTTTAGACTCGAAATTAAAAGGCCTTTAGCACTCCATATGCTCTTCCAAATTAACGAAGGGCGGGTGCCAAGTCTCGACTCTAAAAAAATATCATCTTTATAGTACTTGGCTTTTAACAATCTGCCTACTAAAGAAGAGGGATTCGTTAAAAGACGCCAATTGTTCTGCTAGGAGAGCGATGTTAAATTTACCCAATTCTCGAAATTCCATCCCTCCCGATTCTTTCAATTGGCAAAGGAAAGGCCAATCACACCAATGAATGCCTCTTCTTTTTATCGACTTCTGCCACCAAAATCTTGCAGCTATTGCTTCTAGTTTTTTACAAAACAATTTTGGCAAGAGGAAGCAGGACATGGCATACATAGGTAAAGACTAAAGAACAGACTTGATGAAAATTTCTTTTCCCCCTACAGAGAGAAATTTAGTGCTCCAACCTTCAGTATAATAGTTAAACCTATCTCTTAAGCTTGAAAAAGAAGCCTTTTTATTACGGCCAATGATAGCAGGGAGGCCCAAGTATTTTTTCAGATTCGTAGTGGTTGAAACCCCCAGAACACACTACACATCAGCTTTGTTTGAATCTATCACAATAGAGCTAAAAAACACCCCAAACTTTGCATAATTTACTAACTGACCCGAGGTTGCTGCATAATTCAGAAGAATTTGTTTTATGAGAGCAGCACCCGTAGCACTAGTATCCCCAAAAATAAGACAATCATCTACAAAAAGTAGATGAGAAACAATAAGAGCTTCTCTGGCAATTCTGATGCCAAGCAAACTATCATTCAGAGAAGTCGTCCGAAGGAGAGAAGAAAGACCTTCGCTACAAAGAAGAAAAAAGTAAGGACTTAAAGGGTCACCTTGCCTTAAACCTCTGTTGGGTACGAATAATTCACCAATAGTACCATTCAAAATAACTGAATAGGACACTGAAGAGATGCAATTAACGATCCGGAGTATCCGGTTTTGAGAAAAAATCCATTTGGAACATAATCGCTTCAATAAAACTCCATTCGACTCGATCATACGCTTTGCTCATATCAAGTTTCATAGCAAAATATCCTTTCCTTCTCGTACGCCTATTTTTCATAGAATGAAGAGTCTCATACGCTGCCACTATGTTATCAGAAATAAGTCTTCCGGGGGTAAAAGCACTTTGTGCTTCATCAACACATAGATGTAACACATCTTGAAGCCTGTTGGCTAAGGCTTTTGCAACGATTTTGTAAAGAACATTGCATAAGCTAATCGATCTGAATTGTGTCATAGAAGAAGGGTCTTTGACTTTAGGAATTAGAGCAATATGAGTATGGTTGATGCTGGATAAAGCCCCATCACCTTTTTAGCAAATCAATACAAAATCGAGTAATATCCTTTCCAATGATATGCCAAAACCGTTGATAAAAAATAGCACCAAGTCCATCCGCCCTACAGGCTTTTAAGGGACTCATCGATTTAATTACTTTAAGAATTTCTCTTTCTTTAAAATTCTTGTCAAGATCAATATTTATCGCTGGTGTAATACAACAATTAATCCCTTCAAGAAATGACTCCACCGAAGTAGAGCCATGTGTGTTAAAAAGCTCTTTAAAATAATTTGTGGCCACTGTTGACATTTCCTGTTCATTATCAATAAGTAATCCTTGGTCATCTGTGAGCTTTAAAACCCTGTTATTTTACGTCTTTGGGAAGTGAATTTGTGAAAAAATGTCATGTTTCGATCACCATTCTTTAACCAGTTTGCTCTAGCCCTCTGTTCCCAATAGAGCTCTTCTTTATCCATTTTTAAATTCAAAGAGAGTTGAACTTCCAAAGTTTCATGAAGAGTAGCATCAGATGGGTCCATTTCGGCAAGGTCAAACATCCGATTTTTTAGGTCATTGATAGTTATCTTTATGTCTCGATTAAGCCTCTTGAACCACATATCCAAGCCCTTTTTTACATTGTCCAATCTGGTTAAAATATGGCCAGTGGAACTCTCCTAAATCCTATGAACTTCATTTTCACAAGAGTCGTCTAAGAGCCAAGAGGCTTCAAATCGGAAAGGCCAATGACGTTGGTTATAACTTGAGAATTTTGTATCAAGTAACAGTGGTCAATGGTCTGAAAAAGTGTGAGGTAGATGAGAAAGCTTAAAATCATGAAAAAGATAGAATGAATCAGATGTGGCCACACCTCGATCCAAAACGTCCAAGAATGTTATTTGAAGGGAGCCGACCTTTTTGCCAAGTATACCAGGCACCAGAATAACCCAAATTAGAAATGGAACAGTCCACAAGAGCATCACGAAAATCATCCATTTGTCTTGTACTACGAACTCGACCACCTTGTTTTTCGGATGCGTATAGAATTTCATTAAAATCTCCAATGACCATCCAAGGGAGCTCAGTGCAATTATTGAGAAGGCGTAAAAGGTTCCATGATTCCATTCTATTTGATTCCTCGGGTGCCCCATAAAACCATGTACAATGCCAAATTTGACCATTCGAATCATTATCTAAAATAAAGACAATATGTCGAGGAGAGAAAGAGCGGAGGGAAATCTTACAGTTATTCTCCCAACCAAGAGCCAAACCACCACTACGACCATTAGAACTAACTTCAATACCATTCGAATAACCCAAATATCGGCGTATACTCGCCATTTTATTATCATTAAGTTTTGTTTCAACAAGAAAAATAACATTGGGATTTATGTCCCGCAACATATTCCAGAGACGACGGACAGTCTGGGGTTTCCCCAAGCCCCGGACATTCCAACTAAAGAGTTTCATTTTCCCCGGCGGGCCTGATCCATCAAGCTGGCCGATAAATTAGAAGAGGGACCCACAAAGGACTCCTTCGGATCAAAGTCTGAATCTTGAGAAGAAGAAACAGCAAATTGAGTATCAACTTTCCTTGGGCGTTTGTTACCGTCAACTTGCTCAATTGGGCTTTCTTCACTTTTCAAGCCCATTTGAACGTCCATAATTGGGAGAGCTCCAGAGCGTACAACTAGATTGATGTCTTTATTTTTCCGAGATTGGATGCTTCCCATATTTGCATCAATTTCTTGGGGGAACATTTCTGGCCATAATTAATTCTCCCAAAATGCGCCATCATCAAACCCCAGAAATTATTCTAATTTAGCTCTTGCGAATTACCTAAAAGATTGCCCTAATTATTGCTGATTATTTTCGGATCATCACGTAACCAAACGTTACTCTGTACCACCCTACGCGGAGGAGCTCGGAGGGAGATATCCCAATTGAAAACAATATTTTTTAGGTCAAGAATTAGGCGGGCATAACATAAATTTTTCGCATGACCCAATCAACCACAAAGGAAACAAAAAGTCTGAATCTTCTCATATTGAAATCTGGCGTAAACTTGAGTACCATTCTTCGAAGTTAATTTTTTTCCGTCTTTTCAAAAGAAGAGTAGTATCCATCCAGACTCTTATCTGCATAGCCCTTTGAATACTGAAAGGATTGGAGTTTGTCTCATATTCCAAAAATTGCCAAATAAAATCACCTAGCTGCTTGGAAACAGACATTGACATAAAATCAATAGGCAGATCATGAACAAGAACCCATAGTTTTAGAAAGTGAAGAGGAACAGTCATGGGATCTTCCTCAGGTTGGAGACGATGAAGAATTAAAAGATGACCATTAAAAGATCAAGGGATGTCGTTGTCAATTCTCCCCACATCCACAATATGAAATAAGCGAAACAAGAATCTTCGCTCCCCTAAATCAGTAATGGAAATACCTCCAAAAGGTCTCCATACATTTACAAGAGTATTCTTCATGGATTCAAAATGGATCACACTTGAAATTAGAAATAAACCCACAAAACAATTTAGGAAGCAAATAGAATGGGGGTGGTGATCAGCATCAATCGGAATGGCTTCATCTTCTTTTTCTTCAATAGTCAAGTTTGCTAAGAGGGAAGAAACATCAACCATGACTTAGAAGAAATTAAGAAACGTGTCAAGAGATAGATGCATCAAGACGTGCCAAAAGACAGAAATATATACTAAGAGCGAAAATATCAGAGTTGATCATACAAAATATCCCTCAGAGTTCATCAGAGATCAAACTGCATCCTCTAGGCGTGTGAACAGATCAGAAAGAGATTGATACAGGACTACACAAGCACGTGGTCGTAATCTGCCATAATCCAGTCAGAGATTCGCTAGCATCTCCGGCGAACATATATTGTTAAAAGGTTAAAAATACTAACTTGATTTTCAACTATACTGTGAGTCCAAAATTTTGAAAAATGATAACTTTGTGTTTTACACAAGTTAAAATAAATTTTATATCTGTCTTCAAAACACGACATTTAAAATATATTTTTCATGGTAATTTTAAATGCAAGCAAACTGGGGACTCTAACAAAAAATTATTTTTTTTAAAATTTTTTTTATAAAAATCCATAAAGTTAATAAAAATAAATAAAATATTTAAAAAGTTATTAAAAATAATATATATATATTTAAAATGTATTAGAAATTATAAAGTGATAAATTTTACCTATAAAAACTTAATAAAAATGTTTATAAATTATTGAAAAATTGAACACTTTCATCAAAAAAAGTCTTTGACTTCATCGGTCTGAGTATTACCATTCGTTAAACAAATTTTAGTAGAATCGACTTTTGTATTAGAGTAACAATAAAACTCAAATTTTCTTTCGTTTTTCTACATCAAATTGATGCTCACTAATATTTGATGTAGAAAAATGAAAGAGAATTTTAGTTTTATTACTACTCTAATACAAGGATGTTTCAATTGAAAATATGTTTAAGGAACATTAGTATGCTTAGCATAACAAGAAATAATCAAAGACTTTTCCGATAGCTTATAAATATTTTTAAATTTTGATTTTTTTATATTTATAACTTTTTGATATTTTTAATTTTAATGTTTTTACTTAAAATTTTAATTTATTATAGTGTTTTTATTTTTTAAAATATTTTATGAATATTTAAATATTAATATTTTTTATTTTTTAAGCTTAAATATTAAGTAAGTTATCGAACTTTCAATTAAAATCAATTATGCCCCTGAATTCGGTAAAAAAATCAATTATACCCTCGGATTCGGTTAAAATAATTATTTAGCCCTCTTTACCACGCCATCTTTCCACATGTACGACCATGTCAACATTGTGGGCCGCCATGTCAGCATTGTGGACCGTCACGTCATTATCGTTAACTGTCACGTCAGCACTGTAACGGTCAACGTTGGTCAAAGGGTCAATTTGATCAATTTGGCGGACAGAGGATCTCATTTGATGTGTTTTCGGTGATGGGCGAAATTGATTTTTTGAGTCGAACTCAAGGGCAAAAATACCCCTTTAGCCAAATTTTAAAATAAGGATAAATCATTTTTTGTAAAATATTATATCTACATTATGGGTGTTCAAAAAAATCTGATCCGATTGATCAGATCCGATTATCCGTTGATCCGATCTGAAATTTCGGATATCTGATCCGTATTTTCGGATAATTCGGATCGGATATCCAAAAATTTCGGGTCGGATACGGATAGTGATTTTACATTCTGATCGGATATCTGATTATCCAATATCCGAAAATTCAAATTTTTTATAGGTATAAATCTTGCTATATTCGATATTTTTACTTGTTATATATGAAAAATTAAAAATTCCATCATACAAATATTGTTATATTCAACAATTTATTAATTTTTATATTCGAAAATCTAAAATTTTCATGGATAGAACCATTAAATTAAAAAATAATAAAATAAATTCATAAATTTCGGATATCCGTATATCCAATCCGAAAATTCGAATATCTGAATTTTAGGATATCCGATTTTTTCGAATTGGATACGGATTGCTATTTAGGTGTAACCATGAAAACCATACAACTTTAAACCATAAACCCCGAAACTATAAACCCTAGACCCTAATACATTAGGTAGGATTTTTTTCAATAAAATCTTTTAGGGTTTTGTAATACATTAAATAATTGTTACTTTTTCAAGTAGAATCTTTTATTTAATATAAGCTATTAATTGACCCAAATAATTATTGTTTCGGAGTTGATTCTTATTTAAAGTTATAACGAACATAAATTATTAAATAAACCTGCATTATATAAAAAAGTTATAACGAACAATTTTATCACGGTTTCAAATAAAACCAAACATTATCAAGAAACCGAATAATGTTCATAACGTAAATTATCTATCGGGAACAAATTTGGGTCGTGGGATTTAATTGTGGATGTTAAAAAATTCGGAATTAATTTTTTTTTTTTACAATTAAAGCCAAAGTGCATTGAATTGGGGTTCCAAACGCCATAGTATATAGTTTCTTTCTATGAAGTTGAGGCAACATAGTAGATTGAAAAAGGAATAGAGTTTGTAGTTATGATGGGTTCGTCTTTCTTCCGCCATTTGGTTGTGCTCTTCGTCTTCATAATTTCAGTGTTGGCCCTTCAGATGACTCCACTAGTTTTCGCAGGTTTGAAACTCAATACTCTGCTTTCTATATAATATCTTCCATTTCTACAGTTTTTTAGAGATGAATAGATGTGGTTAGTTGTTTCTTTCTGTTTTTTCTAACATTTTCGTGCCGACCGCGACTATTGTTTCCTTTTAATCGGATCTGTAATAATCTGAACAGAATTTTGTTTTTTTTTTTAATTTTGATTTCTGACTTCGTCCCTGCTTAAAATTAACATGTTTTGAATTTCATCTTGACATGAATTCATTTGTATCGAGGAATGTTGGATTGCATGTAGAGACGCTTTATCATATTAATATATTTTATAGAAAATTGTGTAGGGAAATTATTTAAAATAAAATAAAAATAAATTGACGATTAGGATTGTATATAGATATTGAGAAAATGTGAAATTGCAGATTCGAATGTGAGCAGAGAGGGCGGCGGACGCATGCCAAAACCACCTCCATCTCCGGCTCGAAACCCCCCACCCGATGGTCCATTCTAATTACGGTTACTATATTTATATGGCATTTGAGATTCAAATAAAGTATGCAACATCACTTGCTACATATTTGGTTGTTGTCGAGTATTTTGTGTTATTTTATTGGAGGGTTATTCCCTTTTATGTCACATTTGAGTTGTTTCATTTTGCAATTTCATTATGAAAATAGTTTGTCCATTTCTCAATCCCCGTTGGCACCCTTTGGAATTTGTCCATGGTGCCGTATAGGCCATAGGGATGGGACGAGACAGGTCGGGTTGGATTTTTGTTCGATCCGACCCTGACCTAAAAATAATTACATTGTACCAACTCAAAATTATATACACAACCCGAATCTAACTTAACTCGACCTAATCTATTAAAAACATATTTCAATTCTAAGGATTTAATTGTAAAAAAAATAAATTTAAGAATGCAATTATATAACAAAATCAATTTTAAAGGTCTAATTTTAATATATATATATATATATATGAGACATTATTGTAAATATTTCTAAAAAATTAATATAAAAATTACATTAATAATTTCGAGTCAGTTCAGGTTAGAACCATGCAAATGTGGGTGAAATGCCCACAGTCCATCCCTAATTTATGCCATATCAGCTTGCAAAAGTTGGCACACGTCCATGGGCCTGCCACAAGAATTACACCTATGGTTTATTTTCTTCACTCTTTAGCAAATTGGTATACCATTTGTAATTTCTTTTACAAAAGAATTACATAATCTGATAATTTTATAAAAGAATAGTTTTATTAAGAAACTGAATTTTGACAATATATTATCAAGGGGGAATCTAGAAGGGTGGCAGAGGCCATATCCCATAAATGGTAAAAATACTAGTTCAGTCCTTTAAAATTTTAAGTTTTGTTTAACATGAATTTTTCGAATATCCGAATTTTTGGATCCGATCCGATCCAATATCCGAAAATGAACACCCCTAATCTACATCATGTTAATCTCAGTCATCGATTTTTCACTAATTCAATAATCCAAACAATAAGTAAAACCTAGGTTTCAACGTATCTTAACTCATATTATATTTGTTTCCATTTTTTATTTTTTATTTTTTGAATCAAATCGTGCTTCCTTTATTCAAACAATTAAAGTAAAACAGACAAAATAAAAGAGTAGTTCAAAAGCCACTTTTTCAGACAAAAAGTCATAAAGAAAAGAAAACCAAACGGTGAAACAAAAACCACACAGTAGAAGCGAAAGGAAGTCGAAGCCGGTGAGCAAACTCGATCTCCCACAAACAAGCAGACGCCAGGAATATTTCGATGATGAGACCGGAAGAAAGAGCGGCGCAGGACGATAGACCGGAAAAGCACAAAAGCAATCCTGCAAAGATCAAGAACTAACCCCGATTTAGGGTTTGGCGGTCAGAAGCCACTGCATGCAAGGCGGAGCTTGGGATTTCCTCCACCTAGTACCGGTCGATCTGATTCAGAGAAGAATCATCGGCGATTAGGTGGGCAGCACGATTGGAACCCCGCAGAACAAAACGAAAACAACAATTTCGTAGCATCCTAGCCTTTACCTTCACATCAAAGATAAGTGCGCTTAGAACCGAAAGATCTGGAATTTGTCTTTGAAGTTTCTTGATTACCGTTAATGAGTCTACTTCTATAACTGCAGATTCGAAGCCAAGGTCAATTAAAAGCTCAATCGCATGAAGAGCCGCAAGAGCCTCCATCATAAACTCCGAAACCACATACTTTGTGAACCGCCGACAAGCCCCCAGCACCTCGCCCTCAGAGTCGCGTATGACAACCCCAGACCAGGAAGTCTTTTCGTTTACTGAAAAGGAGGCATCAAAATTGGCCTTTTACCATGTGAGGAGACGGTCCCTGCCAATACTGATGCTGCATAACCGGTAAAGTACCCTGTAACTTAGGCAACAAAGCTTCCAGTTCTTTACAATACGATTTAATAAACACACATATTTGTTCATGTGATTGCTGAACTCTATCATGTATTCTTTTATTTCGTGTGTACCATAGTGATCATAGGGTAATGACAACCATTACATGCCTCTGCGCTGGTAAAGAATCGAACAGCCAGAATAACCATTCCTTGAAAGGCATAGAGTTGACCTGCAAAGGCCAAAAAATACCCATTGTAGACCAAACCAAACTAGCAGTAGGACAATCACACATTGCATGTTCCACAGACTCGTTTGCTAAATTGCACAAAGGGCATATAGGATTAGGAGCAATACGTCTATTGTAGAGATAATAGCGAGTAGGAACAAACTGCCAAATTAATCTCCAAACCTGTATCTTAATTTTTTGGGGACATTTAATCGCCCACAATCGTTTAAACAGCTGCGAATTAGGACTTGTGGCTTGAACACCATCCATGAGTAAGTGATAGCCACTGCGCACAGAGTAGACCCCAGTAGGATCTCCTCCCCATACCAAGCCGTCCCTCAAACTCTCTTTAGATAGAGGGATACTGAGAATTAGCTCAGCTTCAGTCTCAGTAAAAGTACTGGAGATTAGATCAGCATTCCATGTCTTTGTTGCCGGACATATCAGATCAGAAACCCAAATCAAAGATGAAACTAGTGAAGTAGATATACGAGTGGGGACTGAACTCGGAAGCCAACAATCATTCCAGATTGAAATGAGGCAGCCATCACCAACCCTCCATCGAATACCCTTTTCCAGCAAACCACGAGAGCTCCACACACTCCGCCAAATAAGAGAAGGATGTGAGCCAAGTCTAGAGTTCTTAAAATTAGAACCATGGTAATACTTGGCTTTGAAGACGCGACTAACCAGTGAAGTTGGGTGAGTTAAAAGATGCCAAGCCTGCTTCGCTAGTAAAGCTATATTAAATTTTGCTAAGTCTCGAAAGCCTAGTCCCCCATTTTCTTTAGACTTACACATGAACTTCCATGAGCACCAGGACATTCCATGCTTATTGAACGACTTCTGCCACCAGTATTTCGCAAAAATCCTTTCTAACTCCTTGCACAAAGTCTTATGAAGCAAAAAGACATGCATGGAATACACGAGAATGGCTTGTAAGATGGACTTGATGAAGACCTCTTTACCCCCCTTGGGATAAGGGATGAGTACACCAGTTTTTTATCCGGGAATTCACTCTATCAAATAACCATTGAAAGGCTTCACGTTTATTTCTATCAACCATAGTCGGAAGCCCCAAATATTTTTTAAGGCAAGTAGAATGTCCAACCCCCAGAATTCTCTTAACATCATTACGATGTTCCTCAGAAACATTCGAGGAGAAGAAGACCCTTGATTTATCGTAGTTAATGATTTGCTCGGAGCACAAACTATACTCATAAAGAAGTTGCTTAAGTTTCATAGCACCATTTATATTTGCCTCCCCAAAAATTAGGCTATCGTCTGCAAATAAAAGGTGAGTAATAGCTGGAGCATACCTATTAATACGGTAACCCTTCATTTGAACAGAAGCACACCCTTGCCGTAGTAAGGAAGACAAGCCCTCACTACAAATTAAGAACAAGAAAGGGCTTAAAGGGTCACCTTGTCGCAACCCCCTAGATGGTGAGAAACTGTCACCAACAACACCATTAAGCACCACCGAATACGTGACCGTGGAATACAACAGAGAACAACATCAATCCAATCCTCAGCAAAACCCATCTTCGAAAGAACCTTCTGAATAAATCCCCACTCAACCCGATCATACGCCTTTGACATATCCAATTTTAACGCAAAATTACCAGATCGACCCGTGCACTTCAGTTGGAATGAATGAAGGATCTCATAAGCCACCATAATGTTATCTGAGATCAAGCGTCCCGGCACAAATGCGCTCTGTGATTCATCTATACAATCTGGAAGAATAGATTGAAGACGATTCGCAATCATCTTAGATACAATTTTGTATAGAACATTGTACAAACTGATTGGCCTGAACTGAGTCATAGATGTTGGGTCTAGTTTTTTAGGGATGAGGGCAATGCGGGTGTGATTAATACTCTATACATCATGTTCACCTACCAACACACCAATACAGAAATTCGATACATCATTTCCAACTATATGCCAAAATCGTTGGTAGAATAATGCACCCAATCCATCCTCCCCGCAGCCTTAAGGGAACCCATAGACTGGATTGCTTGAAAGACTTCCTTCTTAGTATACAGACTCATTAGAAAAGCATTTGATATGTCAGAAACATGACGATTAATACCTTCAAGGATTGCGTGCGAATCACCAACACTACCCGCAGCAAATAAAGACAAAATAATCGTGGGCAACACGCATCATATCATCAGAAGAAGAGCTAACCTCACCATTTTCATTAGCAAGGCTTCGAATACGGTTATGACGTTTCCGTTGGGATGCATGACGATGAAAGAAGGCAATATTATTATCACCATTACGGAGCCAGTTTGCACGAGCTCGATGCTCCTAAAAAAGTTCAGACTTATCCGCTTCTAAGTTTAGAGCTAATTTAACTTCCATCATCTCTTCTAAAACATCATCATTTGGTTGGAGCTCCATAAGTTGTTCCAATCGTTTGGTTAAACTTCTGGTGGTAAATTTCCTAGATGCTCTTAAACGGCGGAACCACAAATCAAGCCCATTACTCACATAACGCAGCCTGTCCAAAAAAGGGCCCTCAGCTTCAGCCCATAACCTTTTAACCTCTGGCTCACACGTTTCTTCCACGAGCCATGCAGCTTCAAACTTAAAGTGCCAGGTCGGCACGGTAGTTGATACAGGGCATGTGTTAAGTAAAAGTGGACAATGATCAGACCATGAATGTGTCATATGCGTCATTGTGAAATGTGGAAAAAGAGACCACCAAGCATCATTTGCAACCCCCTATCCAATCTCTCACGAATATTCGTTGCCTCAAACTTACCCTTCTCCCAAGTGAACCATCTACCATGATATCCAATATCATTCAAGGAACAATCGTCTAAGGCTGATCTGAAAGCGTCCATTTGACGTTGACTTCGCAAAAGTCCTCCTGATTTTTCAAAAGAGAAAAGTAACTCATTGAAATCCCCTATTACAAGCCACAGAACATCGGGGGAATCATCAAGTTGCCGAAGTAAATTCTAAGAATCTCCCTTATTTTGTTCTTCAGGTGCCCCTTAGAAACCAGTACACCGCCACCGGCTACCATCACTATCTCTCGTAATCAATACATCAACATGACGGTCAGAAAAAGAACGAAGCGAAACTTGACAGTCATTTCGCCAAGCAAAACACAAACCACCACTACGACCACGAGCCCCAACATCAATACCGTTAGGATACCCACATTTCCGACGAACTCTCTCCATATTATCAGGCTGTAATTTAGTTTCGATAAGAAAAATCATAGCCATGTTAACATCCCGCAGCCAATGCTGGAGACGTCGAACTGTCTGAGGCTTCCTCAAACCCCGGACGTTCCAACTAAGTAGTTTCATCCTCCCGGCGGGCCTGTGGATCCAGGCCGACCGATGTAGAAGGGGAACAAGTTTGGAAGGTCGGAGAAACATCCTTCCCATCAAAACCTGTGTTATTCCTCGGACTTTTAAGTCCCTCTGAGTGTGTAATAGGAACCTCTTCATCCACCGTAATCATGTCTGTGTCAAAACACACCAAGCCCATATCTGTTGCAATAACAGGCCCAAGACCAAAGCCCGTCATAGCCCGACTCATGCTGGGTGTAGACGTTAATTTTGTAGGCTTTCCAATTGTTTGAGAATCTGGAGAATCGTTCATGACTGCGTGATTAGCTTCCTTAGCAAGATTTAAGGGATTTAAATTTTCCTTTCCCAGAGTAGGGCTGTTATCAAGGCGAGAAATACGCGATCTGCCACCATCTTCCTCGCGAAGCCATGGACTGGTCGGAATCCCCCTGCGTCGAACCGGAGCACGCAGAAAGGCATCACATTGGAAAGGAAGATCCTGATGATCTTTTAACACTCGAAGCGGGCAAAAACCTCACCATGTCCCAACTTACCACAACGAAAGCATAATAATTTAAGTTTTTCGTATTGAAAAGTAGCGTAAATATTTCCTCCAGACGGCAACAATATCTTCTTTCGACGCTTTAGGGACTTGTTGAGTGAAATGCGAACTCGGATGCGCATACATCCTTTCAACCCCAGAGAAACAGAATTAGAATCGTACTCCAAAAAACCCCAATGAAATCCCCAATCTTCTTAGCAATGGCCTCAGAAACAAAACCATTTGGCAAATCATTAACATGTACACATAAATCCACAGTATTAAGAGAAACAGCCATTGGCTCCTCGCCATTCACCAATATGTGCATTACCAAGAGATGAAAGTTAAAATACCATGGACCCTCTCCTTCCACCCGATCAGCATCCACAGAATTATAAAAATGGAAAAGGTAACGCCCTTCCCCCAATTCTGAAATAGCAATACCCCCAATCGGATGTCAAACGTTCGCTAACGTATCATTTATCGAAAGAAAATTAACAGTACTGGATGTGAAAAAGGAACCCACGAAACATAACTCAAAGGAAATCGGCTCAGTTGCACTCTCAGCCCCAACCACAAGGGCAAATTCCTCCTCCTTTTCCTCAATGGACAGCTCCGCCAGGACTTCTTCCACAGTTATCATTGGAAGCAATAAAACAACCAACCAATCCAACAAACAAACCTCTCGAAATCAAAATGAATAGAGAAAAAATAAAGAAACTACAAAAAAACCTGGGCATAAGCCAGAGAGAATAGACTGGGCATAAGCCAGAGATTGCATGTGACGTTTTCCTTTATTTCCATTTTTTCTTTTTAAATAGCTTTTCTAAATGTTAAAATATATAAATCCATGTAGAATAATTATTTGAAACACTGGTGGTGAAAATTTTTAGTTTTCACAAGCTCTTTACTTTTAGGATTTAGGGACTCAATTTAAAGTGTATGTTAGGGGTTAGGTTTAGTAGTTTAGAATTTAGTGATTGTGAATATAATTTAGGGTTTAAAACTTAAATCTTCA
Source organism: Hibiscus tridactylites (assembly GCA_958450335.1). NCBI lineage: Eukaryota > Viridiplantae > Streptophyta > Magnoliopsida > Malvales > Malvaceae > Hibiscus > Hibiscus tridactylites. The sequence goes on along the minus strand of OY288273.1, from coordinate 17,221,871 downwards.
ACATATTACATTAAAACTTAAAGTATAATCTCTAAACCATAACCATAACCCCTAAATTTTAACATTACCCTTAAATTCTAAACTACTAAATGATACAGCTAAAATTGAATCCCTAAACCTTAGAACTAAGACGCTTGTATAAGCTAAAAGTTTATACCACCAGTGTATTGGATATAAATCCATGTATGAATGGATTTTTATTAGTGTGGTTTCTATTTAAAATAATTATTATCTATGATTTATAAAAATAGTTCTATTCAAAAGTTCTCTCGACTCGTATTTTTTATATCGATTATATATACATTTAATTTCAATACACATAAACACCAAATGTCATATTCTAATTGATTGGAAGTGTCGCGTAACATGTTCTAATAAACATCACATTTCAACCAGTATTTTAAACATCATTAGTAACGGTAGGGACCAATCTTAGATAAATAATAACGTTAATTCTTTATCATAGCTAAATAAAACTTTATTGATCAAAATGTTAGTGACAGAACTAAAATTTTTTGTAGTTTGATGACTAAAATAAGAATACATTAATAATTAAGTGACTAGCAATATAATTTATCCAATGAAAAATTGAAATTAACAATTGACCATTAAAAAATCAGTTTCGATTGATAGAAGAATCAGATGTTGATATTAAGTCGGTGAATAACAAGACTTTTATTTACAAAAGGAAAGTACACTATAGGTCATTTTATTAAAATTAATTTTTGACAAAATGATAAAAGATGCTTCAATGTTTGTATGTTTTGTCATTTGTTTTTTATTTTTGGAGCAAACAACCTCAATGTTTTAATTTAGTCCAAATACGCTCATGTTGGATGAAAACTGCCAGTCAACGGCTGATGTTGACTAGACTTGTCACGTGTTAAGATCTACTAACGTGTCAGCATCATATTCCCCATGTGTCACCATCCATTTCGGTAACGTGTTAGCATGACAGTCAGCCACGTGTCACCATAAAGAAGGGTATAACAAAATATTTTAAAAAAATTTGACATGGCATATGCCATGTCAGCAGATCTTAACGCGTGGCAAGTCTAGTCAAAATCAGTTGTTGACCGTCAGTTTCAATCCAACAGGGCATATTTGGACCAAATTAAAATGTTAGGATTGTTTGCTAAAAAAAAGAATAAGGGGCCAAATGACAAAACATACAAATGTTGGGGATATCTTTTGTCATTTTGCCTTGATTTTTTTTTTGTTATTAACGTTATAGAAATTATAAAATAGTTAAATTTTTTATTTAGCTACAAAATGTTCTCTACTAGTTGTATATTTTTTTTTGATAAATCTTGATAAGTTTAAGGATGATTTTGTAACATTTATATATATATATATAATGACAATTTTGTAATTGGATCAAACCTTTAATGGTTAATTTTGAAACTTTTGAAATTTCAGTAGCTAAAAAAATATTTTTACATAGCTCAATGTCATCTAGTGTACTTTTCCCAAAAATCTTATAAGTGAATATATCTTCTTCTTCAATGATTGCTCGACTCTTGAGACTTGAGGTATCTATGACGAGGGATGGACCGTGGGACTGGAGGGGACAATTGCCCTATAAAATTTGAAATTTTTATATATTTAAGAAAATGAGTAAGTTTTATGAATTTTTTATTGAAAATTTATTTTCGCCCCCTTAAATATATAAGTTTACCATTCTAAAATGACATAATGTTAGAAATAGTCCTCAATGTTTCATTTTTTTTGTTAATTTTAGCAATATCTTTTTTTGGTGCAAACAACCACCTAACGTTTCTTTTTTCGTTCAAATTTTACTTTTATTGGATAAAAACCGTTAGTCAATTAACGATCAATGCCTGAGACTGACGTGACATGTCTGCAAGGCATGGGGAGATGACGTGGCACTACCATGTGACATTTTTGCTGACACGACGATTGGTTAAAATATTTAAAAAATATTTTCTTTAAAAATTAATTAATTAATTTTTTAAATTTTAAAAATGTCACATTAGCAAAAATGTCACATGGTAGTGCCACGTCATCTCCCCTGCCCTGCAAACATGTCACGTCAGTCTCAGGCGTTGACCGTTAGTTGGTTAACGGTTTTCATCCAACAAAGGTGAAATTTGAACGAAAAAAGAAACGTTAGGTGGTTGTTTGCACACAAAAAAAGATATGGCTAAAATGACCAAACGGTGATACGTTAGGACTTATTTTTTATTTTTTACCTTCTAAAATTTTATAAATTCACCTTTTAACATAAAATTATACGTATATCCATGTCTATTCGTACTACTAGTCCCGAAATGTCTCTCATACCCTCCTAGGCTTGGGAGTTGTCAAAAGGACGACACTTTAAACACATAGGTAATGCCTTTTTGCCAAATTCCCATTTTAACAATTTGAGATGTTTAGTAGGATGCAATTACGAATTTGGTCCTTATTTTTAAATTTGATAAAATGTGTTGATTTACTTTTGGTTAGTGCAACTAAATCATGGTTCTGGGCACCATTGTGCTCAAATTTAAGATTTGATTACATACTTTAATTCGACATAATTTGTAATATCTATTTAATTTAAAATATATTTTTGTAAGCATTAATAATTTCTCTGTCACAGGTTTAGACATTTTCTAACATCTGTGTTATTTTTAAATTATTATTCATGACATATTTTTGTCTATTTTAAAAATTAATAATTACATCGTGTACTCTTTTTCCTCCATAGGTGATAGGGAGGTTTTTTAACGAGGTCGATGTTAGTGCTCTTTATTAATAAAATCACATTTTCAAAAAAAAAAAACATTATCATACGTTAATTAAGTATTATTTTTAAAACTTTAATATGATATTCCAAAATGTAACGAGAAGAATATTCTAGTATTATTAAAAATAATTAATTTTCAATTTATTCAAATAATTACAATTTATTAACTTTCAAATTTAAAACCCAATTGAAGTAAATTGATTTAATCATTACATAAACTGTCCCAGCCAAGCACTATCGTATTACACTCTAATTTGATCGGATTTGGTTATTATAGAATTTTGATAACCGTGACCCAAATGAAACAAAAACAAAATGACTAAATTACAAAAAAAAATTAAAATAATTAAGTGTTATAAGTCAAACTTGCTCACTTTTTTTTTTCTCAAATAACCCTCTCCGCACAGTGTTCATTTTTCTTCTTTTTTTTTTTCCTTTAAAATGTGAATTACGGCATCAATTTTAATATTGGTCGTCGATCGCCGAGATTTATCATTTTGTTTGTTTTATTTTTAGTTTTTAATAAATTGTTATGCTCTTGTGGTACGATTTACTCTACTTTTTGGTACGTTTTTACTCTGTCTTTTGGCACGCTTTTTTCTTTTGTTTTGATTTTTTTATTATGGTTTGATCTGACGACGACGCGACTGATCAAGATGACGCTCCTTTCATTATGTTGTTAATCTCTATGTCTCGGACCTTTAGATTAGATTTGGATACGCGGTTACATTCACTGTCATTTTTCGCGATTGAGTTGTGGTAATGACCTTGTTGTCAACGCAACTCATTGTAATATGTATTTTTATGTTGTTTGTTGATGTTTTTACCTCTCATCGTTGATATTTGGTGTATCAATCTTTTGTCTCTAGTCTTTGAGTTAAGTTTTTACTTTTTTTGTGTATAGTCCTCTTATAATATCGGGCCTCTAGTTTTGTTTACTAAGACTATGTCTGGATTATGTGTTTTGTTTATTAAGTTGCAAACTTTCATCGTAATTTCAGATATATGCTTGTTTAATAAAATTAACAGATTTTAGTTAAAAAAATTAAAAATAATTAAATCGAAAACCCAAAAATAAATATACAATAGTAGGATAAATACATGAACTTATAGCAGAAACTGATTCAATAGTTTTCACAGCTAAAACTTGAGTCTAAACCGATTTTTTTAAAATGCATTGTCAAAAGATGGCAAAAATCAAATTATAAAGACTAAATCAATAATTTAAGAATTGTAAATAGACTGGTAAAAGAATTCAACCTAATATTTACGTGTGATCAAAATGATGTAAGAAATGATTAAATCTAAAGAGGAAGGACTGACGTCACCACCAACCGGACAGCACTTGAACGAAGGCTGAGGGTTAGAACCGTAATTTTAGTTGCTACAAGTGTCGGTTACCTGTTTACTTTTAATGTCCGAACCCCAGTTCCGTTTTACCAATTTTGCAGGTGCGCTTTATTTGGCGGGTAATAAATGAATAAAAATAATAATAAGCTAATTGCTTCATAAGTCCCTATGTTATAGTCTAGGTTTTAAATTGATTCTTAAAATTTTAAACCACGTTTAATTATGGTTTAATAGTATTAATATTTTTATCATATGATTAAATGTTAGTATAATCTTGACTTAGGGATATTTTAAACGTGTGTATCACTGCAAATAGGAATATGTTTCACTTGCACATAATGTAAAATTTATAAATTTTTTTTATGTTTTTTGGATCGTTGGATGAATAAAATGGATGACTAAAATTAACTACTTACTTTTTTCAAGTAATAATCTTCACATAATCTATTGTCAATCTAAGACATCCATTCACACATCCGACGATCTCAAAAGCGTGTAAAAGTTAATAATTGATCTAAACAGTTCATATAATTACACACATGTTTAAATTTTTTAATCTAATTGTTAGACTGACAAAAGAACATAAATGATACAATAGAGTTGAGCATGGCAAATCAAAAAATTCAAAAATAAATCTGAACCGAAGTGTTTGGACGATTTATGATTCATAAGTTTTAAAATTGTGGTTAATAAACTAAACTCAACTGATCAATTTAAATTTTTATTTAATTTATAAGTAATATTAAATATTTTATAATATAAAAATAGGTATTTTATACTTAAAATAGTGATTTTTTTTTAAATATTATATATGAGTTATTAATTATTTTTATTTACTTAAAAATTAAATTTTTAAAGAAAAGTATTTTAAAAATCTATAAAATGATGTTTAAAAATTATCAAATAAAGTTATTTTGGTCAAAATAAAATATAGAATCATAAAATATAAGGATAATATGAAAAACCGATAATCGAGGTTAACAGAACCGAAACTCGGTGAGTTATTAAGAAACTAACCGAACTGAACTGTATACACCCATATCATATGCTAGGACACTAATAATTTAAGGATTTAATTAGAATATTTTGAAGTTCAAATATTAATTTTATATTTAAGTCTTAAGCATAGTTTGAGGACTTGTAGTGCAATTAACCCTAACAGAATCAAAGAAAGCTGTATAAGGAATAAGCCCCCTGAAAACCAAACCGTACGGTATTTTTGAGAGGGCGAAAGAAACAAAAGCTTCCAGTGAAGGAATCTCTTCTTCTTCTTCCTCTTCCTCTTCTTCTTATCAAATTTCCTCTCTCGATTTAACTCTTTCCGATCTTTCTAGAACATTCCTAGCATCTCTCGTGGAACCTTCCATTTTTTTGGGTGAATTCGATAAGGTATTACTGTACTACAGACCCCGTGTCCCGTACCTACACAAAACCCCGGTTTCGATGGAGTTGTACGGTCGCAACCCGGCTCATAATGGGTCCCAATCGGGTTATCAGCCCGAATGGAGCCCATCCGGACCCGATACCGGCTTGGAAGGTAGTTTTCGTTCATTTTAATGCGAATAGATTCTTCGTTTTTCCACTCGCATTTTGACAATGTTTCATTGGTTAAGCTTATTTTAGGTTTTTTTTAATGATTTGGAGAGTGAATTAGGGTTTCTATTCGTATTTCTTTTTTTAATAAACAGAATCGATGTGGCAATTGTCGGTGAGGGGCGTCGAATCGTACCCAGAACGGCCCGGTGTAGCTGACTGTGTTTACTACATGCGAACTGGGTATTGTGGATACGGTAATGGTTGTCGTTACAATCATCCTCGAAACCGAGCTGCGGTAACTTTCTCTATCATTTTGATTATATATGTGGGGTTTGGCTCAGCATTGTAATGTTATTGATTAATTTGTCCGGATTTTACCGTTTCTGGTAACAATGGGGTGTAGCTAAGTGAATGTTTTAGAACAGTGGAGGTGAAATATGCGGTTGGAACTCGGAACACCGAACTTAACAGATACATTTTGGAAATAGTAGTGCATGACTGAAGCAACCTTTCCCTGCTATAATTTATTATACCGCAACCTTGAAAGAAAACTCTTAGATGGGTATAACAATCATCATTGGTGATTATGTTTTTCGGACAATTTCATTCGATAATATATATTTGTCGCTTTTAATTCGCTGGTCCTTTGATGTAATTATCTTTTTTAATGCATTGTTTTGGGTTTGAATGATTCTAGAGACCTTGTCTAACACTGGTCATTCTGTTGGCCCTTGTCTTACACTATATTTCATGCCAAACTATCGGATGCCTGTGCAAGTTGTAGATGTTAATTCCGTATATTTGGAACAAAAGATTTTGTTTAGTCTGTAGTAAGTGAAGCAAGCAGAGAGGACTGTGTACCACCGGATTGTGCTACTTTTGGGTCTACCTCAACTTAAAAACTGAACCTCAAGTCTTCTTTATTTATTGCTCAGGAAATAGAGTAACGTGATTCGAATAAGTTATTTGCCTGCTTCATTTATTGTTAAGAAATGAGTGGAGGATAGTTCTTGATAGACTTGGATCGTATAAGAGAATTTACTTTAGTCGTCTCATTAACATGTGGTTTTAAACTGAGGCCGGATTTTTCTGGTTGTCAGCTTTAAGTCTTTTGCGAGAGTTGAGTCCTGTATTTTAATTTGGTTGTGATGCTGTTTAGGTTGAGGCTGCTGTAAGAGCCACAGGGGAGTACCCTGAACGACCGGGGGAACCTGTATGTCAGGTATTAATATATTGAAAAATACAAACTTGTTTTTCCATGAGTCAACAGCTCTTTTTCTTATTAATGCTGCAAATACCTTTTCTTTCTGTTTTTTTAACTTGTTCCTTTTTTCTTTTGCATCTATGTAGTTTTATTTAAAAACCGGAACCTGTAAATTTGGTGCATCCTGCAAATTCCACCATCCAAAACATGGAGGTGGATCCTTAGGCCATGTTTCATTGAATATATTTGGATACCCATTACGACCGGTTTGGATGATCTCTTTTCTTGTTTCCCCCTCAATTTTTATTTATTTGTTTTGAGGATTCTTAAAACATTTAGACATCAACCTGATGCGCATTCATTAACAGGGTGAGAAAGAATGCTCCTACTATTTGAAAACGGGGCAGTGCAAATTTGGTATTACTTGTAAATTCCATCATCCTCAACCCGCTGGCACATCAATGCCATCATCTGCACCTCAGTTTTATCAGCCGGTGCAATCTCCTTCACTCCCGATACCTGAACAGTATGGGGGGGCATCCACCAATGTGAGAGTGGCAAGGCCACCACCTTTACCTGGTTCATATGTTCAAGGGGCTTATGGTCCTGTGCTGTTTTCCCCAGGAGTGGTTCCTATTCAGGGTTGGAGTCACTACTCGGTAGGATGATCAGCACGGTTGTATTTAAAGACAACGTCAACACTATATGAGATTCCTGAATCTATTTTTGGCTTACTTGGTGCAGGCACCTGTAAGCCCAGTGCTCTCTCCTGGTGCACAACCTGCTGTTGGAGCAAGTTCTCTCTATGGACTAACGCAACTATCTTCTTCAACACCTTCGCTTGCAGGTCCTTATCCCTCATTACCCTCATCTACTGGCTTCCCAACCAGTAACCAGGAGCATACATTTCCAGAGAGACCTGGTGAACCTGAATGCCAATACTATTTGAGGACCGGCGACTGCAAATTTGGATTATCTTGTAGGTATCATCATCCTAGAGACAGGGTTGTGCCACAAACAAATTGCATCCTCAGCCCAATGGGACTTCCTTTACGTCCAGTATGAACATTCTCATTACTTTATATCCTTTGTCTTGTTTTCTTCTGTTTAAGGTGACATTCTGTTATGATAATTGCTTTCATTTAGAGTGGGATTTTAAGAGATCACGACTTCAAGATCTTGCATCATAATTTAGGTTTGGTTAGGCTAATATGTCTCAAGTACCTCAATTTTCTTTGATTGTCCTGTCAGTCCGAAATTCTGTATTATATGCCATTCAGTTGCAAATTCTCATTATAGTTATTGCACCCTCGAATTTCAGATCAACCAATATCTTAGTGATCACATTTCTTGTAGATTTATAGAAATTACATACGATCTTATGCTTTAGTAACACTAGTTTGTAATAGTCGGAATGAGGTTTTTGATGCAGTATCTTTTGCTTCTTAAACCACATTTCATGTATTAGTCCATTGCAGCTTTCTCATTTTTCAGAAAATGTTATAATTCGATTATTATTCCTGTAAACAGGGGGTGCAGCCTTGTGCTTTCTACTTGCAGAATGGGCACTGCAAGTTTGGGTCCACATGCAAATTTGATCATCCGGTGGGAACAATGAGATACAGTCCATAGCGCGTCTCTCATTGATATGCCACGCCAGTTTCCTGTCCAGTTGGGCCTTTATTGGTTACATTGAACCCTTCCACTTCTATTCACGGCCTGAGCTGAATTCATGATCTAAGAAGGATATTTATTCGAGTAGAATTCCTTCTTCTGCAAGCACATCTAGTAGTTCAGTTGGTTTGATTTTTTTTTTTGCGGACAGTTACTGTTCCCCTTTCAGATTTGCAGCTTTTAAGCAGAGTCTGTTTCTTTAAGCAGCATCAGAAGCACAGGACACATCAATAGCCATTCTTCACCATCTTATCGGTGTGGCTTCACCATCCTCGATATATTATCTGTTAATAGACCGCCGCATATTTCTATAGTCAATTGTGCAAAGTATTATTTCTCAGCAGCAAGGGTTGTCAACAAATCTGCCTTACCACACAAACGGACTGTTCGTATATTATGTCTAGCTCGTCTTTATTTACCGTCAATGTTGTCTCGAATAAGCTTTCGTAGCAAACTGTGTATGAACCACTACCGTCTCTTCCAAATAATCAGAACAGAGAGAGCCATTATATCAGGTTAGCCTCTGACTGTACTTTCAACTTGATGATTTGTATACTTTGTTCATTTGCATTGAAGAATTGAAAAGGATATTCAGTTCCCTGTATGTCTTAATTCTTCTACCACTTGATTTTACAGATTAACCTGTTGGTTTTACAGAAATTGCCAAATCTGCCTAAACATAAGATATCTATTTTTTTTATTATTAGTCATATATCGTACTGGTCTAGCAAGATGAGGCGCTAGATGCTAGGTCCTTGAGCAATGTTAGAGGTTCGAATTGTGACGTTGGGACCTGTGAATGGAGAAAACTAGGTTGGGAAGTTTGTCTCATATTGGGCTTTTATAAAAATCCGATCCAAATTAATTAGACAATGAGTGGGATACTATGGTTAAACCCAAAAAAGACACCAAAATCTTAAGTGGAAACCAGAAACAGGAGAAGAGGAGAAGTTTAACTAAGGTCGAAATAAAGAGAATTATAGTGGAATCAGTCTAATGTTTAACCATAATCCCTAGTATCTGTTCTATTTATAGGGATAGTTAGAAACTTGCATTACAATAAATTTCTTACTTATGATCAAAGTAAAATGAAAAAATACCTAAAATAAGATTCTAACCTTAAATTGAATTATAACTGAATTCAACTCACTTTAAATCAAATTATAATTGAATTATAATTTATGAACATTGGACGAGTGACATAGATGAATAAGATTAAAAATTGAAAATGAGAAGAATTTTAAGGGAAAAAAGAGAGTTGTTTAATTTTATTTATCCGTTTCACTTGTTTAGTGATCATAAATTTGTGTAAAAAATAATTGAATTTTACATAGTATAAGTTGATCATAATTCATATATAATTACTGAATATTTAATTATGTTTAAACTCACATTATCTTGTATATTGTATTTGTAACGATGTCCTCAACCTTCCTCTTAAGTTCAAATAGATCCTAGATCTTTAATTTATACCTAATTACTATTGACATAAATCATTTAACTTCAAATCAAAGCTTAATTAGATATAAATTACAATATAATGATTTATTTAGATGTAAAAACGTAAATTTAAGGGATTTTTTAAACATTTTAAATGAAATTTTAATATTGATTTCAATAAATAAGTTCAAATCTAACCCTTCTTCTGGCACCGGAAATAAAAAGGTGTATGTTCTATTTTTATCATTGACTTTCAACTTTGTCAATCAAATCATTGAATTATTCAAATATGTCGGTCCGGCCATTAAAAATTATATCATTACATTTTTAATCCTCTTTATTTGTAACTTGCCTATTCTATCTAATCATAGTTTAATTTAATATAATCAATTTAATGAATTTACCAAAATGAAAATCTTCTTCACTTCAGCTTAAGCTTCGTTGGCGTCTGTTTATGAAAATGAAGTTTAAAGTTTAAAATATAAATCTCTTATAATGACAACATATATTATTATTTTTGTTTAACCACCGATATTTAATCTATTAATTGACTAATTCAGATCAAATATTATAGAAATTTATTATAATCGTAATGGAACAGCCGGTTCAATTAAATATGGTTCAACAGATTGAATCGATGAAGTAAAACTAGATTTTATGCAAACAGTAAACTATTGAAAAAAATAGAAAATCGAGATAAAAAAAAGCTGATGATTCGATCAGTAGAATAAGTTTCTGCTTTTCTTTCTTTTAATTTTTTTTATAAAATTATAGTTGAATTGATTTGAACCGGCTAAACTGGGGAAATATTGTAGTGGAAAAAATATTTTGAAATATGTGGTGGTTGTAAGATTATTTTCGAATCTATGGTGTCTTCTACAGTGAATAAAGGTTGCAAGGCTGGTTGAAAGCATTCCGACCTCATGGATTAAAAAAATTAAAAAAATATTAGGGCTAATTGAAAGGGTTCCGACCTCATAAAAAATAAAAAAATAAAAAAAAATTGTAAGGCTGGTTGAAAGCATTCCGACCTCATAGGGATAAAAAATTAAAAAAATATATATTATGGCTAATTGAAAGGGTTCCGACCTCATAAAAAAATAAAAAATATATGTAAGGCATCTTGAAAGCATGCCGACTTCATGAATTATATATATAAGGTCGGTTGAATACAACCTGGCCTCATAAAAATATGTGTCGTAGCACTGCACTGATGCAGGGGGTGCAATGAGAGGAGCGAGGGGCATACTTTATTACTGGGGTGCATTGAGGGGAGCGGGGACAAGCTTTATTTTAGAGTTGAATGACTATTTATGCAGTGTAGATTTGTATTGATTCGAATAGGCTGGTAAAACATTGAATGACCATACATGCAGTAGGGGTATTGCATTGAAATTTTGAGTGGTTATTAAATAAATTTTAGGGGTAAAAACAGAAAAAATTGTATTATTTTGGTGTTGTGTTTTTGTGTTAAATAAGTGATGTTAAAGGTAAAAGTTTAACAAAGTCTGAAGAAAATTAAGTGAAGAAGGAAAAGAAGAAAGTGAAGGAAGAAACTTTGAAAAAAAATTTAGTAAGTCGATTTTAACATTTTATTTTGAATACGTATATTGTTTATTTTTTTTGTTTTTTTTTTGTTTAGGTAAAAATTCGTGAAAATATAATATAACATTACGATAGTTTTGATTTTTATAATTTTATTGAAAAATATACATGGTTTTGAACATGCAGAGACAATGAGTAACGTGTTTGTGGCTGTTATCCATTACGGTGGAGAAATTGTGAAAACTAATATTGGTGTCGTATTTGACTCGGAAAACACTACAAAGATGAAATTTTCAAAGTACATTTCCCTTCGAGAGCTGAAGCAAGACATAGAAAGAAAATAGGAGCTGAGATTGTTCGTTTGCGGTACCGATGAAAGACCTCTGATCATCCAGTCAAATATTCTGCAATAGCTCTTAAAGATGATGAAGATGTTGGACTGATGATTGCAGAGCATGATTCAGTACGTATTCGAAGTGTTGAGTTACATACTAAGTTGCGTGTGAGATATGACGACTCGGGCCCATCCAAAAATGTATATAGAAGTTCTTCTCAAATGGGTTTCGATAGTGCGGTTGAGGACCATCCATATAGGTTTGGAGACGGTTTTTTTGCTCTGTTGGAAAGTGGGACATCGGATGCGTTTCATCCATATGCTGAACCTTTGACGTTCCCAACGGTTGAGCCGGTAATTGATCCGAGTGTTGGCATTGACGTTAAAAATCTCCAAGGCCGATGGGGAGAAACGCTTGCTGATTCTACTGAAGATGAAGAAACTGGACATCCCAATTTGAGTGTTGATGAGCCTGTTTTTGGTGGTGGTGAGTTCGTGTCGGGTGGAGAAGACATTACATGGTGCGAACCTCCTGCTCACATGAACTTAATAGATTATGATATGATGAGAGCACCTGAATACCCGATCATACCTCAAATCGGTTCGGGTTCTTCTGATGAATTCTCGGTTCGGATGCAATTTAAAGACAAAGAAGAAGCTACATTGGCAATTAAAGAGTATTCCATCAGAAAGCATGTAGACTATACCGTTAAAGAATCCACTCCGAGAACTATATTTGCCAAATGTGTTAAAAATGGACAAGGTTGTAATTGGAAGATTCGAGTGTCTAAACTTCAGAGGAGAAATGCTTGAGAGATTACAAAGTACAATGATGGACACACTTGCTTACGAAATTCAATCAACCAAGATCACCGTAAGTTGGACTCTGATGTAATATATCGTCAAGTGAAGACATTGGTTGAAGCAAATCCTAAGGTTACTGTGTCAACGATTATTGCAACTGTGAAACAACAATTTGAATGCCAAATAGAATATGGCAAGAGTTGGTATGCAAGGGATAAGGCGCTGGATATGGTGTACGGTAATTACGAGAAGTCATACAATGAGCTACCGCCTTTATTACACGCAATGGCGTATTTCATTATGGGGACCATAATCAAGTACAAAACATTTGATGCATGCAACCGAGAAGGTGAACTTCTTCAAGGGAAGAAAATATTCGACAAACTATTTTAGGCGTTCAAGCCATGCATTGATGGCTTTTCATATTGCAAGCGTATGGTCCAAGTCGATGGTATGTGGTTGTAGGGAAGATATAAACATGTACTGTTGATTGTCGTTACACAAGATGGTAGCGGAACTATCTTTCCGATTGCCTTCGCAATTGTTGATAAAGAGTCAGGGAACTCTTGAAAAATTCTTTTTGAGCAATTTACGTAAGCATGTCATCAAAGAAGATGGGGTTTGCTTGATTTCTGATAGAGCAACGACCATTTTAGCAACAGTTGATCGACAGGGCAGCTGATGGACACCACCGCACGCATATCCAGCCTACTGTGTACGCCATATTGGTAAGAATGCCATTGAAAGATGGAAAAAACTCAACCTTCACAGCGCAATTTTAAACATGGGTATGTAAATTTCTTTTTCTCGAACTTAATTAATTACGTGTTATGATGTTTGTCGATGCTAACAACATATATTATGGAATAGGCTACGAACTAGTACAAACAAATTTTGAGCGGATGTTGGAAAATTTACGCATGAAGTACGACGAAGATGTTTGGGCGTGGACAAATAGTATACAAAGGGAAAGATGGACTCAATCGTATGATGCAGGTCGACGATACGGGCAGATGACAACCAACCTTGTAGAGTGCATAAATGATGTATTTAAAGGAACACGTCATCTCCTAATAGCAAGCTTGGTGAGAGAGACGTATTATAGGTTGGCTAAGGCTTGGTCCGATAAAAGGTCGAAAATTCAAGCTATGATAAATGAATGGCAACTTTGGTCTGAAGATCCTGTGAAAAAGATGAAAAAGAACGTGAATTTGGGAAGATCGATGGTTGTTCACGGGTTCGACCTGAATGGATAGATTTTTTATGTTGTTGATTCCATATGCAACAACAGAGGAGGGCACCACCAAAAATTTTGAGTCAATTCTAGACAAAGATAGTGTGATTGTGGTGAGTTTCAGGCATGGCGATATCTTTGTAGGCATGCAACCGCGGTATGCATGTCTAAAGGGGTTGACATGTACAGCTTTGTGGATGAATGCTTTAACTTGTAGACGATAATAAATATTTACAAATGTGAGTTTCCACCGCTCGCGAATTCACAATATTGGCCACCACTAGAGCACGACGAATGGCTACCGAATCCGACACTTCGTAAAGAACTAAAAGGACGACCTCAATCTACTCGCATCCATACCAGTATGGATCTTCATTACAGGGAGTCGAGTGAACCAAAGAGATGTACACAATAGAAGGGTATAGGACATTCCAAAAACAAATGTCCAAACAGACCAAATTACATGGCAATGCCTCAGTAGTTTTATTCACTATTTGTAGTTGAACTAGTTTCATTTCTTTATATTTGTATTGCAATGAATATTCTCTATTTGATTATGAGTACGTTATTTGATGCATATGTTTATTTATTATTACTATTCTCACTATTTATTATTATCACTAATATATTTGTATGTTTATTAGTATTATTTACTTTTACCGTTATTATGATTTACTATGCTATTATTATTGTATGTTTATTAGTATTATTTACTTTTACCGTTATTATTATTTACTATTATATTATCATTGTATGTTTATAAGTATTATTTACTTTTACTATTCCAAGTTAATGCATGTTCAGTTTGGTGTTTATTTTGGTAATAAATTATATGCTCGAAGTTAAATTTTATTTATCACGACATTTTTGTAAAGATTTTAAAATAATTCAATTGTTGCAAAAAGATTTCAAACAAAATTCAAATAACTAATAATAATAAACATCCACAAATTATTTGTATTACACAAAAGAATAGTTACATGAGCTGTCGTCTTCTATGCAATTTTTGTCCATGGAAGGATGTAGTATCTATGTAACGCTGCGGTGCTCGTCGTTCTCGTTGCAGTCTTCGACGTGCATCATCATCGTCATTGTTGTCGTCTCCGTCGTCATTATCATCATCAATCACACGACGCATAGGAGATGGCGTTGTATACACATAGTCAGTATTATGTGGTGCCAACGTGGGACTGCTAATCGACGTAACCGCCATGAAATCTATGATCCCCTGATAGTCCACATTTCCACCAAAGCTCAGGTACATGGCTGACTGATGTTGAAGATCTGGTACGTATGCTTCAGAATCATTCGCACACGAGCTCCCCTATTGATGAATGATAAGTTGGTGGTTGTTAATAGTCCATGTTTCCACCAAAGCTCGGGTACATGGGTGGCTGATGTTGAAAATCATTCGCACATGAGCTCCCGCCTATTGATGGATGATAAGTGAGTGACTGCTGATGATAGAATCTGACATCCACTGGATTAGAATTCGAGCTCCTGCCAATTGATGGATGATAAAAGTTGTCATCTACTAGATTAAAAAAAGAGCTCCATGCTATTGTTGGATTAGAATTACCAGCATACATATCTGATGTACCAGATTCACTGTGAGATTCATTCGATGCAACATTAGATGATTGACCACGACAACCAAATTTTTGTAAAAATATTCGACATTGTTCCCGCAGTAGTTAAGTATGGCTTCCTACAATTGCGATAGAATAATATATACTCTAAATTATCAGGGTCCAAATCATCGGCTTGAATTCGAGAGCGAGGTGGCAACAATTCACATCTATTGTTCCACTTTTCAACGTACTTTCGATGCTTTATTTCTCATGTATGATGTCCTTTGCCGCGAAAGTCCACAAGGTGTAGGGTGTCATGGTTGGTGTCATGCAACAATGGATTTCTCGGAATGGGTTGATGAAAGTCAAACTGCCTTAGGATCCTATCTCCAAATTGGTATTCTACAAAAGCAAAGTGGATCAACGGTGTAATCGCACACCAGAGATAGGAATTAATCATCAATTCTTCTAGTACATTTACGTGTTCACCGACATATGACCTCCAAATAAACTGAAAAAAATATAAATATAAATAAAAGAATAAATTAATTACATAATAATAACATGTAAAAATAACTTAATTTCTATACCTCATCTTTGCAAGATAAATCAATAGAGACTCTAAGTACTCTTAAATTATTGTTTGCTAACCCTGTATGAGCTTTTTTCGCATTCCATCTACAAATACATCCAAATAATAGTCATTTTATTATTTTTTAGATAATATATATAAAAAATTGAGTAAACTCAAACTTCTAAGTTAAAGTAAAAAATTACCTACTAACAAGTGAAAAATTTCTCATGCTTCGAGTAACCGGTGTAAAAAATAGAAGTCGTTCCCATGCCCAAGCTTGCAATAGCAACATACATCCACCAACACCCTTTGCCTTCAAACCATGACTATCTAATTGAGCAGCCTTGCACAACTCACGGTACAAAAATACTAATATTGTTGATCTCTAACTATACTTAGCAGCTTCTGAAGCTGATGACATATATAGTAGATACCGTGTGCGAACAAGATTTTCGGATTTATCTGGCATCAATATCCCCCCAATGAGTTGTAAAATATAGGCTCGACACGCACAACTAATATCTTTCGGTGTGTTATTGCCCCTTGAGCTGAAATTCTCTCTTCAACAGCTCAATTTAATATGAGATCCTCTCACATCGGTTCCAGCCGAAACCTTGTTGAGATAATCACTGTAAAGTTGTGCACATGATTCCTCTGGCTCCTTAACCAATGGACTCCCGTTTACCGGCATCCCAATTAGCATCACCACGTCTTCGAGCGTAACGATACATTCTTCACACGACATGTGAAACATATGTGTCTCCGATCTCCAGCGCTCAATTAGCGCGGTAATTAAGCTGGGAATCAGCTTGTAGCCACGAATAAATGTGCCGTGATAGAATCCTTCCTCTTGCAACCATTCAATTATATCGGGGCGTGGGTAATTACTCCCTATGCTTAGGTGATGTTTAAAGGTTTCTTCGGTTGCCTGCATTAAATTAAAAAATTTATTAATAATAACAAATAAGAAAATAAAATATTACTAATATCAAATTAACTTCTTTAAAAATAATTTATCATATCATCAACCACAACACTAGAGACGTGTTGATTTTGTAATCTCAACATATAATTTGAATCGGTCATCCTTTTAAAAAAAAACTACATAGAAGACAAATAAGAAAATATTAGTAAAAAAATACTTACCACTAAATCTAATCCGAACTTCTACTTTAAAAATTACTAAATATACAATTACCACTAAATCTAATCCTAACTACTACTTTAAAAATTACTAAACATACATTTTTATGATAAAAAAGTAACTTATTAATTGGCACAAAAATATTCGAACTAATTTTTTTTTCAAATATTTTATTTTTCTTCAAATTTCTTTAAAATAACCACACATTTTCGTATTAAATTTAAAAACAAAATATATAAACTTAAAAACTTACAATACTTTCCTCAAATCTTCTTCTTCCTTCTACTTCTTCACCCAATTTGTCACAAACTTTCTTCTAAAATTTCTTACCTTCAACCCCTATTTAACAACAAAAAATTCCAGACTCAATAATTCGATTCAGATGCAGTAGACCAATAATTCAACCCATAAATTTTTTTCCTCCCAATACCCGTGACTCACTGCCCCAAGCTGTCCCATGCATGCATTTTTTCAGTCATGTTTTCAGTATTTCATGCATGTCATTCACTTTTATTTTTTCAGCGTCTCATGCATGCATGTCAGGATGTCAGCGTGAAGGCATGAGGTCAGATTGTAATTCTGCAGCCATCACCTTTTTATCATTTTTTAATGGTGAGGTCGGATTGTAATCTTGCAGCCCTCACCTTTTTTATTTTCCTCACCTTCATCTTTTTGTTGTTGTTGCCATATGCACACTGATGAGGTCGGACTGGTTTCACATGGCCTTCATCTTTTTTTTAGATCGGATTGCTTTCCCCTAGACCTTAATTTTTTTTTGTTAAAGTCGGATTACTTTTTATCCGCCAAGTCTACTGTAAAAAACACCATAGATTCGAAAATAATTTTACAACCACTACAGATTTCAAAATATTTTTTCACCACAATATTTCCCCAATTTAGCTGGTGAAGTTTGCTATATTTTCTATTTTCAACATTTTTTGTATGGTCATTTTTTTATTATTCAACTGTCTTTTTGATGATTTTGAGAGAAATGGTCGAATGGTGACCGGTATACTTTAAATTTTACGCTCTTCTTTCTCGAAATTATGAACTTTTATTGTATTTCCTCCCTATTTATTCATTTATTACTATTTAAAAGGATTTAGTCATTAAAAACCTTTTGTCACTACAATTCGTTCAAATCGGCTAAATTGGGGAAATATTGTGGTGTAAAAAAATATTTTGAAATCTATGGTGGTTGTAAAATTATTTTCAAATCTATAGTGTTTTCTATAGTAGACTTTAAGGGCGGATAGAAAGCAATCTGACTTTAACAAAAAAAATAAAAAAAATTAAGGTCTAGGGGAAAGTAATCCGACCTCAAAAAAAAAGATGAAGGCCATGTGAAAGCAGTCCGACCTCATCAGTGTGCAGATGGCAGCAGCACAAAAAAGATGAATGTGAGGGCTGCAGAATTACAATCCGACCTCACCATTAAAAAAATAAAAAAAGGTGAGGGCTGCAGGATTACATTCCGACCTCACCATTAAAAAAATTAAAAAAAAAGGTGAGGGTTGCAGGATTACAATCCGACCTCTGCCTTCACGCTGACATCCTAACACGCATGCATGAGACGCTACGTATGCATTAGACGCTGAAAAAATAAAAGTGAATGGCATGCATGAGACACCAAAAACATGGCTGAAAAAATACATGCATGAGACAGCTTGGGGCAGCGAGTCACGGGTATTGAGAGGGAAAAAATTTACGGGTTGAATTATTGGTCTGCTGCATTCGAATTGAATTATTGAGTTTGGAATTTTTGGTTGTTAAATAGGGGTTGAAGGTAAGAAATTTTAAAAGAAAGTTTGTGAAAAATTGGGTGAAGAAGTATAAGGAAGAAGAAGATTTGAGGAAAGTATTGTAAGTTTATATATTTTATTTTTAAATTTAATACGAAAATTTGTGGTTATTTTAAAGAAATTTGAAGAAGAAGAAAATATTTGAAAAAAAATTTGTTCAAATATTTTTATCCCAATTTGTAAATTAGTAAGTTACTTTTTATCATAAAAATGTATATTTAGTAATTTTTAAAGTAGTAGTTAGGATTAGATTTAGTGATAATTGTATATTTAGTAATTTTTAAAGTAGTAGTTAGGATTAGATTTAGTGGTAATTGTTTTCTTACTAATATTTTCTTATTTGTCTTCTATGTAGTTTTTTTTAAAAGGATGACCGATTCAAATTATATGTTGAGATTACAAAATCAACATGTCTCTAGTGTTGTGGCCGATAATATGGTAAATTATTTTTAAAGAAGTTAATTTGATATTAGTAATATTTTATTTTCTTATTTGTTATTATTAATAAATTTTTTAATTTAATGCAGGCAACCGAAGAAACATTTAAACATCACCTAAGCATTGAGAGTAATCACCCACACACCGATATAATTGAATGGTGGCAAGAGGCAAGATTCTATCACGCCACATTTATTCGTGGCCACAAGCTGATTCTCAGCTTAATTACCGCACTAATTGAGCGTTGGAGACCAGAGACTAATACGTTTCGCATGCCGTGTGAAGAATGTACCGTTACGCTCGAAGACATGGTGATGCTAATTGGGATGCCGGTAAACGGGAGTCCATTGGTTAAGGAGCCGGAGGAATCATGTGCACAACTTTGCAGTGATTATCTCAACAATGTTCCAACTGGAACCGATGTGAGAGCATCTCGTATTAAATTGAGCTGGTTGAAGAGAGAATTTCAGCTCAAGGGCAATAACACACCGGAAGATATTAGTTGTGCGAGTTGAGCCTATATTTTACAACTCATTGGGGGATACTGATGCCGGATAAATTCGGAAATCTTGTTCACACACGATATCTACCATATTTGTCATCAGCTTCAAAAGCTGCTAAGTATAGTTGGGGATCAACAATATTAGCATTTTTGTACCGTGAGTTGTGCAAGGCTGCTCAATTAGATAGTCATGGCTTGAAGGCAAAGGGTGTTAGACCGTTGGTGAATGTATATTGCTATTGCATGCTTGGGCATAGGAACGACTTCCATTTTTTACACCGGTTACTCGAAGCATGAGAAAATTTTCACTTGTTAGTAGGTAATTTTTTTACTTTAAATTAGAAGTTTGAGTTTACTCAGTTTTTAAAAAAATATATATATTATCTAAAAAATAATAAAATGACTATTATTTGGATGTGTATGCAGATGGAATGCGAAAAAAGCTCACACAGGGTTAGCAAACAACAATTTGAAAGTAATTAGAGCCTCTATTGATATATCTTGTAAAAATGAGGTATAGAAATTAAGTTACTTTTACATATTATTATGTAATTAATTTATTCTCTTATATATATTTATATTTTTTCAGTTTATTTGGAGGCCATATGTCGGTGAACGCGTAAATGTACTAGAAGAATTGATGATTAATTTTTATCTCTGGTGTGCGATTACACCGTTGATCCACTTTGTTTTTGTAGAATATCGGTTTGGAGATAGGGTCCTAAGGCAGTTTGGCTTCCATCAACCCATTCCGAGAAATCCATTGTTGCATGACACCAACCATAACACCCTACACCTTGTGGATTTTCGCGACAAGGGGCATCATACATGGGAAATAAAGCATCGAAAGTACGTTGAAAAGTGAAACAATAGATGTGAATTGTTGCCACCTCGCTCTCGAATTCAAGCCGATGATTTGGACCCTGATAATTTAGAGTATATGTTATTCTATCGCAATTGTGGGAAGCCATACTTGACTACTGCGGGAACAATGTCGAATATTTTTACAAAAATTTGGTGGTCGTAGTCAATCATCTAATGTTGCATCGAGTGAATCTCACGGTGAATCTAGTACATCAGATATGTATGCTGGTAATTCTAATCCAACAATAGCAGTGAGCTCTTTTTCTAATCCAGTGGATGACAACTTTTATCATCCATCAATTGGCAGGAGCTCAGATTCCAATCCAGTAGATGCCAGATTCTATCATCAGCAGTCACCCATTTATCATCCATCAATGGGCGGGAGCTCATGTACGAATGATTTTCAGCATCAGCCATCCATGTACCCGAGCTTTGGTGGAAACATGGACTATCAACAACCACCAACTTATCATTCATCAATAGGGGAGCTCGGGTGCGAATGATTCTGAAGCATACGTACCAGATCTTCAACATCAGTCAGTCATGTATCCGATTACAACCTTGTCCATATTTAACACATTTGGCAAACATATTTAACACATTTAACACATTTGGCAAACATAGTTCTCGGAGTGGATTCTTTAACGGTATAGTCTACATATTTTCTGATAGAATACTCTTTAATTGTCAATGTAGCTTCTTCTTTGTCTTTAAATTGCACCCGAACCGAGAATTCATCAGAAGAACCCGAACCGATTTGAGGTATGATCGGGTATTCAGGTGCACCATATCATAATCTATTAAGTTCATGTGAGCAGGAGGTTCGTACCATGTAATGTCTTCTCCACCCGACACGAACTCACGACCACCAAAAACAGGCTCATCACCAAGGTCATCACCACTCAAATCGAGATGTCTAGTTTCTTCATCTTCATCTTCAGTAGAATTAGCAAGCATTTCTCCTCATCGACCTTGGAGATTTTTAACGTCAATGCCAACACTCGGATCAATTACCGGCTCAAGCGTTGGGAACGTCGAAGGTCCGGCATATGGATGAAACGCATCTGATGTCCCACTTTCCAACAGTGCAACAAAACTGTCTCTAAACCTATATGGTTGGTCCTCAACCGCACTATCAAAACCCATTTGAGAAGAACTTTCATATACATTTCTAGATGGGCCCGAGTCGTCATATCTCACACGCAACTTAGCATGTAGCTTAACACTTCGAATATGTACTGAATCATGCTTTGCAATCATCAGTCCAACATCTTCATCATCTTTAAAAACTATTGCAGAATATCTGACTGGATGATCAGAGGTCTTCCACCGATATCGCAAACGAACAATCTCAGCTCCTATTTTTCTGTCTTGCTTCAGCTCTCGAAGGGAAATGTATATGAAAACTTCATTTTTGTAGTGTTTTCCGAGTCAAATACGACACCAGTATTAGTTTTTATAATTTCTCCACCGTAATGGATAATGGCCACAAACATGTTACTCATTATCTCTGCACGTTCAAAACCATGTATATTTTTTAATAAAATTACAAAAATCAAAACTATCGTAATGTTATACTATATTTTCACAATTTTTTACCTAAACAAAAAACAAACAAACAATATATGTATTCAAAACAAAGTGTTAAAATCGACTCACTGAAATTTTCTTCAAAGTTTCTTCCTCCATTTTCTTCTTCTCCTTCTTCACTCAATTTTCTTCAGACTTTGTTAAACTTTTACCTTTAACATCACTTATTTAACACAAAAACACAACACCAAAATAATACAATTTTCTCGTTTTTACCCCTATAATTTATTTAATAACCACTCAAAATTCCAATGCAATACCCCTACTGCATGTATGGTCATTCAATGTTTTACCAGCCTATTCGAATCAATACAAATCTACACTTGCATGAATAGTGATTCAACTCTAAAATAAAGACTGCCCCCGCTCCCCTCACTGCACCCCTGCAATAAAGCCTGCCCCCGCTCCTCTCACTGTACCCCCTACATCGGTGCAGTGCTACGACACATATTTTTATAAGGTCGGGTTGTATTCAACCGACCTTATATATATACATAAAAAATTTATGAAGTCGGCATGCTTTCAAGATGCCTTACATATTTTTTTTATTTTTTATGAGGTCGAAACCCTTTCAATTAGCCCTAATATTTTTTTAATTTATTTATCCCCATGAAGTCGAAATACTTTCAACCAGCCTTACAATTTTTTTATGAGGTCGAACCCTTTCAATTAGCTCTAATATTTTTTTTAATTTATTAAGCACTTGAACTTTAAAAAAATTATACTAATCCCCTAATTTTTTCCCACTTAATTAAATCTTTAAACCATGAAATTTAATCAAATAAATCTTAAACTAAAAAAATTAATCAATTAAACCCTTTAACTAATTTTGACCATTAAATCTTGATAATTCTTTAGATTTGTTAGTGCAATACGCCATGTCAAATTGTTTACCCTTGACATTTTCATTTTTTTATTTTATTTATAAAATTCTTTAAAAATTTTAAAAATTTGTAAATTTTATTAAAAAAATATTTTTTTTTAAAAATGTGTAAAATGCAACATGATAGAACTGTAGTGTGTGCCAATAATATCTAGAGAAAAAACTATCAAGTTTTAATGGTCAAAATTGGTAAAAAAAAACTTAATTGATTAAATTTCTTAGTTCAAGAATTTAATTGAGTGTAAAAAAATTCAGGGGTTTAATTGATTTTTTTTTCAAAAATACAATTACTTCTTCCACCCTTTAGCCTTAACAAAACAATCTGAATGTGTATGTATATGTCACCCCCTTTCTTCTTTGCCCAAAGACTGATAGAACATGTGGGTGGGTGTGTATACGGTCCATTTCATAATCCCACTTAAGTTTGGATTTCTACAATGGGAATTGCCAAAAAACAATGTCAAAGTTGTCTTTTATCAAGTTATTGCATCGGTATTCATCGTAAAGCTTCGTGTTCATCGGCATATATGGGCTTAATCTCTCACATTAAATATGGAAGCACGGCATGCAAGTTTAACCAGATTAGTGATTAGATTCAGAAGGTTGTGTGTGGGCATTGAAATTGTGAAATCCCCCACTTGATGGGGCAGCAGGACTGACCTGATACGGTGTAGATGATGTGGTGGGTGTTCCGTTAGAAGAAGTGGGTGTCGTCGCGGTTCCAGCAACTGTTGTTGGGGGAGCCAACGTAGGAGGTCGTGGAAGGGCATTGACTTGTCCCGGGTAAGGAGCACCAGGTGGTGCCATCATTGGTGGCATGCCTGGAATGGGAGCATAGCCTGGAAATGACAAAAACAAATATGATATATGCATATATATATATACATTCAATTCCATATTTCCATTTTATGCGTGTAATCGAGATCTATAATGGAATTGCCGATGCCTTGATTGAAAGGATTCTGGTACCAATCAATCTGGATGAAATGCTTAACATATAAAACATCTTTGTTAGTAACAAAACAAGTAAGAAAAATATATTCGCAGTCCACAATCATGCATAATTTGAGATAGAGTATGTTTATCAACAAAATCCGCATACAGCAAGAACGCGAATAATACTAATACGGATCAAATCTAACAAAGAGCACTCGGAAATGGCCTTGGCAACAATGGGGACTGATTCCTGGGACCATTGGTTGATTTACAGGTAAAAGTGCAGTCCCAGGAATGAGATGAAGTGTGAAAAACAACAGCTTGATGGAAACAAAACAAGCATGCAAAGACTTCATCGAGCTCAGAATCGCAACATCGATTAGAGTTGGGTTATATTTATTGCCAAAACAGTGAAACCCTACATTAGCAAGAACACGAAATATGGAGTAATATGTATGAGTTCGAATCTTACCAGGAGCACCGGGAACAGGTCTTGGCAAAACAGGGGGCCTCATACCAGGGACCATCGGTTGATTTACAGGTAACGGACCAGCCCCGGGGATCGGCATAACAGGAAGTCGAGGCCTCTGAGCCATTAAATGTTGATTGAAAGCAGCTCCAACCTGCTGGAAAGCCGCAGCTTGGCCAAGATGTTCCTTGATCCTTTGGTCTATTAGGCTCTGGGTCTGTTGCTCCTCAAATTGCTGATAGTAAGTTCTAACATTCGCCTAAATTACACAAAATAAATCAGCAAAAAACAAAAGTAAGAAGCTTGGTATTACTGTTTAAAACAGGTCTTTAAGTTTGTGTATGCAAAAAAATTCCACGGGAGACTCGCCCACCAAAACCAGGTGTGCGATGCGGGTCGATCTCAATTAGCCGGGGCAAAGTCTTGGGAACCGGGATGCAACAAAAAAAACAAAAGTAATAATCAAAACAAAGACAAGAATCTCTACAAGTACCTTGTGTTTGTAACCTGCATTGTGTTGCTTTCTAACTGATGGCTGAAATTTAAACCCAGAAAAGAGAAGAATTAAAGTAACTTAATTTTCCAGAAATTCAATCAAAGACCCAAAAAAGAAACGAATTATGAAACTTACAGAGTCGTGGGTCAAATAAGTATCGCAATAATCACAGTAATACCTGCAAAATTTGAATCCAAACAAAGATATCCATCAAAATCCTAGTGAAAATTGTTCGCAGTTGAGATCGAACAAATTTGTAAATACACTTACCGAGGCATTGTGAAACGAAGCTAAATGCTTGCAGATCGTAAAACCCTAGAATGGTTGCACCGGAGCAAGAACCCTAGCTTAAATACAATCTGCAATGCTGACTTTTAGGATCGTCACTAAAATATCTGACGAGATTATTGGCTAATCTTCACATCTACAGTTCTCTAAGGACCAGATCGTTCTGGTAACTCGGTTTCTTTTAGACTAGAAGCAAAAACTATTGCGTAAACTACACCATATGCGACTATATTATTAGTATTATGTTTATAATTAGGTCACCATATTTCAAAAACTCATAGTTGAGCCACTCAATTTATTAATCAATTGTAACGATAAGATCGTTGGGTAGGGGTGTCCATTATTCAGTTTTAACCGAATTAACCGACCGAACCGAATTTTATCAATTAATCGGTCGGTTAATTTTAGGTCAAATTGGTTAACGGTTAAGAGTTTTTTCAAACTTTGGTTATCGATTAATTCGGTTTGAAACCGGTTAATTAACCGAATTATTCTATATTAAATATTTTATGTACTACATATATTTATTTTTGGTCATTAAAATTTTAAAAATTATAAAATAATCATTAAATTTTTTGATATATTATAAAATGGTCATTAAACTTTTATCAAATTAACATAAAATGAAACTTCGGTGACTAAAAAGATCATTTTTAGCATAATTTAGTGACAAATTATGTAATTTACCCAAAAAAAATTGGTTCATTTAAAAATTTTGGTTTGATTAACGATTAAAAAAAATAGTTAATAGATTTTAGATAATCGGTTCGGCCGGTTAACCGAATTAACTGAATGCACCCCTATTGTTGTGTCACTAGATCTTAAACCGTGGTTGTTTATTTGGGATAAATCTAAATTTTTAGTCATTCAATTATAAGTAAATTTATATTTTAATCCCTCAACTTTATTATGTGTGTTAACATTTTTTTAGATTTCTTTTTCTAATTTCTTGCAGCAAAACCCATGACAAATGTACACATTACATAGAATGAAGTATTGACTATAAAATAAGTGCCCAAATTATGTCTCTTTTTGTAATAAGTGCTTTAAGTATTTTTTGACTGAAATAGGTGCCTAAAGTAATTTTTGGCTGAAATAGGTGCCTAAAGTTTTATATTTTGTTGAAATATGTGCTCAAGTAGGTGCCTAAATTGACTTTAAAACAAGCTAAAAATAAAACTTTTAAGCGCATATTTCAACCAAAAAATACTTTAAGCACCTATTTTAGACAAAATAAAATTTTAAGCACTTGTTCTAACAAAAAAATACTTTAGTCACTTAGAAAGAAATATAGTTTGGACATTTGTTTAGTTAAGCCTAGAATGGAAGTAGAATGAACTATTTTCATCTTTCTTGAGGCGTATTTAATGGTGCAAGTAAAAGCTTAAGTCTTTTTGCAACTTCGAAATTGATGGGCAAGATAATAATGCAACAACTCAAGTAGTAATGCTTTTTTTCGTTTTCTTTATAAATTCATAAAATATAAAATATCGAAGATTTTTTGTCCAAGAAGAACGTCAATACATTGAAGAATTGGTCTTACACCATCTTGTAAGAAATTAGAAAAGAATCCAAAAAATTGACTCATCCAAAAGTTGAGTGCTTAATTTTATAGCCTTGAGGGACCAAAATGTAAATAAAAGATTGATATCCGCTTGAGATTTAACGACTTTTTTTTTTGTTTCAGATGGATCCTTAAACTTGAAAAAATCTCAAATTATTATCATATTGACATATTATTTTAACTACCAATTAAATTGGGGACATAATGATTTAAACCGAAACACTAAAATTCAAGTATAATTTTGGTTAAAAATTATCATCTTCATGCACCAATTTGTATAATAAATGAACTTAAAATTATATTTTTAGAAGACACGAATTCGAACAATTTATTTGCACGAATAAGATAAAAGATGTGATGAAAAGAGATCATTAGATGAAAAAAGAAAACAAGTGAGAATGATAATGATATTTCTTAACAAAACAGCTTTAATTCCTTCAATAACACCAAAAAAAATCAAACAAAACTGAAGAATCTCTCTCATCATGAAATTTCTCAAGCATGTAAAGCAAAAGCAAGTGATAGAGAAAACGAGTTTAATTAGTTTATCTTCTTCCAGCAATCCTTAATAAAGGAGAGATTATACCCTGAATTTCCTGCAATGAATGTTGTATCCTTAGCTCTTCCTCGATCGACCGCTTAAGGTTTCTAATATGACCCTTCAAAGCATCCGAACTTCGGATATCTTCTGCCCTCATCTCGATAACCTTCTCTGTCAACCCCATCAACAAGCTAGAATACCTTGGCATTGTGGCATTCTTACTCAAGAACATCAACAATAACCCGAGCTCGTCTGCGTCCAAATTCGACACACATTTCAATAACTTCTTCCTTGTCACCAACTCCTCCATTACAGCAACCACATTCTCCCGGTTCTTCTTACTCAAAACCGAAACCAATGCATCCTTATGCCTGAACTTCTTCAATAACTTATCGTGCTCGGCCAGTTTGACCTTCTTATTTCTCATCACTAAATAATCCCCCTCGACCGGCTTCTCACTCTGCCCTCTATGAAAATACCTAAAATATGTAGGCCTCAAAACTCGTCTTTCCGGTTCCGATATACTCTCAAAACCCAGAACATTCCCCCCTCCTCCACTCTCCACATTTTCCTTCCCCTTCCTTCTCCCTGCAAATATGATCCCATTAGATGTTCCGATTACTCTAGTCCTACAATCCGGCGAAAAACCAACAGACATAAGAGGAGCGGGAAACCGCATCGAGTGAGTAACCTTCATATTACCATAATCGAAAACCTTCATATAACCATCTAAACCAACACTCAAAATCCTATCCTCCATCGATTCATCCCCACAATTTTCCTTCCTAATTCTTCCTACACAAATCGATGTAACAGTTTTATTATGACTTTCCATGGAATGAACCATCCTCCCACCCCCAATCAAATCCCATATCTTCACTGAATCCCCACCAGCAGTTGCAATTAACCCACCGGAAGGCAAATAAATCACATCTTCCACTGGTTTCCCGTGATTCACTTCCAAAACCGACCTCGAATTCTCGACTCTAACATCCCAAACCTTAACAGTATGATCATAAGAACCCGTAACGAACAAATCGGGACTTACCGGACTACAATCACCGCACCGGACATAATCCTTGTGTCCCATCAAGTCCAAAACCACGCTTTCCCCAGCAACATCCCAGAATTTAACGACGGCATCGTCACCTCCAGAGAGCAAATGGAGCTTATCCAGAACCGGGTACTTAACGAAACGAACCGGACGGGTATGAGACCGGAGACGACGAAGCGGGGTCCGGGTTTTGACATCGAAGACTTGGATGAGACCGGAGAGATCGGAAGCAGCTAAGAGAAGGCCGTCGGAACGGAAGGAAATAGAGGAAACGACGTCGGAGAAGGAGGATATGGTGGAGGAAGGGGAAACGTCGCCGTCGGAGAGCGAGAGCGGGGAGAATAGGGAAACGGAGGCGGAGTAGGCGGCGGCGAAACGGTGGGGAGACGAAGGGGAAAAGGAAAGGGAAGAGACGGAGGAGACGAGGTTAGGGATTTGCGTGGATTTGAAAGAAGACCAGTACTTGGATTCTGGGGTTTGGGTTAGGGTTCTTGGCTTGGGTTTTAACTTTGGTTTGATTAAGAATGTTTTTGAGATCGCCAATGTCTGCTCTTCCGCTCTGATTTCTGCCATTTTCGGCTTTGAAAAACTTGGCTGCAAAAATGGAGATTAGGGTTTTTGATTATTAAGGGTTTAGGTTTTTGTATCAAAACGATGCGTTGTACGAATATAAAATAACTTTTTGGGTAAACTACATAAATGGTCCCCCGACTATGCTCTAATTATTTTTTGCATCCCCTGACTATCAAAAGTTACAAACTGGTCCACTGACTTAAAAAAAGTAACAAACTGGTCCAATGCCGTTAAAAATTTAACGGTTGATGACGTGTCAGTTAATATAAAGTTATATAATTACATAATTAGCCTTCAAGTTCTACACTTATTTTAATTTGACCTTAATTTAAAAAAAAATTAACCCACATAATTTTAATAATTTATCAATTTAGTCTCATTTCACCCTCAAGCTTCATCTTCATTGTGTGCTGGAAGGCAACACAAAAATAAATATGCTTAGCTGAACTGTTACTTCATATCCCTCTTTGCAATTTTCTGAATATGGGTTAAATTGAAAACAAAATCAAGTATATGTATACACCTCTTCCTTTTGCTGCTTCTGTATACATGTCTGTTAAATCTCATTTCCTCTTCAAATTTGATTGTTGTAGCTATGCCTTAAGTTCAGCGCACCACTGATCATCAGGGTTCTTAACAATTTTGTGTCAGACGAGTTCAACCCGAACCCAGTTCCAGAGGCAGTCTTTGAAGCATTGGAGAAAGTATGTCATGAGATATGGCCCTCTCATTTATCACCCCGGATTCTTCCATGTTTATGCTGCCGGTCTTTAGTTTTCCTGACTGATCTGTTTTCTCGTATTCAGGATATTTCCGAGGCCATGGACGAGTGTATCGCAAACTTTCCATTTATGGCTACTCCGACAGTCTACTTACCACCTTCGGCGGCTTCCCTTACAGGCATTATTGGAGAGATCGGAAGTCAAGCCTTGCAAAGGAGTCGATCATCGGTGCTTAGAAAATCATATAGCAGTGATGATGAGCTTGATGAGTTGGATTCACCCATACCTCGATCATTATGGAGAACCCCGGGGATTCAACCACTTCAAAAGCACCCAATTGGACGAGAAGCAGAAAGGGAGGCCGGAAAGTTGTCCGATATCAACTAATCCGAGAGATATGGAAGGATGGTGAATAACGTTTGGACCCGCAGTGAACATGGTTTTTGTATATATAGGCTGTTGTTGAGTTTTTGTATATACAGATACTTGATTTTGTTTTCAATTTAACCCATATTCAGAAAATTGCAAAGAGGGATATGAAGTAACAGTTCAGCTAAGCATATTTATTTTTGTGTTGCCTTCCAGCACACAATGAAGATGAAGCTTGAGGGTGAAATGGGACTAAATTAATAAATTATTAAAATTATGTGGGTTAATTTTTTTTTAAATTAGGGTCAAATTAAAATAAGTGTAGAACTTGAGGGCTAATTATGTAATTATATAACTTTATATTAACTGACACGTCATCAACCGTTAAATTTTTAACGGCATTGGACCAGTTTGTTACTTTTTTTTAAGTCAGAGGACCAGTTTGTAACTTTTGATAGTCGGAGGATGCAAAAAATAATTAGAGCATAGTCGGGGGACCATTTATGTAGTTTACCCTAAATTTTTCCTTGGTGAAACGAGGTGTGTTTCTTAGTGGATGTAATTGTGAGTTTAGTCCCTCTATTATTTTAAAATTTAATCTTTCTACTTTAATTGTCATAATTTGATCTCTATTTTGGTAAAACTAGAGTTGTAAACGAATCAAACGTCCAGTGAACCGTTCCTTAACCATTCGGTGGGAAGTTTGTTCATGGTTGTTTATTTATTAAACGAACGAACATGAACAAGATTTTTTATTCGTTTAATTAAATGAATGAACACAAACAAATGACTCGTTCGTTCATTTACGTTAGTGGACGTTTAGTAATCCGTTCGTTTATGTTTGTTTAAATTTATTTACATATATCCATTTATATTTATTATTTTTCATAACAAAAGTATTATATTTTTTAAAAAAATAAATTTATTCACATACGTTTGTTCGTTTGTGTCTGTTTACGTTCGTTTATCATTTTAATGAACGAACACGAACAAGCTACATTCCTTAATAAACGAACACGAACAAGAAATGATGTTCGTTTAGTTGTTCGTATTCGTCCATTTGTTCGGTTAAAATTAAACGAACGAACGTGAACATATCCTCGTTCGTGTTCGTTCAGTTCGTTTACAGACCTAAGTAAGACATAATCAATATTTACTTATTTTAATAATTTAACTTTTTATAGTTAAATATAGCTATTAGTATTTTGTTTTTAGTTAAAATAAGTTAATTCTAAACCCAACAAGTATTATAGTGGAAAAGCATATGAGTTCAAATCACTTTGTCTACAAAGTATATGCACATTGTTAAAAGGTTAAGAATATCTATGAACATATATTACCTTATGAAACTAAAGATTTGGCTGTTAAAATTTTCATATAATTAGTATGACAATTTATGTGATTGTTCATGTTTATTTTATTATTGACTATAAAAAAAAATTAATAATCAGATTTATATTTAAAAGTTAATAAGAGACATGGTTGATGGTCAATCTTCTCTCTAAAACAAATAAAAACTCTATTGATTATTAAACTAATTATCCAATAAAAAAATATTTATGATCAAATTTATTTCTCTATTATAGACATTCACGAACGATATTATTTTTTTCTTTTATGTTCTCTTTACCTACTTTCTTGTATTCATTACTTTGCATTTGTTGTAATTTTCCTGCAATTCAACACGCCAAACAAGATTTAACATTTGTAGTAAGTGGAATCCCTTTGTAATAGTATGTTCATTTTCTATTTTCTTGGCTTATCAGATGCAAGAAAAAGAAGAAAACCAGTTTCTTAGGCTAGTTTACTTTTTTCAATCCAAGGTTCTGTTGTTTGAATACGATTGCACGGCCTTGTAAATGTTTCACAATCTACCACTACTGTAATATATTACACGTTACAATCCGAATGTGTAATATATTACATTTGTGTACACAAGCATTTTGAGACTCAGCACTTTTTGACCTCTTACAATAAATTTAATTTTATATATTTAATAATTATATTAATTTATTTTTTTGTTCGTCTTACATAAATGTTAGAGTATATTCTTTTTTTTTGGTATAATAAAAGTTTAACCATACCTGGTTGTTTTATTGTTTTGATGGCTCGTTTGATTTGACAATATCATAAAATGACTAAATTGATAGATTTTTAAATATTAAGGGTTAATTTTATTTAATTGTTTTAATTTATGACCAAATTGATAGAAAATATAGTTTTGGAGACTAAAGCAGTTAAACGAAAGTATCAAAATAGTGGATAATATTAAAGATATGTACCTAATTTAGATATTAGGGAAATTATACCATGCATTGGCGGTGGAAACATTTTGTTTTCACAAGCACCTTAATTTTAGGTGTAGAGATCTAATTAGGGTATAGTTTAAGGGTTTAGAATTTAAGGTTGATATTAGAGTTTAGATGTTAGGGTAATATATTAGAGATTTATGTTTTTACATATAACCCTTAAATTCTAATCCTAAACTCTAAATTCAATCCACAATTCCTAAATTCTAAACACGTAAACATAAACCCTAAACTATGAGCCTTAAATTGAATCCCTAACCCCTAAAATTAGGACATAAACTCTAAACTATAAACCTTAAATTAAATTCACAGTCCCTAAATTATGAACCCTAAATTAAATTCACAATCCCTAAATTCATGCATAGTATAATTACCCCGATATTAAATATATGTGTAAGTCACCAACAGCTAATTTGTCCGACGGATGATGTGCTAAGTCACTTAGCAAGATCATATGTTCAAATTCAACAATCCTTCTATCAATTTTACTTCATTTAGTTTAGTTTTAATTTTAATTTATAAAATTTTAATAAAATTTAAATTAATAAAAAAATCCTTATGTCACTATCGAGGGCCTTGTTTAAAAAAAATGTTGTTTGGGGCTTTATTGGGAGTAAGCCCTATAACCGGAAACAATCTTAGAAACTAATTGCGCCTCCGTAAATTTTTCAATAACGTATTCGTTTAAAAGTAAAATAAAAATTATGTTTTTATTATGATGGCCAAAAAAATTAAAAGGTCAACCGGCCACGTTTTACTACAATTACTTAAATATTTTTACATAATATTTTTTTTGTTTGGTTCAATTGTTTTAAACGAAGAAAATTAAATTGAAAGAGCTATACAATTACAGGAATTAGTTGGTCATTGAGTTGGATACTATAGTTAAACCAAGATATATATTTAAGTCAAATTTAAAAAATAACGGGAAAAAAATTAAGAAAATTTCAAGCAATCCCTTATGGCTATGGGATTCCATGGGAGAGTTCGAGTAGAGAAGAGTAAAAGAGAGCAACTTTGGAAAGGATTGACCTTTATTCATTTCCAATGGCTGACCTTTTCTTGATGGGGATGGGGTCATACAACGTTATGTGAATGTCCCAACCCAACCCCACACTTCAATTTTCACAACTCATTTCGATTTTACTGCTTCCACCCTCCTCACTTAATTTCTCCCAACCCATTCACAAAAGCACACATTTTTGCTGTTTTCAATCTTCCACTTTATATGAACACTGCTTTCATTTCTTAAACCCCATCGAGAAAGTGAAAGTTTTTAAAACTGAGATCAGAATTGTGGGATTTTTGGGTTTTTGGAGTAGGGAGTAGGGATGGGTTCGAAGTCGTGGTTATACCCGGCTCCGACTTACCGGAAATTGGAGACTTTTTGGGATTCCGATGAGGATGCGCCAGGTCCCCGATGTGGTCACACTCTTACCGCCGTTGCTGCCACTAAGACGCATGGTCCTCGGCTTATTCTCTTCGGTGGTGCCACCGCCATCGAGGGTGGCGCTTCCTCATCTGCTCCTGGAATCAGTTAACCCTCTTCTCTCTATCTCTATGTGATCCACAATTGTTTTTGCTTTGTACTTGATTTCTGATTTTAAACATGTTATTATTTCAACCTTTTCTTGGGTAGGATTAGCCGGTGTCACCAATTCAGTTCATTCTTACGATGTTCTTACCAGAAAGTGGATCAGGTGACTACTTTCTTTTCTTCTCGATTTTTTTCTTTTGAATCGAGCTAGAATTATTAGCTGATCTTTTCTTTTGATTAATTTGCAGAATCAGACCAGCCGGAGAGCCGCCTTCTCCTAGGGCAGCTCATGCTGCAGCCGCCGTAGGAACTATGGTTGTGTTTCAGGTGGGTAAACTTGCAGAATAGCCGGTAAAAGTTGTTACATTTATATGATTTTATGGTGTATTGCTTATTTTTCTAGTTATTCGATTCATTGGCTAGGGTGGGATAGGTCCTGCTGGTCATTCTACTGATGATCTTTACGTGCTTGATATGACCAATGATAAGTTTAAGTGGCATAGGTGAGTTTCAGTTCCTCGATTTTTGGCCATTTCTCATTGTAAATTGTTGTTCTTTTGTTACAATCTGATTATTTTTTCAATTCTGCAGCTTCTCATTGTTAGTTGTTGTCGTTTCATTATAGTCTGATTAGTATTCATTTGATGGTTTATTTTGGCTAGAGTGGTTGTGCAAGGGCAGGGTCCTGGACCTCGCTATGGCCATGTTATGGATTTGGTTGTCCAGAGATATATTGCAAGTGTTAGCGGCAATGATGGTACGGACATTTCACTTTCCAGCTTTGAACTATCTATCTTGCGGTGTATGGTTAATTTCAGAATGCATCGAAACTGGAAAATTTTCTATGAAGAAATCGGAATGAAGCTATTTGTCTTGGTCACTCTTCATTCTTCTATGGCAACATCCCGACCATCGTAAATCCTTTTGGAAATTAATTCATTAGGTGGAACATGGTTGCTCTAATAAATTCAGTCAGTTCCCGGATGTTCCTCACTTTCCAAACTGCTTTAATTTCAGTGTTCAGTAAAGAACAAAAGATTGTCCTGCGGTATTAAGATGATTTATGTACATTGCTTGTCTTAGTATGTGGCAATTGAGATCGAGCATTGTCAATTTGTGAATCTTCATGTTTGTCTGGTGATTTCCTCTTGATGATGTTTGTTTTGTTGCATTGAAATCTGAGCAACAACTCTTTTATTTCTAAATAGGAAAAAGAGTTCTATCAGATGCGTGGGCCTTGGATACTGCCCAGAAACCATATGCATGGCAGAGGCTAAACCCCGAAGGTGATAGGCCGTCTGCTAGAATGTAAGATTGTTTATTGTTACGATTATACACGACTTATTAACTGGTTTATGTTTTCATAGCTTGTGTTCTAAACATTCCAATTATATGCACTTTTTTTTATAGGTATGCAACTGCTAGTGCCCGCTCAGATGGCATGTTTTTGCTTTGTGGTGGAAGAGACTCCTCTGGGGTGGTATGATCAATTCTCATTAAAGATGTACTTTATTTGGTGCGTTACAATTGTTTGCTTCACTTCTAGGGGAAAAGTGAATGTGCTCTTACATTTTGTTGGTTTGAGCGTTTCAATTCTTCGTATTGAAGTTCCCATGTCCACTGCCTTTGTCTGAGATTTATCCAAACATGGGTATGGCATATGACTCTTGTTGGACACATACTTATAATTGACACTCACACCAGAGTCCAATAACATAGGCTTGAACTGTTGATGTCAAAGGTCATCCTGCACTATGCTTTATTTATTAGGGTCATAGTGTGTGCTTTATTTTTACATAAGTTGCAATATTTAAGTCTGTTTCCTTGAACAGTATATACCCTTCTACTTTTAGACTGAATGATACAGTTTCCTCTAATTTATGTTTTACTTGCATTAAATTATACCACACTAACAGGTTTTCTGATGTGAGATGCTGTTTTTATTGATTATATATTTACTTCAACAGCCTCTAGCAGATGCATACGGGCTTCTTATGCACAGAAATGGTCAATGGGAATGGACTCTTGCACCTGGAGTTTCCCCTTCGCCAAGGTACCAGCATGCAGCGGTAAGTTGATGCCACTGCTATTGCATATAGTTGTTATGAACATAAAACTCAGTTTTTATAGGCTTGAATCACTTTTTTGCTTTGAAAACAGTCAGCCTGATATTTGCTTTCAACCAGGTTTTTGTTGGCGCACGGTTGCATGTTACTGGAGGTGCTCTTAGAGGAGGACGTGCTATAGAAGGTGAAGCAGCTGTTACAGGTAAGCTTTTGCTTCTCGTCTTGTAATAATTGTCTGAAGAGTGTGGTGTTGTGCATATCTCAAATAAGTTTATTTCCACTATTGTCTTTGTTTCGTAGTATTGGATACTGCTGCTGGAGTATGGTTGGACAGGAATGGGCTTGTGACTTCCTCACGGAACAATAAACATGTCGAGTATGATCCTTTCTTGGAACTTATGCGCCGCTGTCGCCATGCATCTGCATCTGTCGGTGTTCGAATATATATTTATGGTG
The DNA here is from genome assembly GCA_958450335.1 of Hibiscus tridactylites. Lineage (NCBI taxonomy): Eukaryota > Viridiplantae > Streptophyta > Magnoliopsida > Malvales > Malvaceae > Hibiscus > Hibiscus tridactylites. The sequence continues at coordinate 17,185,250 of OY288273.1, read as the reverse complement.
GACTTAGGGGAGGTAAAGAAATGGTTGTCTAAAATTATACATGCATTTCTCTCACTGATGTATAACATCTCTGCTCTTTGTAGTGACAATGCACTTAGCTTGCTTTTGGTTTTTTGTGTCAAAATAGAAGTTAAAATTTAGACTATTATCTAATCCTGCGTGTCAATTCCTAGTCTTGAATAATCTCATGATTTTTTCTTTTGCAGATATGCTGTTAGATGATTTCCTAGTTGCAGAAAATTCACCATTCCAGTCTGACATGAATTCTCCTATATTATCCCCCGGGGGAGCCTCGAATTTTTCCAACCCCCGATTTAATCAGCCTAACTTAAGCTCATTTGGAACATCACCAACTTCAGATGATGATCAAGAGTTTTCTTCATCCGTGAGCTTGAGGTCCGACTCAATTACTCTCTCTCTCTCATACACGAACACTGTAGGAGTACTGATTGATGATTTATCCTTACCTTATAGCATGGACAAAAATTCTATGGAGAAACTGAGGGAGGCTTCTGCTGCTGAAGCTGAGGCAGCAAACGCTGTATGGCAAGCTGCACAGGCTGCATCTGCTGTTCCGGCAGAGGAAACATATGTATCTGATGACAACTCACCTGCTGCTGAAACAGCTTCAGATGCTAGCGATAATGAGGCGGATGTTCGCCTTCACCCTCGAGCTGTATGTATAGTTCAAGTTGCATCTGTATGGTTTTCAAATTTTCCAGCTACAGTATTCTAATGTTTTTTTTCCGGCACAGGTTGTGGTTGCGAAAGAGACAATTGGGAATCTGGGTGGGATGGTTAGGCAGCTATCTTTGGACCAGTTTGAAAACGAGAGCCGAAGGATGATTCCTTCTAATAATGACTTATCCTACCCTACGAAAAAGTTTGCTAGACAGAGGTCTCCACAAGGCTAGCATAAAAAGGCAAGTGGAATTAATTCGTTTTCTATTATTTAAAACTTTTTTAAAAAGCAGTTCAATATTTACAATCCTTTTGCAGGTCATTTCTACATTGCTTAGGCCCCGGAACTGGAAAGCTCCAGTAAATAGGAGATTTTTCTTGGATTCTTATGAAGTGGGTGAGCTCTGTTATGCTGCTGAGCAACTATTTATGCAAGAACCCACGGTCCTTCAGTTAAAAGCTCCTGTAAAAGTCTTTGGTGATCTTCATGGACAGTTTGGTGACTTAATGCGGTTATTTGATGAATATGGTTTTCCTTCAACTGCAGGAGATATTACGTAAGTTTGATAGTCTTGCTGTTGAAACTTAAAGCCTACAACTGTTGCTTCCTATTATGATATTGTTGGTTCTGATTTTTTTTAATATAATTTATGTTTTAGGTATATCGATTATCTCTTTTTAGGAGATTATGTTGATCGAGGACAGCACAGCTTAGAGACAATCACATTGCTTCTTGCTCTTAAGGCAAGCTCGAGACTAAATGAGCCTTAAATTTGACTATGATTCCAACCTTTTGCTGTTTCTTTAATTTTATTCCATTCTCTTGTTTGTTATGGTTGTACAGATTGAGTATCCTGAAAATGTTCACTTGATTCGTGGAAATCACGAGGCTGCTGACATAAATGCACTCTTTGGTTTTCGTATTGAGTGCATCGAGAGAATGGTCTGTATAAGTATGCATATGTGGATTAATTATAAACCTTCTCCGAGTAAAGTGTGCTCACTATTATTTATTTGTAGGGGGAAAATGATGGTATATGGGCATGGACGAGGTTCAATCAACTATTCAACTTCCTTCCACTTGCTGCTCTCATCGAAAAGAAAATTATCTGCATGCATGGTGGCATAGGAAGATCTATACATTCGGTTGAACAAATAGAGAAACTTGAGCGACCGATAACAATGGATGCAGGATCCATTGTTTTAATGGACCTGTTATGGTATGCATTTTTTGAATATACCAATCTGATTAAAACAAATCTTTCTACGGATTAATTTTGGCTTCATTTGCCTAATCAGGTCCGATCCAACAGAAAATGATAGCATAGAAGGTTTGAGACCGAATGCCCGAGGTCCCGGTCTTGTCACTTTTGGGGTATGCATTTATGTCTAAAATAGTTTATTGAATGCATCAAGGCAATCCTTTATGTCATCCATTGTTACCCGGGGGGATAAAAACCAGAATGAAAAGGAAAAAAAAAAAGTTATGCATTTTAGTGGATCTATTATGACAATTTCATATCATGCTAGAAATCTATTAATTGAAAACCAATACCAAAGGGATTGAGAGGAACCTATACCTTGGACTGCATGTTCTAGTTACAACAAATACTGTGAATATTGCTATGTTACTCCGACTTTTCATTTTTTTGAGGTACTGGTGAACCCTATATGAGAAAACTTTGATAAAAGAAATTGAACACACCATTTTAGACAATACCATATCTGGTACTCCTGCAGCCCCACCCCAAGTGCGAGTAGGTAGGACTACTGGACCACCTTAGAAATATAGGGATCGATAACAATTGGCACTGATGTGTATGTGTTTAGTTTATTTACTTTATAAGTTAATTGTGTTGGTCTGATTTTACTAGATATGTATCAATTACGCACTCGGAAGTCGTGAGCACTTCCTCTAATTATGTCATGCGGGATTGAACCTTTTTTATACATGCGCACAAACCTACAATGATTCATGTTGCCATATGCAGCCGGATCGTGTGACAGACTTCTGTAAGAAAAACAAGCTACAGCTTATTATAAGGGCCCATGAATGTGTAATGGATGGGTTTGAACGATTTGCTCAGGGCCAGTTGATTACTCTTTTTTCTGCAACAAACTATTGTGGTAAGTAAAATGCATCGAGCCACCTTCTATGTTGCAAAATTTCTGCTTCCTAATCCATTAAATACACGCACACATCTAGGTACTGCAAACAATGCTGGGGCCATATTGGTCATCGGCAGAGGACTGGTTATCGTCCCAAAATTAATACATCCTTTGCCACCTCCCATTCAGTCTCCGGAAACATCGCCAGAGCGTGTTGGAGACGACACATGGATGCAGGTAATGCTTATATATATATATATTGATGTATAAATACATGCCTGCCCACCGCATATATACATACATGAACATGTAATATATTTCCATTGGTACTGCAGGAACTGAACATCCAAAGACCACCGACACCAACTCGTGGTCGGCCTCAACCCGATCATGACCGGAACTCACTTGCGTATATATGAACACGTTGTTACGAATTCAAGGGCTTAAAACTTTGTAATGCACAGAGCTATGAGGCGGGAGGCCCCGTTTTTATATGCCAGGTTTGATTCTTACCTAACTTGAATTTTGAGAAGTATATATCGAACCAGTCCGTGTACTTGAAGATGGAAGCCATTGTTTGTTGTATGCATAGCTTTGAATTTTGAGAAGTATATATCGAACCAGTCCGTGTGCTTCCTTGAAGTATATATACAGGATAATTTATAGGGTTGGATCAACTTATTATTATTATTTATTTTTTCAGTTTGTGCATTGTAACATTAATGGGTGATAAATCTAGGTACCATGTGAGGAATTTTTTTAGTTAATTCTTTTTAATTTTGTATAAAATGTTTACGTAGCTGGAATGCTATTTTTTTCTTATGTTTTAGTACACAAGTTAGCAATAAATAGGGGTGTACATACTTCGGTTTTAACCGAATTAATCGGCTGAACTGTAGTATTTTTTGGGTTAATTTTAGGTCTAATCGGTTAACAATTAAGTTTTTTTTTCAAACTTCGGTTATCGGTTAATTCGGTTAGAAATCGATAGGTTAACCGAAGTTATTATATGTTAAATATACATATAATAATTTATTTTTGGTCGTTAAATATTTTATATGTTAAGAAGGGGGTTTTTAACGAGGCTAATATTTTTATCGAAAAAAATTATATGTTAAATATTTTATATATTACATATATTTATTTTTGGTCATTGAACTTTTAAAAATTATAAAATGATCATTAATTTTTTTGATATATTATAAAATGATCATTAATTTTTTTGATATATTATAAAATGATCATTAAATTTTATCAAATTAGCACAAAAAATCATTAAACTTTTCAAAATTTATTAGTAATTTATAATATGCAATGAGTCAATGATTATTTTATGTTAGTTCGATAAATTTAATGATTGTTTTTTACCTTTCAAATGTTTAGCGGCTAAAAAAGATTATTTTAGCCTTGTTTAGTGACTATTTGTGTAATTTGCCAAAGGTTCATATCAACTTTTGAAAACCGATTGAATTAATCAAACATTTTTCGGTTCAGTTAAAAATTATCAAAAATATTTTAATTAATGAATTTTAAGTGATTAAGTTAGTTTGTTTAACCCAACCAACCGCTTGAACACTCATAGTAATAAACTTGGTTTCAACCGGTTTATTAGAACATTGATAAAGAATATACATTGTTTATTAAACTCATTTTTCTTGAATTGATTATTTCCTGGGCCGGGCTTTCTGTAGAGTTATTCAACTTCTTTTAGTTGAAAGTTAAGCCCAAGCTCAATAATCCAAATCCATAATGGGACTTTTTTTTCCATGACTTATGACAACATGGTGAAAATTAAACTCTAGTTTTTAAAGTAATTAAATTCGTAATACCTTATCAATCAAGCCATTAGTGCATTGGAGAAATCTAATTGCAGGGGCGAAACTAGGAATCTTTTATGAGGTGATGGAGATGAAACTCTAAATTGTTGGGGGTTTGAAGTTAAGAAGAAAAAAATCTAAAAGGACTAAATTGAATTAGTAATGTTCAAGAGTGGGAATGAGACAATTTAATAAGTTTAGTGGTTTCGATAGTTCGGTGGTGGTCAAAATAAGTCGATTTAATAAGTTTAATGGTCTGATTGACAAATTCGATAGTTTGGTGGTCAAAATAAGTATGTCCCTATAATTTGGTGGTCCTGACTCCTGAAGTAGTTTAACCTTTAATTTAAAAACATAAGAGACTAATTGAAATTATTCCCAAAATGGGGGGGGGGGGGGGGGGGGGGGGGCAAGGCCCATTATATAAGATGCCTCTCACGATAATATATATATATATGAAAACGAATCCATGATAGTAATTTAAATATCCACACATTTATACTTGAGGTCCCTTTATTAAATAAAGCATAAAGTAAACCAATAGTCTCTAAATTATGAAAAATGATTGTTTTGGTCATTAATCTTTCAAAAGTTAAAAAATATCAATAAATTTACCAAACTATTATAAAATGGTCACCAAACATTGTAAAATAGTGAAACTGTTCAATTAGTTTAATGATCATCTTGTAACAATTCAATAAAATCCAATGACCATTTTATTTTAATTTGATAAATTTAACGATCATTTTATCTTTTAAAAGACCAATGACCAAAATGATAATTTTCCCCATAATTTAGTAGGGGTGTTAAAAAATACCCGACCCGACTGACCTGACTACCCGAACATAAATAAACGGTTAATTACCCAATTTTTTTACCTGGACCATGTACCCAACTTGCTAAAATATACATTTTCTCGAGTCGGACCCGGGCCACAAGAATACCTATTATGGGTTACCCGGTGACCCAATGACCAGTTCCTTAATTTTTTATTTTAAATATAATTATTATTTAAACAAAATACCCTTATATTTACTATATTTCCAAATCAAACAACTTAATTATGCATGTAATTTTTAAAAATTACGAAAATTATATTCTAAAGTTGTTTTGGGTTTGATACTTTGGATCTTAAACTTTATTATTAGATTATATAATTCAAACTTTTATTAATTATGAGTTTTTTTAATAAAATTAAATGATTAAAAAAATAAAAATACGGTACCCAAGTTTCGCGGGCACCTAGTTAAAGCGCGCCGGGACACGAGCCGAAGAATCTAGTACATGAGACTTCGGGTACCGGTAATGACTAATGGACACCCCTATAATTTAGTGACTACTTGTGTACTTTACCATTAAATAAAACCAAAAGAATCTCCTTTTTTTCATCTTTGTTCAATAAAAGCATCTCCTTCAATCTCAAGTTTTTGTGGTCCTTTGATCATTGTTTAAGCTGAGAGATGGATGTCGGAAATGGCGAAAGCAGCGGGAGAAGTGAGATGAAACAGCCATTGATTCAGCATATGAATACTGAAGATGGCAGAGAGAGTAAGAGCAAAGGATTGTTGAAGGTTGTTCTTCTCAGTACTTTTGTTGCAGTTCTGAGTTCCTTTGAATTTGGCTCTTGCGTAAGTACTCTTCAATCAATTAATTTGTAATCGATTCGAGTTGAGCTTAAACTTATTTAAAAGTTCGATTGAATTTTGAAATTTGATGAGTTGTTTGAGCTTTACTCAATGTGTGTGGTTTGTTTAGGAAAACTTTGCTTTATTCCTATGCTAGACTTTAAGCAGGGACGAAAGTAGAATTTAAAAAATAATCTGAGGGTCAAATTGCAATTTTACCATTAGATTAACTTAAACTGTGATAACTATAGATTTTTCATTTTGGGGTCAAGGCCCTTGTATGCTCCTAGCACTTCGAGCTAGATATTTATGCTTACATTCAAATTTAAACAGAAAATTTTCATAACAATTCGAATAAAATTTAATTAGACTTGCGAGTTATTCGAGTCAAGTATTAAGATGTCGAATTTAGAATAATATATAATTCAACCGCAAAATAAATTCACTATTAATTCAAACTCTCTTTTTCATAATCTAATGTAATGTATGTATGTATATATGAAACTACATGAACAGGTACTCGTATACGTAGCTGAAATCGCACCCAAGGGTCTTCGTGGTGGGTTAGCCACCTTGAATCAGGTGACCCTGATTTCATATTTTACTTCAACTACTCGTGTTCGACACATATTTAGACATAAGTACAAAGATGTTACTTTTCAAGAACTCTTGAAATGCATGCTTTCCTTTAAAGAGTATACTTGTATCAGATGCATACTCTTACTAAACATCTGCGCTCGAATTCGAGTACCTTAGTGTGTATATATGTAGTAGGTTGTTAATGGGATTCGGTTTTGCAGCTGATGATCGTGATCGGAGCATCGGTATCGTACGTTGCAGGGACGGCTTTGCAATGGCGACTATTAGCTCTAACTGGTACAATATTGATGAACCAAATACTAGTTGTTTATTTCATTGCATTGGTTTGTTTTAATTATTTTCCTTCTTTGTTTTGAAGGAATCATCCCATGTTTAATTCACCTTGTGGGTCTTGTTTTCATCCCCGAGTCTCCAAGATGGCTGGTATGCACTCAAAAGCCAAAGAAAATTGTATTTTATTCGGATTCGAGTTTGAGTATTGGACACAAATATGTGTTCAACACGAGCGTATTCAAAATTTTCCAATATTAGTAACCATGGGTATTGTTGATGGAATTAGGGATTACCATTCGATAAAGTCGAATTGAATTAAAAAAATTCGAATTGACAAGTCTTATTTATAACTCAAACTTTATTTAAATTTTTTTCGAGTTTATAAAAGTCGAATCGAGTTGTTCGAGTTTCTGTTCAAATTTAATTCTAAATATTTATAACATTATGATATTAATTGGTTCCAATTTAAACAGCTTTCTATAACCATATACGATATACATATATAATTATTCATATTTTTAGTTTTTAAAATTTTTTAATTTTTTTTTAATTTTTTCCCGTTTTACTCACCCTAAAAAGAACCATATTTATTGTTTACATATGTGTCCAACACAATTTTAATACAATAATAAGAATGAATTGTTTGTTAAACTTTTAAACCAATCAAATAAATCTAACCAAGGGAAGTCAACCTAATGAGTTTTTGAAAATTTTGAACTGAACCGATCAGATGCTCATCCCTATATACATGAATGTATATTGAACATAAATATTTCAAAAACGAAAGAGAGAAAAGAGCCGGAATGACACAAACTCGATCCCTTTACGAAACATAATAACACTTTTAATTTGTGATTTCAGGCTAAGGTTGGGTACGAGAAAGAGTTGTATGATGCTTTGAGGAGACTCCATGGCGATGTAGAAGATGACATTTCTAATGAAGCAAATGAAATCCAAGTAGTAATCAACACTCAACTTTAGACTTTTCATTATTTTTTTAAATGAAAAAATTGGTGATAATATTAAGATTTTTTTTTCAGGATTATTTGCGTACTCTAAAGCATCAATCTAAAGCCAGCATGCTAGACTTGTTCCAAAGAAAATACACGCATTCCATCATTGTAAGCACCTCAACACTTCAATCCACCATGATATATAAGTAGAGGTTTAAGTCTATACATGTAATAAATTTTTAAAATTATATATACATATATGCTCAAACCGATACTTGTGAAGTGTTCTTTTACGAGATAATACTGTAAGATTTTCAAGTCAAGACCTCGTAAATTGCATGTTGTTATTGGTGATGATTTACGACAGTTCACCATTTTTTAATTTAGACAGAGAGCTGTAAATAGTCGTTAGAATGGAGAGAAAAGAAAGTCGAGAAGAAAAGAGAAAGTAAGACTCAACTTGGCCCTTTATTTTTTTTCTCTAGGCATTTTATCCTTCTCTGACCGATTACTGTTGTCGAGCCTAGTGTCACGGACTTATTTCTTCGGCTCAAATCCGTGCGGCACTAGCACACTCGGCACGATGCTAGTAAGCCTTGATGTCGCAACGCTATGGCAAACGAAAGGAGCGAGAGAGATTTACAAGGAAAGAAACCTTGTATTAAAGCAACGGAAGCTTTACAAAGGAAGCTTTACAAGAAGACTTGGATGACTACTTCTTGGATGGATTACAAATGAGAGGTGTGGCCCTATTTATAGGCACCAACCTCCTCAACGGACGGCTAGGATCTATTTGATCCAACGGTTAGGAGTTTGCCTCCCAAAATATCTACTACTACCTAGATATCTCTAGATAAGTCCATACTTATCTATATACATCTCTAGCATTCTATAGTATCCTAGAATGTTCTAGAGTACTCCTATAGTTCTATACATATCTATAGGTTTCTAGAGTATTCCGGAGATGTCCGGAGTTGTCCCGAGCCTTCCGGACTTGTCTTGAGCCTTCTTGATCTCTCTCGGGTCTTCTAGGTTCCTCCGGGTGAACCTAGATTGATGTGGAACCTTCTGGAACCCCTCAGGTGGGTGTGGAAACGTTTGGAGCATCCCGGGTCGTTCTAGATCCTTCTTTGGGATCAACCTTGGCCTTAAAATCTCTAAGGCACCTCATTTCCTCCTTGTTGGCCCGAGTGCCCTTGGACAAAGCTTTGTGGGCGCGCGTTGCGCACCTGGGTGGCACACCTCGGTGCTGCTCGGTGCATCCTGGCGGGTGTGCCTCTCGGTTGGCTGTGTCGCGACCTGGCGGGGCGTGACATCCTCCCCCACCTGATCTCGCGACGCCCTCGTCGCGTCTCGGTAGAGCTGCTGGGGTAGTGCTGGTGTGCCTCCCTTGGCTCCTAGCTTCGCTCGTCTTCACCCTCGGCTTTGCAGCTCGATCATGAGTAATCACGTCTGGTTGTGCCTTGCCATCAACCCTCTTGATGTAGGCAACAAGTCGCCTTCGTATCGGACACGACCTCATCACATGAGGTCCTTCGCATAGGTAGCACTTTACCCTCGTGCTGGCCTTTGGTGTGGACTTGGCCTTAGTGTTGCCACGATTCCCTCTCGTGGGCTTGACCTTGGGGATGGAACTTCCCTTGTTCCTCTTGGTGTCCCCTTCTGATTGAAGTGCGGAAATCAGTTGCAAGGATCCCATTTGTGCACCCTCATCGCCACTGTCGGTGTCACTACCTTCTCGGTGCTTGGCTAGGAGTGAGTTGAGGGCTTGGCGTTGTGGGCATTCGCGCGTCCAATGGTCACCATCACAAATGAAGCAATTGCTCGGTGGTGACCTTCTCGCACCTTGGAACTCCTTGGACTTACCCTTGTCCTTGCTCTTCCAAGGGGACGAGTCTCGGTGTCTTGGTGAGTGGCCCTCCTGATGGCCCTCCTTGGGATAGCCCTTGTCTCCCCCACCTTTGGCATGACTGCTCCTCTCATCCCTCGGCTTAGGGGTGGTCTCCTTGTGACTCGTGTAGTCGATAAGGCTTTCGGCCACGGCTATCGCATCGGCAAGGGTTTGGACTCCCCTTCGCCTTAACTCGGTCTTGGCCCAACTTTGGAGACCATCTAAGAAGTAGAAGAGCGAGTCTTTCTCGGACAGATCGGGGATCTCGAGCACCAAACTAGTGAACTCCCTCACGTAGTCTTGGATGCTCCCTGATTGCTTGAGCCTTCGTAGGCGAGCTCGTGCCTCGTCCTCGGCATTCTCCGGATAGAATTGCCTTTTGAGCTCCCTTTTGAAATCATTGAAGGTAGAGATGGTGCACGTACCTCTCTCGACATCGAGACGCCTTCTCCTCCACCAAAGCATGGCGGTGTCGGTGAGGTATAAGGTCGCGGTTTGGATCCTTGAGGCATCCTCCCTGATGCCAACGGCTTCTAAGTATTGCTCCAGGCCATACAAGAAGTTGTCGACTTCTTTTGCGTTGCGTGTCCCTGAGAAAGTTTGAGGCTTGGGCACCTCCACCCTTCTAGCCTCCACGGTGGTGCTTGGCCCGGCTGCCATAGCACGTTTGCACAAGGCAAGGTCGCCTTGCAATGCTTCAAGTTGATCATACATGTTGGTAAGTTCACGTTGGAAAGACTCACGTACCTTGGTGAGCTCTCCCAAGAGTGCGTCGCGTACTTCACACATTTCCGCGCGCAGGGACTCCTCTAGCTTGATCTTCATGGCCCTCACGGCGGTGTGGATCTCGGCATCCTCTACCTCAAGGCCTTCAATCCTCTCTTGAAGGTCGTCCACTTGGGCACCCATGCTCGATGCGCCTTCCTCGATGCGAGTCAAGCGGGACTCCAAGCTAGAGAGTAGGTCTTTGGACTTGGCACGAGGCCTTGTCTCGACAGGATCGGCCCTTACTTCTTGCACACCTTGGTCGTGCGTGACCTCGGTCTCGGACGGGCTAGCGGCTTGAGTTTTGGCGGTCTTGGCCATTCTCCCGAGCGATCGGAACTTGCTCTGATACCAACTGTCACGGACTTATTTCTTCGGCTCAAATCCGTGCGGCACTAGCACACTCGGCACGATGCTAGTAAGCCTTGATGTCGCAACGCTATGGCAAACGAAAGGAGCGAGAGAGATTTACAAGGAAAGAAACCTTGTATTAAAGCAACGGAAGCTTTACAAAGGAAGCTTTACAAGAAGACTTGGATGACTACTTCTTGGATGGATTACAAATGAGAGGTGTGGCCCTATTTATAGGCACCAACCTCCTCAACGGACGGCTAGGATCTATTTGATCCAACGGTTAGGAGTTTGCCTCCCAAAATATCTACTACTACCTAGATATCTCTAGATAAGTCCATACTTATCTATATACATCTCTAGCATTCTATAGTATCCTAGAATGTTCTAGAGTACTCCTATAGTTCTATACATATCTATAGGTTTCTAGAGTATTCCGGAGATGTCCGGAGTTGTCCCGAGCCTTCCGGACTTGTCTTGAGCCTTCTTGATCTCTCTCGGGTCTTCTAGGTTCCTCCGGGTGAACCTAGATTGATGTGGAACCTTCTGGAACCCCTCAGGTGGGTGTGGAAACGTTTGGAGCATCCCGGGTCGTTCTAGATCCTTCTTTGGGATCAACCTTGGCCTTAAAATCTCTAAGGCACCTCATTTCCTCCTTGTTGGCCCGAGTGCCCTTGGACAAAGCTTTGTGGGCGCGCGTTGCGCACCTGGGTGGCACACCTCGGTGCTGCTCGGTGCATCCTGGCGGGTGTGCCTCTCGGTTGGCTGTGTCGCGACCTGGCGGGGCGTGACACTAGGTTCGATAGATAATAATGAGTCAGTTGTTAGGTAATAAGGCCAACTTATAGACCTAGTTAGTTAACTATGAAATCGATGGGCTCTTACCTTTAACAATGACATTGTGTCTTCAAAAATCTTGAGACGCAAGATTTCTTACGGAGGTACAACACATGTGATTATTAGTTTTGTTTAAGTACTAGTGTTTCTTTGGTCATATGAAATCTAGAGACGGAGGTATGTATAATTTGCCCCTCTTAATTTTTTTGGTACAATATTATTTGAAGTCTTTTTTACTTTAAATAGTAGTCAAATAAGGTATTTTGTCATTCCTAATTTTTAAATTTAAAGGCTTAATAAACTTTTATCTTTCTCAATGTTTAATCCTAGCTCTGTCTCTGCACGGTGTCTACAACATCTTTATTTACATAAATTTGTTTCAATTGCTTTCTCTTCCCCTTTGTAAATCAGATAAGATTTTATTATGTTTTAGGCTTTTCTTACTGGACACTTGGAATGATAACTTTTTGGCTGTATTGGGGTATAATTCCATTTGTATTCATTCATGTCATGTTTGTATTATATCTATATCATATTCAAAATTACAGATCAAATTAGTAAGTGATTACAGATCCCTATAACCGCTGTGGGTGCATTCTTAGTGGATAACTGTGGGAGAAAAACCCTCTTGCTAGTAAGTTCCTAATGATTAAATCTTTGTATTGTTTAGATTCTTCATTTTTTAAGTATTTGCGTCTGCAAATATGACATAAAGTTTTTTAAATAAAAAATACTCGTGTCAAACACATATTCTTATTCGACACTCGAGTAATTAACATAAGGTTTTTTTTTTCAATAGGCAATTAACATAAGGTTGCAACAACATAAAAAGTCTTTTCTTTGGAGCATTTATGTTTAATATCTAAGTTGGACGTATATTCATATATGACAACAGAAAAACTTTTAAACTTCAAATACACATTTCATGCATATATCCTTATTTGACATTCGTACCACAATTTAAAAAAAAGTTCTGTCTATTTGAAACCAATTCCTCGTATCTGGTGTTTGTTATTACAAAATCTGGAATTGACAGGAACACAACTTGCTTCAACAATGGGCTCCATTGTTTGTACTATGTGGATTGCTGGTAATAAGATTTTATGACCAAGTGTGTTGCAGTCCTTGTAATGTATTATTGTTTCATACCAAAACAACTGATCTTTGAATGCAATCAGATCTTCGATGGTGCCTTCGCTATCGGAATGGGAGCAGTTCCTTGGGTCCTCATGTCCAAGGTACGCGGCTAGTCGCGTAAATCCGCAGTGAATTCGAAGTGAATAACGATTTCATATAATCGAATATGTTATTTAAATTTGTTACGTGTATGTAATTCGAATAGATTGTTGCAGATATTTCCCATAAATGTTAAGGGAGTAGCTGGAAGTTTAGTGAACCTAGAACACTGGTTTGGTGCTTGGGCTGTTTCTTACACTTTCAATTTCCTCATGGATTGGAGTCCTCCAGGTAAACTAGTTTAATTTATATTCCACGAGAAACACAAAAACACGATTCGATTCGAAAAATATGACAACAGAATATATAAATACGACATAGATATACGAATTATCGAATCTAAAGAAAAGATATATGTGTTCGGTTGAAGCAGGTACATTTTTCCTCTATTCAGGAGTTTGTGCGGCTTCTATCATTTTTGTGGCCAAAGTTGTGCCAGAAACAAAGGGAAGGACCTTGGAAGAAATACAAGCTTCCCTCAATTCTTGAAGCAATATTATTTAGTCCTTATTTGTCAAAAAACAAATTATTTAATCCTTTATGATAAACACGGTATGAGTTATTCTTAAAAATTAACTCGTACTAACTCAATTAATAAATTATTAAAATATTTTTATTTTAATACATATTAAAATAGAATGAATCCTATATTACTTAGACTTGAGATGATTAGTTAATGTTTATGGTTGATGGGATGATTTTTATATTATTTGAACTCGAGATGAATTCGAATGTGACATTTAGATCTAAAAGTAATATAATTTTTTTTTTTAAAATATTTAAACTATTATAAAACATGACAAATGGTATTTCCAATCTTATAATTTGATAACATTTTGTATAATATTCTTTAAATTTATCTTTTTTCTAATTTTTCTTAGCCTACAACTATAAATCGAAAATGCAATAGAAATAAAACTAAAACAATGATGACTTTTCGGTTTTCTTTGAATTTTGATCATCTAATTTTCAATTGTTACATTTTGGTCACTTATATATTATTGATTAGTTATAATTTAGTTATTGAGACGTTAACTCTCAGCCATGTTAACAGAAAGGGTTAATTTTTAATATGATCCATGAACTTTAGATAAAATATCAATCTAACTCTTAACTCTTATTTCATTAATTTTCACATGCTTAAAAAACTAAAAACACCAACTTATTGGTTTAGCGGGATGAGAAGTTAGGTCCTTAAGCAAAATAAAGAGTTTTGATTCCTGACATTATGTATGGAGAAAACTAGATTGGGAAAGTTGCTCCCATAGTGGTTATATAAAAACCCTAAAAACTATCTCAACCTCACTATCATCGCTCAAGCTACCTTCTCCGATCGATGATGGTACTGAAACAACACTCTATCTTCCCTATTTTCTTTTTAAATTTTATTTCCTTAAACCCAAATTGCAAAAAAAAAAAACTATGTCCCATTGTAAATCGTCAAACAACCACCGTCCAACGTAACCTACAACCAAGAGTAGTGTCATTCGACTACTTTCGTTCTCTAAAAATTTGTCGGTTTAGACTCGTCAAAAAATATTCCAAACATCTCAAATCCAAAAACAAAATTAAATACTATAACTTTATAATTTTTTTACCGTCAACCGTCAAATAAACTTGAAGCCAAACTTTGTTATTCTCCTCGATTTAGGTTATACATTCACCATTGAGATTCATTGATGACCACTTCAATCATTTGTAATCGGCTGAGGTCAAACCCAAAACATAAAAAACTTGTTTCGAACCCGGAGTGTTTTTGGGTTTCAAGGTCATTAGGGGATGTGTTATTAGTGATTTATCTTATCAATGTATTTATAGGGATTTAAGTGGGATTGAGGATTCAAATGGGATCGTGGTTTAAATTAAGATATGAGGAGGGTTGTAAGTTAGAACATCATAAGAGCAAGCATGGTTATCATAGACAATATAAGATGTCAATCGAAAGTGGTGACAATATTGAAGACCAGCGTTTAGATAGGAAAAGAAATAAGAAGCTTTTTTCTTCTTCTAGAGGTGAGGTCAAGTTGATAATTTATCTAGAGTTCAAGAGTTAAATTAGATATTAACTCTTTTTGTTATCATGTCACATCATCAATCTAATGAAAGCTAACATTTCAATGACCAATTGTAACTAATTGATAATGTAAATGACCGAAACATAACAAATGAAACTTGGGTGATCAAACTCAGAAGAAAATCAAACAAAAGTGACCTCTAGAATAGTTTACCCAACAATATTTTAATCAGGTAAAAACTCCATTAAAAACATCATCTTCAATCATTTCCCTTCTCCCAATTCTGTCTCCCCGAAACCCCAGAAATCCACCCCAAATTTCCCCAATAAAATCCTCCCTTTTCCCGAGAAAATTCTTTTTCAATCGAAGAAGAAATTTCTATTGGGGGGAATATGGGGAAGGTTCTATTGGAAACATCGAAGCCATCCTCGTCGTCGGCGTCCTCCGTTAGCGCTCCAACGTCTTCGACGTCGGTGACGGATACGGTGAACGGGTCTCACCAATTCAAGATCACGGGGTATTCGTTGTCTAAAGGTATGGGGATCGGAAAGTACATAGCTTCCGAGACGTTCATGGTGGGTGGATTTTTGTGGGCGATCTATTTTTATCCCGACGGAAAGAGCCCCGAAGATAATGCCACCTATGTTTCGTTGTTCATTGCTTTGGCAAGCGAGGGGACCGACGTTAGGGCGCTTTTTGAGCTCACACTCTTGGACCAAAGCGGGAAAGAACAACATAAGGTGCATAGCCATTTCGGGAGGACGCTTGAGAGTGGGCCTTATTCGCTTAAGTATCGCGGCAGCATGTGGTAAGAGTTTCCATCTCTCTCTATGTTTATGTGTATCTGGAGGATCGGCCTTCGATTGGGTTTTAGTCTTAGAATAGCCAATTTCTGTTTGGATTGATTGGTGTATTGCTGGATTTTGAGGCTTGATGCGTTAATCGTGTTTCTGTTGTTTCTTAGGGCTGGATTCTGGGTCTTTTTTTGTTTTATTGATTGAACTTTATGTTGATTCTTAGGGAGCTGGGATGCTTGTATGGCAAGTGTGTTGCATATATAATATACTGCATAAAATAGTGATGTAATAGGGGTGATATTAGACCTTGCAATGCTGGGTACACCTTGTTATACGGTATGCAAGTATGTCAAAATAAATATAAAATATCTTAAGTATGATTATGAAATAAGAAGATGCTCGAATTGTCAGGTTTAGGAGATTTGGAGTAATGAGTTTCTTTCTGGTGATAGATATACTCTTTGATCTCAAAAGGAAGTCAGAGGGTGGCTTGCAAATAATGCACCACACTTATATGTTAAAATTTGTCATTTCTCTTACTGTTACTCGCCGCTATTCTATGGTACATACAAATGCAATATGATTTGCTTATTACTTGTCATCAATCTTCCTAGCTACCTGCACTGTCATTGTTATTATTTTTTAAATATCTTTATTTGTGTTATTATTGTTATTTTTTCTCCTTGTCTCATTAAGACCCGTGACCGTGTGAATTTAAATTCATTTAAAAAGAAGTCTAAGATTTTGAAATTCAATATATGGTTTTGAGAAAAGGTTGTATGGATTAGTAAGGAGAAAGAGAAGTCTATTATTTAGTCATGTGTCTGCTCTTAGGCTTTTGAGCTTTGCATGTGTATAGAAGTTACTTTTTGTTGAATACTGCCGCTAAATGTTGAATGCTCGAGGCTAATGCTTTATGTTTTAATGTTCTTTTTTCCTTTCAAAGAAAAAAAATATGTTTTGTGTATGACTCCAGTATGATTGTTTGTCTGGAAGGATTCCTTTCTGAAGCTATGCTTCTATCTCCTCTCAACTGTGCATGATGCCAATCACTACTGTTTAAACTAACCGTAGCTTGTTTTCTTCTTCTGTCATAAAGCATTTGGTGACTCTTGATTATTGTACTCCTCTGATGTTATGGTGTCTGTCTCCGACCTTAACTAACTAGGCAAAAACTGCTAATAAGACATTTATGGGTTATGATATATTGGAATTTAGGCTTTAGTCACTTGGCCATGGGTTCTTAGCTCGCTTCGTTGGGGAATTTACCAAAATGAAGCATAGTTTATTTGTTTCCGTCATTTCTCATAGTATATAATAACTACTGGTGAAAACTGGAGTAATTCGTTTGATCTGCTGCAGGGGATATAAACGATTTTTCAAAAGAACTCAACTAGAGCAATCAGACTACCTCAAAGACGATTGCCTCTCTGTTCACTGTAGTGTTGGTGTTGTTAAGTCACATACAGAGGGTCCTAAGATCTACTCCATAGCTGTACCGCCTTCGAACATCAATCAACATTTTGGGAAACTACTAGAAAGTGAAAAGGGTACTGATGTAAGCTTTGAAGTTGATGGGGAAGTCTTTCCTGCCCACAAATTGGTACTTGCTGCTCGTTCTCCTGTGTTTAGGGCACAACTTTTTGGACCAATGAAGGATCAGAATACAAAGCAAATAAAAATTGAAGATATAGAAGCTCCTGTTTTCAAGGTTCATTGCAATTCCCCCTCTTATATTGGACAATAAACTCGTTCTACTTCTTATCCTTGATAATGCACCAACGATGGATGCATGGTGTCAAGCTGTCAACGTGCCACGAATAACTTGAACTGTCCTTGGATCCATGATATCAACTTGCCTTTGATAGCAAGCCTGATGCCTGTAATTTGTCAGTGAAAACTTCTCAATAGAAAAGTTAGTACTGTTAGTATAGCGGTTGGGTTTTGGAAGTCATGATTATGGCATGCACTGTTTTGAGCCCTTAATTGCTTAATATAAAATACATATGGGTAGTCAATGTATGTGTATTTGTTACATTCCTCAAAAATCAAGCCGAATTTGAAGTTACCATTTACTCATCAAGCTAGAGCAAGCATTCTTTAGTGATGATTACTGATACCTTTTTTCTCTGCCTGATTTTGCACTTTTCAGGCACTACTTCACTTTATATACTGGGATTCTCTACCTGACATGCAAGAGCTCACTGGTCTCAACTCAAAGTGGGCCTCCGCATTGATGTCTCAGCACCTGCTTGCTGCTGCAGATAGGTATGGGCTAGATAGGCTGCGTTTACTATGCGAAGCCAATCTTTGCGAAGATGTTACCATTAACACTGTGGCAACTACATTAGCCTTGGCTGAGCAGCACCATTGTTTCCAGCTGAAAGCTGTGTGTCTCAAGTTTGTTGCAATGCCGGAAAATCTTAGAGGTGAACTCTTTTTTCTTTGGCATTTATATCAATGTTGTGTCAAGATTTTGTTATGGTATAAATATTATTTTAGTAGGGAAGATCTATTTGATTATGCTAATTATCAGATGGCAATCCCCCAATGTTCTTTGTTTCTTAATATGAAATCATTGAGTTAAGGACTGCCCACCAGTGCGGAAAACCTGGATCAATCCAGCCGGTTCAACTGGGAACTGGTGGCATGTCCGGTCTGGAACATACTGAATACCTGGGGATCTGTTGAACTGGTTTTTCATAACAATGTCTCTTGAATCATTTCTTTTTTCTGTATTTTGCAGCTGTAATGCAAACAGATGGTTTCGAGTACTTGAAGGAAAGTTGCCCGTCTGTCTTGACTGAGCTGTTGGAGCATGTGGGTAGAGTGAATGAGCACTCCGTGATCATATGCAGACATGGGAATGAAGCCATCCTGGATGGGAGTGACGCCAACGGTAGGCGGGTGAAGCAACGACTATAGTAAGCCTCCTCTGACTAATACTGTTCCCCCGTCTCCGTAGTTAAGACACCCCCTCCAAAAAATAATCTAATTCTCTAGGATCAGGAAAATTTTTCCAGCGTTATGAGAGTTACTGTACATCTAAGAGATGTAAATGTAGGTCTTCATTTGATGCCATTGTTTTATTTGCTTTGTATTTCCAGATAGTTACTTGTGGGTATTACTTTGATCCCTAATGTCAGTTTCTTCAAGGATCGACGTCCTAAAGAACATTTGGAGTCTGCAAGTGCTTACCAGTTTTACATGTATATTTCATTGCCATGCATCCGGATTTCCTTTCATTGAATTAACTCTTTTTTTTCGAATAGTCTAAAGGTGATTACAATATAGTGTATGTTTCATACATATTCTTAATATTTTGACAAAGCACATACACCTTGCAACAAAACGATTTGAACCCGAGTATTTTAGGATGAACATTATTTGTTTTTCACTAAACCCCTTGTTGGGTTCAATAATTGAATTAAGTAGATTTGCATAAATATATAAGTTTATATAAATATATAATATTGAATTAACGGGACAATGGGGAAGAAGAGGGTGGGAGCATTTAACATGCTCAGCCTTTGCCCCCAAATTTCTCAGGTGAAAACAAAACAAGATCTCACCATGCTTTCATAAATGGAGTAATTACTCCCTAAGACCCTTAGCCATGAGATGCATTATCGAAACCCCCATTTTTACTCTTGTTTTGTTTCAATTCTCATTGAATTAAAGCTCAAACATTACCCATTATTCGTGTCATCTTAAACTCGGGTTAACATTCAAATATTAACTCTGAAATTCAGATTGTTATAAGTTCCTATATTTGATATTTTTGAAATAATATACAACGGTATTTCATTTATTGATTAATTAAAATGAATTTGTCTAAAATAATCAAATTAATCCATTTTAACCTAAACAACAATAGTATATCATGTATTGTCTTTTTTAATTCAAAAATACTAATCTAAGGCCAAAGAAGTTTTGGTTGCCTTGACAAGGGTGAGATATTAGGATTTTGAATGTTTAAGTTCGAGTTTCACCGTGCGTAAATATCATGTCGATGAATTCTTCGAATAAATATATTTTGATTATCATTATAATGATTGATTTGATTATTGTAATATATATATATATATATATATATATATATATATATATATATATATTCAGTGTAGCAAATAATGTCCCAAATACAAATATATAAGGAAAAATAATCAAACAAAATATGCAAAGATGGTGCCAACCAGTAGCAAATAATGTCTGAAATCAATATAATAACTTTTTTCAAAGCCTTTCTATAAAAATAGAAGAACAATCAAAGCCAAAGATTTGGTAGCAATAAGAAGACTGGAAAAATGAAGTGACGAAACACTGTTTTCGGTAGAACCATCGATCGGAGCTGGATTCTGAGCTGTCGGGGATGGTGGCAACGGGAGTGAGCTAGTCGGAGCATGGCCAGGGCTAGGACGAGGGCTGAGTTTGGGGCTTGGACTAGAAGCGTCATGGACGTCAATGTCAACCTTTTGGCCGTGTTGGCAATGGCCGCGGAAGCCGCAAATGAAGTAGCGGTGTCCGGGTCGTTCCATCAAGAACGAATCGTTGCCGGAATAGTGGGTGGATATGGCCTTTGTTCCATTGCATGATTTGTAATTCCGTTCCGTCACTTCCCTCACGTCGTGAAAGATTGAATTATATTCAAAACCTGCATGAGTTTAATCCAATTTTTGGTGTTTGTAATTTCATTGTGCTATTCTCAAATTGTAATTTTACAGGATTTGGTCTTCAATTCAACATACTCTCTATTCAAAAAAATGTTAAATATAATTATAAATATATTAATATTAATGTTGAAAACTTAATATTTTAGTACATTTTTTAAAAACAAAATCAAATTCGAAAAAAATAAAATAAAACCACAGCACCGCCAAGGGAGAAGTTAGATTTTATTTTTGAATATGCTGGTGTGATGCAAGGGTAGGCATCTGTTCAACTTTCTTAGTCTTTTCAAAGACGGCACACACAACATGGTATTACTAGTGCTCGAACCTGGGTTCCAAGGGATGATAAACATCAACCTTTGCCACCAGGACACAAGGGGATGAGCAAAGGAGAAGTTAGATTTTTTTTTTTTGCTGAAGGGTTGAAATTGAGTTATAAAATATTTTTATAGTCAAAAAGTAAATCTACCGTTACATTATTTTATATAACTTCTAAAGGCACTAGAGTAACGTTATATCATTTTAAGTCAAAATATAATTTTACTATTGTAAAAGGGCCTAAACAATTTTTGTTTTTCATTTTACGGGACCAAGATTCCTGCCTACACATAAGTAAATTTGCTTAAAAGTATAAAGTAAGAGTAATTTTTTATACACATACAGTATAAAAAATTATACAAACTTAAATTATTTACTCTTTAACAGATAAAATTTAAATTTTTAATTTTAAACTCTAAATTCTAAACCTTATAACTAAAACTATAAACCTTAAAATTTAAATCTCCAACCCCTAAAACAAAAAACTACTGCACAACATGTGTATCGAATATTTTTTTTATTAAAATGAGATAAAAGAAAAAAGAGAAAAACATATGTTACTCTTTCACCATAAATCATAATATATAGAAAAGATGATATAACCTATTTTCTCCTACAATATTTTAATATTGCGAAAGAAAAAATTTAACAAATCGAAATTTAATTCAGTAGATTTGTACGATAATTCTTATAATATATAACATTTTACTATTAAAATTTCAAATATTTCTTATATTTAGAGATTATAATTCGAGATCGTAAAAGAAAAGAAACTTACGAACAATATCACCGACGTAAAATGTCTTGGAGGATGCCCATTTCTGATAATCAAACATGGGATGCCAACCAGATGCATCGCCAACCTTGTAAACAGCACCCAAACAGGTTGCAAAAAGACCGATTATGGTCGAAATGAACATTGCATTTTCAGCCGAAGCCATTGTTGCCAAATGAACCAGAAACTAGGGAAAGAAACGCTTACTTCAGGTGAGAAAATGTGAGAAAAATAAAAGATTACGTTTTGGATATATTTACAATATGGGTGCCATAAATGTAGCCAATTAACTGCGGTTTTTAAATGTGATTTTGAAAATATTTAATGAAAATGTATTTGATGAATACTATTGTTATGGTTTGAATATGATGGCGATGGTAGAGTTTCAAGCGGTTTATCTAATCGTAGTATAATCGAAGTTAGTGAAATTTTTGGTATGTCACTATGAAGACCTGTTTGGATGGTGCCCATTAAATATGGTCAGATGGGTAATTTTATAAGGTCGCCTCCAAATAACTTTGTGAGTGAAAAAACGCAATGGGGAGAAGTTATCGCGATGATCATAATAGTTATAACAATTATGTAATATTTTGACTACACAATCTTACATATTTTAATGTCATTTGTTCTATAAAGTTTTTTTTTAGTATTTGTTGTGATCTCATGGTAATATTTGTTCATTTTTTTAACATTTTAGTTAGGCATACGAACTTTATAGATAAATTACTCGAACTCGAATCTTTTATAAAAAACAACATTTCATTTTCTACCAAGACCACTTAAAAAATTTAGAATGAATTTAAATTAAAAGCGAATCAATGCAATCACCAAGATAAAATACAGTATGTATTAAGATATAAAAAATAATAAAAATAAAAGATACAAAATAAAACTATACTAACATATTAAATAATTGGGTAAACTATACCATTGACCACCATACTTTGGTTAATGTATTAAAATGACCACCTTAAAAAAATCGACTCAATTGACCATCATACTTTGGTGAATGTATTAAAATGACCACCTTAAAAAAATCGACTCAATTGACCACCCAAACTATTAAAATTGGATCAAATTGACCACCAGCCGTTAATGGGCTAACGGAAGGTGACGTGGCAATTAAAAAATTTTAAGTATAATTACACAGTTGGTGTTTACTATTTATACATTTTTTCAATTTAGTCCTAATTTTAAACTAATAAAATAAATTAATTAGGTGGTGACACGTGTCAACACCTATTTAGAGGAGAAAAATAAATCCAACCACACATGCTATCCAAGGGAATCAAACCTGGGCAACCTAGGTGTAAAGGCAGTGGCTTAACCACTGCACCAAGCACAATTTTGTGCTTTAAAACACCAAATTCAATATATATCTCTTATTGGTTTCTACATTTATAAGCTAAAAAGCTCAAACCCTAAACACTACTTTCACATATATAACCCTAAACCTTAAACCCTAAATGTTTCAAATTAATTTTACTCCAATAAGGTGTTGACACGTGTCACCACCTAATTAATTTATTTTATTAGTTTAAAATTAGGATTAAATTGAAAAAATGTGTAAATAGTAAAGACCAAATGTGTAATTATACCTTTAATTTTTTAACTGCGACGTCACCTTCCGTTAGCCCATTAACGGCTGGTGGTCAAATTGATCCAATTTCAATAGTTTAGGTGGTCAATTGAGTCGATTTTTTTAAGGTGGTCATTTTAATACATTAACCAAAGTATGGTGGTCAATGGTATAGTTTACCTTAAATAATTTGATTGTAATTATTTGAAATATAGTGACTCAATTTTTTTAATAAAGAAATATAGTGACTCAATTATAAGTTTATTGATGACACAATGACATGGGATGCAAGTTCCCTAATATATACTACATGTATAGGATTTGGGACTTAAGTAGGGATCACCATTCGAACGTACTCGACGAGTTACTATTCGACTCAACCCTATTAGATTGGGTGTTTTAAAGAAAATTTTAAGTTCAATTGAATATTTTAAGAAAGTGTCGGGTTGAGTCGGATTTGAGTTTAAGATGAAAAGTATATGATTTAACCCGAAATAATAATTTTTTTAATGATCTAAAGGTGATTATAAAATAGATTAGTCTATACATATTTTTAATCATTTGACAATGCACATACACCTTGTAGAAAAAATGATTTGAACCCGAAATAATAATTCAAGTGGAAGTGCTACATTTCTAAGTCCGGTGCAGATGGACCCAAAACCCCACCAACCCGATCCATAATCATTCTTAGATTTAGGTCGATATTGTTTTATAAATCAAATTAACAGACCCGCGGCCTTGGAGACTATAGATAGATTATAAAGCCTTGATCAAAAAAAAAAAAGAAGATTATAAAGCTTTCCAAATCTTCTCCATTTACTCCGCCGTATCTTAGCAATGTCTACCGCCGGCTATAAACCCTACCGTCACCTGAAAACGCTAACCGGCCACCAACGCGCCGTCTCCTGTGTCAAATTCTCAAACGACGGTACCCTCTTAGCCTCCGCCTCCCTCGACAAAACCCTAATTATTTGGTCCTCATCGACTCTGTCCCTCCTCCACCGCCTCGTCGGCCACTCGGAAGGAATTTCCGACCTCGCTTGGTCATCGGATTCCCACTACATCTGCTCCGCCTCCGACGACCGTACTCTCCGCATCTGGGACGCACGTCCCCCGTTCGATTGCCTCAAGATCCTCAAAGGCCATTCCGACTTCGTCTTCTGCGTTAACTTCAATCCGCAATCGAATATCATCGTCTCTGGATCCTTCGATGAGACGATTCGCATGTGGGAGGTGAAAACGGGGAAGTGCGTGAGGGTAATCCGGGCGCACTCCATGCCGGTGACGTCGGTCCACTTCAATCGCGACGGTTCGCTGATCGTATCGGGTAGCCACGACGGGACGTGCAAGATTTGGGCCGCCAAAGAAGGCGGTTTGTTGAAAACCCTAATCGACGACAAAGATCCCAGCGTCTCGTTCACCAAATTCTCCCCCAATGGGAAATTCATCCTCGTTGCAACCCTCGACAGCACTCTCGTAAGTTATAAACGAAAAACACCTTTCAATGTTTGAAAATCAATATGAATTCGATTTGATTTTGCCCTATTTACTCACTTTCCGATTGCAGAAACTCTGGAATTACTCATCTGGGAAGTTTCTGAAAATTTATCAAGGCCATACAAACAGAGCATACTGCATAACATCGACATTCTCCGTCACGAGTGGGAAATACATCGTTAGTGGATCGGAGGATAAATGCGTTTATCTATGGGATCTTCAATCCAAAGCCATGATTCAGAAACTCGAAGGCCATACGGATACGGTTGTATCTGTGACTTGCCATCCTGTTGAGAATAAAATTGCCTCTGCTGGGCTTGATGGGGATAGAACAGTTAGGGTTTGGGTTCAAGATGCTTGAATTTCACCATAATTCTTCCCTGTTTGCCTCGCCTTTTCCAACGTAAGTTTGAACAATTCCCCATTACATGCTTGTTATTGTGCATTCATGAGGCTAATATCCCTCAACATGTAGAAGCACCGTTTGTACCGAGTGGCCTAGGTCTCACTTGCTGAGCCATTGACATTTGTACAGATTAAGGTTATTATATATGTGTGCGCCTATGGCTTCCTGGTCATTTGAAATGGATATACAGATTAAGGTTCTACCATGTGTTGTTGGCTTGTTGCTTTTGATCTTATGTACAATTCATACTAGTGTTGGGTGCAGTTCTAACTAGAGATTTCAGGTTAGAACTTTGATGTTTTGTGAATTCGTTTCTAGTCGTAAGCTTTTGAGGCCGGGTTGGACTAGTTTTACTACTGGTTTGGTAGGAGAGGTTTTGTTTTTAAAATTTTTGAGGTCGGACAGGGACATTTCGGAATAGCCACCACCTCTGGACATCCCAACACTTCTGCCGGAGGTCCACCCACCAAAATGTTATGGTTGCGGCGGAGCTTCAATTTGAGCTGCATCAACTGCTTTGCCATCGTACCATCAATGTGGAAAACAAGACATGGAACCTTGAAATCGATGGTCTCACTCGATTTCAACATGATGGATTGGTCTCTTGTCACAAAACTAAGTCTCGGTAAATTGGGACATAGTTAAGATCAAACATCAAGAGGATTGGGTCAAATTGTTTAACTTTAAAAATATAATGGCTTATTAAGTATATTTAAATTTAAAATTTGGAGGGACGAGAACAATTTTATCTAATAATTTAAATTGTATTAGACCAAAAATTTGGGACATCTCTTCTTTAGTTCGGTCCTTTTGTAAAACTTCATCCTGAAAACAAAAACGATAGAATTTAAAATAAACCTCCTTTTGAAGTTGTGTATAAATTTTTTTGAACATTCTAATTTAATTATAAGACAGTAATTTAGTACAATGTTATTTTTACAACTGATCACTCAATAAAAGTTAAATATATAGACTGAGGAATTAATTTAAATTGAATTCCTTCTTGAATTCTCTATAAATTTTGGAATTATATATATATATATTATTTGAATTAGTAAATTCATTTTTTGAAAATCTTAAAATTAAATTTTTTTATCTAATATTGTAGATGAATGCTTAAAATAAGCATTTCTTTACGTCTTCAAATGCCTTGACCTTCCATGAAGGGATTTTCAGTTGAAGGCCAAAACAACATTGATCCCGATGGCCGACAAGTATGTGGCAGGGTTGACTCTGGTGACGGCAAGAGTGCAGCTGGTGGGGGCGGACTCCAATCGTTTCAATGCATGCTTCGAAGGCTGTCATCAGAAATGCAAGAACGATGCTTATTGCGGCGCCAACGAGGCTGCTGCCAAGTTCAGGGGAGAAGCTATGATCAAATAGTGGAAGAGACAAATTTAAAATGATTAGAACGTATTTTGCATGCCAAACTCTTAATTTGTTTCCGTTTCTCCTGTAACAAAATAATAATAATAATAATAATAATAATAATAATAATAATAATAATAATAATAAACTTATTAAATATTTGATCTAAGGAATTGGTTAATTTCACTTTAAACTATGCATTGAAGGTGTAAAATTTATTTTCCACTAGTTTTGGATTTTAATGTTTATAGTTAAATTTTAAGAATAAATTTTATGGTTTTAAGGTTAGAGTTTATGGTTTAAAAATTTAACTTAGAAATTAAGTCTTCTAAAATAGACATGTGACGATTTTAAAAGCTCGTCTGCAGAAGAAGAAAAATTCTACAATCAATGCATCAAATAGTTATCCTAAGTTTAATTTGACTGAAGCTAAAATGTTATTACATCATTATTCCACTCTTTATATACAAAAACGCATGATTTTATGTGACAGGGTGCGAACTATTAATTCGCAATATGATTTTATGTGGGGGTGCGAACTATTAATTCTTATAATTTTATGTGAGGAGTGCAAACTATTAATTCGCAATATTAGAAACGTAAAGGTCTAAAGGATGCGAAATTACAAATTTTTAGAAAGTGTAAAATTAGATTGTCAATAAAAAAATACAATAAAAATTAAACGATTAAAATAAAATTAAAAAAAAGGCAGTCGTGTTCCAGCCTCCGTATGAATTTGTATACATAGTAAAATTTGTGTTGTATTGAAAAAAGCAGACCACAATCTTCTACACAATCGAGAATGTGCAATGATGTTATTAATTTTGACAAACCATACATTTAGCTCCCTCTTCTTTTAAAGATCATTCACAATTATCACCTAACCTAATGAAAGGAGAGAAAAAAAACAAGCTCAACAGCAAACACTTCGGATGTTCATATTAACAGTGTCTTAAGGACCTAAAAAGCAGGACAAAAATGATCCCTTCAACTATCCGCAGCCCTGAAAACAGTAAGCAATGACAGGAAGAGATTGATGATGTCCAAATACAGAGATACGGAAGCCCAAATGTACTCGTCGTACGAATATCGCTTGATCAAGTTGTCGGTGTCGTATACAATATAACCGCAGAAAATGATCGATGCCACGCAACCGTATATCATCACGGAGATTCTACCCAGTGGGAAGAGAATCTGTACACATTCAAACCAAACCAATAACTTGAATAGTCCGATAAAATATATAGGGTATGAAACAACATAAACGAACAGGACGAGATCAGTATACCTGGATCAGAGCGAAAACCATAAGAACAAGGACGGCACCGAACAAGAAAGGACCGAGGAAGTTGAAATCATGGCCTCTCCTTGCAGCCCAGAAGGTGTAGAGGGTTAGAGCCACAACCACCACGGTTGTCAAGATCACCGACTCCAAAATAACCTTTCCTGCTCAGAAAATAAACCAATGCACATCGATTTTAGTTAGTTTAGGGGCAGAGGATTTCCATCCATATATAGAAGCATACCACACACAAGCATTCACTTCATATATTGTGAGTCTAAAATCACAATCTTCCTATATATGAGTCTAAAATCTAAAGTTCAATGTTCTAATACTTGTAATTCGCATAAACCACAATCCTCCTCTGTAAATTTAGAATTTTCCGTTCGATTTACGCTGTTCAAGTTCTTTAATTTTTCTATCAAATAACAACAGAATGAGAATCACTAAAGAATCTCATTAGCCCTAATAAATTAAACAACAATTTCGAGAATCCAAATCTTACCGCTGGTAAAAGCGCACGTCAATCCAACCGCGAAAGCCAAGGAAACCGTGAAAACTCCGAGCAAAAGATAGTTCACCGGATGCCTCTGGTAATAGTAATACAATGGACACAAAGCTGCAATTTCACAAACGAACCAGTTCTCTTTTTAATTTACCGAAAATTCAGAAAGTACGAACGCCAAAAAAGGGAACAAGAGCAAGAAACTCACTAATGAAAGGCGTGATGATGAGAACAATGTATAGAGCCAAGCCAGCGCCAGTGCTGACGAAGAAATGAGAGATCGGATGGACAGTAACCACCGTGGCAGCCACCGCTATTGTAGCAAGCAGCTGAATGGAAATGATGGAGTAAATCTTGCGGATGAAAGCCCACCTCATCTCCGGCGGCTCCAACATCATCGGATACAAAGGCCTTGCTCCGGCCTCCGTATCAGTTTTCCCGTACGGCTGGTTCCACATCATCGGCGAATGAGAGTAGAAGAAACAGAAGAACAATGGAGGAATCGCTGCTTAAATTTGAGTTTCTGTTTAAGGGTTTCGTTTGTCCGTTGGAGAAGGAAGAGGAGATTTAGGGGATGTTATAAATGGCGGTTTTGCTTTTGGCGAGGAGAAACTTCTTGATGGATCTCGTAAGTACACGTAGCAGCAGTGAAGGTTAACGAGATGCTGACACGTGGAATACTTTTATCCATGTTAGGATAAAGTAACAATTAGTCTTTAAACTTAACAACTTCTTCCAATCTGGTCCTTAAACGTTTTAGTTAATAACTTCTCCTAACTCAAAACTTAGATTAGGGGTGAGCGTTCGATCGAGTCGAGTCCAGTCAAAAAATTTTGAGTTATTAGAGTTGACGCATCATATTTTACAACTTAAACTTAATTTGAAATTTTTTCGATTCTAGTCGCGTTTATAAAATTTGAGTCGAGTTCGAGTCGAGTTTTCGAGTTTCTATACAAATTTAATTGTAATTATTTATCATGTTATTGTACAATTTGATTATAATTTAAACGACTTTCCCTAATCATTTAAGATATGCATATATATTTCTTCATATTATTTTTCACATATATAAGTAAGATTTATAATGTTATTTAATAAAAAATATCATCTAAACTTCTAAAATATATTTATAATATTATTCTTAAGTAAGGAACTTTTGGGGAAAAAATATTGATGGGAGTATAAATGAGTCAATGAATTGATGTGAAGAAAAGAATTCAGTTGAATGATCAAATTGAATAAATGTAAAGGTAAAGGACTAAATTGAAAAAAATAATATATTTGTTAAAAAAATATGAATTGAAGTTATATAGATATTATATAGTGTTAGTGAATCATGTGGTTTAATTTTGGTCAAAATAGACTTAAAACGAAAGAGGAATTGAAGAAATGGGAAATCATTCAAAGTTGACGGGCTAAATTGAAAAAGTTGAAAATTTAATTTAAAAAATATGAATTGAAGCTAAATATGTATTCTACGACGGTTTAGAAGTATGCGGTTCAAATTTTGTCAAAAATGACTTAAAACGAAAGAGAGATTGAAGAAATGAGGGAATCATATAAAGTTAAGGGGCTGAATTGAAAAAAAAATATGAAATTTATTTTTATATATATAAATTGAAGATAAATAAGTATTCCACGTTGGTTTAGGAATGTGGTTCAAATTTGGTGAAAAATAGACTTAAAATAAAGAATGAATTGAAGAAAAATGAAATCAGGGACTAAATTACAAAACTGTAAAATTCGGTTTTCGATTTTTCAAGTTGGGAAAATTTCAGCTCGACTTGATCTCGAATTTTTTTGAGTTACTCAAGTTAACTCGAATAACTCGACTCAAATTGAAAAAAATATATCGATTTTTTTGATTCGAGTCGAGTTTTGCTTACCCTACCTTAAGTTAGAAGTACTTTTGATAAAGTGGCATTCCGAATTGTATCATATCGTCATTTGGAAATTTTAAATATGATTTAGAGTGTTACTTCATTAAAAGGATTATAAATTTAAATTCAAAGACCAGGTTTAAAAATGTTAATTTTTTTTTTGTATAACTATGAGTATTTGATTTATTGGTCGACTAATCTAAAAGAGTTTCATAGAGTTTCATTATGAAGGATTTTTTTCAACCCAATTTTCTATATTGACTAGTGGCAGATTTAGAAATTTAAGAATGAGGTTTAATTTTTTTCTTAAATGGGTATGCAAATATTTTTTTACCTGTAGACATTAAATTAAATTTTTTTCACTCTAATTGAAGCTTGTTTCCGAAAAATGGGGCTGGTATTGACAACATCAGGATTCGAGCCTCTAACCTTACTTAAAATAATCAAAACTTTATCTTACTAGACTGATTGATAATCGATAAAAGTTATCAAAATTTAAAACTATTGAGGATCGAAAAGTTAAGAGCTAAATTAGGAAAAATCGATAAGTTTAGGGATTAAATGTTAATTTTATCTTCTTCCTTTTTAAATAAAGTTGTGGAAACGCGGATGGTTCTGAAATATTCTGGAGTACCGAGTGGGTGATGTGGATAATGCCGTTGCCAGCTGATTTTGGCCTCTTTTGTTTTACTTTGTTGTTAAGGAAAAGAATTCCATAATTAGCTTACGCAAATATGAAAATATATTATTGACATGTTAGAAAATTAGCGAATAACTGATAGCGAATACACTAATTAATATCTGATTGTATTAAGTGATTTAATTAGCGAATTGTATTAGCTGATTCTACAAAAGTGTTTGGTAAAATTAACTGATAATTGATAGCTGTTTAATTATTTAAACATGCAAAATGACATATAAGGATATGATTATATTTAATACTTGTTTGAATAGTTTATTAATTATTAATATTTTGTATCTAATTAATATTAATTAGATTTATAAAAATTATTTTTAATATAATTTTTCTAAACATATTCGAATGATATATATATATTAATTTATTATTTATATATTATTTTAATATAATTTAATTAATTAATAAATTTAAATACACATATAAATATGTGATAATAAAAAGAAAAAAATAAATAGGATTAACTTATAAATAATGTGAGAAAATATTTAATTTAGGTTATTTGGAGATTTTTGGTATCTAGTAAGGGTAAAAGAATCTTTACAACTCTAATATCAAACCTCTAATTTCAAAAAGCTCGAGCTTTTTCAAAATTAGTGGTTTCACCCCAATCTATTCTTTCAATCCGATGTTCACCAAACAACAATATTAACAGATTTAACTAGTCAAACATTTAATTATGCCTAAAACCTTTAAGTTTTGCCCAAACTACTCTTTACCAAACATGCCTTATTTAATATATTTTTCATTTGAAAAAGAGAATTTTTGTAAATAAAAGTGGAAAGCATAAAATGTTTCCTTGCAAGTAAATTCCATCTTTGATTCTTTTCTTTAAAGGAGTTATCCAACTATGTTTGTTAAGGAATTTTTAGATGTGCGAGAATTAATGTAGGAAACAGGACCGATCTTATTCGAAAGTTATTGTCACGATAAACGTACGATTTAATGCTAAAGTGTAAATTTTTAAATAATTATATTAAAAATTTAAGAGTATAAAATTAAAAACTTTTAAGAGTATGAAATCAAATTTTCAATAGAAAATATCTAACTATATAAGAATTTAAAAATTTTAAGTGTGCAATCATACTCATTTCGATCTATCCCTAAATACAATTTCATTTGATATGAAAAAAAACCTAAATGATAAAAAAATTACAGGATAGAATTATGATAAAAAAGTATGTTTGTTGAGAGGATGAAAACCAGAAAAATAATAGGTTTATTTCCTTATTGTTTGGTACATTGAATAAATGAGAAAAAGAAAATTAACTTTACTACTATATTTTTATACTTATCTTATTATTGATAGTTTTAATTGTGATATTATTTAATCATAACTTTTAATATGGTATTATTTTATAACAAACATCAAAATTCAATTACTATTTTGTATTGTTTTTTTTAAAATTATTTTGCAACATTTGAAAGCCAGATAGTCAAAATAAACATTTTAAGATAGTTTAGTAAAAATTTACCCTATAATTTAATACTACAAGTTCACCCTTCTTTTAAAATTTGTAGTCCATTATATTTTGTTCAAGGGAGAGATTGGATTTTGTTTTCCCTGTAATCCGTATTCGAGACTTGATCGAATTTGAATCCGAATCAAAACGCTGAACACAGATAGCATAGTGTTTTAACTCCATCACCTTTACCAAATCCGAGCCCTGAACACAGATGACATAACGTTGAACTATGTCACCTTCAACAAATCCGGGTCCTGAACACAGATAGTATAATGTTGAGCTACATCAGCTTCACGGATCCGAATCCTGAACACAGATAACATGATGTTTAACTTCATCACCTTTATCAAATCCGAGTCCTGAACACAGAAGACATAGTGTTGAACTACATCCCCTTTACCAAATCCGAATAACATACTAAACATCGTTACCTTCAGTGACGGTTCTAGGCAATGGTAACTGAGCAAAATTCAATGGTTAAGGTATAGCATCGACATCAAGCATTTCATACAAAGCAATTTGAGTCATCTCGTAACTTATACCAAGTTGAAATTGTATGGAAAACTGAAATATATGATTGGTTGATCTTGACAAATTCAACAAGAAAATACACCCAAAGAAGCCTGGAAGAATCCAAGCTTTGCATTATTTGAGACAGCACTGGCATGTTAACATTAGCAGGCATCAAGGTCTCGGCATGGGGGAGGTTTCGGATCGGTTAGCAAAGTGGTATTTCCACCTTCTGGTCCACACTTGATACGTTGAGGATTTTGAGTGCCATGCTGAAATATGGGAAAGAAATCGAAACTTGCATTAGTGGCATCACCATGGAAGCAAAAGCCAATAAATTCCGGTTAGGAAACCAGTTGCACTTACCGGTGGCTTCTCTCCCCTTCTTAGCATTTCAACTATCTCAACGACTCTTTTTGGAGTAACATCTTCCTGCATTATTAAACATGAAAGGTTAGGCTTAAACTCAGCCTTTGAGCCCCCTTCGCCCAGCCTGGGGCAGGGGTTTTCTTTGTACCAAAATAATAATAATTTGAAGCAGGTTTTTGCCAATTAACCAGAAAGAATTATGGTAAATAAAGAAAGTTGAAAGGAGTTCTCACAAAGTAATTATATGTATAACCCTCAGATCCATCGGAATAATCAGCAACAGTGATCATAGGAGCATTTACGCAACATCCCTACAGGAAACGAATTAGTAAAATGTCAAACTTGCCCGTCTATTGATGGAAAAAGGTCAGCACAGCATAGACTTTGAACTCCTAATTGCAATTTATCTTGACAAAATCCGTTACAGTGAGGATACGCAGCATTACATGGATAATAAGGTAACTTAATCCCCAAAAAAATATCCTGCAGGTTATGCCAACAGGTATTCATGCATTCTGACTTCTGAGCTACACAACATAATTTCCGGTATTGTAGGAAGAAATCCTTTTCATACATTTATTCTCTAGAGTTCTTCTGGGAACATTCTCCATAAATTGATAAATATGATTACAGCCATTTCTACTTCTATATACCATAAAAATGAAGCAAAAAAGCTAATTAATTAAATACAGATCTGGACAGGTAACGTGTAAAGGAAAAGACTTACCATGCATTCCATTTCTCCAACTGAGAATAAACCATCGCTTGTTACCTCTGAACAACAGAAACAATAGATACTCAATATTCAACGGTATCTTGAGCTTTGACTTTTGAGAGAGGTCAAATTATAAGTATGAAAAATTACAGCACTTACCATTACGCTTAACCCCCAAGTGATTCAATAAGGCTTCTTCAATATCTCGTGAACCACGAATCATACAAGGGGTTGTGCCACAAACCAATAGATGATATTTCCCAACCTGAGAACAATTGGATAAACTCTAGGCACTGTAACTTTGTTCATTGATAGTACCATAAAGAGGCTTCAAGGTGCCAAGTAAAGATATAATTCTGACCTTTGACCGATTGAACATTGAATAAAATGTTGCAACCTCATATACACGAATAGGCGCAACTTCTATAACCTTCGCAACCTGCACAACCCGTTACATGTTTGATTCAGAATATAATTCATTTAGCTTTTGCATTAAGAAAAGGACTGCACCCATTCAAATTAGTTGAACTAATTTGCTTAGCCACAGAAAAGAACTGAATTCTCTCTACGGACTTACCACTACCTGTGTTCCATTTCAAGCAGAAATATAATAACTGAGTGATGGATGATTAAGTAATGCCTGTGTAATATTAGGTTATCTACAAAATGTGCTTAAGCAGGCACTGTTTCAGTAGTTGAAAGATCTAGCCAAATATCACTCTTTCACAGTTTCAGATAGACAAAATCTAGCTATTGGAAAGACAAATATTGCAATGACACAATTATGTATTCAGACTAACAATCAAATTGAACCTCAGTTCAAATAATTCTAGATGTAATTATCCTGCTTTGTACCCCTAAAGTTCTATCAATTTTTCCTTTCTTCACAGGCCCTATACATTCATCAACTCGAATCTTCAGTCACATCACATTGTATACTAACAGAAGATCAGGTGCTACTACTCCAGTACTAACATGCATCAGAATTCCCCTTTTGCTTTTAGCGGTGCAGTAAAAGTAGAGGACATAGGATGAAATTGTAGGACAATCTTAAGCAACTTGCGATCTACTTGCTCAAATTTCACCATCAATATAGGGCATGCATAAATGCTACCAAATATGAAAAAAAACGGAGTACTTAAAAAAGACATTAGTAATTAATCAGACAACAGACCCTGGAAATTGTTGAAAATATAATAAAATATGATTTAAGACAAAATAGAACAGCTTTGACTTGAACAAAAAGTTTAGCTAAAAGCATTTTCTATTATATTTAGCATTATAGGTTAAAAAGCATACATATGTCATGAAGTACAAGTTTGTAATGCAAACCAGAAACCAAATGGCAGGAAAAAAAAACATTTAATATTAAGCCAAAAAAATTACTGGACTTTCACTCCACGAGTGGTTAGTTTTCAAGTCCAAAAGAATCCTAGGTCTAATTATTCATATTAACTAAAATTTTAGACGTACAAACTGGAGAGTATTAACGCATGCAATCAAATTTATTTAACATTATTCATGCCACGTACTGCATTCATTGCTGAAACGGGAAGCCATCCTCCATGCTGCTGCTGAGCAAGATCTAGCAAAGGAATAACTGCAGATTGCTTGTAGTTGGATGGATAATGAGACAATATCTCCTTGACCTACATAATAAGTTTGGATTATGACCATAATCAAATTTGGATTTTTTAAAATGTTTTAATTACTAAGCCACTTAAAATACCTAAAGTAAATTTAAATCTAATTCAACTTCCATACGATTCAAAAGAGAATGATGTAACAAGAAGAGAGAAAAAAATATGTATTCTATTCTCATAGAATTCTTCGAACCCATGATACTTGGACTCAGTGTGAACGTCAGACTCAGATATGGTAAAGTTCAATATTTACCAATCTACTAATACCTTCAAAGTCAAAAGCTTTTCAATCTACAATGATGGAGAAAACATAACCCATAACTCCAATTGCAAACATTTGAATTTGAACTAACCTTTGCTTTGTTTGCCTCAGAAAATTCCCATGGAAGGTCGGGATTGTTATCCGGGCTATCAAGATGCTGCAGGGGGGGGGGGGGGAAACCAAATTCATACAATCAACTATTTCTTCCAGTAGGGGGAAAATCGATAAAAATTGGCATTGTAATGTGGAAAGATTGGAACTTACATAGTTCAAGGCAGTGGAGAAGGATCGATATGCCTGAAGAACAGGGAAATGAGATCGAGAGGTGTTTGGATGAGCAGAAAATGACGAGAAAGAAACAAAGGGAAATGAATACCTGAGAAGATTGACGGAAAGCTTGACGGATCTCGAGGAAACGCTGGGAGGCGAGGCGAGCAAGCATTTTGGAGATGAGATTTTGAGACCCAAATTCGATCAAATACTAAAGAAGTGAACGAAAGGGAGAGAGGATTTGGGGAAGAAAAAACGAAGCTTTGTATTGCTAACATTTACGCTTTGGGCGCGTGTTGTGGTTTGGTTGGGCCTATGACTCGACCACATTATTTGGGCCTGTATTTCCATTTCGACCCGAAATACTATTTTAATTTATTAAATATTTTAAAATTAATTTTTTACTCGCGCACGAATTTATTGTATTTAATAATTATAGTTTCATTTTGGCCTGAGAATAGTATCGTTTCATTTTAAAAACACAACTAAATAATTTAGACAAATTATAGATACATATAAACAGTTGTCAGCTATAAATGATAAATATTATCAACATGAATATAAATATATATATATTAATGATGTCTTGACTCTTGTAGATAAACTAACAAAGGGTTGAGTGCATTGATAAAGTACATTGCACTCCAAAAAGAAAAAAAGAGTTTGAACATTGAAGATAATATTGTTGAAAGAGGCGGCCTCGCACCCAGAACATGAACCTTAAAATAGATATATATATATTATAAAAAATCTATTTTTTCAAAAAAAAAATATTACAAGAGCCGGTAAAATACATGATATAAGAGCACTTAGAATCATTCATTGTTATAAAAGAGTTAAATTCAATTATCTATAAAAATCTAGATTATATGAATGTTTGATAAAATTAATCGATAGTTTATAATTGTTTGATTTTTTGAACAAACAAAATAACATATAAGGACATAATTATATTTAATATTTTTTGAATAATTCATTAGTTATTAATATTTTGTATTTATTAATATTAATTAGATTATAAAAATAAAATTTTTAGTATCATTATTAAGTATATATGAAGAATATATATATATATATATATATATATATATATATATATATATATATATTATTTTCTTATTTGTGAAATTGTATTTTTAATATAATTTTAGATACATATATTAATTACTTATTTATGAAATTATATTTTGAATATAATTTTATTAATTATTAAATTTAGATGGATATATTAATTTTTATGAAATTATATTTTAAATATAATTTTATTAATTATCAAATCTAAATGTATATATTAATTTATTATTTATAAAATTATTTTTTTAATTTTATTAGTTATTTAAATTTATATTATTTAAAAAATTATAATTATCACAATTTTTTTTTTACAATTTTTTCATCTAAACCTCTATCTTAAAAACTCATTTTAAGAGGTTTTTTCAAATTAAAAAAAATTCACATACCTCTAAAAATAGTTAAATCCTCTAATTCTAACTCAAAAGTTGTGTATCAAACAAGAATAAAATTTCAAAGTTATTATTATTATATTTGGAATTCATATTTAAGTATACTTTTCATTTTAAAAAATAGAGTTACAATTCGATTTGATTCCATCCATGATCCATGAACAGATATGATTAGACACGATTTGGCATTGATTTACATCACCTATAAAAAAGAACAGAACAGAAAGCAAAGAGTTAGTATTGTTTTTGTATCATCAAATTGGCAGAAGCTTATTATAGTTATATAGAAACCCAAATGTAAAATTTTAAAGCTTTTCCTTTATTTGGCTCCCAAACAAAATCACAACAGTTGGATTCAACGGTCAGTCACTTTCTCGGGAAAAAAAGAGAACTTTCCATTTCCTCTATTCTTCCTTTCTTCTTCCTCCTCCTCTTCCTCACCATCATCCTCCATCTGAATTCCCCATAAGGTATGTTCTTTTTTTTCTTATAATATTTTTTTTGTGTTTTTGGTATTGGATTCAAGCTTTTTCATCATGAACAATAAGTGGAATTGTATTTGAAAGTTCATTTTAATTTTGGGTTTTGGATTATAAAGCTTCCCAAGGTGTTGTTTTGGCTGTTTCAATTGATCTGATTGTTGGGTTTTCTTTCAAATTCCATTTTTTTGTTTATTTACATTAATGGGGTAGGTTTTGGGTCCTTGATTTTAAATTTAATTGAAGTGCTGTCATTGTTGGTTGATGATCCCAAGCATTATACTGCACATGTGAATTGGTTGCAGTTTACTATTTGATTCAATTCTAAACTGTCTCTGTTGTTCTCTTTAATTATTGGTTATCAAGAATTTCACATTTTTCTTTTAAAAGAATATGTTTTTTTGGAACCAAAGGATTTATTTCACTTAATTGTAGCAAATTCCTACATTTCTAGAATGGGTTTTGTTTGTTATCTTTTTTTGTGTCAATGAATTGAAGCAAAATACATGGTCTGGT
Organism: Hibiscus tridactylites; assembly: GCA_958450335.1. NCBI lineage: Eukaryota > Viridiplantae > Streptophyta > Magnoliopsida > Malvales > Malvaceae > Hibiscus > Hibiscus tridactylites. Next base: position 17,146,627 of record OY288273.1, on the reverse strand, counting down.
GATCGTCTTGTGTGTTCGAGTATATGCATTTGTGGGCGTGTTTTCAACTTTAGTTCTTTATACATTTTTTATAGCTTTGAAGGTTTGCTTAGCACTGAAATTTTTATTTTTCGTTTTGTCAAGTGGGGCTATTGCTGACTTGATTGATTGTATCTTTATCTTGTAATCGAAGCTTGCTGCATTGAATTGGGGATGAGATTTTCAGCTTTGTATTGCAAGGTTAAGAACTACTTTATGCATCAATTAAGGCTTTTTGGTATTCATCGGGTTATGAACCATGTGGTATCCTAGATAAATTGTTGGGGAAATGGCTACGGATGATACTTCACACGTACGAAGGTATTTGAAGGGGTTTACAACTGCCCTCAAGTCCGCTGCTTGTGAATGTTTTCTGATCGTTCTGCTGTTTGTTGATGCTGCCTTATCTTACCTACTGACAAGATTTGCGCAGTATTGTGGATTGCAATCGCCTTGCATTATATGCTCTCGGCTTGATCATATTTTCAGAAATGAAGAACCCGGATATTATTGGAATCTATTTTGCAGCAAGCATAGATCAGAGATTTCATCGTTGATTTCCTGCAACGTTCATGGGAAGCTGGTTGATGGTCGTAGTGTGTGCGGGAATTGCCTCTCATCATGCATTGAGGAAACCAAATTCACCTCAGATATGCAGAGGGTTTCTTTAGGAAACTTGAGGTTTGATCCTGCAGATTTTGGATATTATGTGTGTTTATGTTGCAATGAACCTTGGACTCCAAGACCAAATGCCCAAAGTTTACCCCCCCTAAAATCACGTGGCGTTGTGGTTGCAAAGCCAAACATTAATTTGCCTTGTCGTATAAGACGTCGAAGTGGTACGAAGAAGATAAAGGATAAGTCTTCTGCGCCAGCTGAGACACATATCGGAAAAACTGGATTTGATCCTTCGTTTCATGTTGGAGACACTGAGCTGAAGATCACTTCTGTATCGGAGCATGAGATTCCATTTTCCGATGATGAGGTTAGCAATTGTATGGTTCCTGAAATGAATGAGAGCAAAAAAATATATCTAGTTCACTCTGCTCCGGAAACTCCATCTAAAAGAATGTATGGCAATTCGGCTAAAAGACAAAAAGCTGATGCTAATGAGGAATTTGATTTTAGATGTTTGCATCCCAATGTCCTCAAGGACTATGGTGTTTGTGACAGTAAAAATCAGCTGGATGTTCAGAAATCCAATCGTTCGGTTTTGCCGGAGCTTGTGTCTCTAGATGGTATTCCTGTATCATACTGCCTTGAGAAAGTTCCAAGCGGCAGTGCTTTGAGACTATCTGATCTTATTTCTCTAGTTGATAAGCCCACTTCAGTTGATGTTACAGAAAACCCTCGTGAAACATCATCTGGAAAGTGTAAGTTATTTCCCTTTCTTTTCGTGTATACGTGTATGTATGTGGTGGCCTTATCTTATATGGCTTAATATCTGAAATTTGTAGTGGCAGATGTTACTGAAGCAAGTAAAAATGAAAATATTTCTATCAACAAGAACAACAAAACCTCGAAGCCGATAGGCACATCATCTGGAGCTGATTTTGAAACTGATCGACTTGTAGATGCTGCTGCTGTGGTTCATTCAATGGATGAGGATCCAAGTGCTGTTCATACGTCACCTGTCTGTGATGAAGAAAAAGGTGCACCTGTCTTTGTTACTGAAGAACCTATGCTGACATATAATAATGGAGTTAACAAAGATCGGTCATTGCCAGTTCACAATTCTTCTGAACAAGGGATTCAATTATCATTTAACAATGTAAATCCTGAGTTTCAAGATGACGATGATGACTTTGACGAGACGACTAACGAATCGAATCCTTATGGGGTTCAGAGTTTTCATAACTACTTTACAGAAAAAAGTGAATTCGATAGCCTTGGAGTTAACGAAGAACACTCATTGCCAGCTCAGAATTCTTCTGGAGAAGGAATTCATTCACAAGATCATAGTGACAATGACGACTTTGAGAGAACTGATGAATCCAATCCTCATGGGGTTCAGAGTTTTGATAACTTCTTTACTCAAAGAAGTGACTTTGGCAGCCTCGAATCTTTGGATGAAAGCTCTTTCAATGAAATTGAAGGTGAAGATCCAGTTGATAGGCTGAAGCGGCAAAATGAGCATTACCGGAAGTGCGTGAATGACTTACACAAGGAATTGGAGGAAGAAAGAAATGCATCTGCGATAGCTGCCAATCAGGCCATGGCTATGATTACAAGGTTGCAAGAAGAAAAGTCGGCACTCCAGATGGAGACCCTGCATTACCTAAGGATGATGGATGAGCAGGCGGATCATGATGGAGATGCTCTGGATAAAGCTAATGATATTCTGGCAGAAAAAGAGAAAGAACTACAAGATCTGGAAGCAGAGCTAGAATTTTACAGAATAAACTTCTCAGATGAAGCACTGATGGGGACTTTATCCGAGGCAAGCGTCAACTTAAACAATGGACATGCTTCTATGGAGAATCCTGTAGCCAAATCTCCATGGTCACAATTTGAAGATGAGAAGTTGTACATTTCTGAGTGTCTGCGAAATTTGGAGAGGAAAGTTACAAGGTTTGCTCATCACGGGACTTCATCACACATTTCTGATGGGGAATACTTTGATAAAGCCGAAAATGGAGACCAACATCAGCAAGAGTTCGTTGATGAAAACGATAAACATGAAAATTGGGAAGCGGAAGGTAATGATGTACTTGTGCAGAAAGCCTCATCAGTGTTGAATGGAAGTGTTCCTTCTGAAGAACAGTCAAGTACTTCAATAAGAAAAGATCAAGTGGTTAGTAAGGGAAACAGTCATTCGGTTTCCAATGGACAGAAGGGTTCTGAGGGTTGTAATGAAACTAGTTTGGCCAGTCTTGAAAATGAAATTTCCGACCTTAATGAGAGGTTGGAAGCACTAGTGGTTGACTCGAAATTTTTTGAGAATTGTCTAAAATCTCTTCAAAATGGGAATGATGGGCTGCTTTTTATTCAAGCAATACTTCAAGAATTAAGACAACTGAGGATACTCGGGATAAGGAGTAGGAACATGTCAGTTTCATGAGCTTTATCTGTATCTGTACACGGTAAGCATGCTAAAGATATAGGTCCGATTTAAATTGATTCTTTTTACTTGACATATTAACATACGAATGTCTCTCCGAAGAAAATAGTCTCTTCTTGCTTGGTGGTCATCCTGCACATATGTTATAAATTTGTTGCTGCCTTGACTGACTCCTGGTGGAAATTGCTATCATGCCTCTTGATGATTAAGAATGCCTCGTGTCTGTATATAGTTTCATGTAAATTGCTACCACCTCAAGCTGATCATTTTTTTATGGTTGCATAAAAAAAACCAATGTTGAATGGTCATGGATATACGGATATAATCAGGTTAACCATGAATAATGCCACATATGTGGAATGCGAGTTTTGTAGGATTAAGAATAGAAAATAGGAAGCAATGAAAATAGGCATTTGAGAGATAGCTGGAAGTGGCTGTACCTGCATCCGTTTTAACATTCGTAAGAAAGTTACATAAATGAATTTCCAGCTCTGATCATGTAACTCCATTACCATGCTGTTGAACTCCTTATCTCAATTTAATCCTATGTTGTTCTGACTCTTAATTTTTCTTGCATTACCCATGATCGATATCTATGTTCAATGTATATCTATACATTGATACGTGGATATGGCGCTTCAAGTATCCTTCAAACACTTGGAAAAACTGAACATGCTTGTGTCCGACACACTCGAATCCGAGTAGCATGGATTTATCAATTTTTCTTTCTATGAAATCCTAAAGCTGTTGTCCTACACTCATGATTGACTGATATGACCTTTATATTTCAGATGCATCCAGATTGAGGGTAATGTGGCCAGCATGAAGTTTGATTCAAAAGTTGAAGCCCTGCAGGATCTCAGCTTACCACTGAATTGTGAATTACCCGGATCAGGTTTTACGCCCTAGCCACCTACGTTATCCCAACTCTTTATTTCTTTATTCCATACTTGTATGACACATATTCGAGTATGGGTGTGGGGTTTGGACCTCCAATATATGGGATAAAAAGAAACTTTGAAAAAGTTGAGTATACCCGTGTCGGATATATGCTCGTATCTGTCACGTACTCTCGAGTCCAATTAACATTGCTAGGTGGGAGTAGAACTGTAAAAGTAATATATATTTTCATTGCTCTGGCGAAGGGTTACATTTGTGGTACCTTTTTAAGCATTGTGTGACTAGTTTTCAAAGTGGGTGATCCTTTTAGTCTAATTTTACATTTTTCAATTAATTAATTTAATTTTTTGAGTTTTGTTCACACTTCAGAGTAAGTCAACCCTACTTCAATTGTAAATTCAGAACATCTCAATATACATAGTTTATTATTTTTAGTCAGTTGATGCTTATTTTGCTTTTGATTCTTAATTTTGCTTGAAATATTTGTGTTCGGCATTCATGTTTGATTATATTCACACTCGAGTTTCAGTAACTTAGATGAGAACTAGCTGGAGAGCATGGTCCTAGTGGATGATCTTGAACTAGAACCATGATCAATCATGTAGGGTTAGTTCTAAAATTTTCGAGTAAATTATGTTTTACTCGAAAACAGCCAAGAATGTGCACGAGCATTTAAAAAATAACAATATTGACATGAGACCGAGAGAATTGCCAATGCCAACCCTCTAGCTAGAACTCCCCTCCCCACACTATAAACGGTAAATCAATAATCAACACGAAGATGCCGTTATATGCTATTCATCTGAACAGTACAATATTTTTCAGGTCAAAAGTGACATTATTCCTGGCGGGGCTGACTGCGGAGTGATGTCTAACATCTTCCATATCATTCGAAGAACAATAAACAAAATCAAAATATCGTCTTAAAAAACCTAACATCTGAGAATGAACCGGATCGCTTACATCCCATTGTGCTTGGTCGTGCAAGGAGTCCGCTCCATTGCCCAGCAACAACAGCTTCCGACATGCACGTAAGTTGCATGGTCGTACATAGTGTCACGTGGCTAGAGTTTCGACTAGCCTAACGTACGACCTTAGTCGATGTTCTTAGACAAACGACTAAGTAAGGCAACGATCAAAAGATCAAAACTTACAAGCCCCACAAACACAAGATCGTTCTAAGAGGAAACGATCAAAAGAGAAAGGCAACAAGAACAGTAGAAAGAACGCTCAAGAACGCGAAGAACACCACAAAGTGTTTAAAATAAATGCCAAGTGTGAACGAACGAGATTGAATCACACTAACGGCCCAGATCGAAAGTCACCTACCGAATCTACACTAACTAAAGAAACTCTCACTATGGAATTCTTTTCTTAAGTTTGTGTTTACATTGAAACGTATTCTTATCCCATGGAATATTCCCTTGTAAGATGCCTATCATTAATTTACCAGGCTCAATGTACTTGGGCTTTCTTTCAGTCTCCAATGATCTGACCAAGTCTGGTGGTCTTCTAGGCAAGCCCAGAACCTCTTGTGTTGCTTGTTGCGCAACTGTCTCAGACCTAAATGTGCGGGCCGTGACATTCTCCCCCCACCAAATCCAACGATGCCTTCATCGTTGTCTCAGTAAGGACTTCACTTGGTTGATCTTGAATCTCCCATGGTACCTTGGCTTGCTCCCAACTCAAAATCGGGCAACGATGTTTCCCAACAAGAACAACTCCACTCACAAGGAGCGCTCGACTCGGATTAGGTTGTCTTCCCATATAGACTGCTCGCCTTGGTTCATGCCACCATGTAACATCTCTTTGCTCCGTATCATTCCCCACATCTCAGTGAAGTTTGAGATGTACCTCCTCTATGGCATTTACTCTAATCGACATCAACCCTTCGCTTGTGAAGTTTGGTGCCTCGTTGCCCACTGGCAACTTTTCTTGCATTGACCCTTCTTCACACTTGAAGTCTAATGCTTCTTCCACCTTGCCCAAAGGTGATTTTCCCACAGGCCTCATGTCGCTAGCTGGTTTGGGCAACTCTTGCCCCCACTAAAGTAGTCCCTTTCACAGTAGCCTTCAAAGTGATGTCTCCCTTACTTGGAGCATCTTCGATAAACTGAATGACAGCCAGCGTCTTGGTTTCTTTTCCCTCGTCTCGGTACGTGGGCACAACGCATTGTTGTTTGAAATAAAAAATGCCGACGGTGTCGGCACAATGAACAATGAAAGCATTTATGTGGTCAAGGAAATTTAGTCCCAAAATAAAATCAAAGTCGTCCAAATAAATTACCTTGAAGTTTTCCTTGCCCTTCTATTCACCAATCTACAGTTCAACTTTCCTTGCCTCCCCGACAATCGGAACTTCTTTAGTGTTTGCAGTCTTGATCTTACCGGTTGAACTCTCAACTCTAAGACCAAGTTTCTCGGCAACCTTCTTTGACATGAATAGATCAGTTGCTGCGATGTCCACTAGAACATTTCGCGGTCGTCCCGCAACGTTGATGTTGAAAAACATCAACCCTTTCTTCTTGCGTCCTTTCGCCTTAGCATAATTCAGTATCATGGAACCAAGTCTCGTAGCCTTGCTCTGTTCAGGCTTGTCCACCACCTTGGATGGCTGGACTCGATGTGGGCATGCATGCACCCTGTGAGGCCCCTTGCATCGGTGGCACTCCATTTGCGTCTTTTCCACCATCGTCTTGACAGCTTTATCATCCGATATCGCACTGAGTTTCGGCCTTGGCTCAGCTACTTTAACAGACGTAGTCGCTCCAGGGCTCTCCCTTAGCTTATTGACACTTGCAATTGCGCCAAGTCTCATCACCTCATCTTCCGACTCCTCGGTCACATCGCCTTGGACAACATTAAGACGATTATTCATGGGACAATCACTCTTCATGTGATTTCCACCGCAGGTGAAACATTTGAGAACTTCTACGTTCTTGACTCCCCCACCATAGCCCTTGCCTCGGGGCTTGGTGGACTATGTTATCTCGAATTTGGCTATGGATTCAGATGCGACCATAGCCTTTGAAAGTTCCTCGAATCACATCCTCTTCAACTCTATTTTGGCCCATCGTTTTAGCCAGTTCTTGAAGGCAAAGAGGCCTTCTGCTTCAGTCATGTCTGTGACTTGAAGTTTAAGTTTGGTGAATCGTCGAACATACTCTAGGATGGACCTTCATGTTTGAGTTCGTGCAGCTTTTCCCGAGCCTCCTGTTGGGCGTTCGTTGGGTAGAACTGTTCTTTGAACTCGACCTGGAACTCTCCCCACGTCCTAATGGGAATATCCTTGCTCTTTTCCTCAGAGCATCTGTGTTGCCACCATAAAAGGGAAAAGTCAGTCAAGTAAACTGAAGCCATGTTTACCTTATCCGCATCATCCTTGATGCCCGTGGTACGGAAGTATTGTTCCATGCTTTACACAAAGTTCTCCACGTCCTGGGTCGATCTAGTCCCATTAAACTCCTTCGGCTTTCGCACGTCCAACTTTGATCCGGTTGTTGCCGTGGTTAACATACCATTCACGTCAGCCTTGTAAATTTGAAGCTCTCCCTTGAGCTTCTTCATTTCCTCCATCATCTCTGCCTTCAAAGCCTTAAGCTCGGCTTTGAGTGCATCACTCCGTTTATCCGTACTGTCGGCACACAAGTCAAGGTCTTGCACGTTGTTCTTTAGAACCTGCACACCCCTTTCGAGCTCTTCTCCCGAAGATTCGTGCTCATCAAGACGTCATTTCACAACGTCAATCTCCTCTTGGGCATCCTTTATGGATCCTTCGAGCTTTTCCACCCTTTCTGCCAGCGTAGCCACAATGTTGTTCGAATTGTCTCGATTTCCCTCATCAGCTTGGGTCTCCATACCCCTTTGTGTTGCGGCATTCCCTCCTTTCTTTGCCATATTTAGAGCATTAGGGTGTTCTCTATTTATGAGCACAAGTGCACACTCTTATCAAGTTATAGTATAAAAGATATCGTCTCTCACAAGGATTGGACAGCTTGATTCGAATTGTTGTTCCTGCACAAGGAAAAGTAAATGCACAATTAATTTGTTTGTTGATAAGAAAAGTAAAATAAAAGCACAAGTAATTGGAGAGAAAGTGATCAGACTGATAGAGAGAGCTGTATTATTCTGCTGCTTAGTGTGAAACTGCGTTAAATAGGACAAGTCGTTTTACGCTGCCAGACTCTGTTACCTCGGTGGTGGATGGCAAGTAGACTGCTAAGACCCTCTCGCTGCCCTGGCAAGGGGAATGAAATTGTGTCTCGGTGACAAAGTCGGCAGAACTACAAGACTCAGCAAAACGCTTCGAAAGTGACTTCGCTTACGTCTAAGTCAGAGTTCTATTGATGCCCACTGCAGATAATACCATTCGCGACGTGAATCATGCAAAGATAACAATATTTATTCATCCTCTTTTAGCCGCCTTAAACCCTTAACCTATGTTTATGCCGGATTGATCGCACCGTCTATAGATGAAATCGTACTTACTTCTTTCGTGAGTTCGACTCTCTCGATACCAAACAAATGAATAAAATTCAACTAATCTTCCGCCTTAATTGAAAACTATGAAGAACATGAAATAAGTAAACCTTGAAGTTTTATTTGCAAAAACAAACTTGAAATCTTAAACAATCGTTCTCACACTAATTACAACATAACCCAAACCCAATGAGATTTTTAGAATATGTTGGCGCCAAGAAAACCTAAACAATGCCTAAGGAAAACCTCTCTCTCTTGAAATAGAATTACAATGGGTATATATAAGCATTAGCTAGGTCTAGTCCTTCTTGAAGTAGAAGTCTTCAAAGTAGCTTTTTACATTAAATGTGGCTTTAAACTCTAACTTTATTGAGTTGAATGTGGACTTTATCACGTTGCTTTGCTCTGTAAGTAATCTCGAGTTCTTTCTTCGGCGGCTCTACCTACTGTCTGTTCTCTCGGGATTTTCTACTCTACAGATTGCACTTCGGTTCTCCAACTTCATAATTTGTTGTCTCGGGCGGCGACAGCTACTCGGTAGCTGATGTCTCTGTCCGGAACTACATCAGTACAACTCCTTGGTCTGTTGCCTCAGCATCATGTCCTCAGCTCCTCTTTCCCTCTATCAGCCTCTAGTACCTGAAACCAAAATTACACTAAAACAATACCATTTCTTCACCAAATAATAAATAATCTATAAAGGCATGAAAAAGTAAAGAAATACTGTAAAATACAATCCATGATCCTAGTTACGCCTAGAATGTACTTAAAAACAACAATAATATGAGATGGAATGTGCATGAAATATAGAACTTGTGGTCACTTTGCATACCTCAAACTCGAACTATTGTTTGTCCTCAAGAAATGCAACCTAAACATAATTGCCCTTATATTAACCAGAAAGAAAGACTTGTTTTCAACTTGATTTCGTTCCTCAAAGCCGTGGCACCTATATTAGATTAGTGAAGGGAAAATAGCAAGAATAATAACTCAGAATTAATTTTTAATGCCAGTGCAGTGTGTGTAGAACTATGTACAGGCTGGATATGCAGAGTAACTAGATAAACAAAGATAGGACAATTATTTAATCATGACAATGAGAGCTTCAGCTTATCACAACTACTCTTATAGGTCTGAAATTAAGATAGGAGCAAACTACAAAACCCTGAACCCATGGAGTAGAGTCATCACGTGATGGCTTTCATTCACTCATGCTAATTTGTCTGTCACTTCAAAATTTTCAGATTTATAGACTTTGATAGCAGCGGAGTGTCCTCGCACATGATTTTTCCTAGAGCCTGTTTCGGGCACCTCTAGGGTAAAACATCAATGTTTCTTTATTTTTTCTTTCTGCTGTCGTGGTAGTGCTGTATTTTTTTTGTTTCTGTTTTCTGCCTCGGCGGCTACCTGCAACCATTGTTAGAACTTTGCAAAGAATTCTAAAAACAAAGTAGGTAGTGTTCATTAGATATTCTAGCAAATTCAACAAGTAACAAAAGTGATTTGACAGTTTTGGCAATTAAATTTTTTAAGTCATTTTTCTTGCTTTTCCCGAATTATGTTCAATTTATTTATTGGTGCGAAAATAATTAACCGGCTAACTATCATAGGCACAAGTTATAACAAATTTTTCTGTTCTCGATTAATATTAAGGCAAGTACAATGCAACTTATATGCTATTAAGCATGCCTAGACAAAAAGGTGTGAGAGTTATCCCTCCAAACTTGAGATGGGCATTGCCCTCAATGCACAAAATAAAGTAGAAAAAACAAAAAACAGAAATACAAGTGATATATATAAAAAACAAAAAAACAAAATAAAGAAAATAGAAAGAAAAAAACTAGAAATTGGCTGAGGGTTGAGAGGAGGCTTGACTCTTTGCTGCTGAGGAGGAGGAGGAAGATTGGATGATTAGGCGGCGATGGACAGATGTTCTGGCAGCAGACTTGGCAGGGGAGACCTTGGCTGTCCGCGGCGGCTGGACTCTTTTTGGAGTGGGACGAGGTTCTGTAGGAGGAGCGGCAGGAGGTGCGTCGCTCTTTTCTGATTCCGTTTCATCGTCCACTGGCTCGGCGACTATGATGTGCTGCTTCCTCTTCCTTGATCCTTCCTTTGTTGGTGTTGTCGTGTAGAATTAATGTTTTGATATAATAATTGAAAAATGTTTTGGACTAAGTGAAAAAGAATTCAAAAATATTTCTAAAGTCCAAACAACTTGAAACTATGTTTATGAGATTTTTTAAAAGGTTTTCACATGTTTCAACGTCAAACTAAACAAAACTTTCCAAGCGTATCGAAACACCTAGGTCTTACAGTGTCAAAATGTTTCGAAACGGGTCTTTCTAGATGAGGATTTTGCCAAGCATTTTGATACGAGGTATGCCGTTTCGATACGCCCATGTGGCATCAACCACAACGGTCATAAACCCCCAACTAACATTTAAGTGCAGATCGTTTTGATACGAGGACAGATGTTTCGATACGGGTGTTTCGATATGACCAAGAACGTTTCGATACAGGTGCTACATCAGACTGCAATGACTCTTTCTACTTGAAGAGCGTATCGAAACGGGTTTGAGCGTTTCGATACGGGTAGCTGCAAAACTGCATTTATGGTGAGAAATTAGGTCTCCAACGGCTCCAATTCAACTCCAACGGCTAGTAACGGCTACAAACTCAAAAAGGAGTATAAAAAGGACCTTCAATCATCTAGTAATGGTTAATGCTTTAATTGTTACAACATTATGATGACAAATTGTGTTTAAAACTTAAATTGTACATTCTTTGCTCAGACAACACTAGTGAGTTAAATATTGTTAAATTTGCTCAAGTGTTTAGGTTTTGGGTGAGAGCTTTATAATGCAAACAATTACTTATTAGAGGGATTTTTAGTTTGCTAAGTCTTTCTTGTGTAAGATAGTGTTTGATCAAGCTTTGGGTAGAAAGCTTGATCGTTGTAATGGTTTCCTCCTAATCCGAGAAAAGGGGACGAAATTCTTAGTAAATTTGTTTAGAAATCCTTAGTGGGGAGCTAAGGTAGTGGATGTAGACCTTGGTTAGAAGGTTGAACCACTATAAATCCTTGTGTAAATTGTCTATCTTTTCATTCCTACAAAACACCCAAAAATCATCTTCTCCACCACTTGGCGAACAAGAACGATTGAAGAAATTGAGCACCCTAAATCCCAACATGTCTGATGGTCTACCGCCTTTGGGATGGCTGCTGCTACTGCTGGTGCTAGTGTTGGCGGTTGTTGCTCAATCTCCTCTGATGAGAAAGTGTTTGCCATTGTTGCTGATGTGCAGGTAGGTGAATGATGTTGTTGATGCCTCTCGGGGGAGTCTGTCATCGTGTTGGAGGCGGAGGTGGTTTAGTATGACGGGTAGTGTGTCGAAGATGGCATCTGGCGGCAGAAAGTGGCATGGCGGGCAACGACGGTTGATGGCATTCCTTGTGCTGAGGCAGCTGCGGCAAGATCTGCAGGGTAGGGAGGCAGGTTGGGGTCGTCATCAATAAACTCTTGTAGGAGATAAGCCACAAAGGCTTCTTGGACTTCACCTATATATTTCATGAAAGTCAGCTGCTATTGCTCGATTCGCTTGTTGCTGTCGATAAGGGTGCACAGCAGCGTGATGACTTCATTGGATGGGGTAGCTTTAGTACTGTCGGGGGCGACTTGAGTGGTAGGCTGGGCGGCAGATGGTTGGTTAGGCGTTATAGGCTCTGTCTCCTAGGCCTGCATCATCTGCATGCGGACTTTTTTGGCCCACCCCTTCTTTGCTGTCGTCATTTCATCTTTGGGGTCGGTTGGGACATTGAAATTGGCACAAAGGCCGGTGATGAGTGATGAAAAATATAACTTGCCCTTCGTCTTTCGGAAGCAGTTGTGGATCTCGTTACATATGATTTCTCCCACGTTGATCAGCCGGTTCATCAGAATGTTGTAGATTAGGGCGAGGCGCGGCCGATCGACAGTGGAGTTTTGGGAGGTGAGCAACAGACGCCTCTTGATGAACGTGTTCCACAGCATAGCCTCGGGCAACAGGTGGTGGCGTTGGATAAAACCGCCATGCTTCCATGCCAACCACGACATGTTGGGCTTGCACAGCTTGGCCTTGAGTTTCTCATAATCGGTAGTCGTCAGTGATTATCTCCACTCATCGTGAGGGTTGTCGTTCATATCTAGGCCATAGAAATTGTTGATCACGGCAGCGTTAAGCTTGACAGGTTCTCCTCGGACAAACACGAACGGTAGCTCGGGGCGGGGATGATGGGCATAAAATTCCCTGACCATGGTATAGTGTCAAAAATAAATCCTTAAACTCAAATAAATAAGAATAAAAATAGTATAGCGAGAGTAAGAGTCGATCTACAGGGAATAGGAGTTCTAACACCATTTCGTTCTGACTTTAGACCAAGAAACCTGTAAAAATAAAAGTGGGGGTGTAGAGAAGTGATTTGAGTAATAAAAATAATAAGAACAAAAATAAGTATTGAAAATGAATTATGGAATGAATCAGCCTCAAGTTACGCTTTGCCACGACATCCCCGATCACCGAAATGGATTTTTCTTCAACTTTCTTGTCGGTTACAGTCTACAAGGCCCAACCCTTGCAACTTTCTTCTCGTTGGTAAACTCGACTCCTAGGGCAATCCTTGAAATCAAGCTTTAATTGGTTAGTTACGACAATCGATGCTAACTCAAGTCTGAATTAATGCTGGAGGAGCCCGTGCTCGGATAATCGTCTCAATGAGAGTTGTTTCCGATTTTGATTCCCCTTAGTGGACCGCCACTAAGTTTGTTCTTAGGGAGTTGAATTGGCTAGAAGCTTTTTCTCGTCCCCAACGATGGATCTAAACCACTTCAATCCGATGCGCGCTTTCGGAATGAAACAATTGAGATTCCTAAAGATTAGGTTGATTGCCTAATCAATTTTACAGAGAATCTAAAAAAGAATTGTTGAAGGAACGAGGAACTCTTCTAATCTCACGAGTTTAGTCGGGTTTGGCGTTACTTTTCGCTAAAGATGATTTAGTTAAGCATGGTTGGTGAAGAAACCATACTTAATTAAATAATGGAAGAAATGAAGGAAATGGAAATGGAGAAAAATAGAGAACTTTATTAAACTTAAAGGTAGAAGAGAACAATGAGCAAGTGATGCTCTAACTCACCCCCAAAGTGGGGTATTTATAGTAGCTGAAAATCCTAAAAAATTAAAATGATAAATTTTAAATTTAATTTAAATTACATAAGATAATTATCCCAAGGTTAAATTTTAAAAATTAAAATCCGGATGATAGGCTATCTGATAAGCGGCTTGATAAGCTATCATTGCTGCTGACGTCAGCTTCTAGAAGGTGCTGACGTGGCGTCCAATCAGCATTCATGCCCATGAATCTGCCCACGACTCTATCATTTTTTGCAGCATTCCAGCTTATTTCCAGCATCACGTTCCCTGCATGAAAACATCATAAAATAGCCCAGTTAAGTCCCTCAAACTTATATTTAATCGAAATAAGGACCAAAAATACAACCAAAATAAATACTCATCAGCGTTGAGCTTGACAGGTTCTCCTCGGACAAACACGAACGGTAGCTCAGGGCGGGGATGATAGGCATAGAATTCCATGACCATGGTGATGTTGGCTATCTTCGGCTGCCGTGCGAATATTTCCCATCCCTTGTTGTGGATGGTTTCAAACAAATTGGGTTCTAGGTCGAGATCTCTTGTGTGCTTTGTATAGTGAAAGCCTTGCTCCTCCCTCACCAGTTTGTGTCTTCGTACCCTTTAGTGCTGTGGCGTTCCCTCCTTTCTTTGCCATCTCGAATATGTGTTTGCGCTCGAACACTCGCTCTGATATCAACTGTCACGTAGTTAGAGTTTCGACTAGCCCAACGTGCGGCCTTAGTCGATGTTCTTAGACAAACAACTAAGTAAGCCTGAAAACCTTCTCTGGAAGATCAAAACTTCCAAGCCCCACAAACACATGATCGTTCCAAGAGAAAGCGATCAAAAGAGAAAAGTAACAAGAACAGTAGAAAGAACACTCAAGAACGTGAAGAACACCGCATAGTGTTTAAAGTAAATGCCAAATGTATTACTCAAATGATGGATGAATACAAGTGAGGTGGGGAGGCCTCTATTTATAATTGAATCCCCATACAATTAACGGGCGAGATTGAATCACACTAACGACCAGATCGAAAGCCACCTACCAAATCTACACTAACTAAGGAAACTCTATCACTATGGAATTCTTTCCTTAAGTTTTTGTTTACATTGAAGTATATTCTTATCCCTTGGAATATTCCCTGGTAAGATGCCAACCATTAATTTACCAGGCTCAATGTATTCGGGCTTTCTTTCAGTCTCCATTGATCTGACCAAGTCTAGTGGTCTTCTAGGCAAGCTCAAAACCCTTTGTGTTGCCTTTTCACAACTGTATCGGACCCAAATGTGCGAGTCGTGACAATAGCATCACGTTAGTCTTGTTTGTCACCAGCCGAAGAAGGCAACACTATAGGGCTAATAGTAGAGGTCTGCGAAACACACTACCCATCTACAAGTTGGCCAATATTCTGACCCAGCACCAGGACTTCAACTCGAAACACAATGGAACTCAACTTTTACCCCCTCCACGGGCCCTGGACCCATTACCCTTGCCGGCAACAGCTTCTCCGATGACCGTACTCCCACTGAAGATGAACTTCCGGTGTAAATCCTCTGAGTCTGATGACACTCTTCCTTCACCAAGAACATTTGAGATTGCCAGGTAACTAGAGATGACTCCGCTTTCGACGCCGACGAAAACGGAAGATCAAAATCCATCATTTCCTTCCTCGTTGCAGAGATAGTTCATAGTTGTATATCACTTGTATTAAAAACAAATTTTGCCCGACCTCCTTTATCGTATACAATTATATTAGAAAAATCAAATGATTAATCAATTCTTCAAATAGTAAACAATATCGTCTCAATTAGGTGTGTAAATGAGCCGAGTCGAGCTCGAGTAGTGCTGAGCATGACTCAATTCGTTAAGATTTTGATTTGAGTTTGAACTCGAGTAATTTTTAACGAGCCTGAGAAATCTGAGCTTGACTCGGCTTGTTAAGAACTCGAGTCGAGTTCAAGCTTGATTCGAGCCCAATCGAGTCAGGTGTTGATCAATCTTTGACTGTGTCGGACTCGAGTAGCTTGCGATCTGTCGTGTCTCATTTAAAGCCTTATTAGGGAAAAAAAACTTTGATACACAAGTTGTGTAAAACTCAAGCTTGTTAATTTTAGAGGTTGGGTGTTAGTTTAGGGTTTAGAGGTTTAGTTTATTGGGTTTAAAATTTAGGATTTAAATTTTAGGGTTTAAGACTTATATTTAGGGTTTATATTTTAGTGGTTTAGGTTTAGGAATTTATATTTTAAATTTAAAAAATAAAAAAAATAGTATATTATATTTTTTAAGTAGTTCACGAGCTTTTCAAGTCGGGTATCAAGTAGTACGGCTCGACTTGTTAAGAACTCGAGCTAAGTTCAAGCTCGAGTCTAGTCAAAATTTGACTGAGTCGGATTCAAGTAGTTCGCAATCTATTTTGTCTCATTTACGGCCCTAATCCCATATAGTTTGACGACATATAATGATATCTTAACGTCACTTATGAAATAACTTCGGTACACTAAATAATTATATAATAATAATCATATGTATATTTAGGATTATCTCATAATACAATGATTATTTTTAATTTCAAAATAAAAAAGGACTGCCTGTGATATATATATATATATATATATATATATATATATATATATATATATATATATATATATATATATATATATATATACTCTTTTATACTCGGTTCGCATGCCGTGCGGCACTTGAACGAGGTGTTAACTCGATAAGTTAGCCTTTTTCATGCCCTTCGTCTAAGGTCTTGTCTCGATAAAGCCTTCTCAAGTTTGCCACACCATAGGGACTTTCAGATATCGGATCTCGCAGGGCCTAGCGAATGCTAGTTGCCAACCTTTGACGTGCGCGTCAAACGTGATATGGGGCCCTTTGGCCCCAAACCGTCCCTAAGAGGTCCTCCTAGAGAGACATTGTGCCTTCCTCTTGGCTCCAATGCCCGCACACTTAAACCCCACTCGAGCCTAAAAAAAGGTCACTTACACCAAAACCGCTCATATGTATAATATCAAATAAAAGAACAAGATGTTTGTAATCATTGATTTGCAAAATAAAATAAATCCTAACATTAGTCAATAATCTCTACAAGTAGTTAATAGTTTTCAGTTAATGTTCTTTCTTCTTCTTTTCTTAGACACGAATTGTTCAAAAAAATAAACCCTAACATTAATTAATATGCGGTGATCTTGACAAAAAAAATTAACTAATAATGATCAAGTCTCAGTGCAACTAATTAAACGTTTTCAAAATCTCACTGCAGCAAAATCAGTTTTTAACTGCGTTTTTTAGTGGCATTTTTTAGCGTCGCAAGAAGTGTCACTGAAACTAGCGCCGTAACAGTTGTTTACAAACATCACTAATGCAAAAAAATATGTTCTATAGTGGCGTTTATTTTTACAAACGCCGCAAAAAATTGTTGTATAGTGACATTTGTTTTTACAAACGCCGCAAATAATGCCATGCTTAAAAAAGTCAAATAAAAATAACACTATAATATATAAAATCAACCATATGGTGGCTCAGCTCTCGGTCTGCTCCCTCAGTCTCCAATGGTCACAATTTGGTCTGCATTCCCATGCACCATGTTTGCTTGGGGTTATGATTCTGCCATCAATCTGCACCACTCCTCACATTTATATAAATTATAAGAATATAGTTTCCACAAAAGACTAATCATCTAAGAGAAAGATACAAGTACCTAAAAAGTAATGGTATTTGAAGTGCATAATTTGCCGTTGAAAGTTAAGGGTTGCAGCAGAAACGTCTTGAAGACCTCAGAATCTTTTGTATCTGTAAGAAACTGTTTGATCACAAAAAATTCAAAAGAATGGAAAAGAAAGTTTATAGTATCTGTTTGATTTAATTTGCTTAAAAACGCCACAAAAAGTGTCGCTATATACCAAGCCTGATGTAGTGTCGTTTTGCTTTGTCTGCAAAGTGTGTGCTTTGCTAAAGTGTTAAGAATATGTACAAATATATACTACATTGTAATCACAATTAAGATTATAAAAAATTCTTTTTTGGTTTGGATGTGTTTTTTTATACAATTATTATTATTCAATTTATTGAACAATTAATCTCAATATATTTTGACATATGTATTGTTCAACTAAGTTACGTACGATGTTCATGCACCTTACCCCCCCCCCCCCCCCCCCTATTTCAAAGAAAAACTTCCCTTAATTTTTTAATTAAGGGCCACAACTCAGTTTGTGCTCAATCAAGTTTTTTTATTTTTACATTTGTATTCTTTTAATTATTTCTTCAATCCTATTTGTCATCATAAAAGAACTAGGCAAAGTTAGGATTTATATGATGAGAGTCCACATAAAACTAAAAGTTTGTTATTAATATGACTTAAATTGATTTTCTTTTTTAATTCATGAGAGGGGACAAAAGGGAAAAGTTACATTTAAAAGGGGTAAAAGAGATTAAACTGAATTATCGGTATTTGAGAATGACTAAAAATGTAATTTTATCATTTAATCAATTAACCCGGAAGATAAAGTTACTCAATTTTTAATATCCAAGGGATAGTAGCGTATATGGTTCGGTTCGATTCGGTAAATTATTTTTCTAGTTAATTGATCTTTGTTTCAATTAACCTTGATTTAATTTTTTTATATTAACTATAAGTTTTGAGGTTTTATAGTTTATTTTGATAAAATAATTTTGTGGTATGGCTTTTAAACATTATTTGATAATTTTTAACGCCACTTTCATAAATATTTTTAATTAATTTTTAAATAAATAAAAACAATTAATAACTCATATGTAGTATTTTAAGTTATTTCATTATTTTTAAGTATTAAATAATTATTTTTTATTATAAAATAATTCAAATTAATTATAGAATAAATAAAAATCAAATTCGGTTCAATTCAAATAACATTATTTATTAAAATTGTGAACCATGAACCATCCGAACCTTACGGCACGAATTGGTTTTTGGTTTTGTTGCTCAACCCTACTTAAAGATGTTATAATATCGGAACGATAATGACGAGATAAGAAAATGACTCCAAAACAAAAAGAAAATAAAATGCTAAGATTTACGTAGAAAGCCTAAGAATGAATACAATTACTTTTTTTTAAATATTCGAGCCGATTCAAAAAATTTAAATCACAACTCTGTTAAAGAACATCATCATGCTTTCACTGAACCACTCATTAAATTCTTTTACATTATTTCCTAATGTAAGTATTTATGCATGTTTGTTTCTTATTGTAAAAGACTACATCACTAACGGTTGAGTTTTTTCCTCTATAATTTGTCTTGATTTATTTATTTTAATTAAAAAACTATAACGATGTATAAATGCTAATTGTGACAAGAAAACCCTACCACTGACGTATTAAATAATTATCCAATAGAAAATGGATACAATCCAACAGAAAACCCATAATTTATATAATAAATTTAAACTTTTATGGGATAATTGTAAATTGCCCTTTTATTTTCAAAAAATTATACTTTTGTCCCTCGAGTTAGAATCCTAGCTCTGTTCCAGCATGTATATATATAGACTATAGTAAGCATGTGTATATATATATATATATATATATAGTAAAAAAAAGTTATCAGTTCTTGGAAACTGGAATCAGCCTCGGTCCCAGTCTGACCAAGTACTAGATTTTAGGAACCAATTGGTTTACTATTAAAAAAATTTAAGTAGCAGGGGGAAAGAATTCTAACCACCAATAATAAATATTAAATAACAAAGAGAAAGAATAAACTAAAGAATTTTAAGTCTAAATCCACCAAAACATCATTAAAAGTGGTCCTAACCGACCAGTACCGAATACACACCGAATATCAGGTTCAGAAAATCAATATCCAATCCCCGTCGCAACCAAGAATTTTGGATCCGGTCTCGGTCTTGGTCTCAGGTAAAGATCCACCGGGTCGGGACGGTTTTTTTTCCACCCCTAGTTTTAACCACCGCCGCCATGTGTCATCTCCGAATCTCCTGTTAATATCGATTTTTCATTTTAACCCTTTTTGCTGTTCTTTAACTCTATGGTGCTTTCAGACATTTCTGTTAATCAATTCTTGTATATATAAAGCGTATGGTGCTTCCAAGTTCAACCATTGTCTGGATCAAACCATTTTCAAACACAACAGAACAGCCTCGATGGACAAGTCTTGTTTCTTTCAGCATTATTCAAGGTCAACTGTTCCCGAATCATCGTTTGGATCGCCGTCGCCGGAGACTTTTTCCGGTTGCTGGGACGAGCTTCTTCGCAACTTCAATGACTTCGAAGAAACGGTTTCTGTGGACATGGCGGCGGCCTCAGATCAGTCCAAAAATGCCGTTTACGACGGAGAGGAAGGAAAGGCTGCACCGGGTATCGCTAAACGTGAAGAAATACCTAAGCAAAAAAAGGCTTACATAGGCGTAAGGAAGAGGCCATGGGGGAAATACGCTGCCGAGATTAGGGATTCAACGAGACGCGGTCTTAGGGTTTGGCTCGGAACATTCGACAGTGCCGAAGAAGCCGCTCTAGCCTACGACCAAGCCGCGCTCTCGACGAGAGGATCGTCGACGACGCTAAATTTCCCGATCGGCGTCATCACGGAATCGCTCCGTAACATCAAGTACCGATGCGACGACGGTTGCTCGCCGGTGGAGGCGCTGAAGAAGAGGCTCGACTTAAGGACAAGATCCAAGAACATGAGGTTCATCAGCGAACAGAACAAGGTACGAGAACAAAAGAACTTGGTTGTGTTGGAGGATTTAGGAACTGATTACTTGGAACAACTCCTCGGCTGTTCGTGTTAAAAACTCGCCGAGGAAATGGAACCCTAAATAAGCATGAAACAGATCCAAGAATTTCAAATTCTATTTATTTGTAATTCGGAGATTAATTTCAAAACCGTAAATCAACTTTGATCCACTGCTTTATTTCAAGGAATAATTTAAAAATAAGTATGTTATATTTATTTGTATTCAAATTATTAGATATATAGATATTTATACAAGGTGAAACTTAAAAATTTTACATATTTTTTAGATTGTTGAATAAATAGAGATGAATACTGATATATTTCTTTTTACAGAGAAAACAAGTAGATTATCCTAAATTTAAAATATTTTTACAAGAAAAAAATGTTATCTTAATTTAAAAGTTTTAATCTCAATCATCCATTTTTATTCATCTAGCGATCTAAAAAAACATGTAAAAATTAAAAAGTATGATTGGACATTAAAAAGTAGTGAATTGTACTCAATTTAAAAGTTTTAATCTTAATTATTGAACTAAGACAATCCAATAATCTTAAATCAGTATCTTACGCTGTATAATTGAATCCTAATTATTGTCTCTATTTTTTATTAGCAATAATGATTTTATTAGAAATAAAATCATAATGTGAATATTATTGGGTGTTTGGTTAAATACCTCTTAAGTTTAAATGAGAAAAAAAAAGTGCATCGCGGTAAATATTAGAACAAGAACACTAAAAAAAACGCAAAGTCACAACCCTGCATCAATTCTCAAAACACTACCAACACCCACACATAACTTATCCCTACTTGACACAATTCACACATAAAATTTCCAAACCATAGCCACCACAAATAAAACTCAAACATTCAGCATATTTCCATTGCAAATCTCAATATTATATTGTAGTCACAATCTATAGATTTACAATGCAAACAGCATTACAAAATCAAGTAAATGGACTAAATGTATTAAATCAAATCCCAATTCGTTATTGTACCACATTAGAGTTCACACTTCATACTGCAAAATTGATCCGTGACTCGACTTATTTCGATATCATATATTGGAGTCCCGAAACCTAAAACTAACCGTTTATAACCGAAAAATTCATAGTTAAAATCAACACAACATTGAAAATACCCAACCAAATCTTGTTTACTTTGAACTCTAGGAATGAAAGCTTTTTTAAAATGGGGTTGGATGCCGGAAAAGTCATAGGAGAATCGCGGATCATGGTTACGAGTTTAATAATGTTTGTATTTTCTCTACATGCATGCAATGAAGCAAGGGAATTATAAGAACTTGCATACAAGGAGATGAAATAAAACCAGATGTTGCCTCAAATCCAATATTTTAGAATTTTCTTCTCTCTTTCTTCCTCATCTGCTTTCTGTTTCTGTATCTTTGCTCTAATATCCATCTTTTACTATGAGAAACTTAAAAAAAAAACTCTAATTATTGCACATAAAAGTACCCTAATTACACACCTTACCACAATTCACACTATTATAACATGCATGTTTATAGAAAATATGATGGGTGTTACATGTTGGTAAAGTGAACTGCAAAACAGCTGTTAGTACTGACTAGAAAAAGTAAACAAAAACAGAACGTAAAATGGTTGACCGTGTCGTGGTATGGTGGCCACTGCCTTAGAAACAAAACTGCCTCGAACAGTGTAGCCCCTAATTACACGGACGCTCCTTGAATCGTACACTCGACTCTCGGAGTGAACAACAGTGGAACGGCTCGAACAAATGGAGAGAAAACAGAGAGAAGCTGGAATGTGTTTGATTGTTGTGTGTGCCAAATGCTGCATGCAGCAGCTCTATTTATAGGCTAAAAACCATGTCTATAAATGACATTTCACATGCACAATAATTACAGAAATTAATCTGTATAACAGCCATCTTAATTCTGCTGTAACAGACTCTAATAAACACTGTTTTAATTCTGTAATAATCATGCTGTTACACTTTGAACCTGACTGAAAAACAGTCTATATTCATCCACTGAACAGACTGTATATATTCGAATTAATTCGAATAAACTGCACTGTTTCAATTCAAACAGTTTTATCAAGCCTATAAATAAGAAAAAAATCTTTCACATATAATCTTTTATTCATCAGAAAATTCCTACGAATTTTCTCCAAAAAGAATATATACGCGCGCGTAAAGACACGTGTTACCCGTTACCCGTACCCGAACCCGAACGGACGGCGGCGGCGGCGCGCGAGGACTTCCCTTGTTCTTTCCCACTCAACAAGGGAGGGAGGAAGCATGGGTATAAATACCCTTCCCTAGCTATTTTCCCAACCAATGTGGGATATAGCTTTGCCTTTGGTAACTCCTTGAAGCATTACCAACATTACATATCAAGTGTCACCCTTATCTAAAATAAGAAGCAATGTAATTCAGAAACGAGTTAGAATTCAAGCTCAGAGGAGTAAAGTATAAATAAAAATAGAAAACGAGAATAAAGTATAAATATTTCAATTAATATTAATAATATTCTATATATTCTTTTAATAAATAATCGGATAGATGTTTCACCATTTCACCATTGTATTTCAAGAACTAGTTATAACTTTTACACTTCCTTATTTTTCACTAAGGTGAGGTCGAATGTTTGTACCGTTCGAGTTAGACATAGATGTTTGACTGAGTTTGGTTTCAATTATTTGAGACCTTATAATCCACTTTAAATGGGGTTCTTTTTATTATTATTAATAAAAAACATTCCAACTTTCTAGGATCAAACTAACAAGTTTATAGTTTTCAAGGTTAATTGGAGAATTTATGTAAACAATGAAATGCCACTTTAAGGTAGATGCTTACAAAATTTGTGCTCTCACTAGGCTGAAACATTATACAATGATACAAATTTGAATAAACTATGCACAAGTTATCTTGTTGTGTTTTCACTTTGATTCTTGCTTGAACAGTGGCGGAATTTGGTGGTAGAGTTTAGGGGAAACTTAAAACTTTTAAAAAGTAGAGATTTAATTTAAAATTTTTAAAAATTTTGAAGGGTTCAATTTATATATTTTTTTTAAAAAAATGGTCTAACTAAAAATTTAAAAATTTTGAGAGGCTTAATAGAATTTTTAGAAATTATGAGAGGATTTAATTAAGAACATTAAAAAAGTTTAAAACTTAATCTGAATTTTTAAAAATTTAAGATTTTTAATTAAATTTAAAGATTTAAATTATAATTTTTCAAATCTTACCGAAACAAATTTAAATAATTTCAAAACATAATATGAGGCTCATTAAAAACCTCCTCCGCATAGGAAGGAGGAAAAGATGCACCAGGAAGTGAAATGATTTTTGTCCAATTTAAGCTAAAATTTTACTGAAACAAATTTAAATAATTTCAAAACATATTTCGACCAACTAAAAAAATATTTAACATATATTTAAGATATATTAAATAATATTTACATAAAATGAGATAGAAATAAAACATAATTTCAGTTTTAAAAGGTTGTTATTTTCAAAGTTTATAAAATCAAAACTAACCAAAGTGGTTGTATAGGGCAATATTTTATATTAAAAGCGTGAATTTTTATACTTAATAAAAATATATAGTAATTTGAAAATTATAAGGTTACGAAATTAGATCATTGATATATAATATAATCTTTTTTAAATATACGAGAATTTAAAATTTAAATTTTTCAGAGGTGCAATAGTCCTCTGACAGCCTTTGGTCAATCCATGTATATAAAAAACCAACACTATTAAGTGTAATAATAAAATACATTGTATTTTTGAAGAGAAAAAAAAACTCATGTTCAAACCAGATACTCTCTTTAGAGGTAATATTATTGAAAGGGATAAGTATGAGCTATATGGACCATAGACCAAACAAAACAAAATTAAAGCTTATTCTGGTGCCAAAATGAAATCTCATATATCTTATATCTAAGAATAGATGCAGTATTTTATGTTAAGAGTGAACCTATAAAATTTTCGGAAAGTAAGTTTTCAATAGAAAATATATAAAAACTTTCTAAATCATATACGAAATTTAAATTTATTAGGTATGACCGCCTCCTCCAGCCCCTTTGGTCCATCCCCGCATATATCTTAAATTCCCTACTTCAAATGATAGCAGTAGAAAGAAACAAGTTGATTAAGCTGCCATCCTTAACCAGACAATCACAATTCATACAACTATTACGATCTAAATTATAAAAAAACACAACAGTAGGAAAGAGATAAATGGTTTGAAACAGTTGGTAAAGTACCTTCCTGTTGCTCAAACCGAATTGATTCATTAGGCCTTGTCTGAATCTGTATTCAAGGATGGATACCATGTTTCAATCTTCATTCCTCTCATCATTTCACACATGCACACACGCGCACGCGCGGACACGCACAAAGATCACTTGACATTTACTATACAGGAGCAAAATTTTTCTATAATTTTTTTTAGATAAATTTGATTTTATTACCCAAAGAAAGCAGTGAAAACTGCTACATCATACAAAGAACAAAACAACTAACAAGACAGAGCAACACTTAGGGAAGAATTCTCCAAGCAATACAAAGACTAGAGTTAACAAAGTCTAGCCTATCTATATTCTTCCTAGAGAATTGGATACGAACCACCCCTTTAATAAGCTCCAGAGTAGCTTCAATAGAGTTAGCACGGCTTTTAAAACTCCTGGAATTTCTCTCAAGCCACACAAAGTAAAGATGGGCACTCCAAGCAACACGAAGAATGCTTGCAAGCAACGTTTTGCCCTTCAGAAGGGAAGAAGCCCACAAGAGCTCTTGTTCCCAATCCAAGACCTGTCTAGACAGGTTACATAACCGCAAAACACCCCTCCAAACTTCCCTCGAAAAAGGACAACTAAAAAACAAGTGATCCCTGCATTCAGAAGCACCGCAAAAAACACAATTTCCATCCACCCTAACGCCCCATTTTAGTAGGCGATCCTTGGTAGGGAGTCTATTCTGAACAGCAAGCCAAGCAATAATAGCGTGTCTAGGAATCTGCAATGAGCACCAAACCAACCTATGCCAAGGGACAACATCACCCTTTACTCGAATCTCAGACCATATCCAAGAGGTGTCGATCAAAGTCCAATCATTCACCGATCGAAATAAAGGGAAAGCCTCCTCCCGAGCCTTTAGGATCTTCCTTAAGCACCAGCTAAACCAAGGCTTTATATCAATATGCCACAGGCTGATACCTTTCAAGACATACGTTTGAACCCAAGCAATCCAGAGGGATCCATGCCCAGCCAAGATATTTCTCATGAGGAAGAAAATGCAAGCCATGTTCCAAGATTTCAAATCTCTCAAACCAAGGCCACCTTCATCTTTAGGAGAGCAAATCTGGGCCCAACTAACTTTAGCACCAACAGTAGCGGAATCAGAATTTTTCCAAAAAAATCTCATGCATAATTGTTCCACTCTCTTTAGGACAGCGTGAGGTAAAATGAGCTGCCTACACCAGAAATTAACAGTGCTGAAAATAACAGCCCTGATCAACTGCAACCTACCAGCATAGCTTAACTTTAGATTGTACCAGTGACCCAGCCTAGACTTGATCTTCTCAATGAGAGGCAGGCAATCAGATTCAGTCAGCTTTCGAGTGACAAGGGGAATGCCGAGATATCTAACAGGCAGCTTACCCCGAGAAAACCCCGAAACTCTATGAATCTCCTCAAGATTGGAAGTAGCAATCCCAGAAGCAAAGAACTCGCTCTTTGAAGAATTCAGCCGTAAACCAGACCAATCGTAAAACAACTCAAGAACACATTTGACCCCAAGGACAGAATCTAACGAGCCCTTGCAGAAGATAAGGAGGTCATCAGCAAAGCTCAAGTGAGTCAACCCAATACGCTTGCATTTAGGGTGAAAATCGAAAACCTTCTTTGCAGCAGCCAAATCCAGCAATTTAGATAACACGTTCATCGCAAGGACAAATAGATAGGGGGAAAGAGGGTCCCCTTGTCTAATGCCCCTAGCACCCTTGAAGAAACCCACCAGACTCCCATTTAGAGCAATAGAGAATCTGGAAGAAGTCAGGCACGCTTCAATCCAACCTCTGAACAACCTAAAGCTTCAAGAATATTCAAGAGGAAGTTCCAACTTACTGAGTCAAAGGCTTTCTGAAGATCAATATTGAGGGCACATCTAGGCGAAAGAGATTTCCGAGCATAGCCCTTGACAAGCTCCTGGGCCAGCAATGTATTATCAATGATATTGCGACCGCTAACAAAAGCAGTTTGGTTCAAAGAAATCATATCAGGGAAGAAAGGCTTTAGCCTGTCAACAAGAATTCTGGAGATCGTCTTATAAACCAAAGAGCAGCAGGAAATCGGCCGAAAGTCCTTGGCAACGCAAGGATTAGGCACTTTCGGAACAAGGACCAACGAAGTAGCATTAAAAGAAGGAAGCATGGAAGAGGAGGCAAAGAAGAACTTAACAGCAGAAACGAAGTCATCACCCACAACAGACCAAGCAGCTTTGAAAAACAAAGAAGTGTAGCCATCAGGGCCAGGGGCTTTGTCATTCCCCTGGCTGAAGATAGCAGCCTTGATTTCATCAGCTGCAACCTCCTTGCAAAGCATATCAGAAGCACCAGCAGGAAGAGAGTAACCGAGGAGAACCTTCAAGAGATCCACACCAACACCAGCAACACCAGAATCAGGAGTACCAATAAGAGACGTGAAAAAAGAGGTAACCACATCAGACATGCCTTCAAATGATTCATGCCTGACATCTTGATCATCAAGCAACACACTAATAGTGCTCCTTTTCCCCTTAGCAGCAACATAAGAGTGAAAGAACTTAGAACCTTGATCACCCTCTTGAAGCCATTTAACTTTTGCCTTTTGCTGAAAGAAGAGGGTCTCAGCCTTTTCTAAATCCAAAAGCTCGGCTTGAACTACTTTCTCCTCAGCAATAGAAGTTGCAGTTCTACTTGGAGAAAGATTAAAAATCTGAATTTCTTCAAGACGATCTCTCTGCAGCCTAACCCTTTGAGAAACGTTAGAGTAACTCTCAGAATTTAACTGCTTGAGAGGGATTTTCAATCTTTTTAACTTGGTGAAAAGGACCAGCAAAGGGGAGCCATGAGCAGGAAGATCCCAAGAGCTCTTGACAATAGAGAGAAAATCAGGGTGCAGGGTCCAAAAATTAAAGAACTTGAAAGGCTTAGGCATAGAAGCAGGAGGAACTTTCTTGAAACATACAAAACCTAAACAATGATCCGACTCTCCAGGGGCAAGAAACTCAACAAAGGAGTTAGGAAAAGAGATGTACCAGCACGAATTTATCAGAACCCTATCCAGCTTCTTGGCTAGAAAATGATCAGATTGCTTATTTGACCAAGTGGCCAAAGGACCAAAATAAGGATGATCAGACAAAGACAACTCCTCCATACACTAAGTCAAATCCTTCATGGCAGTAGTGACAACAGGGCCCATAATATCAAGGTCAGAAGTCTCATTAGAATAAGCAATCACATTGAAATCACCCCCAAGGATCCAAGGAGTGGAGGGTGATAAACATAGATCCCTTAGGTGAGACCAAAGTAATCTCCGTTCAGCATCATTATTACTTCCATATACATCAGTAAGAACAAAGCTAGTTCCTAAAAAAGAACCCTGAACAGAAATAGCTTGAGCAAAAGCAGACAAGCTCGAAAGAACCATATTTTTCCTCCATAAGATCCAAATCCTTCCATTATCAGCATGATCATAATTAAAAAGACAATTAAAATCAGGAAACTGCTTAGAGACAATACTAGGAGCCTTATTCACTTTAACTCTCGTTTCAAGAAGGCAAGCAACATCAACCTTTAAAGAATTCAATCGACAAGCAACTTTCCTCTGCTTATCAGGGTGATTCATACCCCTGACATTCCAGAAAACAACAATCATTGGACAAGAGGAGGGGGGGAAGAAGAACCTGTCAAGATGACAACTCCAGATCCACCCTTTGCTACAGCAAGCTGATCTTTCTTTTTACATTTCATCTCCTGCAATAGATTTGCAACACCCAGAGAGGCAACCCTAGGTTTCCTGCCCTCATCAAGGCCTTCAAGAGCTTCAAATTTGTTCTTTGAAGGAGCCAACTTCTTTGAACCCTTGTTCTTCCTTCCTTTAGAATTAGAGACTTGCAGGGGAGGAAAATCAACAACACATTGAGCAGGGGCCTCCAAGGAAGCAGCGGCCTCAACCAATTGAAATTTATCTCCACCAGACCCCTCTTTGACTCCAGCAGAAGGTTCAGTTGCAGCAGCAACAACTGACTCACCAGCAACAGAAGAAGGGGTACTACTCTCCAATGCAACAGAAACAGAAACCGCATTATCCACACCATCATCCAGAGCAGAAGGAGAATCACCAACAAGGCCAGAAGAAGAAGGAGCATTAATCACCAAAGCATCAGCAACAACATGACCCACCTTGTCTTTACCAGAAGGAGGAGCATTAATCACCAAAGCATCAGCAACAACATGACCCACCTTGTCTTTACCATCATCAACAGCAAGAGGAGATTCAACAACAAGGCCAGAAGAAGAAGGAGCATTAGAAACCACCTTATCCTTGCCCTTATTGTTTTTAACCTGCCACACTTTCTTCTCAACAGGGTGAGCAGTGAGAGGGCATAATTTTTCAGAGTGACCAAAAACACAGCATTTCAGACAAGAAGGGGGCGTCCAAGGTACAACAACACGGACCCTAACCAAGGATCCATCAGGCAAAATAAGCTCAACGACCTTAGGGATAGTAGCCCCAACCGCAACTTCAATACAGACCTTAGTGTACTCTAGCCTCTGTTTCGAAGCAGTGATCGAATCCATAAAAAGAGGATAACCAATTGCACTAGAAATATAGCTGAGACCAGGATGAGTGAACAATTCAAGAGGGATATTGTAGAGATGAATCCAGATAGGGAGCTTTGAGAGATCAAAATCAAGCCTAACAAGATTAGGTTCCCACTTCCTAAGAATAAGAGGTTTGTTCTGTACATGTCAGGGACCATTTTCTAAAATCCAATCCCTAGACGAGGAATTCCCAAAAGAAAAAATGTACAAATTCGGACCAGCCAAGCTCACCTTTGTCAACGCCGATTTACCCCACATGATCTCAACAGTCTTTTGAAGGGCACTAAAATTCGGCGACGGCCCAAGAAACTGCCCCACCAGTGAGTATTTCCAGTCTTGAACACCTTCAGCAACCACCTCCGAAGGAAGCTTAATCTGAGGAGAACCATCCTTTAAATCCACGAGACTCGAAAAATACGGAATAACTCAAAAACTTTTGCCTAGAGTAGTGATGATTCATAAAACCAGTACTTGCTCATTCAATGGCAGCTGATTTATTAAGAAAAAGCGTCCTTTGTCCCTAAAATTAAATCCCCACTTATTTTGTAGTGTATACTAAATTTGGATTTAACCCCGCCGCCGTACGTCATCTTTCGCTCTCTTTTCTTTAAAAGTAGAGGGTAAATATATACTTTGGTACTTAAACTTGATTATAATGTGCAATTCGGTACTTGTACTTCTTTTGGTCTAATTAGATATTTGAACTTAACTATTTCAAACCATATATCTCTTTCGATGCTTGACTTTTAAGTTTAAATTAGTTCAAGTAAGTCATTTGATGTAAGTATTGATTTGGACCGATAAATAAAGTTCGGTTATCAGTTTAAACCAAAAAGTCAAATTCAGATATCTAGCCGGAACAAAAAATTTTAGATATGAAATTGAACCTTAAAACTAAATTTAGATACCTAATTGGACAGAAAGAAAATAACAAAGACCCACAACTTAAAATCAATCATAAATATATATATATATATATAAACACAACAAACAAAACCAAGAGAAGAGATGAAAAGAGTAAAATATTGAAGTGGTTGAAGGAAAGGAGATTATTTGTAAAAACCTGGAATGAGACGAGTAGTGGAACAGCTTCCCTTTGTTAGAGAAAACAATCGAAGCAAAGCATGCTCAAGCATCGATCACACAACACTGAGCTTCTTCTTTAGCAAACCACTTCTTGTCTTTGAGAATGTTTATTGCCTGCTACTCCCTCAGATCCATTTTGTCCCTAAAACCCACTTCTTCTTTTTACTGTATGTAAATTAGGGTTTAACCCCGGCCGCCGTACGTCATCTTTGATTCTCGTGTTCATTGCCCTTTTTTATAAAAAAATGAATCCTTTCCCCCCACTCTTTTTGGATTATGTTTTTCCCATTATTTTAATCAATGTTTTTTTTGCCATTATTTTGTTTTGTTTAGTTATTTTTGGTGCTTTCAAGAGTTTAAAAACTTTTACGAACAGAACGAGGTTAATGGACGATTCTTGTTTCTTTCAATATTATTCAAGCTCGACTACTCCAGAATTCTGGCCTTGATCATCGTTTGGATCGCCGTCACATTCACCGCAGGTTTTGGGTGGATATGGCGGTAGCCATGGGGGAGAGGCGTTGCTGAGACTAGAGATTCAACCGGGAATATGGCGTTAGGGTTTGGCTTGGAACGTTCGGCAGTGCTGAAGCAGCAGCTCTTTCGACGAGAGGATCATCGGCAACGGTTCAGTTTCCCGACGGAAGTCATGAGGGGAATCGCTGGTGGTGGCGCTGAAGATCCAAGAAAATGAGAAGGTCAACAGCATGGGCGGATCTTAGCGCGACAGGCATATAAAAAAAAAAAATTTTAGAGGACTAATTAAAATTTTAAAATTTTTGAGGATTTAATGAGATTATTTTTAAAAGTTTTGGAGTTCTAATTAAATTTCTTTAAGAAAATGAGAGACTTAAATAAAATTTTAACAACTTTAAGAGCTTAATTAAAAATATTTAAAGAATTTAAGATTTAATGAGATTTTTAAAATTTCTAAAAATTCGGTGTAATTTATATTTTCCCAAAATTAGGGGTGTTAATTGAAATGAACAACTCGCAAATAGTTGGAGTTCGATTTGGTCAAAATTTTTGTTCCGATAAGCGAGAATTCTAATTGAAAACTTTAGAAAAGTTCATCGGCTTACTAAGTAATTTACACATAAATGTTTGAGGTTCAAATTTCTAAAACTTTAATGTATATACCGAGTTTAATGAGCAACGAGTCAAGTCGAGCAACAAATTTTTTTATCAAGCGTGAGTCAAACAAAATTTTATCGAGCTTATTAAGTATCAGTCGAGTAGAACACAAGTCAAATAATTTTTAAATCTAATTAAACACTTCTCAATTAAAAATCGACTCACTTAATAAGCACCTTTATCCCATGCTCTACTAAGCATCCGCCTAGTGGATGGGCTGACCTGATTCCAATTCGGTCCTAGTTAGAGAATGTTTTAAGAACTTGTTCACCGTCCAACTCGATCCGACTCACTTCGTTTGATCTTTATATAATGACATTTTTTAAATTTAAGTTTTTTGGACTAAACAATTTATTTTATTATTAATAATAATAACTACATAAAGTAAATTATAAAGTCTCAAATAATTGAAACCAAACTCAGTCAATCACTTTAAGAATAAAAACATAATCTAATACTCAATAAAACACCTAAGAAGATTAAAAAACACACTTAGCAGACAAGGTATTTCTCTAAGTCATCAATTGAAACCTATTTAAAAAAAAAAAAACTTGAAACTGAGTAGCTTTATTGATAAACAAAAGAAAATAAAAAAAATAATAACTTCAAAATATTTATAAAATAAATAAAAAGGCATAATTATATAAAAATAAAATATTTTAACTAAACTCGCGAATTATTCGAATCAATCGTTATTACTTGAGTTCTTTGTAACTCAAACTTAGTTGAATGAAGTCAAATTATATTAAATTTCGTTTTGTTGTAAATCAAATTTATATAAATATTATTTCAATATATATATATATATATATATATATATATATATGAGTAAGTAAGATGTAGTACTAGGAATGAATAAAACTCAACTCCATTTAAAAAACTATTTTTTTGACTCGATTCGACTTAACTCAGATTATAATTTCGATTGGAATTTTTTTTAAATAAAGTTTTAGTTATAAATTTAAATAACTTAAAATTTTTAGTAATTCATGTATTAAATTTTAAGTTTGAGTCAAGCTCCTCACCTATTCAAAAAAAATTCCTCACCTCTGACTGATAATATATATATATATCATATATATAAAAAAATATATATATACATATATTGTATATAATTATAAAAAGTCGTTTAAACTGAAACCAATTTAAATTTGAAGGACAAATAGCCTTTGCACCTTTTCGGTATCCTTTTTTATCCCTCAACACTAAAAACACCAAAAAAAATTAAATTTTAAGTCATAAACTCTAAAAGTACACCATATTTCAAATTTTCTAAACTCTAGAGAATTCATATTCATATTAAAACAAAAACAAACTTGACTAGAATCATAAAAATCAAATAAATTTTGAATTATAGTACAGAACTCGTTAACTAAATTAATTTAAAATTTTCGATTCAACTCACTCTGAATAAAACGACGTGTACCGTGGGTAAAGCTATGAACAGATGGCACGGCGAGTAACATGCTGCGGTCCAGTTGTCGCAAAACAGAAGCCATCAGATTCCACAACAGGACAACAAATCATTTGCCTGTGTAGGTTCTTCGCGTCCGCTGCCTTTTAGACAACAGTTTCACGTGACTTTCAGATGCCTTTGGCTTTGCCTTTTACACTCTATTTATCCATATCATTATGATCTATATAATAATTAATCGGCCGGCAATTCAATTAGAATTATTAAATTATTTTCTAAATTAATATTTAATATTATTATTATATATAATATTTTTGTTGAATTGATGCCGTGAATTAACCGAATATTAATTTAGTTTGAGAAATATTAAAATATTTTTTAAATAATTTAAAGGTGATTACATATATGTTCATAGATATTTTTAATTTCTTAAAAATACACTTACTTTGTAGACATTACAATTGAATATGAATCTCATTTTTCACTAGACTATTTGTTGGTTTCAATATTAAAATATTTTTTAATAGTTCAAAGGTGATTACAATATAGTATTTGTTCATACATATTTTTAATATTTTAACAATGTGTATATACCTTATAAAGAAAGCAATTTGAACTCTCGTCTTCTATAATAAACATCATCCACTTTTTTATTAGGACATTTAATATTAAAATATTCTTTAAAACATAAGATTATATATGTATATATTATAATATATACTATGATATTCCCATATTAATTGTTTTTTCGAGGACATCACGGTAAGATTTTCTCTCTCGTTGTTTTGGATAGTTGTTCTTTCTGGTAGATGATTTTGTAACTATTCACTATGTATCGAGCCATCTGGCCTACCTGATTTAGTGACGTGTAAGCCATTAGCGAGAATTAGCCATGCAAACTGAAGAATGTCGAAACAGCCCTGAGCTCCATTCCCACTCTTCTCCTCTATAAATACTCCCTTTCCTCCACTCTCCTCTTCACACCAATAAACGTAGCATATAGATTATAGACATGGCGAGTATGGCTTCTTTGCTCTCTCTTTCGCTTTCTCTCCTCCTGCTCTTCAATGGCTGCCTGGCTCGCCCGGGGTCGGAACAGGAGTTCCAGTTCCAAAATGAGTGCCAAATCAACAGGCTCAACGCCATCCAGCCAACCTCCCGAATTCAATCCGAAGCCGGCACCACCGAGTGGTGGAACCCCAACAGCCAGCAGCTCAAGTGTGCTGGCGTGTCTGTCATGAGGCACAACGTTGAGCCTAATGGCCTCGTCTTGCCTTACTTCACCAATGCTCCTCAGCTTATTTACATTGTCCAAGGTATGCCTACACTCCAATTAAAAACCGTCCCTACTAATCTTATTATCGTCGGTAGAAATAATGTTTTGAATTTCCAGGAAGGGGTATTCAGGGAACTGTAATGCCTGGATGTGCCGAGACATTCCAGGAATCACCGCAAGGCCAAGGGCAGCAGAGCCATGGAAGGTTCCGGGACCAGCACCAGAAGGTCCGGCGGTTCCGCCACGGCGACGTCCTCGCATTGCCGGCGGGCGTCGTTCACTGGTTCTACAATGATGGCAATGAGCGCCTTGTTACTGTCAACCTCCTCCACACGGCCAACAGTGATAATCAGCTCGACAACAACCCTAGAGTATATTAATATAATTATACTCTCTCTTTCACTCTTCCGTAGCATTAAAATCGAAATTTTTCTAACATTCTTTTATGATCGATTTGTATTATGTTGTAGAAATTCAGTCTTGCTGGTAACCCAGAAGAGGAACAGAGGAGACTGAGGAGGTTTGCGCAACAGCAGATGCAGGGGAGATGGAGTGAGAGTGAGGAGATGGAAGAGGACGAGGACGAGGAAGAGCAAGACAACCCCAGCAGAAGGCACGGCCGCAGCCACAGCCACGAGCAGCAGAGCTCCTCCTGCAACAACCTTCTCTGCGCCTTCGACAGTGAGTTCCTTGCTCAAGCATTCAACGTCGACACCAGCCTCATCAGGAGACTCCAAGAGTTCCGAGGACACAAAGGCAGCATCATCAGAGTGAGGGACAGACTCGACGTGGTTTCACCGCCCAGAATGGAGGAGGAAGAGCGCGAAGAACGCCAGCAGGAACAAAGATACAGGGAACGCCACCCCTTCGGAAGAGACAACGGCCTCGAGGAAACATTCTGCGCCATGAGATTGAAGGAGAACATTGCCGACCCTGAACGCGCCGACATCGTCAACCCTCAAGCTGGCCGTCTTACCACCCTCAACAGATTCAACCTCCCCATCCTCAACGCACTCGGCCTCAGCGCCGAGTTGGGTGTTCTGTACAACGTAAGCTCTACAAAATTTCTTCACATCCGATCAAATATCGAATAACGTAACACTTAAACGCTGTGTTTTGTGTAAGCAGAGAGCCGGCACCGTTCCACAATGGTGCATCAACGCCCACAAGATACTCTACATGTTGAGGGGCCGCTGCAGAATCCAGGTGGTCAACCAAAACGGCGACACCGTCTTCGACGACAACGTGGAGGAAGGACAGCTACTGACGGTGCCACAAAACTTCGCCTACATGAAACGAGCAGGCAGCGAAGGAGCGGAATGGGTTTCCTTCTTCACCAACTCGGAGGCAACACACACCCCGATGGCCGGACGAGTCTCCGCCATCCGAGCACTGCCGGAGGAAGTCGTGGCGGCGTCGTATCAGATATCGAGAGAAGATGCAAGGAAGGTGAAGTTTAGCAACCAGGACACCTTTTTCTTCACTTCTTCAAGGTCGGAGAGGAGGGAGGAAGCTTGAAAGCCAAGCTAGTGTAATGGCATGCCCCAACCTAAGTGATGCGATGTTGTAGGTAAGTTAGTAAGTAATAAAAGAGATGTTGAGGTTTTGTCGTGGATCCTTGGTAATGAGAAATTAGGTTTAGGGGATGAATAAAAGGGAAGGGTCTTATAAGATTGCCTTCCATTTCATGTAATCTTTGACGAAAAGTTACTACTTCAATATATGTGACTTTTTATGAGCACCCAAACAAATTTTAGTCTTTAACGTCCGGAAAGATAAGATTTTAAGTAAAACTGGTCTCTAAATATTTTGTCTGTGGATAATATTTATTATTGGAGATGTCCAATCATCATCAAATATCACATCAAACAAATAAAAATATATCAATTATCATGTTTTATAATTTGAATATGTTTTCTCTCGTTGATTTGGAGACAATTACATCAACTATACACACACATGCATATACAATAATAAAAGTACATTTGAAAAAAAAAATCAAACCTGAAAGTAAGAGCTTGTCTCCAGTAAACTATGAAAGTGTGCTCCCTTTGTTGTGGATCAATCTCATGATGTTGGAATTTAACTACACAAGTCTCATCACATTATTACAACCATACAAATCTAAATAAGTATATTCAAAAAAAAAATCTAAATAAGTAAAGGTAGCACTTTTTTACAATCATACAAATCTAAATAAGTAAAGGTAGCACTTTTATACAATCATGACGTTGTAATCTATCACTTTTAATATAGTTCAATTTATTTCAAAAAAGAAATCGTCTCTCATTAAAAATTTCTCTTATAATTAAGTTTGAAAGGCTTTTAAATTCGAACAACAGAAGGGGAAAAGAGTAGCCTTGTATTATTATTACCACACACAACAAATACAAAGTTCAATCACCATTACAGAAATCCAAGAAATTGCAGAATCCCTAATTTGAAAGAGGAAAATAATGGATATCTCTCAAATCCCTACTTTTAAAGAGACAGGGAAGCAGAGCATTATAGACAGAAGATGTGATTTGTAAAATTTTAAATTAGGGTTTATTCTGCCTAGGAAATTAAAATTAACGGTATAGATTTATCTCTACTTCAACGAATAATTGCTAGACTGCCAAAGATAACTATTTAATTTTCTTCGAGTACATTATTAGCAAAAATTTGCTCTAATAATGTACTTGAAAAGATTAAGTGGTCATCTAAGATGTTCCTACAATTATCGTTGAACTAGGGATGAATCAACAGGTCATGAAAGTCATCAAGAAAGAATAGTAACTTCCCCTAGAGCCTGTCGAGAAGGTACGAAGACTTTTCTTCCGGTGTAATCGAAAAGAGACGATGATTTTTTAAATCGACTAAAAAAAAGACAACTTCTCAATGTACTCTAAAAACATTCTAGACGAGCAAAAAATTAATTTTGCACCTCTTTACACCATTTTTTTCAACATTAATATGATATCTAACACTAATCTTGACCCACTTCCTAGCCCCCATAGATCTCAAATTTTAGAGTAATTTCATATTTTCATAAATTAGATTTGATCAATAACGAAATTTAGATAACAAACTCAAACAACGATATTTAATTTGTAATAATATTTTTATTCATGAATATTATATATATAAAAATGCACTTACACTTGTGTAAAACGGCACTGGTTTTACATACTTTGTTTCAACTTTAGAAAGAAAAAACAAAATTCAGACAAAGATACACTTAGCTATGGAACAAGCAAATAACAGCAATAGGGCGAAGAACGGACCTGAAATTGGAAAACAAATGGATATATTATATGAAACTGAGTCAGCTTCAACATGAACTCAGAAGTTGTTCCAAGTACTCGGTTCCCAAATCTTCCAACACAATCAAGTTCTTTCCCTGTCGTGTCTGGTTTTGTTGGCTGATGATCTTCAAGTTCTCGGATCTTGTCCTTAAGCTGAGTCTCTTCTTCAGCTCCTCTACCGGCGAGCAACCCCGGTCGCATCGGTACTCGATGTTACGAAGCGATTCCGTGACGACGTCAATCGGGAAATTGAGAGTCGCCGACGGTCCCCTCGTCGATAGCGCGGCTTGGTCGTAAGCTAAAGCGGCTTCTTCGGCGGTGTCGAATGTTCCGAGCCAAACCCTAAGGCCATGTCTCGTTGAATCCCTGATCTCAGCTGCATATTTCCCCCATGGCCTCTTTCTTACACCTATGTAAGCCTTGTCTTTCTTGGGTAATTCTTCATGTTTTGTAGCAATACCAGATCTACTAACATCAGCTTCCTTTACGCCGTTAATGGAGTTCTTGAAGTTGAGAAGAAGCTCGTCCCAGCAACCAGAAAATGTCTCCGGCGAAGGCGATCCGGATGGTGGTTCAGGCAAGAATTCGGGAACAGTTGACCTTGAATAATGTTGAACGAAACGAGACTTGTCCATTGAGGTTGTTCTGTTTGTAAATGTCTTAAAACTGATATTGATAACCTAGGGTTCGGTCCATGAAGTGCCAAACGCTTTATATATACATTTTTTTTACTTATATCACAAATAAATACTTAAAGTATACTAACTTCTTCATTTAAGTATTTAAAATATTTTTTTGTCAAAATAAGTACTTAAAGTATATTTTTTAACCAAATTAAATATTTAAAGTATATTTTTTTGGTTAAAATAGGTACCTAAAGTATTTTTTTGTCAAAGTAGGTACCTAAAGTATATTTTTTTTGTTAAAATAGGCATCTAATGTATTTTTTAATCAATGTCACATGACAACTTCTAAGAACCTAGATGAAAAATATATATACTTTAAGTACCTATTTTGAACAAAAAAATAGTTTAAGTACTTATTTTGACAAAAAAATATTTTAGGTACATATTTTGACCAAAAAATATACATTAGATACTTAATTTAACCAAAAAAATATATTTTAAATACTTATTTTGGCTAAAAAAATATTTTAGATACCTAAATGAAGAAGTTGAAATACTTTGAGAACTTTTCGTAATCACCGAGATATCTGATAAATCATATTAAATCTCCACTATATTCAAAATTAAGCCGAATAAAAAATTTAACATGAACCCATTGAGTGTTCCTAGTGAAAAACGTTGATATTTATTTCTTTTTTTAAACAATGACAACTGTATTTTATAAAGAACAACGAAAGATATTACAAATATAACAAAACTAACAAAGAGAAAAATGATGACTATGTTCACCAAAGGGGATCAAATTTTATATGACCACCTACATAATTGAGTGGTGAGTGGACCAAACGTTTATATTTCTAAAAAACTCATATTTGGGTAGATTGATTACACGATATGTATGCATTTTTAAAAGACTAAGATTAAAAAACATGTATTATTATGCACTTTAAAATTTTCAAATTAAAAATTAAATTATTTGTTCATTCACAAAATTTGAACCCAAAATGTTTTCTATAATACATTAAATTTATCGCACATAAACCGGTATATGCAATATTTAATTAATGAAATGAGTAAACAAAGTAAAATAACAGAAAAAGTTTTTTCAGAAAATTAAAAATGCTTAACGCGAGATGACGTACGGCGGCTGGGCTTAAAACACAACAGTACATAATATTTTAAGTGTAAATTGGGTAAAATATACAAATGATAATTAAACTAAGTAAACAATTATTTTTTAGCCACTTAAGTTTCGTAAACTACAAAATGTTTATTAAAATTATCGAACTCTTATAAAAAGATCACTGAAATTTATCAAAATATTATAAAATAGTCATGAAACTTATCAAAATATTACAAAATAATTCTTAGATTTATCAAAAAAAATTATTATTTTATAACATGTAGTGACCATTTTGCAATGATTCAATAAGTTTAACAATTATTTTATAATTTTTAAAATTTTAATGACAAAAGAATTACTTTACTTAGTTTAGTGATCATTTGTGTACTTTATATATATATTGAGCAAGATAATTTATTAGGATTTTGCCTCCTTATCCCTAGGCTTTGTGGTTTTGGATTTTGGTCCATGTGTGTTGTTTTTCCACCTGGTTCCCTTTTTCTTTTTTCCATAAAGTTTTTATGTTAAAATGTGCACATGTATCTATAATATTTGAATTTGATGTAGTATAAATTTTAAATTAAAATATGTTTATTATTGCAATAAATTCAAGTAATTTGAAATTACATTAAATAATTTTATCCGTCTTATAATCTAACCAATCATATACCATAATTCAGAATAATTAAAAATATAAGATTTGTTTTCAATAAACTAATGATGAAAAAGTCTTCATAAGCGTCTTATAGATTTAGAGTATATGTATTCTTTTTAGGTGTAGGGGTTTAGAATTTATAGATAGTGGTTAGAATTTAAGGTTTATGGTTATATGGTGAGGATTTATGTTTTAACCAATAAACCCTAAATTTTAACCCTAAACCATAAATTCTAATATTATCCCTAAATTCTAAACATTTAAACCTAAACCCATCAACCATACACCCTAAAATGAATCCCTAAACCCTAAAACTAAGATACTTGTAAAAACTTTTAGTTTCCACTGGTAGTGTAGGAAATAATTACCCATATACCTCCACTTTGATTTAATCAGTAATTAATATATTTAAATTTCAATATTATTTAAGTTTCTAAAAATAAATAAAATCCGAAAATATTCAAATCACATTATTTATTATCAACTAGGGGAGAAATTATATTATAGGCCTGTCATGCCACGTCATCTTTGGTCCCAATTAATATTATGTAAATCTTCACATGGTACAAATTGTTTTTTAAATTTGATTTATAATAAATATAAGTGAAGATTCACTTGGTAAAAAAATGATATGAAAAAAAAACATTGAAATGAATGATTTTTATTAGTTGGGACCGAAGTGGTGAGATAAACCTATGATATAATTTCTCCAACTAGGGTTGCCAAAATAACTCAATTTCATGATTCTTACCTAACCCAACTCTATAAGGACAGATTTTTTTTTGACAAATCCTAAATTTAATCCTAATTCTACCTAGAAGGAAAGGGAAAGGGGACTCTAGAGGAAGAAAGAGGGTGTTCCTAGTGGGTCTAAAACCCGCGACCTAAGAAAATGCGAAGGAATAAAGATGAGCAACTTGACCAACTGACCAAATGTGCACGCAAAGTTTACAAAAGTCATGAAAATGCTCTTATTTTTATTTTATAAATTTTACTTAGATTTTTTTGACCTTATATAATACTTCGAAATATTTAAATATTTTTAATTAGCTTCACGAGGGCAAATTTGTTCGAATAATGCACTTGAGGAAAATTAAATGTCATCTTAAATGTTGCAGCAATTATTCATTGAACTAAATGGTGAAACTACAGTTTTGTGGAAGTTGTTGGGAATGTATGACGACTTCACTTAAATCGTCGTAAAGACATGCCGCTTTTTTTTTTAATTTTTTTTACCAAGTCACCGAAAAAAAACAAATTTCTAATGTATTGTTAAATAATGTCTATACGAATAAATAATTGGTTTTGCACTGCATTTCAACTATTTTTTCAACAACAATATCTGAACAAAAACGCTTCGTAAGTTTTTATTAAATTTATATTGTTGAAGTTAGGTACAAATGCAATGCAATGCATGCAGTAAATATGTTACATCAATCATGTTTATAAATTATTCTTCTACAACATATTTTTGGATCGTAACTAAATTTATAATGAATAATGATTGATGCTAATATAGTTTGGGAGCTTTTAAGGTTGGGCACCGGCTAAAATTAGGCGCGCGTTACACAATTTTTTATAAAAGTAGTAAAGATTTATGTAGTTATACAATTCTTTACAATCTACACATATTCTTACACAAATGGTAAGAATTTAAGTTATCATATAAGAATTGTGTAATTACACTAATTATGTAGTTACACAATAATTAAGTAGTTACACAAATAGTAAATTTTTTTATAGTTACACAATAATTATGTAGTTACACCGTTTTTTATTTATCTTACACAAATCCTTATTAAAATAGTAAAAATTTGTGTAGTTAAAAAAAAATCTCCTAATTTTAGACTTTCCCTAATGATTTGGACAGTTCCCAATTGTAGAAATTTTCTGTTGGAAATACATGACAGCGTTAAAGAAGAAGACAAAATTGGATTCCTTGGAATAACCTAAGTGAATATTCTTCGAATATGACGTTGTTCCTGGATTAGGGTTTACCTTTGCTTAATATACACATATATATACATGGAACTCATTTTATTTTTTT
The DNA here is from genome assembly GCA_958450335.1 of Hibiscus tridactylites. Taxonomy (NCBI): domain Eukaryota; kingdom Viridiplantae; phylum Streptophyta; class Magnoliopsida; order Malvales; family Malvaceae; genus Hibiscus; species Hibiscus tridactylites. The sequence continues at coordinate 17,104,751 of OY288273.1, read as the reverse complement.
CAATTATATATATATATATATATATATATATATATATGAAATTTTGAGTTTAGTTTAATTTTAATAATCAATTATATCATTATCGACGTGACACTATTTTAAGATCATTTATTGTTACAGACGGATCAAAAAATTTAAATTTAACCGTTTATTATCCGAAAATAAATATAACCGTATAACAAGAATAAATTTAATAAATAATTAAAAACTACATTTAAAAGTTATAAATTGCTTGTACGTAAAAATAACTACGACTAGCTCATCCTTTGTGTCCTAGTGGTAAAAGTAGATGTTCATCATCCCTTGAAACTCGGGTTCGAGCACTAATAATGCATGTTGTGTGTTCTGTCTTTGACACAACTAAAAAAGTTGAACATATGCTACCCTTGCATTTCGCCAACATATTCAAAAAAATAACTACGACTAACTTAATTTTTTTAATAAAAAAAACCCAAAAAATAAATCTATTTTTTCATTTTTATTCTTCATTCTTCCTTCTTTCTCCTTCTTATTTTTCTTTATGTGTCTTCTCTGCAGCAGTCATACCGCGTCGGCAGCCGTTGTTGATGGTTGAAGATGTCTAAAATCACTTACCCAAACTCTGTTTTCACTCCGATAATTTTCCCTTAGATTCATCTAAAACTATCTTTATAGCCTATATCTACAAAGACAAGCTCTATTTTTTTCGGCATAATGTAAAAAAAATATCACAAGCTTTTGATTGAATATTTATTTTAGCTCTTATTCTTTTTTGAAAAAATTTAATTTTTAACGTTTTATTTTGGGTCAAAATAGCTCATTTACGGGTGAAAATTATTAATCAACCAACTGTAAATTACTTGAAATGATGAGACAAACTTACATGACAGTGCACGCTGCGATATCAATGTCGTGTAAACAAATATGTTGACTATTTCTATGTTTTCAAGCGGAACAGTCGACAAAAATTCTAGAAGTAATAACATTATTCGTAGATAATATCCCGATGATGTTGCATTGGAAAGGTTTGTGGGAGTGTTTGGAAGCCATGGCGATGTGGTAGAGGTGTTTATAGCAAATAAACTTAATAGAGGGGGAGAAGATTCGATTTTGTGCGATTTTCTAATAGATTAGATGCAGAAAGAGCGAAAGGGAGACTGAACTGTTTCTTTCTTTATGGCATTGGCTTTAAGTTAACAATAACATTGGCAAGATTCAAAGCTAGATCTTCATTCTGGAGGAAGGTACATCCAGGCAGAGCTAAAACAGATAATCAAACAGAAAATGCAAAGGTGCTTGGTTGGAGTGATGGCCACCGTTTGTAGTGTTCGTAGCATTAATGGGAGATTACAAGATTGGGGTCTTGGAGAAATTAAATTCTATAGGTTGGGTGTTAAAACTTTCTTCATTTATATCGATGATGAGGAATTATTCATATTGATGGGAACTCCATTGGTCTTACTTGAAGGAGATTTTTGTAGAGATTAAGTCTTAGACCGAATTTAAGAAGTTTAAAAACTTAATCTTTGAGAAAGTGACTCATTTTTTAACTACCATATTATTAGACCGTTAGAAATTTAATGGTGATGATATGCCACATACATGTAATAGCATATTCTGAAATAAAATGAAATTTAACCTATCATATGTTTACATGTGGAATGCAATTTCATTTTAATATTAAATATAAAAAATAATTAAAAATCAAATAAAATATTTTTGAAACAATTGCAATTAAAAGAAAAAACAAATGTGGAAAAATTAAATAAGTTTTATACTAAACAACAAACATAATTTTCAAAACCCTTAATTAGTTTAAATTTTTTTATTTAAAGTATTCAAAAGAACATAATTTTTAAAAATTTTAATTAAATTTTCCCTAAACAGTAAAATTTATCTAACTTTTCTATGTTTATCTATTGCTTTCATTTTTAATTATTTTATTTAAATTTTAATTATTTTTATATTTTATATTAAAATAAAATTATATTCCACATATAAACATGCAATAGATTATATGCTATGACATTTAAAATATATTGTCATATCATCGACATTAAGTTTTTAACTATTTAATTAATATTTTAGTTAAAAAATGAGTAATTTGACAAAAAGATATAGGTTAGAGGGCTAAATGCTTAAATCTATCTTAAAAAAAGGTTAGGGCCAAAATGACAAACATTGTAAATATTAAGGGCTAAAATTATCCTTATACCATAAATAAAACATATATGTTATAATTAATATTCAAATGTTTAAATAAAATCTCTGAAATAAAACATAGTAAAAGAATGCTAAAATAATCCAGAAAAAATAAATAGTCTCCAAGTATGAAATTACATCAATGTCCCAAAATAATAAATAATAATCTGAATAACTAAAAATAGTTTTGTACTGATAAATATGATAATCGGGTAAAAGTGAGATACTTCAAGTACCACGCCGCCTAAAGTCCAAAGATATATGTAAGAGAAAACTATAAGAGAGTAAGCTAAAGAACTTAATGTGTCTATAAAGTGCAAGAAAACCATAATCGTAAAACATAATATTATTTTCTTAAAATCCTTTAAAGCATAACACATATATCACAAGCGCAATGCACCCAGTTATAACCGCCAAGAGAAAAGGAAAGTTCTCCATAACTCCTCACTACAAACGTCATTCTTAAGTGTATCAACCATTTGAAAGAGTGATATTCGTAAACTTCCTTCATACAATCCCAAACTCATGCTCATACAATGATATGATGATTAAAAATTCATATTTCACAACACAATTTCATAAATCTGATGTTTCATAGTTCCACAAATCACAGTCCATAAATCATAGTAAAAACATATTATGAAATCGTATGCATGTTATGTCAACCATACAAACCATAATGCAAATCATAATCAAGCAAGGTGTAAAACACCAACACATAGAAAAATAATTTATCTATAGCACCAGAAGAAGCACATCTCAAGCAACAATAGCTCTAACATCAAGAAGAACGCTTTTCACGTGTAGGTCTAGCACTGAGCCTAGCTGAATCAAAGCCTACAACATCGAACTCTACATCAAACATCTATCATTATACCACCAAACTAAATATCATAATCAATCATTCTAATTTGGAAGAATACTCACATGTAGTTCTCGTGATACTGCACGGTCAGACCGAAAATGCAAAAAAAAAGGAGATAGATCGTCTATCTCACGATTGAGGGAGTCAAGATCACTTTAAAAAGAAGATACGAGAAACTTGTCAATTAGTAGATCTAATAAAATTATTCAAAAATATTGTTGTGGAAAAATACCTATGCTCGAAGACTATACTTGTAGATAGCATACTTGTTTTTTGCTCGACAAATATATTTTATTAAAGATAAAATCAAACACTCCTTAAACTTGTTTGTGTGTCTCGTTAAAAACTTCTTTAGTTTTAAAAGGAGGGAAAGAGTACAACACAAATAAGAATAAAACTAAACAGAAGGAACCAACACCCAAATACATCAAACAAGGAGCCAAACCCCACCCAGTATACAAATTTGCATGACCACTCGAAAAGCAAGGCACACAAACAAATCTACTATTGCATCTCACGACATCGAATGAGAATGCTACTCCCGTAGATAGCATACTATGGAGGCACATGACTATTGGCGGGCACAACTAAAAGTAAGAACACTGAGCATAGATAAATCTTAATTTAGGGGGCAGGGAAGGTCTGAAATTACGATTGTGGTTAGGTGGAGTTGGTTTGTTTGTAAGGACCAAATATGACTACTTTGTAGGAGTATTAGGGTGTGTTTTGTTGCTGAATTCAAAGTAAGGGGCTCAATTTTGTTGCTGAGTGGCAGGTGCTTTAGCGGCTTAGCATGAGCCATGAGGTTGAGGATTCAATTTTTCCGGCTACAGAGAAGGGTGTTGGATCCTTTTCTGCTGAACAATATCTTAGTAATAGTTGTTAACTTGGTTTAAGATTGTGTTTTCAAAGCTGGTTCTCGAGGAAGACTGTTGGTACTGGGCTAGGACTTGCTAGTTGCTACTGTTTATACAAAGAGTTGAAATTCTGCAGTTGAAGTTTGGGGTGAGCAAAACTCAACTCAAAAAAATCGAAATTTTCAACTCAACTCGAGGCGAAAAAACTCGACTAGTTCTAACTTGACTCGAAATTACATAAACTCGACTCGAGGCGAAAAAACTTGATTAGTTCTAACTTGACTCGACTCGAAAAATATTTCAAATAAAGTTTGAGTTGTAAAATAGATGTTGCGTGTAAAAGTGTCTATCGCAATGTAGTGCAAGTGTACACGACGCAAGTAGTAAAGTGATACTGAAGTATCGGATATCGTCTCCACAGGGACTGAGCCAATAGCTTCACCTTGAATTACTGCACGAAAGTAAAAAGAATAGTTTAAGATGTTGTCACGAAAATAATAAAGAGTACTGGTAAATAAGATTAAAAGAATCAAGATAGAGAGAATGGGCTGGTATTAAATTGCTCAGTAGTGTAGGTATTGCTAAGTTTAGGAAAATCTGCTCTGTCGATGTCCCCGTCGCGGCAGCACCTGTCGCGGCAGCGATCACACAACTCTGTAGTTCAAGCTTGGCAAGAATCCCTGCTGTGCCTTGGCCTATCCCTAGGTCAAAGTCTGTCGATGAACACGTCTTTGATAATACCTCCCGGCGTGAATCGAAGGATGAACACCGATGTTGTTGAATTCTTCTTTAGCCACTTAACCTCGTCCTATCCCTAGGTTCGAGATAGTTCAACTATAAACTAGAGAACTCGCACTTATTCCTTTCGTATACTTAACTCTCCCGATACTAAGTAAATAGATAATCTCGCAATGCTCTCCCGATACTCTTGCAAGATGTTAATAACCAGAATAAGAGAACTTGAAGTTTATGTTATTGAATAGAAAATTCCTAAAACAAAAGTAACCCTTGCAACTATTTTACAAATCAACCCGTGGCCCTAGGGGGAATTTAGAACATGTTGAGAAGGGGGGAAACGACTAGGGTTTTGGGAAGAAGGCTAGAGATAGGTGATGTCCTCTCCTAGGTCGAATTACATGCCTTTGTATAGGATTTGGGTTCAAGTTTTCTAATATAGCAAGAATACAAGTTTAAATTAAAGTACAACTCTAATAAAGACTAAATCTTCAGAGAATATATCTTTAATTCGTCATTCCTTCTTGCTTGGAGTTTTCTTCCTTGAACTTTGGGCTTGGCCTTCATTCTGATCTAGGGCTTGGAAAAATATAAGGGTATTCCACGACAGACGGGCTTAATTTTCTCTTTCTATCGAGGCCCACTTTGCTTCTTCTCCTCAAAACTGCTGTCGTCCTTTGCTGTCACGGCGGTGGTCATGGCAGCATCGTCCTCCTCGACTGTTCATCCAGTTCCAACTTTTCTGTTTCACTGCCCAGCGCCTACTTCTCCATCTGCTACAGCAGCAACCTGCAAAAGCAACCAATTTCAGTAGAAACTGTGACATTTAATATATTTGTGACGTATAACTGTAATCTAACCTAAATGTAATGAATTATGCTTGAATGCAGCAGAAATATGTGTTAAATAGGGGTAAATAATAGAAGTTTTACACACTCAACACACCCCCAAACTCAAGTTTTTGCTTTCCCTCAAGCAATTCAGACCTAAAAGAAAAACAAATATTTTTGTTTTGGCTTAAAACAATGATCTTTCCCTTACCCTTCATTCATTCTCTATTGACGACAGCACCTTGTCGGATAACGTAGGATTCGTCTGGAATCTTGCTATAGTCCTCGTGCAGTGTGTGCATGCTTGCGAACAATTATATGCCGAGACTCCCTTAGTTTCACTAGAATATTTTAGCCTCTAACTTGAATTTTTATGCCAAAGTTTATCTTTTTGAAGACACTTCTTATGCTCCTTTAATTTTTTTGTTTTGTAGACTCGCTTTTTTTTAAGCTTAAGTTTCACTAGAGCCGGTTTCGGGCACCTCTAGCTAACTTCCTAGAGCCGGTTTCAGGCACCTCTAGGGCTATTGAGTCTATTTTGCTAAACTTCTTTCCTAGAGCCAGTGTTAGGCACCTCTAGGGGCTATTCAAGTGCTAAGCTTCCTATTCTAGTTAACTAGTAGAGTTCTAGGCAGTATAACAGTCACAAATGGTGTTTAAATTTCAGAACTATAGAAAGGCTCTAAACTGCTCCTAAAACTATCCTAAAGGCACTGCCACGACAGAGCTGTCACGGCAGGTAAGTTCAGTTCAAAGACTTAAGCCAAAATTTTCAATATTTTTTTATAGCAAAAATAAACTAAGTAAAAGGCACAATTTTAAAACTAAATAAGACTCCATTAATGGAGGGATGCCACCCCAAACTCAATGGTTGCATTGCCCTCAATGAAAATGACAAAATAAAAGATAAGAAAAGTACATCACAAAATATATAGAAGCAGACAGCAAAATAAGTTAAGAAACTCAAATTTTATGCGCTGTCGTCACTGCTGCTGCTGACTCGGAGCTGTCAGCGGGCAGGGGCCTTCTTAACTGGCTGGCGGATGGGGGAGGCAGATGTGTTCTTCATTTTGGCCTCCCTTGGAGGTTGAATTCGGGTAGAGGAGATGTGAGGGGGTTTCTCCACTACCTGTACCTCCGAGCTATTGCTGCTGTCACCGCTGCTACCGCTGTCACTACTGCTACCGCTGATACTGTCGCTATCCTTCTTGTTCTTATCTGCCATTCTCTTCTGCCGTTTTACCGGTGTGAACTCTTTGGATAGATTCCTCTTAACAGAGGGTTCGTTGTCGCTTTCCTCCCAAATTGAGGAAGATGAGAAACCGGCGATGAATGCATCAAGTTCTTCTGAGGGCATTCTTCCCTTGGTTCCACGGGCAGAGGTATCAGCTACGCGGTTGCTGCCGGCAGCTGTCGTGGCAGGGTTGGTGTGGATGCTGCAAACGGTGTCTTGGGTGTGACAGCAGGTGTAGGGGTATGGGCAGGGGTGGGTGCAGCAAAATAATGGGATGGGAAGGCAGGAAATACAACATCAGGGAAATTTAGAGAAGTTTGAATGAATTGTACCGTGGCTGTGGTGAAATCCTTGATGAAGCTCATAAGACCTAGCTGTCGTTCCTCTATCTTCTATATGGCAGCAAGGATCTGGGAGGAGGAGTCGGTCGGGGCTGCTGCTGTTGTTTGCTACCTGGCTTTCGTGGTAGCAGGTTCAGTGTCTGTCGGTTCTGTCGTCTCTGCTGCCGTGGCAGCGGGGTCGAAAGATGACAGCGGGGTGGCAGCAGTCAGTTCCATCAAGCTGAGTATATTTTTGTCGGCCCACCCCTTCCCTTGGACTCTGAGATCGGTGGCAGCTTCAGGTACATGATGGCCGCGACAAAGGGCTGTGATGAGGTAGGGGAGGTAGAGCGGTCCTGTCGGCCGGTGTGCACACTCCAAAATGCTTTCTCGGATGAAGCTGCCCACATTAATAGGCCTCTCATGCAAAATAGAATGAATGAGGGCTAACCTGGGTTGGTCGACAGTGGTGTTGTGCGAGGATGGCATGATTCGCTGTTTGATGAAAGCGTTCCACAGTTTAGCTTCCGGGAGGAGTTGAACTCTCTTCACCGCCCTCGGGTTCTTAAGATTTGTGTTCCACTGAGTGCCTTCGTCCGTGAGCTCTACCATGACAGCATCGTAGGCAGCAGGGTCTAGGCTGTTCAGAAATTGCTGGTGACCATCCTCGTTGCTGCCCACGTAAAATCCGTACAGGGTGTTGATGTATTCTGCTTCGAAGGGCACCTCTCTCCCTCTTACGGTACTGCTGTCGCGGTTCTGCTGTTGATGGCAGCATAGAAATCTCGAACCAGAGATACGTTCATCTCCTCTGGTTGTTCTGCAAAGATCTGCCACTGTAGGGCCTTGATTTTTCTAGCAATGAACGACTCTAGGCCCAAATTCCCCACCTTGGAAGTGTAGATAAATCCCCTTTTCTCCCACATGTCTCGTATCTGGAAAGATCGCGGGGTTGATGCTGTCGGGGTGGAGCCTGAGGCAGCACTCCTGCGGGTGTTTCTGGAAGACATGGTTGCAAGGGTTGTGAGAATAAAAATGAAAGCAAATAAAATTTTCTAGAGAAAGCAAGTAAGAAGAGTAGAAGTGAGTGAAAAATGAATAGTGAAACGGGGTTTATATAGAGAAGAGTTTGCTGCCCGTTGGAGCTGTAACAGCAGGCGCGAATAACGAGGCCAGCTGTTACGCGGTTTCTGACGTGTTTGTCACGCGTTTCCGTGTCTGCTGCGCGTCTGTTACGCGTTTGCGTGTCTGTCGCGATAGCGTGTCGACAGCCTGTATTTTCTGCGTCTGTCGCGGCAGCTGTAACGACAAGCTCCAAAATTTGGGCTTTTTGGGCTGATGGAAGGATGTTGGGCTGAATTCACTTCTCCTTTTCTTCTTGTCTCCTTTATTTCCTAACAAAAAATAAAAATAAAACATTATTTCTTAAAAATAAAATAAATCTAATTTCCTAATATATAAATAATAAATAATAAAAATAATTAAAAATAAAATTTAGGTTAAATTAGGGATGCCAGGTGGGGCATCTCCTAAGGTAACCACTTCCTGCATTCTTGGGGCTTCAGTCCCCTGATAATGCTTCAATCGCTGTCCATTGACTTTGAGTTGATGCCCGTCTTTTAAAGATCTGACCGTGATGGCACCATGGGGAAAAACCTGCACCACTTGGAATGGGCCAGACCATCTAGATTTCAGCTTCCCTGGGAATAGTTTTAACCTAGAGTTAAAAAGCAACACAAGCTGCCCTGGGCAGAACTGTCGTGGCAGCAACTTGTTGTCATGCCACTTCTTGTTTTGTCCTTGTAGATTCTTGCATTGTCATAAGCCACTGTCCGAATTTCTTCAATTTCGTTCAGATCCAGTAGCCTTTTTTGCCCTGCCTTTTCCAAGTCCATATTAACTGCCTTGATTGCCTAGTATGCTCTGTGCTCTATCTCGACAGGTAAATGACATGTTTTCTCATAAATCAGTCGATAAAGAGACATTCCCAATGGAGTTTTGAACGTTGTCCTGTAGGCCCATAACACATCATTGAGGTGTAGAGACCAATCTTTCCGAGTTGGCTTAACCATCTTTTCGAGAATGTTCTTAACCTCTCTGTTGGATATTTCAGCTTGTCCATTGGTCTGAGGGTGGTATGCTGTTGCAATCCGATGCTTGACACCATACTTTTTCAAGGCAGCAGCTATAACCCTATTGTCAAAATGCCTCCCTTCATCACTGATAATCGCCTTAGGGATGCCGAATCTGGAAAAAAATGTTTTTATGTAAAAACCTTTGAACCGTCTTGGCATCATTCTTTTGAGTGGCGGTAGCTTCAACCCACTTGGACACATAATCTACTGCCAGGAGGATGTACAAATTCCCACATGAAGATGTGAATGGTCCCATAAAATCGATCCCCCAAACGTCGAAGATCTCGACTTCAAGAATGTTCTGCAGTGGCATCTCGTGCCTCCTTGAGATGTTTCCCGTCCGTTGACACTTGTCACAATTCTTGTAGAAGATTTGAGCATCTTTATACAGTGACGACCAATAGAATCCTGACTGCAGAACCTTGGCAGCAGTTTTGTTGCCTCCTAAGTGTCCTCTATACTGTGAAGCATGACAGTGATGAAGTATATCTTCTTGTTCATCATGTGGTATGAATCTCCTTATAACCTGATCTGCACAGATTTTGAAAAGAATAGGTTCGTCCCAATAATAATGCTTGACATCATTTTGGAACCTCTTCCTGGCTTGATAATTAAGGTCAGGAGGAATTATTCTGCTAACTAGAAAATTAACAAAATCAGCATACCAGGGGAGTTCAGAAGACTTCCCTGCCGCCATGGCTGTCGCGGTAGTGACTGTGGCAGCAAACAACTGCTCATCAGGGAAGGTCTCCAATATGTTTGTCTCATCTGCCGGTAGACTCTTTCCCTTCTCCAACCTTGACAAGTGATCTACCACTTGATTCTCTGTCCCCTTTTTGTCCTTGATTTCAAGGTCGAACTCTTGCAGTAGTAGAATCCAACGTATCAGTCGAGGCTTTGCATCCTTTTTGGTGAACAGATATTTCAATGCAGAGTGGTCAGTGTGGACTATGACCTTCATTCCAAGTATATAAGAACGGAACTTGTCAATGGAGAATACCACAGCTAATAATTCCTTTTCTGTGGTGGTGTAGTTCACTTGGGCATCGTTTAGTGTTTTGCTGGCATAGTATATGACATGAAAAAGTTTGTCTCTCCGCTGCCCAAGTGCTGCCCCGACAGCATAGTCACTAGCATCACACATGATCTCAAACGGCAATGTCCAATCTGGTGGTTGTACTATTGGGGCTGTTACTAGCTTTTCTTTCAGAACCTTGAATGCCTCAGTACATTCAACGTTAGAGTCGAAGGGTCGGTTCTGCTCCAGAAGATGGCATAGGGGCTTGGTGATTTTTGAAAAGTTCGCAATGAACCTCCGATAAAAACCAGCATGTCCTAAAAAACTTCTGATTCCCTTGACTGTGGTGGGTGGCGGCAACTTTTCGATTACTTCTATCTTAGCTATGTCGACTTCTATGCCACGACAGCTAATCTTATGGCCAAGGACTATCCCTTCATCCACCATGAAGTGACACTTTTCCCAATTTAATACTAAGTTTGCTTTTTCACATCTCTCGAGCACCTTCTGTAGGTTGCCTAGGCAGCTTTCAAAGTTGTCTCCAAAGACTGAAAAATCATCCATAAAGATCTCTAGGAAATCCTCCACCATATCGGAGAATATTGCCATCATGCACCTCTGAAAAGTGGCTGGTGCATTATAGAGTCCAAAAGGCATTCTCCTAAAAACATATGTTCCGTAAGGGCATGTGAACGTCGTCTTTTCTTGATCTTCCGGTGCGATAGCTATTTGGTTGTAACCTGAGTAACCATCAAGAAAACAATAGTAAGGTTTACCCGCTAATCTATCAAGCATTTGATCAATAAAGGGTAAAGGAAAGTGGTCCTTCCGGGTAGCTTTGTTAAGCTTCTGGTAGTCCATACAAACCCTCTAACCGGTCACAGTCCTGGTTGGGATTAGCTCATTGTCTTCATTGGTTACCACGGTCATTCCTCCTTTCTTGGGAACGCACTGCACCAGGCTCACCCATTTGCTGTCCGATATGGCGTAGATTATTCCAGCATCTAGCCATTTGATTATCTCTTTTCGCACCACCTCTTTCATAGCATGGTTAAGACGCCTTTATGCATCAATAGTCGGTTTATGATCATCCTCTAGAAGAATTTTATGCATACATAACGCCGGACTAATGCCTTGAATATCAGCTATCGTCCATCCAATAGCCTTTTTGTGCTGCTGCAGCATCCCTATTAACTGCTGTTCCTGTTCCTGCATCAACTTGGAAGAGATGATTATGGGCAACGTATCATTTAAACCAAGGAAAACGTATTTTAGCTGCTCTGGCATGGGCTTAAGATCTAGAACAAGGGGCTCAACAGTTGATGGCTTTTGGATTACATGATTATCCGAGGTATAGTTTAAAGGCTCGAATAACTTACCTGGACGATTGCCTATCCAGTTTACCTCCTCCTGATCTTCAGTATCAGATGTATCAGATTCTGAGGAGTTGCTGTCGCCGGTGCTGTCGTGACAGTCTTCTAAGTGGCTGCCGAGGCAGTGACCAATTTTGATGTCGTGGCAGCCCGACCTGATGCTGGGTTGGTCAAGGGTAACTTCAGTGATAGCCTTGCATTCTTCTCCTGCATCAGCATGCTTCATTGCTTGGAGAACATTCAACTTTATTTCTTGATCGTTCACTCTCATGGTGAGTTCTCCTTTTTCCACATCAATCAGTGATCTTTCCGTGGCTAAGAAGGGTCGCCACAGGATGATTGGTGCGTTTTCATCTGCTTCACAATCTAAGACAAGAAAGTTAGCAGGAAAAATAAACTTATCCACCCTTACCAGAATATCTTCAATTTTTCCCTCTGGATGAACGTAAGAGCGGTCTGCCAGCTGCAGAATTACTGTTGTGGGCCGAGCTTTTCCAATACCTAATTTCTGAAAAAAGATTTGGGCGTTAAATTTATACTAGCACCAAGATCACAAAGTGCCTTACCCACATATTTGTCTCCGATTACACATGGTATGATGAAGCTCCCAGGATCCTTATTCTTCTAGGGTGGATGCTTGTGCAGAATACTCATGCATCCTTCTGTCATCTTAACCGTTTCAAATTCCCCAAGTCTAGATTTCTTCGACATGACATCCTTGAGAAATTTGGCATAACCGGGCATCTCCCTAACGGTATCTAACAACGGAATGTTGATGTGAACCTGCTTAAAAATATCATAAATCTTTTTAAGTTGTGATTCTTGTTTCAATTTCTGTAGCCGTTGGGGAAAAGGAGGTGGGGGACGATAATCAGCAATACGTCCTTCCCACTGCATACGGATCTGAGGAGGTTTAGGTTCATCATCTTTCTCCTCTGTCCCTTCTGTTGTCGTGACAGGCTCTCCGGCAGCAGGCTGTTCGTTACCTGTCGGGGCAGCTTCCTCGACAGGTGTATCCAAGGCTGGTTTCTTAACTGATTCATCTTCCTTCTCAGGCCCTGGTAGTTTCTTCCCACTCCTAGTTGTGATAGCTTTACACTGCTCCTGTGTGGGTTGTCTAGTGTTTTCAGTATCGCTAGGAAATCCTCCATTCTGCCTTGGTTTAATATGCTGGGAAACCTGACCCATCTGTGTCTCCAACGATTTTAGAGTAGCTTCATGATTTGTCACCGCATCTCTGTTTTATCCATGAATGTTTCTGTCTTCTTGACGAAGTGATTCATGTTCTCAATGTAAGTTCCTGTTTGAGACATAAACGTAGCCAGAGTCTGTTCCAGTATACTATTTGTGGCAGCTGGTGGCTGTTGCTGCTGCTGCTGCGGTTGCTGCCGAGTCATCAATCTAGGTCCTCTCTGGTTCTGATTGTTCTGTGCTTGAGGATTCAGAGCATTATTAGGATTGCTCCAAGAGAACTTGGGATCCTTTCTCCAGTTGGGATTGTAGTTGTTGGAGTTATAATTCTACTTATTGTAGTTTCCAACATACTTTCCCTCTTCTAACTGTATTGGACATTCCTCCGAACTGTGATTTCCTTCACAAATTTCACATACCTCTTCAGCAGCGTATACAGGCTGTGAATCTTCGTTCAATAGCTTTTTCATTGCCTTCGTCAGATATGCTACCTGTGATTTCAATGAGCTGTCGGCCTCATAATCCTTAACAGCTAGGACCCGTTTACCCCCTCTTCTTGCTGTCGAAAATTGTTCCTCATTCTTCGCCAGATTTTTTAATACTGTCATTGCCTCATCTGGGTCTTTGTCCAGCAGTAATCCGTTTGCTGCTGAATCAATTCTAATACGAGTTTGTAAATTGGCAGCATTATAGAATTTTGTTACCTGGTTCCAAACGGGGAATACATGCATCGGGCAGTTCCTTAGAAGAATGGTAAATCTGTCCCAGGCCTCGTGCATTGGCTCGTCATCTTCCTGTTGAAAAGTAGCAATTTCGTTACGTAATCGCTTAGATAAGTGTGAAGGATTAAAACGAGATAAGAATTCATGAGTTAAATCTGCCCAAGTTCTAATTGAACCCGGCGTAAGTTTATTCCACCAAGTCTTTGCCCTGTCCCTCAACGAATGAGGAAATAACCGAAGCCTCGGTATCTCCGGATTAACTCCTGGTAGTCTAAACGAACCACAGATTTCCTGGAACGTTTTCAAATGCTCCCTAGCATCCTCTATAGCAGCACCACTAAATTGACCGGCGTTGTTGATCATGCTGAACATAACAGGTTTCAGCTCAAAGTTGTCAACATCTACATCAGGCAGGGTGGTTTCTAGTTCTACATGATCATTCAGCATGTAGTCTCGGCATGACCGGCGTGCGGCAGCGACAGGAGGGTCGACGACAGGTGGATCGATCCCTCCATCTCCGACAAGATTGTTGTTATCCTGGAGATTCTCTAGGTTGTTCATGGCTGCTAACTGTTCTTCAAGGTATTCATTTCTGGCTAGTACGTGGCGAAGTTGGTTCCTAAGATTGCACGAACGTTCTATTTTAGGATCTAATGGATACTCAGGTTCCTTTCCTCGTATCGATCTGCGCATAAACAAGAAACCTTGTGAAAAGCACAGGTTGAACAATCCAAGATAAAACAGAAAAATAAAAAGAATGCAGTAAAAGGTAGGGTAAAGTTATGTTTCCAGTCCCCGGCAACGACGCCAAAAACTTGTTGCGTGTAAAAGTGTCTATCGCAATGTAGTGCAAGTGTACACGACGCAAATAGTAAAGTGATACTGAAGTACCGGATATCGTCTCCACAGGGACTGAGCCAATAGCTTCACCTTGAATTACTGCACGAAAGTAAAAAGAATAGTTTAAGATGTTGTCACGAAAATAATAAAGAGTACTGGAAAATAAGATTAAAAGAATCAAGATAGAGAGAATGGGTTGGTATTGAATTGCTTAGTAGTGTAGGTATTGCTAAGTTTAGGAAAATCTGCTCTGTTGATGTCCCTGTCGCGGCAGCACCTATCGCGGTAGCGGTCCGTTGTTTGTCGCGGCAGCGATCACACAACTCTGTACTTCAAGCTTGGCAAGAATCCCTGTTGTGCCTTGGCCTATCCCTAGGTCCAAGTCTGTCGATGAACACGTCTTTGATAATACCTCCGGACGTGAATCGAAGGATGAACACCGATGTTGTTGAATTCTTCTTTAGCCACTTAACCTCGTCCTATCCCTAGGTCCGAGATAGTTCAACTATAAACTAGAGAACTCGCACCTATTCCTTTCGTATACTTAACTCTCCCGATATTAAGTAAATAGATAATCTCGCAATGCTCTCCCGATACTCTTGCAAGATGTTAATAACCAGAATAAGAGAACTTGAAGTTTATGTTATTGAATAGAAAATTCCTAAAACAAAAGCAACCCTTGCAACTACTTTACAAATCAACCCGTGGCCCTAGGGGGAATTTAGAACATGTTGAGAAGGGGGAAAACGGCTAGGGTTTTGGGAAGAAGGCTAGAGATAGGTGATGTCCTCTCCTAGGTCGAATTACATGCCTTTATGTAGGCTTTGGGTTCAAGTTTTCTAATATAGCAAGAATACAAGTTTAAATTAAAGTACAACTCTAATAAAGACTAAATCTTCAGAGAATATATCTTTAATTCGTCATTCCTTCTTGCTTGGAGTTTTCTTCCTTGAACTTTGGGCTTGGCCTTCATTCTGATCTAGGGCTTGGATAAATATAAGGGTATTCCACGACAGACGGGCTTAATTTTCTCTTTTTGTCGAGGCCCACTTTGCTTATTCTCCTCAAAACTGTTGTCGTCCTTTGCTGTCATGGCGGCGATCATGGCAGCATCGTCCTCCTCGACTGTTCATCCAGTTCCAGCTTTTCTATTTCACTGCCCAGCGCTTGCTTCTCCATCTGCTACAGCAGCAACCTGCAAAAGCAACCAATTTCAGTAGAAACTGTGCCATTTAATATATTTGTGATGTATAACTGTAATCTAACCTAAATGTAATAAATTATGCTTGAATGCAGCAAAAATATGGGTTAAATAGGGGGTAAATAATAGAACTTTTACACACTCAACAAAAGAAACTCAAATAACTCGAAATTTTTAGTAATTAGTAGATTGATTTTTAAGTTTGAGTCGAGTCCCTCAATTTTTTCTTATATATAAATATAAATATAAAGAAATATATACCACGTATGAAAAAATATGATGAAATAAACATGCATATATTATATAAATGTAGAAATTGGAATCAAACTATACTATAACATGATAAATAATTACAATTAAATTTGTATATGAACTAGAAAACTCGACTGGAATCGATAAAATTTCAAATAAAATTTGAGTTGTAAAATATGACATCAACTCAAATAACTCGAAATTTTTTGACTCGGTCGAACGCTCACCCTTAGCGCATTAAAAAGGATTTTGGGGGGACTTATGTTACTTGGTTGATTGCAAGAGTACTTCTAAGAATGGGTGATTTTTTCTGCATTTGAATGACTAATGAGAGTGTCTGATGCTGGAAAGATTTTTTTTGATCCAATCTAATGCCGGAAAGATTGTTAGTAGGTTATCAATTAGTGTTTATAATAAGTTGAAAATCTTATGTTTGGCATTGAGTTGTCTTAGGTGTGACTTCTTTTATGTGCAGGTGTGATTGTTTATCTTTGTATTTTGACTTTATTATGTACTATTTTTTTACTCCATGTAAAAGGAGTTTTTAATAAGGCATTTGATGATTAAGTTATGCGTTTTCTTTTCTTTTTTTTTTGATAAATAATGGGAAAGGATTAACATAGGCCTCGTTAAAAACCCTCCTAACCTAGAGAGGGAAAATAGTACCTATGTAAAATCCATACAAACTTCGAGATTAACTCGATCAACAAGGAGCAAAAACAAAATTAGGAACAATCCTCCCTCAAAAGCTCAATCACCTCGACATGCGAGGAATTGAAAACACAAAGATCAAATGAATCCCGTACCGCCAACTTTGCCAACGCATCCGCCACTCGATTAGCATCACGACAAATATGTCAAAATTCCACTCCACCATGTATTGAAACAAGATCCTTAATCGAATCAATCAACGACGAAGACATCAAACCGGAAGGCGATCCCGATAGAACATGAAACACATCCACATTATCCGTTTCCACCACTAATCTCATTTCATCAACACCCATAGCGCATTTGAGACCTTCAAACACCGCCCAAAGCTCCGCTTCAAACACCGAACATTTTCCAATAAATTTAGAAAAGCCCGTAACCCAATTACCTTGCGAATCGCGGACGACCCCTCCACAAGACGCGGTCCCATCACTAACATTCCTTGCGCCATCCACATTGACTTTCGCAACACCCCTTTCCGGTGGCCACCACCGTCTCCATCGAGCCTGCTGTCGACATCCGCCTTCAGACGAGACCTGGGCAGAACGCTGCATACCAGCAACCAACCATCTGCTCCGTTCGATGATGCTTGCCCCAAACGGATCACAGCTTCCGAATATACGTTCATTGCGGACACGCCACAACGTCCAAAGTAGTCCCTCGAACATCAAATCCCAATCGCTGCATCCTTAGCAAAAGCATCCGACTGCAAATTCTTCCCCAACCATGCCTGCAGCGGTAATGAATGGAAAGCTGGCAGACATTGTGGTTTCACCAACATATTTCACGTCGAAGCAGCCATGGGACAACGTCTTAGGATGTGATCAACATCCTCCCGTGTTGCCCCGCATAAAACACATTCAGCCGAGTCCGTTAAACGCCCCCGACTCCGTTCCGCATTCGTCAAAAGCCTGCCCTTACCGACGAGCCAAAGGAATGCCTTGATCCGCGGCAACCCCTTGTACGCATGGATCACTCTCCACAAGCCATCTTCAGCCCCTCCCAGCTGCTGTGATCGAGCTTCATACGCGGATCACACAGTAAAGGTGCACGCCCTGCTCCACCTCCATCCCGGTCGATCAGGCCCACTCGAGACAGTAGGCGATTTAATCGCTGCGATGTGGTCCAAGACTCGCCGAGGCACGACGTCATAGAAAGCCTCCCATAACCATTCCCCTCTATTGTCAACCATGTCCCTAACCCGTGTCGGAACCATCTCTCCCACAGCCCACGGACAAACATCAATAAGAGGGCCAATATCCGCAAGCCACCTATCTCTCCAAAAATCCACCGTCGCACCATCCCCCACGTTCCAAACTATCCCTTCCCGAACATCATCCCAAACCGCACTCACTCCCCTCCACAACACGGAGCAATTATTCCTAAACACTGTTAACAGAATACGAGCATAACATTTATACTTAGCTCGAAGGAACCTAACCCAAAGTTGATCCGTCTTCGCCACTAAATTATAAGCCACTTTCATAAGGAAAGCATCATTTTGTCGGTCTAAAAACTTGAAGCCAAGGCCACCACGAGCAATGGGCGACGCCACCTCCTCCCAATTAACAAGATGAACCCCCCGTTTCAAAGTTGAATTCCCCCATATAAAACCCCGTATAATTCTCTCAATTTTATCGCAGACACCCTTTGGAATCTTCGTCGTTTGCATGCAATAGGAAGGAATCGCCGAGAGTACCGACTTCGCTAATAAAATACGCCCAGCAAAAGATAAATACCTCGCCTTCCACCCATCCAACCGATCCCTAACCTTCTAAACCAAAAAAGCATACGTCCCATTAGTAACTCTAATGTAGCATAGGCACACCCAGATACTTCCCCAAATTCTGGACTTCCATAAAGCCACACCCCATGCAAATAGAACTACGAAGCGCGTGCGGAACGTTCTTGGAGAAAAAAACATTTGTTTTAGCCACACTCACTTTCATTCCAGAGTCATTACAAAATTCAGTAAGAACCGAACTGATCACCCCCACTTGCTCCATCAAAGCCTCAGCAAACAAGACCATGTCATCTGCAAACATAAGATGAGAGATAACGGGGCACTGACGCGATACCCGAAAGCCCTTCCAAGCATCTTGGACTACCTTATGCTCAATAAGCTGACCCAACCGCTCCATACAAAGAACAAAGAGATACTGTGATAGCGGGTCCTCTTGCCTGATTCCTCTAGACGGTCTAAACTGCTCTGTTTGCGCCCCACTCCATAGAATCCTTGTCGACATAGATGAAACACAACGCATAATCAAATCCCTAATCTTCTACGGTAAACAAACATCGCTAAGCGTATCGGCAATAAAGCCCCATTCAAGGCGGTCATAAGCCTTTTCCAAATCAATTTTCACCGCCATCCATCCCTTGACCCCGGATTTCTGACGCATAGAGTGAACCACCTCTTGGGCAATGATGATGTTATCCGAAATTAGGCGACCAGGAACAAAGCTCGTCTGATTATCCTTTACCCATTCAGGAATAAAAGGCTTAATCCTGTTCATAATCACCTTCGTCAAAATCTTATACAAAACCTGACAAAGACTAATAGGCCCAAATTGCGTCATATCCTCAGGCGATTTAACCTTCGAAATCAAAACCAACAATGTCTCATTAAAGCTATCCAGAAACGGAGCCCCCTCAAATATATCCTGGACCAACCGACAGACACTCGCCCCAACAGTATCCCAGTTCCGCTGATAAAACAAAGCCCGAAACCCATCCCTCCCGGGTGCTTTAAACGCATCCATCTGAAAAACTGCTCTGCGAATCTCATCCATAGATACCGGGCTATCAAAGAAAGAAGAAGTAGAACTAGTAATTCCAGGGAACTTACCGCGGATCGTGTATTGAGAAGCATCTGTGCTATCGCTAGTAAAGAGCCTTCCATAAAACTCAACGACGTGCTTTCGAAGGGCCTCCTGCGACTCTACCCATCGACCACTGCCATCACGTAATCGAGTGATCAAATTTCGCTTCCTCCGATTGATCGTAGAAGCATGGAAGTACTTAGTATTCCTATCCCCCTACAAGAACCAATGACACCTCGACTTCTGAAACCGAAGGCACTCCTCCTGCTCCAACACAATATCAAGCTCCTCTCTGAGAGTCTTCTCCAACACCACTAACGAGTCAGAGTACCCGCGCCTAAGAGCCTTATCAATACCTCTAAGGCGTGCCAACAGTTCCTTTTTCCGCTTACCAATATGCCCAAACACCTCCACATTCCATTTTGATACCATAGTTGTTAGTCTCACAACATTCAACTCAACCGACTCCAATGACCTCCAACACTCCTTTAACAAATCAATGAAACCAGGATGATCTAACCAGGCTGCAAGGAATTGGAACGGTCTATCATCATCGGCTCTAGTATACGATTCCCTCGAGAGCAGAAGCGGACAATGATCAGACCCCAAACGATCCAAATGGAACACAATGCTATGCGGGAAGGAATTCTGCCACGCACCATTCACTAAGCATCTATCAAGGCGTTTATAAAGCCTCCCACGTCTCCAAGTAAAATCATCACCCATATACTCGATCTCAATTAAGTCTGCCTTATACACAAACTCCTGAAACAAAGAGCTAACACCGGATAGCCCCGATTTGCTACCAAAACATTCCTCATCACGAAGAATACAGTTAAAATTACCTCCTAAAACCCATGCCTGATTCACCCCTGGTTGCAGTCGGAGTAAATGATCCCACACCAACCTTCACTTAGATACCAACGGTGAAGCATACACTGCCGTAAAGAAAACCTACTGATTAACGACGTCATCAAAGAACCTCCCATGGACAAACTGATTCGATACAACTAAAATCTCAACATTCACTCCCTCTCGCCAAAGAACCCAGACACCACCACTAAAACCATGGCACTCCACGCGATACGAATTACCAAACCCTAGTCTGCGAATCACTCTATCCGCCTGGACACTACTAACCCTTGGTTCAACAAGGCAAACCACCTTCGGGTCATGCTTCTGTACAAAAGATCGAAAATGTCGGTGAAATTCTGGGCTCGCCGCCCCCTAACAGTTCCAAAACATTAAACTAATCATCAAAAACAATAACAGAAAGGAGATATGACCTTAACACGACGGATTAGAATTCTCCTTATCAACCCCATCTGCTACCACAACACTGTCGTGCACTTTTGCAACCGAGCTCAAACCCGATACTGGAGAAGACTTCTATACTTTATCATAAAGCACCTCGTCACCCCCTTCCACCCCTGTTTCTTTCGATACTACTCGATCATGCATGTCCTGTAATTCACCCGATAAAGACTGGACCCATTTCGCCAAGACTGGTTTTGCCGGAGCACGCATCTCGTGGCCACGCTTTGATTGCTTCGAAGACTTCTTAAGCGCAACCTTCACCGGCAAGAGACTCTTCCTGCGACCAACATCTTTCCGCTCACCTCCCACAACACCCTTGGATGCCTCACCATCGGCAATCACGATCGCTCTATGATGGCCCGAAACAATGCATGGATTATGAGGTTGAACTTGTGCCTCCACGTTAGGAACCAACGACACCACCTTTGCCCCCTCATGCAGCCTGGCTTCCACATTCGATACATCTGCCAAAGGAACACGCTTCGCACCGGCCGGCAAAGCACGATTCTGCGTGCTTCCCCCTTCATTTTCCGCAGCAACGTCCACCGCTGCAATCACCACCCCTTACCGTGTGGCCGCTGTGCTGGCACAACCCTTTCCTTCTCCCTACGATACCCACTGTCAGCAGCATGTTGCACCTTAGAAGATCCCTGCTGAGCAGCAGCACCATCCCCCTCCTTAGCACTACCATCATCGCCCAACACTGAAATCCTAGACCCCCCGGAACCATGTCCACCAGCCACCTGAAGCTGCCCCTCAACCTTTCGCGGCCTCCTTTTCCTAGCATCGACCACCATCCATGGTCCATAAATGCTATCCGAACTAGCCGCCGAAACCGGTACTCCGTCACTCGATTGCTCCACTACCATAGTTCCTTTGTCCGAATCCACCCTCATACTCTTACCTCACCCCTCCGACGAGTGCCCATATATCCCACACTTAAAACAAATTTGATGCAAGCCTTCATATTCAAGTTTCTGCGTAAAGCCATCAATGCCAATACAAGGTAACAATGGCTTGTTCAAATCCACAAGCACCGCAAGTCTAGCAAACTTACCTCTTTCACCCGCCGTCGTGTTATAATCAATACGAATAACCGTACCTATAATACTACCAATGAACTTAAACAATGCCTTTGTGTAGTATCTATACGGGAGGCCCGGGAGGCGTATCCACACTACAACTTGCGATGGATGCTTTTGCGATATCGAAAATGAGCGCGACCATGGTTGCACTGTGAGATAACTCCCGTATAACGTCCAAGGTCCAGCCGAAAGAACCCTCGCATAATCCTCATTAGATTCAAAATTCACCAGGAAGTAATTATTATCAAGATCCACAACTTGATAATCACCTTTTGGCGCCCAAAGACTAGGAATGCGAGATAAAAACGTTTTATACCCAATAGTACGCCCAAGGAGTCGTACAATCACAGCTCGCTTCATACTATCATCAACCGACGCATGAACGCGCTCGGAGAACCTAATATTTGGGAACGATCCACTGCAATCAATCGAAAAATCCGAATCCAATACATGTATACTATCCGTGGCTACACCGGCCTTGTGCCTACCACCGGCGCTGCAGCCCTCCCGACCATATCAGCATATGACCCTTTACCACGGTTAACTTCATCAGCCACCATTCTGCTATCATCGCCAGCCTCCCCCTGCTTCTCCGGAACCTGCATTGCCTTTCCCACAACACCACTAGACCCCATACTATTCGATGCAACCACCTTCATAGGCGTCGTCTGATCAACATGAGACTCGCCCCACGCCGTTTGTGGATCATGGTGAGCAGTGGGAGATGAAACCACCACCGACGGCCCCCCTCCCGGCGGCTGGCCCCCCGACACGGTAAAGCACCCTAAGCTAGGGTTATCGCCATTAGTTCTCTCGCACTCCGGAAAAATAGGAGCCGTCATTAGGGTTTTTAACTCTAGAGATTATAATATAGTTATGCGTTTTCTTTTAATTCAATGAAATATTATTTTGCCGAACAAAAAAATGTTGAGTTTACAGAATGAAATATCAGTCAAAAATAATCTTATAAATTGTATAAAATATAAAATATTTTTTTTCTAACATGTCATTCTGTTAAGTCATTTCAAATTGTTTATCGTCAGTTAACTAACAGTTTTTATTTGCAGAGTAGCTATTTTGACTCAAAATAAAACGTTAAAACTAAATTATATTAAAAGAAAATACGAGGCCAAAATGACTGTTTAATCAAACGTTAAGGTTTTTTTTGACATTTTAGATATGCTACTCTATCTCCTTGGACATGCCTTTGATCGTTCGAATCTAACAGTATGTCATTCTACAATAATAAAAGAAGTCATGTTCAAAGGTAGATCACGTGACCTAAGACACATAATAATATATTCGCTTTTGCTTATTGTATCCACGAAGTTGTATTTATCTAAATATGAAAATAAACAAATTGACTTGCTTTTACAAATGTGTAATACTGAATAAAAATTTTCCATTTTATCTGAGGCGGTTATAAAATTTCTCTAAATTCTTCTTCTTTTTTATCGTTTATTTTTTATCGGCGGCGGCCTTTGGCCGTTATGTTGGTTCTATATATAAATTAAATTCATCTTTTTCGATGAATATTTCGTTTTTCAAGTTTGTTTCTTATTTTTCTTCTACTTTGTCGGATTCTTATTCAAATCTGCTTTTATGACAGTTCTTTTGTATGCTTGGTGGCACTTCTTTTGTCTGCTTTTTAGCAGGTTTTATTTGTCTTCATGGCAGTAGTCTGACTTTTGACAGTTATGCGTTCGAGTGACGAGTATCAACGAACGTTTTTTAACGAAGGAGGTCGTTCTGTACATGTTATGATTCCCTTTTGTGGTTGTGCCGATATGCCAAGAACAAGTAGCGAATTTTTTTTTGCTATATTCAAAGAGCACTCAAGGCAAAGTTATAGTTTTTCTGAATTTTTATTTCAGAAGATTTCTTCTGACATTGTTAGATTTGGTATTTAACGTCTTTCACACCTTTATATTTTGTTATTTTGTTCTGCATTGTATTTATCTTGTAAAATGTTTGATTCTTTTATATTCTTTTCGCCGTTGAATATAATCTAGTTTTAAAACAAAAATTGAATAAAACAATAAATTTACTTGTATTGTTAATTAGCGCAGACTAGCTAATAGTTGTCCTAACTCATTGTTGTGATATGTACGAAAAATAAGTAATTAGTCGAGTTTTTAAAATTTTGAGTCGAATTAAAATAAGTAGAGTATTTTTCACCTCGAGTCAAATCGAAAAATTCAATTTTTTTGAATGGAATTTTACTTACCCCTACCACTCAGCACGTCATCTATAAATTTAATCAATAAAAATCTATCCACTTCACATTTTTAATATAATTTCTCCTTTTACAAGATCTTATTCAGAGAGAGAATTTACTAAAATAATTTTTTTGATATAAAAGATGATTCAATTTTAGTAATAAAATTTTATCGGTTTAACGAAAGAAAAAAAAAAGATGATTTAAGCATAATCTACCAAATATCACTCAAAGAATCATTGCTAGTAACGATGGTAGTGGGGATGTTGTGGGCAGGGGTAAGCAAAACTAAACCTGGCACGAAAAAAAATTAATTTGATTTAATTTTATTTGTAATTTTTTAAACTCGATTTAAAAAATTTCAATAAAAATTAGAGTTATAAAATGAGAATTTAAATAACTTAAAATTTCTAGTAATCAGTAGATCAATTTTAAACTCGAGTCGAGTCTCTCAACTCTGATATATCTATATTACATATGAAAAAAATATGAAGAAATATATATGTATATCATATATGGTTATAAAAAACCGTTTGAATTGGAATCAATAAGTACCAAAACATTATAGATATTTAAAATTAAATTTGAATAAAAATCGAACAACTCAACTCGAATTTCATAAACTCGATTTAAATCGAAAAATTTTCAAATGAAGTTTGAGTTATAAAATATGACTCGTAAACTTAATTAACTCATTCTATTACTTTTGACTTGACTCTATTGTGCACACGACAAACGAAAAAGAAAATCAAACAAGCAAGAACACAAGAGATTTAACGAGGCTCAACAGTGTGCTTACGTCCTCGGGGAGCAAAGAGCGGCTATTTTCTTTTATTCAATCAATGGTCTTTAAGTTGCAAATAACATATCACTTGTAGACCTAGTACAATTACAAAGATACCCCGTACCGTACCGCAGGGGCTTCGCCCCCGCACTCTCAACCCACTTAATCTGAGCCCACCGAAAACTCGAGTACTCCTTTGATGGGCAGATGTCGCCGCTCCGCAAAGCCTAAAGAACAATTGATGAAGTGCCTAATGAGATGAGGATAAGCCTCTTTATATACCCCCTACATCCAAGTCCTATTCTAACTAGGATAAGGAATACTACTCCCCGAAGGACTAGAACAATTATAATCCTAGTTAAAGTGGCCAGCATATGTCCTTTTACAATATATGAGCCATACTTAACAAATCTCCACATTGGCGAATACCATGCCCCTTAAGAGATAAATCTATAGTCTCTCACACATCAAAGTGGGTTGGGCTACCATGCTTCTCTAGCATTTGCAAACATTCAATAAGTCCAAACAATGCTTGAACTTGTCAGTAGTAACAGACTTGGTCAACATATCAGCTGGATTGTCTGCAGTATGCACCTTTTGTAACAATATCTCACCAGATGCAATCAGCTCTCTAATCTTGTGAAACCTCACATCAATATGTTTAGTTCTAGCATGATACA
Organism: Hibiscus tridactylites; assembly: GCA_958450335.1. Classification (NCBI taxonomy): domain Eukaryota; kingdom Viridiplantae; phylum Streptophyta; class Magnoliopsida; order Malvales; family Malvaceae; genus Hibiscus; species Hibiscus tridactylites. Next base: position 17,079,380 of record OY288273.1, on the reverse strand, counting down.
CCTAATTCTTAGCCAAATGAATAGCACTTTGGCTATCACAATGCAACTGAACTCCACCTTGCCGAATACCCAATTCCTTCACTAGCCCGATAAGCCATAAATGCTTCTTTTGCAGCTTCAACTACTGTAACACCCCGATTTTGGGCTTAGAAGTTTTGGGTTTGGACCGGATCGGTCGGGTTGCGGTTCGAATATAAAAGGATGATTTTAGGGAAGCCTAGTTCGGGTTGCATTAAAAATATGGAAAAATATCTTAAAATCCTCTTTTATTATATATAAGAGAATGGTGAAATCAATTTTACAAAATGAGGTTTGGAGGTGTGACATTTTGGGTTAGTGACTAAAATGTAATTTTTGAAAACTTGGTGACTGTTTTAAAAGGATTGAAACTTTGAATCTTTAAGGAGCTAATTTACCCAAGAAGAGTTTTCTCCAGATTTTTTCTTAATATTAAAGATTTAATTAATGGTTTTTAATTAAATGTAAAGGAGGGAAAAAGATATTTTGTGATCATAACTAACTTTTCTCCAAATTTTCCATTTCTTTTCTCTCAACTTTTCTCTCAACCCAAACACTTTTCTCCAGCAAATTTTCCTCTGATTTTGACAACTAAAGATGAGATTTCAATCTTCATTTGATCCCTAATCATTTCTACATCAAAACCTTAGCATTTGCTTATTGAATTTTCAAGAATCTTGGTTCCAAAAAAGGGAGAAACTCACATTTAGAGGTATGAACGTCCTTCTCCTCTAAATACTCAGTTCTGTACTGAAATTCCCAAGTTCTCAATCCTTGATTTGTGTTTTATTAAAGGTTTTGTAATTGTGTTCTTGACCTTGGCTTTAAAATGCAAGATTTGGGTTAATTTTGATGAAATTCGTATGAAATGATTGGGCACTGTTTTGAGATGTCTATTTAATGTAAATTGGATGTATAATTGATGTAAAATTGAGGTTTAATCAATGAAATCCCGAATAGGTTGATTTTCCTAAGTTTTGCTTGAGTTTTTGGGGTGATCTTGGTGTTCTGCTATAGCTGGAGGTATAAGGACGTGATTAGATCCTTTTTGGATGTTAAATGAGGTTTAAGAATGATTAGAATTGATGGATCTTGGCTGGGTAGTGTTGTGGAGATGTTTGGATGTGATTTCGGTTGTGTTTGGTGGCCGAAATGTGAGTTTTGATGAGAGCAGCGAGTTTAGGTGTCTTGGTTGAAGATATTAATGCATGATGATGCATTAATCCTCTGCTTTGATGTGTTTAAAACAGGGGAGACATCTTCGGATCCTTGTGGTGTTGATCCGGAAGCTTGATCGATGTTTCGGCAAGTTACGAAATGGAATCGGTGAGTGAAGTTTGGTTTTCAGCTTTGAAACCAATGTTTGAAGGTTTTGGGAGCTTAGTTTAAGTCTAAACAACTTAGCTAAGCTCAAGAGTAAGTTTTCGGAAAAACTCTCTTGTTGATGAACCATGAGTTGGTTGAGTGCAATGTGTTTTAATTGCATGTTTAAATTCTGTTTTGAAAGCATATTTTTAGCATGTTAATGCTGGTTTTATAAGCCATGTGTTGAAGGATGCTCAAGGTAAGAGATCCTTGATTTGAACATTGTTAAATGTGGTTTTGATGCATAGTAATGCATGATTATTTGTGGCTTTGTTAAATGCTTTAAAGCAGAGGATTAATGTTGTTAAATGATGTATATTGGCAAGTGATGTGTTGGTTTAAAGGTTACTTGAATCGGATATAGTTAGCCGGCTATAGGATTGGGTGCACCGTGAATAAAGTCGCCTTGGATGTCGAGGGGTTGTGATTGTACCGTAGACTCCATCCAAGTACACTAACGAGATGGTTAAGAACACCATGGTGGTTAAAAGTCCATGGGTGGGTCTTGTGCTAAGGTCATAATGGTGGTTAAAATTCCATTTGAGGACCTTGTGTATGGTAAGATCACAATGGTGGTTAAAAGTCCATGTGTGGATCTTGTGTTGTATGTCCCGTGATCTCGTTAGTGATGTTATACAACTACCAATGAGTGATGTGGAGGGGTTGTGATTGTACCATAGTCTCCATCACGGGTGTTGAGGGGTTGTGATTGTACCATTGCTCCACCTTGATATTGGTAGTGTGTATGAAGCGTATGGGACAACGCTTGTAATCCGCGTATCCGATTGTCGTTGTGTTATGAATTGGAAAATGGTTATGATTATCACTTGAAAGCCAATATGACATGTTAATGATTTGGAAGCATGAAATGCTTGGTTTATATACATATGTGCATGATCAAATGTTGTTTAAACTAAAGGTTTTGAAAAGGAGTTTCTATTAATGCATTATTGTGATGTTTTAAATGAGCATTCCTCACTAAGCTATGTGCTTACGCTCTCTCTTTTCTTAAACCAATAATGCAGAGCATTGAAGTGCATAAAGGGCAGCAAGGAGGTCAAGAATCCAAGTGAAGAACTAAGCTCATGTATGGTGAATGTTTTCCTAACACTATTAGCTTTTGGGCATTTGACAATGGGAACCTAACTTGTGTTTTTGGGAGATGTTTTGGACTCCCTAAGTTGGTTTTATGCTTTTGATGATGTTGGAACTTGTAAATGGCCTTTTTGAGGTTGGTTTGGTGATTTTGGTGTTTGAATGGTTTTCAATATAGGATGCATGCCTATAGAATTGAGTTTTTCCTTAATTGATGCCATGTTTGAGAATGGTTGATGCTATTATGTTCCTTAAGTATATAATGACTTGCTGGTATGATTTGAGGGTCTTTGGAATATGTTAGATCGGTTGAAAGCATGATAAACCAGAAAAAAATCTGCAATCTGGGCAGCCTGTTTCGGAACAGGTGCTACCGTTTCGGAACAGAGGGCCTGAAATGGCCTTGGCGTTTCGAAACGGGTAGAGCCGTTCCGGAACGGTTTTGCCACTGCCAAGCCCTGTTCCGGAACTTGTTTCGGAACGGTCCCGCGTTTCGGAACGGACCATCCCCGTTTCGGAACACCCGACCGTTGGGCACTGAAATTGACGGTTATATGTTTTGAAATCCTTGTGTTTTGGTCCTGAACTTTGTATATGCAATTGAATGAGTTTGAGATGTCCGTATGAGTTGAAATTTGGCAGAGAAACATGAAACATGACTAATTTCATAATGGTGGTTAAGTCCTTATAATTTTCAGAATTTGCATTATGGTCCCTAAATTCATAAATTGTGCAATCGAGTTCCTAAATGTTTTCTGATTGTGCTGATCTTTGAGTATGCTGATCTTATGAACATATCTAGGGTTAATATGCATTTAGATAAGTTTTAAAAGAAAAAAAGGGTCGTTAATCAAGGTTGACTTTCGGGTTGACTTTGGTTTTCCCCGTGTAAACTTCTTAATTCGGTCCAACCGTCTAGGCCGGGTTAAGGGGTTACAACTACTGCCATGTACTCAGCTTTAGTTGTTGATAATGCCACAGCAGACTGAACAATTGACTTCCAACATATAGGCCCTCCACCAAGGGTAAAAACATACCCAGTTGTAGACCTTCTATCATCCAAATCACATGCATAGTCTGTAACCCCCTCGTCCCGGTCTGGATGACTGACCGGTCCGAGTAGGCTACACGGGGAAAACCGAAGTGAAACCCGCTAAGGCTCCCTTTCGATTAGCAACCCTAGAAAATTTCTTTAATTATTATCTTGTCTAAATGGATTAATTTAATCATATATGAAAGGACAACAACGGAAGCAACAAACGAGACGATCAACCCAACATCATTCCAAAAACAGTCCATTTTAGCTTAATTTGCAGGCCGTTTCGAAACACCCAAGGAGTGTATCGAAACGCCTTGACTAAGTCAACAGGCCCAAGTCAACACCAGGAGACCGTATCGAAACGTTGGTCAACCATTCTGAAACGCCCTCAAAGGTCAACTTCTCGTGGTCAACGATACGAAGACCGTTTCGAAACGCCAAGGGCCATTTCGATACTTCAATTTATCGTCAAAATCTCAAATTTCCAGTGGCAAAAACGTATCGAAACGACTCCCTTGCGTACCGAAACGCCTGGCCTGAAACAAGAGGCCGTATCGAAATGGGACCAACCGTTTCGATAGACCTACTGCGAACAGACATGTTTCAACTGGTTTATGGCACAAGGCTGCCTCAAACACAACCGAAACCTTCCACAACCAACATACATCAACTCTAGATGCAAGGCACCTTATACGAACATGCTTAGCACTCAACAAACATATAAAAGCCACTCAAGGCAAGCATCAAAACAACAAGGATTCATACATAGCATTTATCATACATGCCTTAGACAAACACACACAGCATTCATGGGAAGGGTATGAGTCTTCAAACACAAGGCAAATATGCATCAAGTAAATATGGTCTACAATCCACAACATAAAGGCATACACATAGACAACATGAAATCAACAATTTAACATGCTCAACCAAACCCAAAAACTAGCTAAAGAGTTTGACACCAACTCCAAACAAGTTTACACCCCCATCGTCTAGGCATTATTACAATTACATAAATCATACTTGAGCTCCTTGAGAACATCAAAAGCTCATCCCTTACCCACTTGCCTCCCGAACTCTAACGATCTGCATGTTGAAAATAAAGGAGAGCGTAAGCTAACTAGCTTAGTGAGTGAGGCTCTAAAATTCAACAAGCATGCAATTTTCAAAACACTATTCATAATTGACAAGAAACAATGAATGCACGAATGATTTCACAACAAGACTACACACGGTTTGCACATGCACAACCAACATACACACGGTGGGACCACACATCACCGTTCGACTAGTAGTTTTCCGATGGGACCACTCATCACCGTAGTTAAGACAACCATCACGTGAGGTTCGACTTCAACACGGCTACACAACTAGGGGTGTTCAATCGGTCGGTTCGGTTAACCGACCGAACCGAAATTCCTAAAAAAATTTAACCGAATTTTTTCCCCTTTAACCATTAACCGAACCGAATTTTTTTTCTGAAAAAATTAACCGAACCGAATAAAGTTCGGTTAATTCGGTCGGTTTTCGAATTAACCGAACTTTTACATAATAATTTAATTAAAAAATCAGTAGTCATTACATTAAAAAATAGCCTGCTTATGCATAAAATAAAATTAAAAGAAAAATCTAACAAGATTCAAACAGTAGCCTCCATGCATTAGTAATTCAACAAACAACAAAGTTCAAATAAAAAAACATCATAATCCAAGTCAACATGAGCACTCATAAATCAAGCTAGTAGAATAAACACTAAAACAATTATATAGGCAGCAATTTTCAGTTCTTCACTCTTCAAAATTCTTCATTTGCATCAATTAATTCTCCCAAAAAATCTTCATTTGATGTATCCCTACAAAACATATAATATTTCTGTAAAATCAGAAATGAATAAATCAAATTCGATCATATATATAATATAATATAGACTAAAAGATTAGAATGCATACCCTTCCTTCAACTCACACTCACAATCTCACAGTACATAAGCTTATGAGCTTATGAATTGAGGGTAGGATCTAATGCATTCCAAGACGAATCTAAAATGTCAAATAATTAAAAGTTGATGTCAATGTGAGGTACACAGTTCAAAAATAATTTTACTTATTAAATTAAAATTAACAAATGAAGATATCAGCATACCATTATCAATCTTGTCAAGTTCTTGAATTTGTTCTTCAATCTTCTTAATCTCTTCTTCTGTCGATGAATTTCGAATATAATCTTGAGCACACACAAGGGCTTGTACCATTTTAGGAGTTAAAGAACTCCTAAATTGATCGAGAACACGTCCTCCGGTACTAAATGCAGATTCTGAAGCTACGGTAGAAAGCGGTATAGCTAACACTTCTTTGGCCATCTTTGAAAGAGCTGAAAATCTAGGACTATTGACTTTCCACCACAATAAAATGTCAAATCCATCATCATGATTTTCAGTAGCCTCTCCTAAATATTTATCCAATTCAGATGTTTGATCTTCACCACCATTTTCAATGACACGCCTTTTATATAAATCTTTCATCCGTCTTTTCACTTTTTGTTGTGGATCATTTACAAAAGCAGTTTTCCCCTCACTTGTTTGGCCACAATCACTAGAAACTCAAGGTTTGTACTCATCATACAATTCAAACAAAATATCCTTCAATTTTTGCATCACTTCAGAAGATTTTTCAGAATTATACATTTCACTAAGTGCAAATTCTAAATAGTTCAATTTCTGTCTAGGATCTAGAACACAAGAAACAAATATAAGCATATTCATCTTATCAATGTCACCCCAATATTTATCGTATTTATCTTTCATTTTCATGGCCATAACACTAAAATCAATATCAACACTTGATTGAGCTTCTCGTAATAGGATATCAATTTCAGTAAGTTCATCAAACAAATTATTGGATGTAACATAAGATGTTCCTGAAACTCTCAAAGTAACTTCATAAAAGTGTTCCAAAAAATCTCTCAAGTTTCTAACACTACTCCAATCTTCTATAGTTGGCCAACCCTCTCCCAACTCAAGTTCAGCCCTAAATTTTGTATCTTGTTCTTCGAATCTCTCAAAAGCTCTTTCAAAATTTTGAGCAGTGTCTAGCATTAAGTATGTTGAGTTCCACCTAGTACAAACATCAAGACACAACATCTTTTTGTAATCTATTTTTTCCACTTCAACGCACTCCATAAATCTTTTCAATCTAGCTGGAGATTGTCTCACATATCTCACAGCCCCTCTAACACGTGCAACAGATTTATTCATTTCTTTCAAACCTTCAACAACAATTAAATTCACAATGTGTGCCATGCATCTCATATGAAGGTATTTACCATTCGCAATGCAACCCTTTCGAGGACTGAATTTTTTTCTTAAATAATTAACAGCAACATCATTAGAACTTGCATTATCAACAGTGATAGTGAATATTTTATCAATCCCCCAACTTAACAAACAATTTTCAATCATCATTCCAATAGCATCTCCCTTATGACTAAAAATTAGACAAAAATTAATAACTTTCTTATTCAATTTCCAATCATTATCAATGAAGTGCACAGTAAGACACATATAATTCACTCTTTGCAAAGAAGTCCACGTGTCAGTAGTCAAACAAACTCTAGAACATGAGCGTTTCAAATACTGTTTTAGCTTAACCCTTTCATCCAAGTATAACTGATAAATATCCCTAGTTATAGTAAGTTTAGAAGGGATTCGAAACCTAGGGCATGCCACAGAAATAAATTTTCTAAAATCTTCACTCTCAACAAACTTGAGAGGCAATTCACCAATCACAATCATTTGAGCTAAAGCATTCCTAGTTGTTTCTTGATCAAATTTTCAAGTGGTAATATGTCCCACTTCCCCTTTAAGACCCTTATTAGGTAAAATTAATTGACCTTGATTATTGTCAACAACCTTAGTAAGTTTTTTTACATTGCTTCATGTGATAGTTTAATGATTCAGTTCCATTTTTCTTTTCATCACAACAGAATTCTTTATCACAGTAATTGCATCTACCTTTACTTTGACCCTCACTAGTAACAAATTTAGTAAAATGGGACCACACTTCTGACCTTGGAGTGATAGCTTTCCGTTTAGCAGCAGCCCTTGTATTGTTGCTTTGGCTTGATGCTCCAGCAGTATTAGATGAATTTTCAGAATCAGTCAAAGAGGGTGAAACGTTGCCCTCAACAGATACTTCTGTATTGGACATCTACCAAAAAATATAAACAAAAAATACATAATTAGTGAGATATAACCAGCAAATTATATGACTACAATTTAATACATGCTCTTTTTACATTGACATACATAAAATAAGAGTTGCTTTTTAATTTTGCTGCTGGTTTTTTTATGATAACTGTACAAAATTTTAGATACTAAAATTTAAATACTAATTTAAATGCAGTTTAGTAAGCTTAGCAACTAACATCTCACTTTTAATCATAAAAATACATACTTTTGTCAATATTTCTCTTTTACCTTACTGGTAATGAATAACACAATATCTATTCAATATTTAAAGATGTATTCAACTACAAAATGTCTTCACAACTTTTATATCATGAAGAACGATTATGAAATTCATGAGCTCACCCCTAATCTAAGAAATACATAAAAAATAACATTTAACTAAAAGATTATAGATATAAATACTTCGCAACATGGAAAGCAATTGATCCGTAGCTGCCTATGGTATAGTCAGTATAGTCAACATGAAAATATGGAACTAGAATTATTAGAATGGTCCAGACTTTAGAAGCATAAACGCCATGGTGCTTCATCTGGCCTTGGCAAAGATTTGATGCAATTTTGAAGTAGTAAAATGGTCCAGATTACTTGTATCAAATTTAGAATGAATTAACATATATGTTTCTGATGCATAATTTGAGTATTACAATTCCAGTAAAACTAAAATATTAGAAATGTGGTGGGATAATTATCACTTGCTAAAAATAAGGAACAGATTCGAAACAAAAAATAAATTAATAATTAAACTTTAGTCAGAGAGTGCAAATATAAAGAACACAACAAAAAATTTCAGTGAAGAATGTTAAATATCAAAGGAAAAAAACTCACAAAATCAGTCACAATTCATAAACCCTAAATAAGTGTAAAAACTAACCTTTTTTACATAACAAGTGAAGATGTTCCACGATTTGGTGAAGAACGAACCTTAAAACTGTGAGAACTGAAAAAATACGACAGAATATTCTCCGATCGGTGACGAATTCAACACTGTAAGTAGTATGACTGAGGTATTCAAAGAGTTTTGGTTTGGGAATAGCAAGTGACGGCTGTTTAGGGTTTTTTTCTTTTGTTAGAGAGTTTTGGTTTGAGAATAGAAAGTGGTTGTTGTTTAGTTTTCAAAGGGTTTTAATTTTTAATGCATTATTTTTTAATTATCCCTAATAATTATTTAAGTTAATTGGGTTTGGTTTGGGTTAAAAAAATTAGTTTCTTAATGGGTCTGGGGGTTGGGGCAGATTGATTTGGGCTAAGGCTAGGTGGTATATAAGTAATACATATATAATATTAAATATTTAATAAATTCGGTTAATTCGGCTAATTCGGTTAATTAACTGATTTCGAACCGAATTAACCGATAACCGAAGTTTGAAAAAATTATTAACCATTAACCGACCGAACATGAAATTAACCGACCGATTAACCGAAAAAATTTCGGTTCGGTTCGGTTAATTCGGTTTTAATCGAAGTTTGAACACCCCTATACACAACAACGGTGTAAAACAACTCAAGATGCACATGATACCACAACATATAGCCATTCATCAACACATAAGAAAAATATAGGAGTAGTAACTTACACTCGGGTTTAGGTGAACCCTCTAGGTCCCACCCAAACCCCCAAGAGTTCCATATCAAAAACAAATCAAAGGTTGACATTTCTACTCACCGTTGCTACCCAAAAGGAAGCCGAAAACCAAGCTCAAGTCTCCAAACTCTCCGGATTCGCTCCTGAGGCTTCACCAACAAGATTCCTTGCTTCTAATCATCCCAACACAATCAAAACAATCATAATTCAGTCCACGATTCTATGTAGCAAACCCGGAACACAATTCAAGCACAAAACACAAGATTCAAGCTAAGAACAACTCCTAAAACCTTCATTCTCGAGCAGCCCTAAAGCACAGTCCAAAACCAATGATTCTAACATTTATATTATTCCCAAAGGATTCCAAAACAACCCTTATACATAGCCTAACCATCAGCCAACAATTTCCCACATTTAACACACCCCAAAACTCAACCTAAAACCCTTCAAAAACCTCCCTAAAACCCAATTTCGGGAAACACCATAAAACCTTGTAAAAATCGAGTATGTTGGACCTTTTAGATAGTAAACAACTTATATAACCTCAACAAATCGAAAGCTTAAGTTAAAGATAATAAAAATGGCATTTTTAATCTAAAAACTCAAAACCTCAAAATACAAAAACCATTAGCTTTATGAAAAATAATGGTACCAACTTGTAGAGGGAAGGGAGGACAAGTCAAAAATGGTTTTACCTTTGAGAAATCTCCAACAATGAGCTAGAAAGATAATGGAATAGTGATTCTAATAGGGAAGGGGTTTTTGTCGTGGGATAAATTTGAAGGGGGAAGAAGATGAGTTAAAATGGGTGTTTTAAAATAAATGGGTTTCTATTTTACAAGACCAAGAAATTACAACTTTGCCATTAATGAGATGGCTATCTCAAATATTCCAAAATCCATGGAATTGAGTTTTAAATCAAATTTAAGTCCAACATAAAATATTTGTTTTGAAAACACGAAGCCCGAATAATATTTTATTATTTTAATACTATTTTTACCCGACCCCCAAACCCGGGTGTTATATAGTCTGAATCCACATATCCAACAATCAAAGGATCATGTCGCTGACTGCCGAAAACAATTCCATGTCCCACAGTACCCTTTAAATACCTGAAAATCCACTTGACTGCTTCCCAATGTGATCTTCCTGGTTTAGACATGTATTTACAGACTTGACCAACAACATGAGCTAAATCAAGACGAGTACATACCATCACATACATCAGGCAACCGATAGCACTGGCATAAGGGACCTTTGCCATCTCTTCAATTCCCTTGTCTATCTTCGGGCACAGTTTTGTAGAAAGCTTAAAGTGATTCGCCAATGGAGTGTTCACGGGCTTTGCTTTGCTCATCTCAAACTTGTCTAACACTTTCTCAACATAGCCTTGCTGAGATAACCATAGTTTCCTTGAGCCTCTATCTCTGTGAATCTCCATTCCAAGAATTTTCTTTGCAGCTCTTAAGTCTTTCATATCAAATTCCTGACTCAATAAAGCTTTCAAACCAACAACATCATGTATATACTTTACAGCCAACAACATATCATCAACATACAGTAGCAGAAAAATAAAAGAACCATCATCAAGGCTTTTAACATAGACACAACAATCATACTCACATCGCTTGTAGCTAATATGAATCATGTACGAGTAGAATCGCCTGTACTATTGTCGTGGAGACTACTTCAACTCGTACAAGGATTTCTTTAACTTGCAAACCAGATGTTCATCTCCGAATTGAATGGACCCTTCTGGCTGCTACATATAAATCTGCTCCTTTAGATCACCATGCAAAAAAGCAGTTTTAACATCCATCTGCTCTAAATGCAAATCCGAACTAGCTACAAGTGCAAGAACTGCCCTGATTGAAGTATGTCTAACCACAGGAGAAAAGATTTCATCATAATCAACTCTTTTTTGCTGTGAAAAACCCTTTGCTACCAATCAAGCCTTGAACTTCCCCCCCCTCTTTTTCTGATACTGCTGGTTTCCTTTTATACATTCATTTGCAACCTATAGCCTTCTTTCCCCCAGGAAGCCTAGCTAGCTCTCACGTATGATTTTTCTGCAAAGATTTCATCTCCTCAACCATTGCATCCATCCATTTACTTTTCTCCGGACTAGAGATAGCCCCTTGAAAAGTATCCGGATCTTCACTACTAATGTGAAGTGCAAAAGACACCATATCTTCAAAACCCAATCTGCATGGAGCCTTTACATTGGTGCGTCTCTCTCTATCGCTGGCTAAATTATAATTCTGCAACGGAAATGTATTAGAGTCACCATAAGTTGAATTCGAACTTTCACCTTTCACAGTTGTTACTACTTTCTCAACTGCTCTTGGATACTGTTCGAAATCCACCAGCACCTTGTCTCGGTTCTGCTGCAACATGAATTGCTCGTCAAAAATTACATCTCTACTAATCACTATTTTCCTTGCAACTGGATCCCAAAACTTGTATCCTTTGACACCTTTCTTGTAGCCCAGAAAGATGCACTTCTTCGATTTTGCATCAAGTTTTGATCTCTCATCACCAGGTACATGCACATAAGCAGGACAACCAAAAATTCGTAAGTGTGAAAAATCAACTACATTGACTGTCCATACCTCTTCTACAACTTTCCACCCAAAGATGCCCGTGGTGACCTGTTGATGAGATTGCATGCCATACTCACATCCTCTGCCCAGAAGTTTTTAGGAAGCCATGCATTCATAGGGCTGTAAACGAACCGAACGTTCAGCGAACCGTTCGTGAATCGTTCGGCGGGAAGTTCGTTTATGTTCGTTTATTTATTAAACGAACGAACATGAACAAGATTTTTTGTTCGTCTAATTAAATGAACGAACACGAACAAAAGGCTTGTTCGTTCATTTATGTTCGTGAACGTTCGGTAATCCGTTCATTTATGCTCGTTCATTTATGTTCAAATATGTTCGTTCGTTTATGTTCATTTATGTTCGTTCGTTTATGTTCGTTCAAATATGTTCGTTTATGTTCATTTAAATTTATTTACATATGTCTAGGGGTGTTCATTATTCGGTTAAACTGAACTTACCGACCGAACCAAAACAAAATTGGTTAATCTATTAGATAATTTTAGGTTTCGACTAATAATTAAGAGTTTTTTCAAATTTTAATTATTGATTAATTCGGTTTAAAAATCGGTTAATTAACTAAATTAATCGAACTAACCAAAAATATTAAATATTTAACAAATTATATATGTTCGTTCATGTTCGTTCATGTTCGTTTATGTTCGTTTATGTTCGTTTGTGTTCTTTAGTGTTCGTTTATGTTCGTTTACCATTTAAACAAACGAACATGAACGAACACGAACAAGCTACATTCCTTAATGAACGAACACGAACAAGAAATTTTGTATTTGTTTATGTTCGTGTTCGTTCATTTGTTCGGTTAAAGTTAAACAAACGAACATGAACACACCCTCGTTCGTGTTCGTTCGGTTCGTTTACAGCCCTATGCATTCAGTCTCAAGCACCGAGCCCGCTCAACTAATGACATGTTCATCCTTTCAGCAACACCATTTTGTTGTGGCGCCTTTCGCACTGAAAAATGTCTCTGAATTCTATGCTCCTCACAAAACTTCAGAAACTGTGAATCTGTGTATTCTGTGCCATTATTAGACCTTAAATACTTGATCTTTCTACTCGTTTGGTTCTCCACCTCAACTTTCCACACCTTGAATTTGGAAAACGCTTCAGATTTCTGTTTCAAGAAATACACCCAAACTTTCTTAGAAAAATCGTCAATAAAAGTAACATAATACACAGATCCACCCAATGATGATTCTTTGGTAGGCCCCCATACATCAGAATGCACATAATCAAGAATCATTTCAGTTTTGTGCTTTCCAGTCGTGAAACTAACTTTATTCTGTTTACCAAGAATTCAAAATTCACAGAAATCGAGCTTGCAACTTTTGACATCATGCAACAAATTTCTTTTATGCAATTCAACCATTCCACGTTCACTAAGATGACTAAGACGCATATGCCATAATTTTGTATTATCATCATCTGACTCAACAGAATGAGCTCCACATACAACTGTACTCCCTAACAGTTTATAGATATTCCCTGCAGTTATCTTTCCTTTCATCACAGTCAATGCACCTTTAACAATCCTAATAGTTTCTCTATCCTCACCAGCTTTAGAAATTAAACCATTCTTATGCAAAGTGCCCCAAAAAATTAGATTCTTTTTCAAATCCGGTATATGCCTAACATCACATAATATTTTAACAGTACCATCATACATCTTAATTCTGACTTCACCAATACCGACAATATTGCAACATCTGTCATCACCTAAATAGACAAAACCAGAATTAACAGACATATAAGTAGAAAACCACTTCATGTTAGGTGTTATATGATAAGAGCATCCTGAATCAAGAATCCAAGCATTCGTGAACTGAGTTGTTGAAATAGAAAGCATATCACCATCACTGCAATTTGAATTCTCATTATGCACCACATTCATAATTTTGGATGATGCATCATGTTTATCATCTAACTCCTTTTTCCACTTTGGACAGTCTCGCTTCATATGTCCTGGCTCCTTGCACTTGTAGCAACGAAACGTCTTCTTGCCTCTAGACGTTGATCTAGAATTTCGTCTTTCAGAACTCTCATTCTCTGACTTCCTTCCACGGTCGTGATTACCCTTAACATATAAACCATCAACGTGAGAGCTTTCGCCTGTATTAATCTCTTCAACTTTGATTGTTTCTTTCCCATATGTAAGAGTAGTCACCATGTGTTCATAAGAAGTAAGCAACGAACACAACAAAATCATTGCTTTGTCTTCATCTTCAATCTTCACATCAAGTTGAGTTAAATCGGTAATTATTTGATTGAAGATATTCACGTTCTGCGCCAAATCCTGACCTTCCTGCATCTTCAGGCCCATACAACTTCTGCTTTAGATACAATTTATTTGTCAGAGACTTAGACATAAATTGACTTTCCAACTTGCTCCATATCTCTCCTAGAGACGTCAAATCCATAACATGATACATAATCTCATCTGCCAAACATAACCGTATAGTTCTCGTTGCTCCTTGTTGCAGTTCTTCCCAATCGTCGTTCTCCATCGACGATGGTTTTGTAGATCGTAAAGCCTTTAAAATCCCTTGTTGCACTAACAGATCATTTACCCTCGTCTGCCACAATCCGAAGTTACCTTCACCATTGAACTTGACCACTTCGAATTTCACACCGGACATAGCCATCGCAACCATGCACTTGATACTAGTTGTTGTCCACATGACAAACGAAAGAGAAAATCAAACAAGCAAGAACACAAGAGATTTAACGAGGTTCATCAGTGTGCTTAAATCCTTGGGGAGCAAAGAGCGGCTGTTTTCTTTTATTCAATCAATGGTCCTTAGGTTACAAATAACACATCGCTTGTAGACCTGCTACAATTACAAAGATACCCTGCACCGTACCGCGGGGGCTTCGCCCCCGCACTCCCAACCCACTTAATCTGAGCCTATGGAAAACTCGAGTACTCCTTTGATGGACAGACGCTCTCGCTCCGCAAAGCCTAAAGAACAATTGATGAAGTGCCTAATGAGGTGGGGGTAAGCCTCTTTATGTAGCCCCATACATCCAAGTCCTATTCTAACTAGGATAATGAATACTACTCCCAGAAGGATTAGAACAATTGTAATCCTAGTTAAAGTAGCCAACATCCGCCCTTTTACAATATATAAGCCATACTTAACAAATCTCTACCTTGGCGAATATCCGAATATCATGCCCCTTAAAAGATAAAGCTAGAATCTCTCACACATTAAAGTGGGCTGGGGTACCATGCAAACAATGTTTGAACTTATCAGTAGTAACAAGCTTGGTCAACATATCAACTGGATTGTCTGCAGTATGCACCTTTTGTAACAATATCTCACTAGATGCAGACTCAATCGAATGCTCCCTCTTATTGTGAGAGTATGAACGTTGTTGAGGTGAACCAACCCCCACTCGAGGAGTCTGTAAGCATTTCAGTTTCAAAAGTGGCTTTGAGTTAGATATATAGAATGTTATTATTCTTAATTATCTTCACATGTGTTTTTTTAGTGTTTTTATTTTTAGAGTGTTTAATTGAGTTTGGTTTTAAGATCTTATAATTCACTTTAAATAGTTTTTATTACTAATAATAAAATTAATTGTTTAATGAAAAAGAAATTAACTTTTCGATTTTTATAAAGTACAATGACCGAATCATAAACAAACTTCTCAATTTTCTTATAAAAAATATATGCCCCCATGATAGATTCCATAACAAGTAAAACAATTGAAGAAAATAAAGCATAACTCGTTGGTTTAACGGGATGAGTCATTAGGATTCTGAAGTAAGGTTAGATATTCAAATTTTTACATGGTTAGGAGCGTCACTCTATATTGGACTTTTGTAAAACTAAATATAAATTAATCTATCAATGAATCGGATATTGATGGTTAAACCAAAAGTTTTTTTACAATCCTACTCAAATGAACCCACTACAAATAATTAAACCCGATAAATTTGACTCGAGAATCGAGACCCGATATGGACCCGAATATGATGGTCTAAACTTGACCCGAACTCGAAGCAAACTTAACCAAACTAAAATCGAACCAAATAATAATAGTTGAACCGGACTGAAATCGAAAATAACTATAACAAAAAGCAACTTGAACCGAAATAAAAAACAAACCGAACCGAAAATTAACCCGAAGCTAAAGCAGTCCAAATTAAATTTGCTCAAATATGTATGTTATATTCTCCTTTTACATTATATTACTAATTAACAACACCACCTTAGTGATAGTTTAATATCATCTTCTCCTTTAAAAGATCATCTTCATATATCGATTCAAATCGAAAATCTTCGGATCCGATATTGACCTGATTCGAATAATCTATGGATCCAATCAATATTGACTCGAAAATTTAATCGATTCGATGTTGACCCGACCCGAAAATTAACCGAATCGATATGATACTCGTCCCGAATCAAAATAATATAGACCAAATAAAAATCCGAATTAGAGCCGAATCAAACCTAAATCGAAAACAACTTGAACTGAAAAGCAATCGAACCAATACTGACCCGATACGATGCCTGTTAGATCGAATGAAATCAGAATTAAACCAGAATTGACCCTAAAACGAATACAACAACCGAATTGATACTGACCTAATACGATAGATGTCTCGAACCGAAATAACATAGATTGAATAAAATTCGAACTAAACCCGAATCGAATCTAAAAAAATCAGAACCGACCCCGAACAACACACGACTGCCCCATCTACAAATAACTAGGATGCAAACTATGATTTAAGCTCAACCCGACGCTACTTGTGTTAAAGCCTGATGTCACGGGGCTAGACTTTTGCTAGGCTAATCGTGCGGGACTTAGTCACTTTCTCGGCTGAAACGACGGCTAAGTCACTCTAAACACTCTAAGTAAGAGAACTTAGAGAAGTGCAGAAACGTGAGAACAGTGATGGCAAGTAAAAGTAAAGAGAGAAAGGCTAGAGTGAATGCTGACTTGTATTAACTCTGAAGTGAAGTGTGTAAAATGAAGTGGGGGTGGGCCCCCTACGATCAGTGGTTGAGATACATTACAATCAACGGTCAGATCTCAACGGTCTAGATCTGAGCCTATCTTATCTATATCTCTGTTTGAATTTTAAACAAAAGATAATGTGAGATTTAATTACAATTATCATAAATGATAAGTAAGTTGTCTTATCGGAATTACCATGGTAAATGTTATGCCTTTACTATTTACTAAGATGATCGGGCCAGCTTTCCTGGGTCATTTGGCAAGCCCAAAATACTGTAAAGATGGTCTTGAACTACCTTCTATGCACTTGTCTCGGTCACGGGCTTGCTGTCCGTAACACTCACATTTTTACAATATTTTTTATTATAAATTCACACCCCATAAAATCTCAATTATTTCTAACAAATATAGTAGCATTTTGATAATAATATTTTGTCTGCCCCTTAACCCTAAAGTTAATTTTGATAATAATAGTTCGTCTGCCCCTTAACCTTAAAGTTAATTTTGAGTGTGAGGGCATATGTAGAGGTAAGGGCATATGTAGAGGTACCAAAAAAAGTAGAGGATTTTCATCCTTGTCAAATAAGACGAAAAACAATTTATCTAATGACGATAATTAATCTTCGAAGGATAATTTTATTCCACTTGAAATGAACTCTTCGCTCAAGAAATTTCGATCATCTTATTTCCCTTTTATTCATACCGAAAATCCACAAAGCTCAACATCTCTTTTATTAAATTAACCTACAACATCGCATTACATTGGCTTTGTTTTTAAGCTTCGTCCCTCCTCTCCGACCTTGAAGAAGTGAAGAAAAAGGTGTCTTGGTTGTTAAACTTCACCTTCCTTGCATCCTCTCTCGAGATCTGATACGATGCCGCCACAACTTCCTCCGGCAGTGCTCGCATGGCAGAGACTCGTCCAGCCATCGGGGTGTTCGCCGCCTCCGAGTTGGTGAAGAAGGAAACCCATTCCGCTCCTTCGCTGCCTGCTCGTTTCATGAAGGCGAAGTTTTGTGGCACCGTCAGTACCTGTCCTTCCTCCACGTTGTCGTCGAAGACGGTGTCGCCGTTTTGGTTGACCACCTGGATTCTGCAGCGGCCCCTCAACATGTAGAGTATCTTGTGGGCGTTGATGCACCATTGTGGAACGGTGCCGGCTCTCTGCTTACACAAAACACAGCGTTTAAGTGTTACGTTATTCGATATTTGATCGGATGTGAAGAAATTTTGTAGAGCTTACGTTGTACAGAACACCCAACTCGGCGCTGAGGCCGAGTGCGTTGAGGATGGGGAGGTTGAATCTGTTGAGGGTGGTAAGACGGCCAGCTTGAGGGTTGACGATGTCGGCGCGTTCAGGGTCGGCAATGTTCTCCTTCAATCTCATGGCGCAGAATGTTTCCTCGAGGCCGTTGTCTCTTCCGAAGGGGTGGCGTTCCCTGTATCTTTGTTCCTGCTGGCGTTCTTCGCGCTCTTCCTCCTCCATTCTGGGCGGTGAAACCACGTCGAGTCTGTCCCTCACTCTGATGATGCTGCCTTTGTGTCCTCGGAACTCTTGGAGTCTCCTGATGAGGCTGGTGTCGACGTTGAATGCTTGAGCAAGGAACTCACTGTCGAAGGCGCAGAGAAGGTTGTTGCAGGAGGAGCTCTGCTGCTCGTGGCTGTGGCTGCGGCCGTGCCTTCTGCTGGGGTTGTCTTGCTCTTCCTCGTCCTCGTCCTCTTCCATCTCCTCACTCTCACTCCATCTCCCCTGCATCTGCTGTTGCGCAAACCTCCTCAGTCTCCTCTGTTCCTCTTCTGGGTTACCAGCAAGACTGAATTTCTACAACATAATACAAATCGATCATAAAAGAATGTTAGAAAAATTTCGATTTTAATGCTACGGAAGAGTGAAAGAGAGAGTATAATTATATTAATATACTCTAGGGTTGTTGTCGAGCTGATTATCACTGTTGGCCGTGTGGAGGAGGTTGACAGTAACAAGGCGCTCATTGCCATCATTGTAGAACCAGTGAACGACGCCCGCCGGCAATGCGAGGACGTCGCCGTGGCGGAACCGCCGGACCTTCTGGTGCTGGTCCCGGAACCTTCCATGGCTCTGCTGCCCTTGGCCTTGCGGTGATTCCTGGAATGTCTCGGCACATCCAGGCATTACAGTTCCCTGAATACCCCTTCCTGGAAATTCAAAACATTATTTCTACCGACGATAATAAGATTAGTAGGGACGGTTTTTAATTGGAGTGTAGGCATACCTTGGACAATGTAAATAAGCTGAGGAGCATTGGTGAAGTAAGGCAAGACGAGGCCATTAGGCTCAACGTTGTGCCTCATGACAGACACGCCAGCACACTTGAGCTGCTGGCTGTTGGGGTTCCACCACTCGGTGGTGCCGGCTTCGGATTGAATTCGGGAGGTTGGCTGGATGGCGTTGAGCCTGTTGATTTGGCACTCATTTTGGAACTGGAACTCCTGTTCCGACCCCGGGCGAGCCAGGCAGCCATTGAAGAGCAGGAGGAGAGAAAGCGAAAGAGAGAGCAAAGAAGCCATACTCGCCATGTCTATAATCTATATGCTACGTTTATTGGTGTGAAGAGGAGAGTGGAGGAAAGGGAGTATTTATAGAGGAGAAGAGTGGGAATGGAGCTCAGGGCTGTTTCGACATTCTTCAGTTTGCATGGCTAATTCTCGCTAATGGCTTACACGTCACTAAATCAGGTAGGCCAGATGGCTCGAACTGCCGGTAATAGTTACCAGAAAGAACATGCATCCAAAACAACGAAATTTCAGATCTATTTTTTAAAATAAAAAATTATTTCCGTAATCAAAACCAAAAGTTACCGAGGAGAGGACACACGGACTATAGTGTTATTTTTTAGAACAATATTTTAATTTTTCTAATATTAGATTAACTCACGATATCAATTCAACAAAAATAATATATGTAATGAATAGTGTTAATTATTATTATTTTTAAAATGTTGATTGAATTGCCACCCGATTATAGATGATAAATAGTGTGTAAAAAGCCAAAGGGATCTGAAAGTTGAGGTGATGGTCACGTGACAGAGGACGCGAAGAACCTACACAGGGAAATGTTTTATTGTCGTTGTGGTTGTCGTATTGTGGAATCTGATTGGCTTATGTTTTGCGACAACTGGGCCGCAGCATGTTACTCGCCTTGCCATCTGTTCATAGCTTTACCCACATACACAATCACAATTTGGTAGAAATTTACAGTCGAATGAAAAAAGTATCTCCACAAAATCGCAAAATAAATGACAATTGAACGTTCACGGTGGGACTCGAACCCACAATCTCCCGCTCCGGAGGCGAGCGCCTTATCCATTAGGCCACGCGAACCCTTTTATTGCGAAGAGTGCATTATTTAAATTATATTATTTGTATTATAATATTTTATGATAAACTTTTCCTACCAAACTAATCATTCAACCCGATATAAAAAACACGATTAAATGGATAATAGAAAATTATAGTCAATGTATTTTTTTTTGTCTAAAATGATATATTAAATATAATTATTTTATAAAATGCTAATTAGCATCCGGCCTTTTATATATATCGATTTGTTTTCTACAAATGTAAAATTTGACATAAGTTATTTTGTTTTTGACCTCGAATATGTATTTAATATCGATTTGTTTTCTACAAATTTAATATTGAATTATATATCAGATATAAACAAAACACAATCAGATAAAAAATAAATATTCTAGTTGGTTTAGTGGGATAGAATGAGATGTTAAGTTCTTAAAACATCAAATATTTGAATCTTGACATTTTGAATGGAGAAAATTAGATTGGAAGGGTCATTCATGTCTCTATAGTACTCGAACCAGATTAGTCAATCAATTAATCATATCAATGATTAGAAAACAGTTAAAAATAAATAAATAATCCAATAACATAACAAGCTTTTAATTAAATTATAATGTGATTTGCATTATTCACCTGACTTGCCTCATTCAGAACTTTACATCATTTTGTACCATTTATTTCCCACAGATATAAACACCAATCAATATAACAGAGGCAAATGCTAAAAAAATCACCAGTTGTTCAAATCGGTCCTTGATCCAGAAATATTTATAAAGACGCAAAACTTCAACAGTCCAGATATGTATACCCACACTCGGCAGCCATCCATCTAAGCTCGAATCTGTCGGAAATCTCTTTAATAATATCTGAGCTACGCCGGTACACACTGACAAAAACATAGTTGTTCATGAACGGGTCATATATAATCACTAAGACAAAAGGTTTACACCTTTTACCCCCTTAGAAACGGGGTTGATATCAATGTATAAATATCAATCTAGCAGCTTTTACAAGATTTTCAAATTCTCTATACGTATCTACCCGTGTTCGATTCAATACTCCACGAACAAATCTGAAGCTCAACTGGTGGATGAATCACAATTCAAGGATGATATCAACAGAAGCTTTATAAGAATTCTTTGTCTTCCATTATAATCTAAATCTAGAGCAATAGGAATGAAATAATGGTTTGTTTATCGTTCTCCACCAGTTTCAGCTTTCAGGATTAAGAAGTATAATATAAGAAGCTGCCGGCAAAGAATTGACTAAAATATGTTGCATCAATTGCAAAGGCATACCGATGTTACCCTGTAATGAGAAGAGGGAGCCAAGGAATAACTCTGCATGGTATACGAAAGAATGTTAGGTCACCAACTGGAAAAATAACCCTGCAAGAGACAGAGCTCCATGATAAAGATGAGGTTCAACAGCATAAGTGATGCATGATAAAGATCATCCCTTCATAAATTGTTATGTACTTTAACACTTCGAGTTTTCAATGAGAAGAGTAATACAAGAACTGATGAAATTTAGATACAGAATTTTCACACAACATATCCATATGCAAATCTATGTCACTCCAATTTAAGTTTTAGTTGGATGAAGAATAAACAAGAGGCTAGTCTACCTTCTATTCTATATAATGCAGGAGTGCATCAGCTGAAGAATTCCTTAACCTACAGCTCTGTCCCAAATGGACATCACCGAAGACATACCTACATCACCATTGACCATACATCAGGTCATGAAAATCTTAACATAAATTGGTAAGAGGAGGAAAAGCCAGAAATACAATAAAATATGAAACCTGTATTCACAGTATTCAGGCCATGCACACCGAGCTTTTCCGTAATCCCAGTAGCAGTCATCATCCCTTAAGGGCCCTCGCTTAGCTATCAGCATTCTTATAATGAGTAAAATGCAATTTAACCTTTAAGAAAAGAAGTAAAACAGTAAACCGTGTTTTACCTTTTGTAACAAAATTGGACGGTGCATCAACATGAATATCATGCCAAATCTGGAGCCATAACTCTCGCATTAGAGCCGGTGATCTAACTATGTTCCTGTGATTTGCTACATGAAGATGATATCAGTTTAACCCACTTGTTAATGCAATTTTCTGGTAAAAGAAATTGCAGAAAAATTGAAAGACTGCAATGAACTCAAGAATGGTTTAAATAACACTCCTCGGCATTGAGAAATGGGGAATACAAAGGAAACAAGCTAATTGGCTAAACCATGAATGGAAGACAAGCTTTTAAACATTTATTTTGATTGTCTTTTAGCAGGAATGCAAAAGAGGTGCTCCCAAATTACCATAACTCTGATTCTTATAGATTATGCTGGAAGCTGAAAGAAATTTATCCACCACTTTCGATAAGATACCTAATCGAATGTCAGCACATAACCACAAAAACCATAATGCTGGGCTATTTAAGATTCTTTAAAATGCATAGTAGCAAGGCAATTCAGTTGATCATAATCTGAAATCATACTTCTATAAAATCCACTTATTGAGAAAAGCATTAAAGGTAATGTCACCACCTTTATCAAGCTCCCAAACTGCTGTCCTCTTTCCTGGAATGCTTTCCGAGTCTTCATAATAAGTTATGTATTTGACTCCAGGTGATCTTGTCATATTGGGGACTACATCTTCATAATGATGCTCAACATTCAACTCCACTTGTACATCTGACCCATCATGCTCTGACTGCAATTTGAAGGAGAAAGTTGACTATTTCAAACTCAATAATTATGTTGTATTTAGGATATAGGATATAAAAGCATAGCAAACACACTCTTTTACATTATATCAGATGGATAGTGCATCACATGTTTTACCTATTCGCTGCACGAATAAATTCCTTTTTTTATTATATAAATAGTTTGATAGAAACATGCAATAAACTATAACCATGTTATATAGTTCAGATCAGATAGCTCATCAAACTAACCACAGAAAAGTCGCAATCAGATATATATATGATACGTTGAAGATCCAGAAGATTGAAAGCTTTCCAAATCATCATAAAAATATGAAGGTGCATGCATCCACAAGATTTACTAAATTGACCAGGTATACCTGTGGAGCTCTTGTTATGTTCACTCTGGGCCCCAGCCAGTTCTTGCACCAAGATAAGGAATGATATGGTACCTATTACAATTATGGGTACATTATACAAGTGATAGACCTTAACTATAAAAAGCAGATCAGTGACCGTAATCTAGTAGCAAAGAACTTACTGTGTCATCTCCACTAGTAGCTCCTGGATTTCCTTCAACCTGATTCCCTGACCTACAAGAATAAGTGCTATGCTATTTAAAAGTAAAATCTAAAGAGGTCAAATCATTTGTCAATATTTATTACTACTGGCACTGCTTCACTTCATTTACAACTAGAAGTAATTAATGTTAGAGCTGTTTTAATACTAAATATAGGGAAAGAGATACTACTATTTATGCATACATGCTTTTGAACAGGTGAATAGGTCAAGTGTGGACAATGCTTACCGTGAGAAAAGTGATCCTTCAGTTTCATATACGATATCAGTAATTATCCAATTATCAGGGTAAGGTTTTCCGCTTGGTGCAAAATAATAACCAACCTGCTTACATTATCATTCAACATGACATCATCAATTAAATTAACCACAATAAGTAATAAAAAAGAAACCATGATATAACGACTATAGTGTTTTCCTTTTTTGTCAATGTTATCAATCAAACAGCATTTAAGGAGTTCCTAATGCATAAAAATGGGCTCAAAATGAACAAGGTAATTAGAATTTTTAATAAAAATTCAACCATACCTCAGTCCTTAAATCTACTCCATAGATACAGAAAACATTCTTAATAGGTGGTCTATCCCATGGTGTAAGAGGATTCAAAACAGGATCGGCATGATATGACCTGAAAAATACAACATTGAAGCAAAGACTACTATTAATTAAACTTCTAAGACAACTTCTATTAGAACAAATAGATGAAAGTATCAATTAAAAATAGAAATTTCAGCTTGTCAAGTATCAGCCAACAATGAAAAACAACCGCAGATTCTGGAAACAACATTTGGCAAGCATATGTGACTGGTATTAAGTGCAAGCAGATGGAAATTGATGAATGTCCGTCGATTTAATATTACTAAGTTATGTCAACCGACAAGCCTTCTTACATGATAGTTCCATGTAAAACTACTTTTGTTGGATCTCCATATAATTTTAATTAGTACATGTGATTCATGACTCTTGACGTGATCATGAAAGCACTTTGTTTAGTATGTCAAAAATCGGCAAACATTAAGAAGATATG
Organism: Hibiscus tridactylites; assembly: GCA_958450335.1. Classification (NCBI taxonomy): domain Eukaryota; kingdom Viridiplantae; phylum Streptophyta; class Magnoliopsida; order Malvales; family Malvaceae; genus Hibiscus; species Hibiscus tridactylites. The sequence continues at coordinate 17,054,802 of OY288273.1, read as the reverse complement.
ATAGACTGTTAAATTGTTTGAAAGTATCATCGCTTGTAAAAAAATATATATTTAAAACTATGATAGATTGTGAAAAATATTTGGGAAGCATCTATGAGAGTAAATCTCAGATACGTAAAAAAAACTTGGTAGATGACTATTTATATATATTATTAAAGTCTTAAGTATGTGATAGTTCCATGCCTAAACACCTTTTCTGCAGCTCCAAATAATTTTTTAAAGAAAAAATGTAGCTCAATACTCTTAATAACGAGATTTGGGATGAAAAGCTACATCATACATCAGAACTAGCACCTACAACATAGGACTGCATGCATGATACATTAGATGTCATTTAAGCAAATTTATGCTGAAAAACGATTATGAATGTCCACCATTGACAAAGAAGTTTTTGAATAAAAAAACCACTGAGAAAAAAGTTGATAAATATCATTATTAGCATCAATCATGTCTAGATAAGCCAATAATAATCTAGAAAAAGGTAAGCATAATTTTCTCAAATGTAATAAACTTTGTGAGAATACCCACTTCTTCAGTTGGTGCAAGGTCCTCTTGCTATCTGAATCATAGTCCTCTATAGCTTTGAAAAAAGTCCCATCTGCTATTTCGCGAGCTGAAAACGACAACTGAGTTGGGAGTCCACATTCAATGCTAGACAAGTTGGTCTCTGCAAACTCTGAAACTGATGGATAGGCATCAATCCCTGTTAACAGAAGACACTGTTGTGAGCATTATAGCAGTTACCGACATGTCACAAAAAATAAATAAATAAATAAATAAATAAAAGAAAAAACTGATTCTAAAGCCTTACCACGGGTTGAAGGAATTTCAATGTTGATTATATTAGTTGAAAAACCAGAGTAGTTTGACTGAAATTCCTTTTCCTCACATTGATAGGTCTGATGACCCTTCCTGGTTCTCCCAGTAAAATGCTTCAAATACATGGCATCTGCCCTACAATACTTTGAAAATGGCATCATCCATAATGACGAACCAAATGAATTGAACATCAATCGAGCTGTTCCCTGATACCTTGCCAAAATATAAAGTAAACATATATTAAAACATGCACCATAATATAACAAACATTATTAATCCCCACATCTTCAAGCCAATGAAAGTCAGTAACAGCAGTAGATTGATATAGATTTCATCCCAGTAGAGCAAGTTAAATTGGTTCTTTGAAACAAATCGTATAAAATTGAGGACATAAGGACTTGGAAAGAAATTAAGGAATTCAATTGCCAATTTGCTATTCTTACATATGCTGTATGGAACATCAATAGCTTAGCTGTTAGGCATAAATGTTTTTAACTTCTTGAATTTGCTCTGGTTCTACTGTATTATAAAGTTTTCCATGCTGCATTACTCGACCTGTTTCATGGAATAATAGGAAATCGTTCAGGTGGTTTTAAGGTTACGACAGCTGTATCCCATTGAATATCTAATACGAACTAGACATTCGTTTCTACAAAAGCTGCCTACAGTTACCTTTCATTGAATGTGACTGCAGATTTTTTTCTTACAAGGTTCTACCATAAGTTTAATCTTCACATGCTATTTCCTTAAAGATATCCCTTACAGGTGACTAGTTTCAAAAAACCGTATGATGTACTCCAGAGCCAAAAATCAAGAGTAGATGGAAAAGAATAACAGCTTGGATTATTATGTCTTATGACATACTCCAGGGCACAATGACCTATAGTTCCATGGAGAATATCCATCTATATGCATACCCGCTTATTAGTTGTCTTATTGAAAAGGAACCATAATGGGGTAAGCTGTTTTGCCCTTGAACATGTAAATGAAAGCTGTTAAAAAAAGTTCAATCAGGAAGCATTGCTTTTTGAGAAAAAAGTAGAGAAGTAACCTCAGAGACAGGAAGGCCAAATGTGTTTCCAGAAAGTAGTGCCTTAACCGTCTCAGTTGAGCCAAGAAGAGGAGCTCCTAGGTTTTAAAAAAAGAAAAAAAAAAGATAATGAGACCAAAGAAAGGGCAGACGTGACTATTCCAGGAAAACATCTTGTGTAAAGAATTTGATGCAAAGGATCGTACCCACAGCAAAATAAGCATATATGTGATCATCCAACCATTGGATGTATTGTTTTGGTGCAATTTCTAGCTTTAACCACTCCAAAAAGTAGCGGAACACATTATTACCCAATGAATGAGCAAACACAATTGATGGCCCCCCACGAAGTTTATGAGCAGTTTCAAACGTCAGCCTGTGATCAGAACCAGAAGCACTGATTTAAATAGGCCAACATCATTTTCACAAGATTGCAATGCATTTGCACAATCGTCAATCAGAAATCTAAATTACCATTAGGTTGGTTTAGTTTAACATCAACAGGACATTCTGAAAATTCAACTTATGTAAATCTAAAACAACATGCTTTCAACTTATTCTGTAGTTTAAGTGTCAGAGTAGCATCTCAGCGCAATGTATGACTTTAGTGTCTAGGAAATGTGGAATTGGATTCTTATGTTTGAGTGCATAGAGAAATAAAAAATTCAAGATCACGGTCCAACATAAACACATATAAGCATTTAGAGCCAACAATTTTCTGTCAGACTTGGATTTAGACAAAAAGTAAATATAACTAATTACACACTATTAATATAATAAACGAAATTCACATAAAAAACAACTTTCTGACCACAGACCTTAAAAGTAGTGTGACTTAGAGGGTTACTCAAAAAGAGGCTTCATGAAAGAAATAATTACGTTCCAAATTAAAAGAAAATATAGAAAAATCTATCAGAAATAGAATTTCCATGAGGAATAGACATATTTACTTTCGTTTGGAAGAATCTATCGATGATGCACCGAAAGGTTAGTCACTGAAAATTAAAAAAAAAAAAAAACTACCAGGCTATACATGCATCAGAGGTAGCAAAAACAGAATGAACCAGAAAATATACATACTTTAACTTGTGAAAATAAAGGTCACGCTCCTCGAGCATTGATGGTGGCAATCTCCAATCATATGGGACAGCTATGATTGCATTAGCCTCAATACCAAATTCGATGCACCACTTAACCCATTCTTTCCACACTGAAGAAAGAGGGCCTGTTACCAAAAAAATAGTTAAACATGAAGCATTTTGCAGATACATGAAATAGTGTTTTTGAATTTTAGGAAGTGTAAATTAGAAAGAAACAAAGAAAAGGAGAAGAATACCTGTAATGTAACCTGGATCAAGTTCTGTAATAGCAGAAAGGCCACTATCAGGCCTTGACTTGCATTCTGGGTGATCAGTTTGGTTGTAAGGATCAAGTAACATACACTTAAGCCAACAGTTTACAGCTGAGAGGAGCTGCAAATCAAAGAAGCATGACAATCTTTTTTTCCTTTTTGATGAACAGAAACATGACAATCTTAGTATATTAAAACAACAAACCACACCATACGACCTATGTTACTCCTACTTCATTTTTTCTTGAAGCACCCATGTCTGGAACTTATTCAGACATCATATAGAAGTATGATCCTCTAAATATATGAAAAGAACTAAAAAAATTGAGCGTATCCGTTTCGAATGCATATCAATGTCCAACACTTACCCCAAGCAACATATTATACATAAACTAAATACGTAGGAAGGAGGGTTACTAGGTAATGACAGAAGATTTAATGAAAGCTTCAAAACTGATGATATCGAGGATGGTGCTGATTACTTCACACATTAGTGATAATCAACTTTTCTTGTACATAGGCTTTAAAGAAAAAATATCAAATTCAACTTCTTAGAAAATCGCATGCAACAGAAAAATGGGTAAAGATAAAAACAAGAAAATAAAAATAAAATGTTAAACAAGAGGAGGGAAAACCAAGTTTAACATTGCTGAAATAATATTTCCAAAAACCATGATGTCAGATTACCAAACTAACTCGTGATTAATCCTTTATATGCATATAACGAACGTTAAAGAGAATCACTTACTAGATTGTGCTATCTCTATAGATCAACCAAACATTTACTTTTTCTAACTTTTTAGCTTGTTTCAATTACAAGAATATTCTGCAAATGGGTCTAAAACAATCAGACAGAATAGAAGCAAAACATAAACATTGGGCAGAACAACAACAACCATAGAATCCAAAAGAAGAAGACAAAAAGGCAGTTTACGAAAAGACAAAGAAGAATTCGGTAAAACGCGACAAGAGGCCCAAAAGGAGGGGATCCTTACTTTAGTACTGTCGAGCCAAACCAAGTCGAGGGGATAGAAATCAAGGGGAGAGTATGGGCAGTCGAGAATGGACCAAGCTCTCAACTGAGTTGAAGCGAATCCTGGGATTATTATTCCCGATATCTTTGAATAATCTCCTTTGAGCTCTCCTTCGCCGAGTTCTAAAATTCCCAGGAATAGAACCACCGTCAGAGCCATCGCTAAACGACGGCGTTTTCGTTGTTCTCCGCTCATGATTGATCTCTGTCTTCCACTCTCATTCGTCATTACCTCTGCCCAGCAGCCATTAAAATGCTTAGAAGTGTACGATGGCTGACAATTCAACTTCCATCGGAGGAAGTTAAAACTTAAAATCTAGATTTTTTTAATAAAAAAATACATTTTAATAGAATAATTAATAAATAAATCAGAATTAATTAAACGGCTGCGTTTAACTGACAACATATACCGTGGCGCCAAAATGAAGAAGCTGAAGTTTTTCGAAGCAGTGAACAATACAAAGCTGAGATCTGTCCGTCGACGTCTCTGGGATACTGAAACCGCGTCGTTTAAGTTTCAACTAACAACATTCCCTGAAGTTTTCGAAGCATTGGAAATCTGATTTTGTTTTGACGGTTCTTCTTCTTTAACCTCTACCGCCAGAGTTCGATTCCGATACAACGACCGTCAGAAGAACAGCACTTCGGTTACGCCCTCCGTGTTCAGTGGCCTTTACTCCATGGCTAGAGAGGTTTAACGAAATTCATTGCCTGTTCCTAATGGATTTCATTTTTAATTTCATCATTGACAATCTTATTCAAAATTTATGAACCCGTCAAAACAAAATGTATTTTTACTCAAATATATTGTTTTTTAATAATTATTTATGAATCTTGCACCCAAAAACAATTACTTGGATTTTAGATTACGACGAGTTTCATATTTATTTTATTTCTTAATGGAATTCGACAACCTACTGATATGACGTGTTTCATTAATTTTTTTCTTTTAATGATTTTTTTTTTATAGATATTCATTATCGGCTCCCATTAAATAAAAATCGATAATATGTAGTTTACAATGTATAAAGGGTGGCGAATCACACATTTTCTTGTATTACCAGCAAAATCATTCATAAGAGACATATATGAACTCCGGGAAACATCTCAGAAGATTTTGCAGATTCACAACAAATCGGTATGGCAAAATAGAAAATTAATAAGAAAAAACAATTATAAACATGGTTCAACAATCCACGCCGCATTGTTTGAGGATCGGACCAGTTTGTTTCGGCAAGAAAGGATCGATCCGCACCCAAACCAGTGAGAAAATGGATGCCAAAAGTATGGACCAAAGCACGACAATGGTGGGCGTCCGGTTTTGTCTCCCCATCAAACCTTTGAGGAAAGGGTATAGATGGAGAATGACCCAGAAAGCGAAGAACAGTTTCCCGAACAACGGACCCCATGAACCGTAGCCATTGTTGATTGCATCTGAGACTCCGGCGACAACCCCGACCATGTTCAGTATGATAAGAGTCGTGGGAGGGATTAAGAGAGTGGTCCATTTGAAGAGATAAAGCTCGCCGAATTCTGCATCCTCTGCTGCTTTGGCTGTTACAGTGAAGTTAGTGTCAACTCCGGCGAGGACTTTGAGAAGGCCTTGGAACACAGCAAAAAGATGGGCGGAGACACCGCCAATGACCCAGAATTGTTCATTTCGCCACCAGTCTTGGATGCTAACTCCGCTCCACCGAAGTTCAAGCACACCGGTTGCTATGATGGAAAGGAAAAGTGCCAAGAACCATATACTTGTAAGGTTGCTTAGCTGCCAAGAAAACATATTTGTCAACCTTACAGAATATAGTTTTCTAAACAAGAAATATTATGTAAAGTTTCGGGACAGGATCAGGTAAATATTTTCGGGCAAGGACTGGCGCAGGATTTTATGTTGGGGGACGAACCTATAAAATTTTAAGGGGTCGAACTTATAAAATTTTAGAGGGCGAAAATAGATTTTCAATAGAAAAGACTTATAAATTTCTAAAAAATTTCTAAATCATATATGAATTTCAATTTTTTACGGGGCGACTGCCCCCTCAAGCCCCCCTCTGGGTCCATCCCTGCTTTCAGGCGATACATGTTTGGCTACATTAACATAAAAAACGGATCAATCAGGACGAGAGAAAATCCGTCTTTTCCTGTCCCGTTGCCATCTTAAAGAAACGAGCATAAATACTTACAGTTGGGATGATAAATTTGCCAGTGAGGAGGCAAACAGCTGGAATGGTACAATAGGCGAGCAAAGGGATCGAAGTGAAAGGGTAAACAATGGTGTTGATATAAGCAAGCCTCTCAAGCCATTTCAGTTTTCCACCGTAACCATACCAAAGTGGGCAATGACGACTGAGGAAAATTTCTACCGAACCAAGTGCCCACCTCAGAACTTGGTGCAACCGATCTGAGAGATTGATTGGAGCCGATCCTTTGAATGCCGGCCTTTTTGGTACACAGTAAACCGATTTCCACCCTCTACAGTGCATCTTGAAACCGGTTAAAATATCTTCCGTCACTGACCCATAAATCCATCCGATCTGCAAAGCCAACAGTATGGGCTCGTTAATATGTAACTTGACTCCCAAACTATTAAAAAACGTAATATAAATTCAACCTTTTCGATACTGAATCGTTAAAATGTGTAATATTACTCACCTCTTTGCCCCACTCAGTTTTTTCTTCATAACCACAGCTAATTACATGAATGGCTTCTTTAATAAGTGATGTGCTATTAGTTCCTTCAGGAAGGCCACCATTTTCCATCAAAGTTGAAGCAATGAAAACCGGTGATTGCCCAAATCGCTTCTCGAAATTCTTCTGCGACATTAATGATGATTTCTCCAATTCTTCGTATCCTTCAAGTCCTTCTTCAATTTCTTCCAGATCGAAGACCGGTGCAGACCCTTTTTTCATGTAGTTTTTCCCCATCATTTTCTTCTTATTTTTGGAGAAAAAAAGACCTCTGAGTAAGCCCTTTTTCTCTCCTTTCTTCTTTGATTTCTTCCTCGAACCTCCACAACAACAGCAACACCATGAAGGCCAGCAGTCGCAGGTCATCTTTGGTCGCTTCTCAGAGATTGGCGGATCGTATCCATACAATGCCTGCCTGTTGAAAACACACCCTGTGCCTACATATACCGGGCCTTGAAGTCCGTCTAATCCCAACATGTTGATCTATAAACCGGAAAAGGAGTTTTATACATAAAATTTTCAAAATCAAAATAAAAGATTTGCGAACGAAACATAAGGCTTACATCAAAGAAGACAACGTTTCGATTAGCATATCGATCGTGACGATCAATACCATCGAATCTTTGTGGAAACTGAACATAACAAAGCTTCTTTCCAAACTGAGGATCCATTAAAAAACACATAGCTTCCCTTATGGCCTTGCTGTTGTTGATGTAATGATCACAATCCAGATTCAATATGAAGGGTGCATTAGTAAGTACTGCAGAAACTCGAACCTGGTAATGGCATCCAAGACCCAAACAAAGATCAGCAATGAACGTGATAAGACAATAATGGCTTGGTTCGATTTGAAAAAAAAAATACAATTCATATGCAGTAGTTCGATTCTTTAAAAACTGAAAAAAATCAAAACGAATGCCATAATAAAGAACTGAATAAACACAACAAGAAAATTAGACTATAAGGTAAGTAATCACCAGAGCATTCTCAGCACCAGCTTTTTTGTGATGTTGATAACCAGGTCGTTTCTCACGAGAAACATAGACAAGCCGAGGTAGCTCTTTTCCATCAACATCGAGTGCACCGGCACTTCCAAGGTAGACCTGCAACAAAAAAAAAAGAAATACATGGTTCATACACCTTCGAGAAAAGATCCAAAAAGTTTATATTGTTGATATTATGAATTAGTTTTACCTGATACTAGTGTCTTATTTATGTCGAATACTCTTACCATCTAGAAAAGAATTTAGAATTAAGAAAAAATATGGTATCGACATATCGTAATCTTTAAATTACCTGAATCATTCCTGGATGATCACGTGTGTTATTTCCAGGCCACGGGGTGCCATCTTGCATCACCCATCCTTCTTCTGGTTTCTTCTGAGCATTTGCCACCAATGCATTGATCCTTACTTTAAATTCTTCGTATTCCCTCTGCAGTAACATAAGAAATATACATTAAACTCTGCCTAACTTGTGAACAAAACATCTGCATTCGCAAGTTACTCCAACTCAATAATACGAATTCAACTCAATTATTATCCATTTGAACATTCTAGCTTGAGCTTGAGCAGGTCAAGCTCTGGAGTAAGCTGAATTCAATATTCTAATGCTTGACTCTGGTAGCTTGCAAGCTTTTAATCAATATTCAAAATAAGCTCAAGCCCAAACACAGAATATTTGAGTTTAAAGTTGAGCATGAGAATCAGTCTCAAATCTCACCAGGAAAACGAGTCTAATCAAGGAATTTTAACAGTTCGATCTTTATCTTGAACTAAACTCAAGCTTTAAAATTAAAAATTGATCTAGCTCAATTTTCATTATATAAATGAGCCTGATCAAACAAGAATCCACCTCAAACTGAATGTTGATTCGAAACTTAAGCTCGAATTCCTAGTTAAACTCGACTCGATCACACTCGAACACAGCGGGTTTAGCAACTTACTTTCATGGCTCTCCGTTCTTTAACAAAGCTAGGATGAACCTTGTCTTTCAAGTAATCAATCTTCTCATTGAAATAAAACTCCGGCGCCCTCGGCTCAACATTATGTTTCTTACAAAACGGAACCCATCTCCTCGCGAACTCAGCCGTTTCAGCCAACGAATCGAACGTGAGCATTGAAGCGCCATCATCGGACACATAACAACACACTTTATCGACCGGATAATCAGCGGCCAAGATCGATAGAACCGTGTTGCCCGTTATGATCGGAGGTTCCTTGAGAGGGTCGACTGTACTGACGAACACATCGACGGCGCCTAGTTGATTTGGCTCTCCTTCGCGCTCGAACCTCAAGGAGAGGCGATCGAGGTAAGTTTCGCGCCTAATGGGGAACCATTTGGGGAACTGATCGAGGATCCAAGAGAAGGCGAACCAGACTTCGCAGATAACGGAGATTAGCCATAAGGGGTAAGCGTCGTAGGCCGGCGTTAGAATACGGAAACGGAGGAAAAACGCGAGGACGATGAAGCGGAGGACGATGACGATCCGATAAGGGCTTATCAAGCTTGATGAAATTGGGACTTTTCGCCATAGAGGTTGCCGAGCTTCAGCCAAGCTGCAAAAGAATCATAACCGTCACATTGATTTTTTTGAAAAGCAAAATGGGTTAATTCTGAAAAAGCCCCTCAAACTATCGCTTATGTTTTAAATTATTTCTTAGATTTTATTTCGTTCTAATTGAATCATCAAAATGTTAGCATTGTATCGATAAGGTCTTTTGTTTATATAATCGTTAATTTAGGCATTAAAAGTTAATCTAAATTTAACATCAAACATATTTAAAACATGTATATTAAATGAATACATGTGTACATAATTATTAGATAGGTAGTTTGGATCCGGTGCACAAAGAAATCGTGTCAATAAACATTTTTTTAAATGTCGAATTTAAACTACTCATTTGTATTTAAAATTTAATTCACGTATTTTAAATATATTTCGTATCAAATTTAATTCAACTCTATAAAACAAATCATTTCAACCTAATTTAACATCAAATTTTTTATAGATGGAAAGCTGAAAACTTACAGGTAATCATCTTCTTCAGGTGGATCATTTCCGCCATTGTCGTTGCTAATCAAACCTCGTTTTTCTTGCCTCACTTTCCATTTCTCAACTCTTTCTTTCCATTCTGCGCTGCCGTATATCTCTTTATCTCCTTCTAAATCCTTCCCAGCAGCTGCACACCATCCATAAATTAGATCCTTACCTCTACATAAACTATTCGAATTCGATTAAAAACAACTCGAACTCAAATCATCTGATTTGAGTAACTCATGAGTCTAATTGATCCTCGATCGAACTCGAGTCAGGGTTCACTTACTGCTTCCAGCAACTGAGAAAGCTTGACCATTGGCATGCCATTGTTGAGTATTATAGTCCCCATTTTCCTGCAAAAATTATAACCATAAAATTTTAAAACAATCTGATCATCAGATTATTATCATTATTACTATTTTCAAGACAAAAGTGCAGTTATTTCAGGTACATGTTGGCCATCCGAGTCATCCTTCCGGTTCTTCGTCTGGTATTCATCATCAAAATCTTCTTGGTCTGAGTTATCTTCTTCATCTCCTGGAATTCTCGGACTCCCTGCGGAACAACGAAAGAAAACTTAAAAGTTTTTACACATTTGACTTTAATTTTTTTATGAGCTGTGTTCAGCCTTAAATTTTGAAATTTTATGTGTGGCCACGCTAAAATATATTTTTGAATCTGTCACTAGTCTCATATATATTATAGCATTAGATTGCCACCGCTACACAGTATAACAAACGACTGTATCGTCATGGGCAAAACCTGTTGGAGACTTGTTGGGGTCATCGCCCCTAAAATTTTAAAAATTTATAATTTAGCCCCACAAAATTTTTTAAAATTTATATTAAATTTTAAATATTTTTAATTAAATCTCTCCTATAATTTTTAAAATATGTTATTAAGTCTCTCAAAAATCAAAAAATCAATTTAAACTTTTTATTTTTTTAAAAGAATTTAAGTTTATCCTTCCAACTTTGTATTCAAGTTTCGCATTATGGTATGTTATGTATGTGTGAAAATTAAACCTTTGAGACGCTTATAGCGAGTGTTGCACTGAGGGCAGCACTGGTTCCCTTCACTCCTTTCATACTCATAACAAGGCCGGCAAACCGGGAAACCACACACATGGCAAGCCACGAACACTTCTCTGTTCTCCTTCTGCCCGATCTTATCACCGCAGACTTTGCATATCCTTGCCGATGCCCGATTCTGCCATGTCCGATACACCGAAAGATCGTAAACAACAAGAGCTACATTTCACTATCAATTTTTTAAAGAAGGGAAGAGTAGTACCTCGTCGACAGCGAGTGAACCGAAGCCGGCAGGCGTCGTGGTGGTGGAGGCCATGGCAAAAGGGCCGAAGGGAAATGAGATGGAGAGGGAGGAGGGGAAGAGGGTGATATAATATAAGTGGTGAAATGGGATGTTGTTTTATTAGATTACAAGTAAAATATTGGGGAAGGGAGAGTGGCTTTCTGTACCGAACTGTGAGTTGGGAAGTCGTAGGTTTGAGTCTAAGAGACGTTATAATGGAAAATATGTAGCTTCGGTTTAAAGGCAGCGACGTCGTCTCATCTCTCGGTGCCTCTCACCAACTTATACCACCAAATTACTCCTTCCGACGTGTTTCAAGGGCGTAGGTACGAAGGCTCAAAATATCTATATATATTCGATAGGTTTCGACTCGACTTATTTTTAGAAATTTGGGTTCGGATTAAGTTGAGTTTTTGTGAAGAATAAAGTTGGGTTAGATCAAGATGAAAAATCTCTTGCTTAACCCAACCCGGAATAATAGTGTGAGTTTCCTTTATATATTTAGCGCATAATTGTTATATTGTCGCTCTATGTATATTTTTTTCAATTAACGTTTTATTTTTATCGAATAAATGTGATTTTATTCGAGTCGAAAGCATGTTTCATCTTAAAATTCGAGTTGGGTGGAATACCGTCAAACGTTAAGTTAGGGTCGGAGGGAGGCTTTCAATTTTGGGTCGAGTTCGAATTGACTAAAAACTCAACCCATGACCATCCCTAGATGTAATATTTTTTTGGATAATTATTTAATATAATGACGGTGAAACTTTCAGTTTCCACAAGCGTCTTAATTTTATGGTTTAGAGACTCAATTTAGGGCGTAGGGTTTAGGGGTTTAGGTTTAGTAGTTTAAAGTTTAGGGATTGTGAATAGAATTTAGAGTTTAAGATTAGGATTTAGAGTTTATAGGTTAAAACTTAAATCCTCAATATATTACACTAAAACCTAAACCCTAACCTCTAAACCCTAAATCCTAACCCTAACCCCTAAATTCTAACCATTTCACCTAAATTTTGAACCCCTATACTTAAACCCTTAAACTATACATCTTAAATTAAGTCCCTAAACATTAAAATTAAGACACTTGTGGAAATTAAAAATTTACAAACGTCAGTGCATTGGAAATAAAATGTGTAATATTTTTCAATATAAGGGTTTAGAGGAGTTTATGAATAGTCTACGTAAATCCTTATATAAAAAAAATATTAACTCCTAAAACAGAAATAATAACACCTAAACATATTCAAACTATAAACCTCTTAAAAATACAGCCAAACTATATTTATATAAACTTTTATACAAGAATATTGTTTATTATACAGAATTGAAGGCATTCGTTTTTTATTAATTTGTTTTATATTTTCAATTACATTTTATTATGTAATTGTGATATAATAAAGGTATATACATTTATGTATTCCTTACATGTATCATGTACCCTACCATGCCCAAAACTCAAGCATTGCCATTGATATTGTTTTGAGAAAATGAGATTGTTTGTAACAAAAAGCATCATATAGTTTTTTTTAAGGAAAATACTTTGATATTGTATAGGATATAGGGTTGTGTAATTTTTTTGACACAGCTTGTGTATTAAAATATAACATTTTTTAAATAGTCTTAAGGTGATTATAAGGTAATATCATCTCGGACCGACCCGCGTCGAACACTTAGCTTTGGTAGGTGAGTCTCGCTGTGTGAATTTTCTACATACACAATGATTCGAACTCGAGAAATGCTTAAACAATACTAAGTTACTTACCACTTAGACCAACCCTGTTGGTTAAAAAATTATACATCGATTTGGCTTTAAATTTATTTTCTTACCATACATACGCTTCATCCATCTCTTGTCATTTTTTCTTACAGGACAGCTAGTTATTCAGTCATAATTAAAGCAATAATATTAGGTAAACAGTCTTGTTCTTACTTGAAACTCAAACATATCATCCCTTCCTGCTAAAGGTTCAGCCATGCTGCTTGCTGGTGGCGATGTTCAGTATTGCTGCAGGCTGTTTCCATCACGTGCTAACTGCTAAGACTTCAATCCTATACCATGCAGCCTTTGCGGTTGCAGCTGCGGTTTTTGGTAACAGTTGCAGACATAACAAATGCTATTGCAAATTTGCAATTATTGTGAATCACTATTTTTTGCAATAATAGTTTTGGGACCGCTATTTGAATTCCTGCTATGGCCCAACCTTTTCGCATAAACTACATAGAACTTGGGTGAACCCAACCTGCAATATGTAATTTACACCTCTCTGCACCACCCGGTTGCCACATCTCTTATTGCAGCCGAGCACATGCACAAAGTTGCTAGGACAAAAGACAATCCCCAAAGCATGTTTCACAAAACTTTTTCTTATCAATTGCATCATGAAGCCGCCTTAATTCATCACGTGTAAGTTGGTGCTGTGGAACACCCACCAATCCACCTTAAGAGGTTTTGTTCTTGTTGATCTCGAGTCGTGAAATGCCTTCCGAATCCAACGCCGCTGATTTCTCAACCTGTGTTCGAGCTGATCTGACGGGTCGATGTGTATATTATGGAGTTTGGAGCACAAGACCATCTCATTGACGGATGCAGGGGAGAGGTTTTTTCTTGCAATTCGATGCCTGGACAAGAACTGCGTGTCTCATGCTTGAAGAAACTAGATCCTTCACTACATCGAATGCCAAACTGTGATCAAATTCAAGGGCTAATAAGTCACCATGGACCTGCCGTCTTCTTTCATCCTAGTGAGGTTTACTTGTCTTCTTCCGTTTCATGGTTTTTCGAGAACGGGCACCTTTGTTCAGAAATGGAGACTCGGCAGGTGAACCGATTGATGCCATTGACTCGAATCTACCGAGTGGTGGTCGGACAAAAACCATCAAACTAGGAAATTTGGCTAGTGGCAAACGTTATGTACATGTGAAGCCTGCACATGGTGGGACTTTCACTGATATTGCTATGTCGATTTTCTTCCTCTTAAAATCGGTATCATGAACATTGCACTTTGCTAGATATGACAAGGACTTACATTAAGGGTTATGCAAAAAACCAGGAATCGAGATTCGAAACGATTGTGCAACTAGTAACTTTTACTTAGATTATACTACTCAATATGAACTTGTTGCAGCCGAGTATCTCGGAGATGGGGTCACAGCAGAGGCTGGTTGGTTGCATTTTATGCGAAAATGGGGTCCGACTAATGTCGACGATTCGAGAACTGAATTGGACGAAATTGTTCATGTGTTTACGGGTGATGCTTCCATCTTCAGTGAACAACATTTTCGATAAGCTTCCGGGTGAGCTTCACGAACACAAACACAAACAAAAACGCGAATACGACACTTGGATATTATCACGATCGATATGAAAATTTTCATGCATATGTTAGTTACATTTTAGTTAGGTTAGTTACATTTTTTACCAAGAAAAGGTTAAAAAAATAATGGAAATTTCATGGTTTGGTAATCCATGTATTTATATATTATATTTGTATATTTTTTATTTGAAATATTTTTTTAATTATATAAATCTAACGCCTTGTAATTTATAACACAAAAATAGGAACCGGGTGATCCTATTTTGAGTCGAAGTAATAAAATCTATACATAAAAGATTATAATTATGTAATTTGAGGTTTTTTATATAAAAAATATTGTTATTTATTTTTAAATTTATTCATTCATTTAAAATTCAAAATTTTATACAAAAAATAACAATTATCCTATAGAAAAATTAAACACCCACTCTTATTCACTTACCTTCTCAAATTAAATAAAAATATCCATTCTTTTATTGATAAAATATCTTATAATTTTATGTACATTTATAAATTGTTAAATTATATAATTCTAGGTTTCACTATACACAGCCCTTAAGGTTGTTTATAAAACTACTAGATTCCTATCATTAATTGTTATTTTACTTTTTAATAGAATTTATTAGAATATAATTAATTATATTCCTAAAAAAATTAAATATTATTAATAGTGTTTAATATTTAATCATAACATCTTAAACCCTAACCCTAAACACTAATTCTAAATGTTTAGCTCTAAACCCTAAACAATAGAAAGCATACCCTTAAACCCTAAACACTAAAGCATAACCTTGAACCCTAAACCATAAACCTTAACCATAAACATTGACCATAAATACTAAACCATAAACCTTAAATCATAACCATAAACTCAAATCCTGGACATTAACCCTAACCTTTAAACCTTAAACCCTAACCATAAACCCTAAACCCTAAACTCTAAACAGAAAACCATAACAATAAACTCTAAACACTATAAACCATAAACCCTAATAACTATAAAAATACAGCAACACTAAAACCTAAAAACAATAAGCCCTAAACCTTAAAATTATAAATCATAAACCCTAAACACCTAAATATTTTACATGATTATTAATTACATCAAACACCATGAATCAATGATGTTTAATATTTTAGGAAGGTAATTAATTACATTCTAATAAATTCTATTGAAAAAATAAAATAACAATTAATGATAAGAATGTAACAAGCCATATAATTATTACAATTTTAAATATGGAAATATATCTTACATCATTTATTCCAAAATTTTATATTAACTATTTAGTTCAAAAGATATCATCTTATTAAATATTCTAAATAATTTTTTTTATAAATTACTCTCTCAAAATCCTAAAAATTCTAAATCCTTCTAAAAATATAATAGAAGTTATATTTTTTATAAATCTACTTTTCTTTTTGGAGTTATAAATGTCACGTATATTTTGTTTAAAAAATTCAGGATGTATTTTTTTATATAATTTTTCATACAATATCATCAACAATTAAGAAAATTATGTCGATAGTACCGATAAGTACCATTAATTTAATTTATGAAGATTAAAAATTTAAAAGACTCGTCGTATAATTATAAATTATTTAAAAATTAAAAGGTGAATTAATTAAAATATATTATTTTATTTTTAATTTTCTTTTAAACATAAATCAAAATACTTATATACCCCTACATTTCAAAACTCTAATTTTTGTTCATTTAAAATTTAAACCGTCGTTGCTGCTATCTGCCGTAAAAAAATTTCAAATACAAATTCAGTGCTATTATCTAGTTTAAAGAGTTTTTCATCAATATTTGAATAGCGTAAAAAAGTTTCAGTTCTATTATCTGATCCAAAAATATACTAACCCACCGATTATTTTATTCTGATCCAAAATCAGTTAGAAAAGTTTTTCATCAATATTCGATTTCACCACTTTAGGCAGTTAAATCAAACGTGCTATTATCTGGTTTGAAAAACTCTAATTTATATTTGAACAACCTTTGTTTGGTTCTCTATGAACCACAGATGTCAGCGGTAGCGGCGGCTTAGATTTCAAATAAACAAAAATTAGAGTTTTTTAATTTAAGGGTAAATAGATATTTTGATTTATATTTAAAAAATTAAAAATAAAAATAATATATTTTAATTAATTTACCTTTTAATTTTTAAATAATTTATAATTATACGCGAGTCTTTTAAATTTTAATTTTTATAAATTAAATTAATAGTACTAATCGGTGCTCATCGTTAGTAGTGTTCATCGGTACTCGTCGAACGTGACAGACTCATCCAACAATTATGTTTGTTTCTCGTCAAATTAGTTGGAAATTAACCATCCAAATCTTCTCCTTTTTTATTTATAAATTGTTTGAACCGGTAAATAGGAACTAGATAAAACGGAAATAGAAATTATATAATATAAATGATTGGACAAAAAGTAATATAGTTTAAAAAAAGTAATATAGTTTAGGCTTAAGGTACCAAAGGCCCCTGAACTTTTTAAAAAAAATCAATTAAGCCCTTAATGTTTTTTTTGCACTCAATGTCACCCTCAAACCTCAAAATTTAACCAATCTAACCCTTTGACCGAAGGAATCCGTCATTAACCGACAAAATCTGTTAAATTCTTAAACATAGGCCGTTTATATGCCACATCACCTGCCAAATATTAAACATTTATTTATAAACTAATGATGTGGATTAAAATCGCTGACGTGGATTAAAAAATATTAGAAAAACAAAACACTTATTAAATCCTAACTCTAACATTATATCCTTCAAAAACTTGAAATACAGAAAGTGAAATCTACAGGTTTAGTGAACACCCATTTTGATTTTTTTCTCTATTGCATATCGTGAAATTCTCCTGGCTTGACTGTAAGATCTTAATAGGTGAGTATTCAAATTTCATTTTTTCCTAATCAATTATCTCTCTCTCACATCTCGCGTCTATTGCCATTATTGAGAAATAGTTTTGAAGATGACGATCTCGGCTAGTTCATCAAACTAAGGAGAAGCTGTGTTTTGTGATTGCGGTCTAAAATGTCGTATGTGGACAACATGAAAAAGAAAAAATGCTGGAAGAAGATTCTTCGGTTGTTCAAATTATAAAAATTCTGACTGTAATTTTTTTAGGTGGTGTGATGAAGATATATCTGATAGAGCAAAATTTCTTATAAACAAATTGAAAAAAAGAAAATGATGAGTTAAGGAAAGTGATTCGACCTAATGAGGAAGTTCAACAAATGAAGCTGGAATTAGAATTGATGCAGACATAACTGGTTTTAGCTATCGAACATGCTCATACATTTAGGAAGAAATAACAAAGATGTTCAATATGCATTTTTATGAATGGATTAAGGATTGTGAACAATCTTGTTTAATGGAACATGAACGATATTGGTTAAACACAAAAGTAATTGTTTATGAACTGATTTATACCGATATAAGATAGTGTTGATTGTTTAGTAAATTAAAGAACTGATTTACACCGGTGTAAAACAATGTTTGATTGTTTAGTAAATTAAAGAACTGATTTACACCGGTGTAAGATAGTGTTGATTGTTTAGTAAATTAAAGAACTGATTTACACCGGTGTAAAACATTGTTGATTTCTTCCTAAATGTATGAGCATGTTCGATAGCTAAAACCAGTTATTTCTGCATCAATTCCAATTCCAGCTTCATTTGTTGAACTTCCTCATTTGGTCGACTCACTTTCCTTAACTCGTCATTTTCTTTTTTTCAATTTGTTTATAAGAAATTTTACTCTATCAGATATATCTTCATCACACCACCTAAAAAAATTACAGCAAGAATTTTTATAATTTGAACAACCGAAGAATTTTCTTCCAGCATTTTTTCCTTTTTCATGTTGTCCACATACGACATTTTAGACCGCAATCACAAAACACAACTTCTTCTTAGTTTGATGAACTAGCTGAGATCGTCATCTTCAAAACCTGTATTTCCCAATAATGGCGATAGACGCGAGATGTGAGAGAGATAACTGATTAGGAAAAAATAAAATTGAATACTCACATATTAAGATCTTACAATCAAGCCAGAAGAATTTCACGATATGCAAGAGAGAAAAAAAAAATCAAAATGGGTGTTCCCTAAACCCGCAGATTTCACTTTCTGGATTTCAAGTTTTGGAAGGATATAATGTTAGGGTTTAATAAGTGTTTTGTTTTTTTAATATTTTTAATCCATGTCAGCGTTTTTAATCCATGTCATTAGTTTATAAATAAATGTTTGATATTTGGCAGGTGATGTGGCATATAAACGGCCCATGTTTAAGAATTTAATTAACAGATTCCGTCGGTCAATGACAGATTCCGTCGGTCAAAAGGTTAGATTGGTTAAATTTTGAGGTTTGAGGGTGACATTGAGTGCAAAAAAACATTAAAGGCTTAATTAATTTTTTTAAAAAAAAGTTCAAGGACCTTTGATACCCTTAAGCCTATTTAAAATGATTGAACTAGTGAGAATGCATCTTTTAGATAAGTAAAGAGATAATTAAAGATTGAAAAAAAAAACAATATTTTAAAAAGAAATTTAAATTATACTCTACCGTATTAAATTTAAATGTAATATTTTTTTTACAAAGTACTGTTTTTAACCCATGTAAAAGAATAGTTTTAAATTTAAAATTATTCAATTTTTTATATGTATAGTTTGTTTTAAATAAATAAAAATATAAGTTAATTTAAATTATTTACTTAGTTTTAGTTATAGAGCACACAATTTTTAATTAAAAATATTGTTGACGTGTTAACCTATTATGTTTCTACATAAGATTTTATGTTCTAATTTACAGTGCACCTTGTTGTATTATATGATAGGGTGAGTACACCATGCTCGACAAACAGCGTTGAACATCACTAACACTAAATATTGTTGAACACTATTAATTGATTAATAAATATTAAAAAATTTAATGACTCAACATATAATTATAAATTATTTTAAAAAAATTAATTAAATTATTTTCTATATATATATATATATTGTTTTTTAATTTTTTAATAATTAGACCAAATACGAACCTTAGTCAATTTAAAAATAAAAAATCCTAAACTCTAAACCATGAACTCTAATATGTAAACCCTAAACTATAAATACAATGTTTGAATTTAGGGTTCATGACTTATAGTTTAGAGTTTATGATTTACAATTTAGGGGTTAGAGTTTTATATTTTTTAAATTAACTAAGGTTGGTATTTGATCTAATTATTAAAAAAAATTAAAATACATAATATATATGAAAAATAATTTAATTAAAGTTTTATTTTAAATAATTTATAATTATATGTTGAGTCTTTGAAATTTTTAATCTTTATTAATAATTTAATGGTGTTCAACGATGTTCAACTTTAGTGGTGTTCAGCAGTGTTCGTCGAACGTGGTAGAATTTTCTATATGATAACATTATTTATAAAAAAAAGTACTATTATTTTTCAAATTTTATATTATCGTAGTAATCCATGTATTGTGTATGTGTTACAAATTTAGTCCATATACTATAATTTGATACTTTGCAAAGTTTAAATTTTCAATTATGATCCAAACAATAGGTCAAAATTTACTATTAATCTCTATATTATGCATAATATAAATTTATTTTTTCAATTTGGTCAATTTTAGTTTTAAATATAAATACATACGTTCGAGTTATGATTGAAATTTTAAAATTCGAAAGTGTGAGACTAAAAATGATCAAATTGAGAAATAGAGAGTAAATACAAAAGGCACGTATAAAATAGGGACTAAGAATATAATTTCTAATAAAATTTGTTTTGTGCGCAAGCAAGCATTTTTTAAATTCCGATTATACCCTTCATTTATCTCATTTTTCGTCAGCTTCAAGTTCATTTCAGTGTTTCATTTTTATCTCAAATTTCTCAGCCAAGAAAGCAAAAAGGGGGGAAATCCCAATCTGATCAACAGCCTTAAAACCCCTAATTTCTCATATTAATATTAAACCCTAAATTTCTTCATTTCTTTTACCCAAAAGCCAAATTTCACAAATCATTATGAGTTCTTCACGGTTTCAAACCATGATTTCGCTTTTGATTTATACATCTCCAATAAATAAAGTGTTAATAATTTAGTTCCTTTTTTAGAAAAATAGGAACCCTATATTATTATTTACTGTATTATTATTATTTTTGTGATGGGGTCAAATCCTGTGGTTTTCGATATAAGCTCCGACGAGGAAGAGGTGGCGTCCGCTTTGGAAGAGCCTAAAGGGGACGACTACTGCTGGTTTTCTGAAGTTCTGAAAGCCGTTAACAGGGGATTCGACGACTCCGATGAGGTGGTAGTGGTCGGGGAAGTCAACCCTAATAAGAAGTCAAAATCACGGAACTCATCGGTCACGAAGAATGTTAATGTAGAAGACGATGATTGTATCGTTCTGGAAGGTGACCCAGAAAAGGTGGTGTCCGACGTTGATGATAACCATGAAGATTCCGATGAGTTGCTTATTGTCGGCCAAAAAGGGCAGGTAGATATCATTTTTAATCACTATTTTCTTGTTTAAACCTTTGGTTTTGATTGGTTTTTGTGGCTAAGTACATCGATGGAGTTTGTTTTTCTATGTTTGTTTTCCGAGAAAATTAGAACAAATCCATTTCCATGTGATTTCCAGTAGTTCCTAGTGAAATTTGTGATCGGTATATGGAGAAATAGAAATTAGTTTATTGGCTTGATTCTTAATATTTATTGTTGATATCATGTTTGTCATATCTTTATCTCCTTGCAATGAGAGGGACAACTGTGCTTGCTTGGTGTTGAATTGTATGATCGGGAATGGTTATTGAGATTTCTTGTTTCCTATAGGTGAATGCTAATTTATTTTTCTCTATTTTTTGCATTTCTTGAATATTTGTTTTGTGTGTTTGTTGTGTTTCTAGATCTTTTCTTTTTAGTAATATGTCTTTTAGCTCCTGCGATTTTGAATGTTCACCGCATTTAGAGATACGCCTTCAACCAGCTGACGCACCATCGTTATGGGATCATCAGTATGTTGTGCCGTAAGTGTCAACTTGGATGGCAAAAAGGTAAGAATTGAGTCTTTGAAAAATTATATCCATCTGTTGCAGCAAGAAAATGTGTCGGGGCTAGTTCACTAATATCTGGAGAAAGGAAAGATCACAAGTTTTCCTGATAATATTTGAGGGTTGAACTTGCGTCGAATGAAACTACTTCGTTGGAGAACTGAAATTTGCCTATCTTTGTGCTCAGATGATCTTATGAGCATGATATATATGTTTCATCGGTATTGAAGTAGATGAAATGGTTCAAACTTGGTACTGGTATATGAAAAGCTTGAAACTATTAATGAAACTCCTGGAGTTTTCTATCCGGGATATATAGGAGCTGGTGTGATATTAGGGGAATTTACATGCCGGTTGCCTTCTAACACATTTAATGTTGAACCTGTTCTTTTTTTTTGTTTTTTGCGTTATGCTTTCCAGACTGTTTTCTTGTAGGCATGAAATTTTGAATGTCCGTCTCATTTTTCTATATTATCTGTTTCCAGGTTGCATGCAGAGATTTCCCCCATCCACGGCATGATTGTGCTAAATTTCCTTTCAGTTCAACCTCACATGAACAGCACTGTGAACTGGTAATATTTTTGAAACTTTTAATTTTGAGATTCTTGATTGTTGCTCTCTTTCAGAGTTTGGTGCCCTTGGATTTAGCATCCATTTCAGACTTGAGCTATGAATGTTTTTTAAATTGCAGTGTCATTGCTTTGTTTGTGACATGCAAGCACCGTGTTGTTATTGGGGCTCGGGTATCTCTAATACCGATCATTGTCATGCCACTGACAAAGAGGAGATTTGGAAGACTCTGCGGACGAATTTCAGGCTTGGGAGAAATGTTTCTGCACCTCCTGCCACTTCTCATTCTGCAGTAGTGCCCCAACAAGCTCCACGTCGTGACATTATTCGGTTGACAACTCAAAATCACATTTCTAGGCCAACTCCTACTGTCAGTCCTCATTCTGCAGTAGTGCCCCAACATAACCAAGTCCCACGTCGTGACATTATTCGATTGACAACACAAAACCATGTTTCTAGACCAACTCCAGTTCAAGTTTCTGGGAACTACATGCCACAAAATCATGCCTCAAGGCCATCCTTAATTCGTGCTTGTTCATCATCCACCAGACATGGGATTCCCTATAACCCTGGGGGTAGACATGTTCTAAATAAAAGCACGATTCAGCCACGTTCGGTTCCACAGGAGGTTCTAGGTGTGCATAACGCTGTAATTCGAAGGGATCGGGGTATTAAGATTAGGAACTTTGGTTCCCAATATGTCCCTTCCAGCACAATGTCCAAAAGAGTTGACGCTGAAGTTACCTCAACATTGAACCGCACGCCATATGCCCCGTCTGAAAATATTACTTCTGCTCATGCATCACAGTTTCGACAAAATCCTGCTTCAGTTACAACATCAAACGAAAGGAACCGGAATCCGATTGACTGGCAAAAAAATTGTTCTGACACAAATTTAGGAAGATATACACATCAGATGTCCTCACAGGCGAGCATGGATTGTGCTTTTACGAACTCAGCACCCTCTCTATCCTCAGCAAACAGTCAAATTGTTCCTCAGTCAAATGTACACGAAGATACCAATCACATTCAGAATAGAAATCGTCGTGCTGTTCATAATGGTTTTTCAGATTTTGACATTAGTTGGGTGGACGACATCGGTCAAAGCAATCAACAACATTGTGCTGATTATTTACAGTTTCAAACCTCAGGGTCCACAACCGGGGAAGGAGCATTCAACATAAATGAGGGAGATAATTCGTATTACAACGAGCTGGAGAGCTTCCTTATGGATAGCCATTGCCCTCCAGAAGGGTCTCTTACTGCAGCGTTGCCTCCTGATGATATCTTGTTCGATACTGGTATGCTTTTCTTTGATATTGAAAGCTCTAGGGATCGTCTAACTCGTGCATATTCTAAAGAAGTAATATGTTCTTTGTACAGCAGACCTTGAAAGAGAAGTGATCCGAAGCAACTTGCGGAGTGGAACTCGGACCTCGGAATTTAGTTTAATTACTTCATACAATCATCTTTGAAAGTATGACTCCCAATAGTCTGGAGATATTGACAACTATCATTTAATTCCCAAGTTATGCTTTTCTTTGTTTTTAGAGCTCGAGGCCGGATGACGTTGTACATAAGTATTTACGAATCCATTGAACAGTCTCCAGATTTTTTATTTTTTATTTTTTGCTTTTCCGGATGTTCTGGTTTTAATATTTTGAGTCAAAATTAGAGTATTATATAATTTGTAGAGGATTGATCGGTTAAATTTATTAATTTAGTTATTTGGTAAATAGATAATAGCAATGTTTTGAGTTGTTAAATTAGAGGATTATGTATTTTTTTGTCATTGACAATACTTACTTAAATTTGAATAGTCTACCTAAACTTTTGAAATACAATATATTTTTATATAACTAATTTTATAATAAAAAAACCAATATACACATCATTCAAATATATATACTTTATTAATGTTATATTTAAAAAATGTAATGATTTGATACACCAGCGGTAGAAACTAAAAGTTTTTACTAGGGATTTAGTTTATGGTGTATGCGTGTATGAGTTTTGAATTTAGGATAGTGGTTGAAATTTATAGTTTAGGTTTATAATTTAGGGTTTATAGATTAAAATCTAAATCCTCACTATATTACCCTAAAAATTGAACCTTAACCCCTAAACCCAAGTTATAACCTTAAACTTTGAATTCTAACCACTATCCATAAATTCTAAAATCCTACACCTAAATCCCTAAACTATACACCCTACACTAAACCCCTAAACCCTAAAAGTAAAGTGTTTACAGAAATTTTCAGTTTCTACCGACAATGTAAAGGATAATAATCCTTTAAAAAGTTAATTTTTATAATTTAATACATATTAATAAACATTCAAATAGTGATGACCTACAAACTAAGAAAATAATCGGTATTAGCTATAAATTAATATGATTTCTTATAAGCTATCAAATATCTGTTAGTTACCAAATATGGTATATATATATATATAGTCTATTAGATTAGAGTTGAGCTACTTATTCAGTTTGATATGTTTCATTTAGGGATCACCAATCGATTTTTTAATCAAATTGATTTAATTGATCAAATCAAAAATTCTCTCTAGATCGATAAATTAAATTGATTTTAAAAGTCGGTAGGTTAATTTACTTAATCGATTTAATTTAAATATATAATTACATAACGTTGTTAAAAAAAGATGGCAACCGCTTTTAACGGAAACCCTACGGAAAATCCTAAGTCGGCGATCGCTACGGTGACCCCGCCCCTTGTTCCGCCGGCGGTTCCCCCTGATCGGTCGGGTAGGGGTGATGGGAGTGTGCACTCTGTGGATTTCCCTCCGTTGCTGGAACGGCCTGGTTCGCCGCTTATGGTGGAGGAGACTCGAGCGATAAAAAAAGGTAGACATGAGCATGTAAACCCTTTGTTTGAAGCGGATGGCAAAGGTGAAGGGGATTCGATCATGGCGGGCGCTGGCGATGAGACTGTTAGAGAGAATGGCAAGGCAGATGACGTCGGGGGGGACAGTCCCCCATCTCATCCGCGACCGTCGTACGCAGGGGCAGTGAGGGGGGCGGAGAAGAAGAACGTGGATTCCGCGCCGCTGCCGGGGTTGGATGCCGTTGTGGTGGAGGATTCAGACGTGGTGGTGGATCGCAGTGGCCCTTTCCCATCGGTGACCTTTTCGGAAAGGGTTCATGAACAGATCGATTTGAGTATGAAGCGTTCGGTTATCGTACGGATGCTGGGGAGAACCATAGGTTATCGAACGTTGTTGGGTAGGATCCGTACATTGTGGAATTGAAGGGTCAGTTTCAAGTTGTGGATCTGGATAACGAATATTTTTTGGTTATGTTTTCTTTGGAAGCGGATTATGTTCATGTCCTCACTGAGGGTCCTTGGACGATCTTCGGGTGTTATCTTACGGTCCAGCCGTGGCATAGGAAATTCTCCACGTCGGAGAGTCATCCATCAAAGGTTGTGGTATGGGTGAGGTTACCGGGTCTTCCTTATAGGTACTATTCCAAGGCTCTTTTTCGTTACATTGCGAGTCTCATTGAAAAGGTTATTCGGATTGACTATAGTACGCATGCCGGTGATAGGGGGAAGTTTGCTAGACTTGCGGCTTTGGTTGATTTGGGTAAACCGTTGATTCCTTGTGTTCAGATTGATGGTGTCATGCAGAATCTAGAATATGAGGGCCTCCAGAATATTTGCTTTAAGTGCGGGGTGTATGGTCATGTGAAGGAGGTCTGTGAAATCTTTTCCGGAAGTTCTGATCGGGCAGCCCCGTCCAATGCGGATATTGATACAGCGGGTGAAGGACGGGGGGATAAGGGTAGTAGTGAGGTGTATGGTCCGTGGATGATAGCGGACAAACGGCGCGGGCGTGTTCGACGTGATAACGTTAGTCGTAGAAATATCAAGGGTTCGGACTCAGTTAGGGAGGGCGGCTCGCGTTTTGCTATCCTTCAGGAGGTGGATCATGCAGTAACGGATGAGGTTGTTGAACCCGTGGCCCCGGCGACAGTGTTGGTGGGCAACGAGGAGAATGTGGGGGACGTACCCGTGGAAGAGGTTGCTTCGGAAACTATACTGCAGGATATCATGGAGGTTCAAATTGATGATACTATGGTTGGAGGGGTTGTGTCGGATCAGGCGGTTTTGCCCGGGGAGATCGAGGGAGCTAAAACCAGTACAGTAAGCCAACAAGGAGCAGTTGAGGTTGTGGCGTCCGTGGCCACTGTTGTCCCTACTGTTGTGGCACATTCCGTGCCTCCGATGGGTGGTAAACACGAGGCTATTTCTATTCTCGAGGCTGCTAATGAGAAGCAACGAACAAAGGGTTCACAAAGGAGTTCTAAAGGCCCCAAAGTTTTGGGTTCAGTTGGTGTTCGAAAGGCTACTCATCCGAAGAAGGGCAAAGAGAATCGTTCCCCTCCTACCCGTCGGTTATCGGATTGGTTGCCGGTGTTTGCGCCTGAGCCGGCATTAGATGGTGGTGGGGGACGACCTGCCATTCCGAACGGGGCAGTGACGGCTGCAGGATCTTCGGCTGGCAGCTCGGGTAACGTCGAGGGACGAAGAAGCAGTGGTGTTCGCGGTAACAAGACCACCACGGCTCATTCACCGATTCAGTGAGTTCTGTGGTTTTTTCTATCATATTTTTCCGATGATTAGTTTTCTTTTCTGGAATTGTCAAGGGGCGGCTAGCCCTTGTTTTCGTGGACATTTGAAGGATTTTTGTAGGATAAGTCGACCTCAGGTGCTGGCTATTTTTGAACCACGGATCAGTGGTGGTACGGCTGATAGGGTTATTGCACGGATGGGTTTTCCTAATTCTTTCAGAGTGGAGGCGAGAGGACTTAGTGGTGGTGTTTGGGTTCTTTGGCTCGACTCGGTTCAGGTTGAGATTGTTAGGGTATCGAACCAGTTTGTTCATGGTAGAGCTCGTGTTGTTGGTTCTTTGCGATGGTTTTATTTCACGGCTGTGTATGCTAGTCCTACTGTTTCTGTGCGCAAACTCTCGTGGCCGTTATTAGCTAGTTTGGATCCGGGCGATGGGGTGCCGTGGTTGCTAGGAGGCGATTTCAACACTATATTGCGGCGGGAGGAACGTCTTGGAGGTTCGGCTAGGGGTAATGGCGTGTGCACTTTATTTCGGGATTTTATTTTTGACCTGGGCCTAATCGAAGTAGAATATAAGGGTAGTGATTTTACTTGGAAGCGCGGTGATCTTCATAAACGCTTGGATAGATGTTTGTACAATGTCACTTGGGCGAGTTTGTTTCCGTCTGCGGTAGTCTCCCATCTTGACAGGGTTGGTTCGGATCACTGCCCTCTCTGGTTCCATACTCTGTCTCAGAATGGTTCGCGGAGTGGGCGCCCATTTCGTTTCATTGCGGCCTGGCAAGATAATCCTGAGTTCGAGGATTTTTTGCGAGGCACGTGGGATGGTTCGCGTGAGATTGTAGATAATGTGGACAATTTCATGCGTAATGTTAGAGATTGGAATGTTAATGTCTTTGGGCATATTGGAAAGAAAAAGAAGGAGCTTCTTGCGAGACTTCGTGGGATCGATAAAGCCCTTCGAGTTGCGCATTCGGATTTTCTTGTTCAGCTCGATGCGTCTTTACGGGCGGAACTAGATGTTGTGCTTCTACAGGAGGAAAGTCTTTGGGTACAGAAGTCCAGAGAACAGTGGGTTCGCTTTGGTGATAAAAATTCCAAATATTTCCACAATTGTACCATGCAGCGTCGTCGACAAAATTATGTGCAAGCCCTTCGACTCCCTAACGGTAGATGGTGTTCTGATCAGAATGTGTTGTAGAAGTTGGCGGTGGATTTTTATCAGGAGCTGTTCACTTCGTCGGGGGATGTTGACGTCGAGTTAGCGGGGAGAGATTGTTTTCCGTCGGTGGATGATGGTTTACTCAGAGGTTTGGCTTGCCTGGTAACCGATGAGGAAGTGCGAACGGTGGTGTTTGATATGGCACCGTTGAAGCCCCTGGGGCGGACGATGTTCATGCATTGTTTTATCAACGAAATTGGAATGTCGTTGGCCCATCAGTTTGTCGATTTGTACGTGAGGTGTTCGCGGGCAAGCCGTTCGATCCCTCCTTGAACCGCACTCTCCTTGTGTTGTTACCTAAGGTACGTAACCCGGAATCGATTTCTCAGTTTCGCCCAATTGGACTGTGTTCTGTGCTGTATAAGATTATCACGAAGACTATTGTTAATAGACTTAAGCCTCTTTTGCCTTGCTGGGTTTCGGATAGTCAGACTGCTTTTGTCCCTGGGCGGTCCATAACTGATAACATAATTATCGCCCAGGAGGTCATTCATTCTATGCGTTTAAAGAAAGGAAAGATGGGTTCGATGGCGATCAAGATAGATCTTGAGAAGGCGTATGATCGCCTTGAATGGGATTTTATTGCGGACACGTTATCGGAAATTGGAATTCCGGGGGAGTTGTGTAGCTTAATCATGAGATGTGTTTCATCGGTTACTACACAAGTGCTTTGGAATGGTTTTGTTTCAGAGTCTTTTGCACCGTCGAGGGGTATTCGCCAGGGAGATCCGTTGTCGCCGTATTTGTTTGTTCTGTGCATGGAGCGCTTAGCTCATGCTATCCGGGCGGAGGTCGAAGACGGTGCGTGGAAACCGGTTCGGTTGGTTCGTTCGGGGCCCTCTATATCACATCTTTTCTTTGCTGACGATATGATATTGTTCAGTGAAGCTTCGCCGGCTCAGGTTTCTGTTATTGAGGAGGTGTTAAAACGTTTCAGTGCAGCTTCGGGTCAAAAGGTTAGTATAGCCAAAACATGCATCTATTTTTCCAAAAATGTGGAGCATGATCTTTGCATAGCTATCAGTTCTCGGTTCGGTTTTTGTCGTGTATTGGACCTTGGGAAGTACTTGGGTGTCCCCTTACTACACAAACGAGTGACTCGGGCCTCGTACAATTTCATTGTTCAGCGTGTAAGGGATAAACTTTCGGGATGGATGGCTAAGTCTCTCTCGCTTGCAGGGAGAATTACACTTGCTAAATCGGTATTGTCTGCGATTCCCTATTATGCTATGCAGTCTTCTTTTCTTCCTAAAGGTACGTGTCGTGACATTGAATGTTTAATTCGGAGCTTCATTTGGGGTAAGGATGAAGGACGGGGTGGTGTACACCTTGTAAATTGGAAATCGGTATGTTCGCCTATTAAGGAGGGGGGTCTTGGCTTTCGGTCGTTAGTGGTACAAAATGAAGCTTTTTTAATGAAGCTTGCTTTTAATTTAATACGACAATCGGATCAACTATGGGCGCAAGTCCTACGGTCCAAGTATAAATGGGTTGGAGCTGTCCCGGATACTTTGATTCGTCCCCGTTGTTCCCATCTTTGGAAGGGTATAAGTCTAGTTTGGGAGGAGGTCCGATCCGGGCTTGTTTGGTCGGTGGGTGATGGACGCGATATAGACTTTTGGCATGACCCTTGGTTGAGTGATATTGGGGTTCTTGCGGAGTATGTGACGGATGGGACTGCGCGTGCGAGCCTTCCCCAC
Organism: Hibiscus tridactylites; assembly: GCA_958450335.1. Lineage (NCBI taxonomy): Eukaryota > Viridiplantae > Streptophyta > Magnoliopsida > Malvales > Malvaceae > Hibiscus > Hibiscus tridactylites. Next base: position 17,025,064 of record OY288273.1, on the reverse strand, counting down.
GTTAGCGTCGCCAACATGGCAACACATGGAGGAGGTTGGAAGTGGGCTGAGATAGAGCAGTTGGTGCCGCAGGATATTGTCCTTCGTTTGGCAGCGACGCTGTCGCCACAGTAAGCCGCGCTTGCGGATGGAGTGGGGTGGAAGTGGACGGCACAGCGAGCATTCTCGGTCGGTTCTGCTTACCGTGCGCGCGCGAAAGAGGATGAGGGTCGTGAGGGGTTATTGTGGAGCTGCATAGCGCGTTTCCGAGGGCTGCAACGGATTAAAATATTTCTGTGGTTGCTTGGTTGTGGCAAGTTGCTCACTAATGCAGAGAGGGTTCGGAGGTATATGGGGGATGTTTCTAATTGTGGAGTGTGTGGTTCGATATCGGAATCAGTGAATCATCTATTTCGTTCGTGTCCCACGGCGATGGCACTTTGGATTCGATTGATTGTCCCTTCCAAACTTACGGAGTTCCTTACTTTGAACACGCAAGAGTGGTTACGCATAAACTTATCGTCCCCGGAACATTTTGCGCGAGAGCCGAAGGATTGGGACCTTCGTTTTGGGGCGGTGCTGTGGTCCCTATGGAAACATCGCAATGCTTGTATTTTTGATAAAAATGCTGCTGAGATCTTTGATGTTTGGTCGCACAGTAAGTTTGTGCTTGATGAAAGCGTCCGAGCCTTGGCTGTTTCGCGTGCGTTATCTTCTCCTGCAGAGCACAGCGGACAGCAGGTGTCGGGTTGGGAAGTTCCCTCATGCGGCTGGCTGAAGCTTAACACGGATGGCGCACGTAAGGCGGCTACGGGGTTGGCGTCGTGTGGTGGTGTCGTTAGAGATGAGAAGGGTGATTGGATTTTTGGGTTCTCGAAAGCGATAGGGATTTGCTCCGTGGTGGAGGCGGAATTATGGGGTATGTATGTTGGTTTATCGCAAGCGTGGTCTAGGGGTTATCGCCGAGTTATTTTAGAATCGGATTGTAAAGAGGCTGTTTCGCTTATTCAAGACTCTTCGGCTAAGGGGAAGTCCATTGTTCTGTGTCAACACATCCGGGGTTTATTGCGGCAAGGTTGGGAAGTCAAAGTACAGTATGTGCGCCGGGAGATGAACAAAGTGGCGGATTCGTTAGCTAAATTGGCACCCACGGACTCTTTGGAATGTCGGATTCTTGACACTCCGCCTATGGTGATAGCCAGTCTACTGGTTATGGACTTGTTCCCTATTTCGTAAGTAGGGTAGTTTATTTCTCTTATTTATCAAAAATATATATAATTACATGTTATAAATAATTTTAAAATTTAACTGATATAATTTATCATATATTATAACTATTATATTTGTTGATCATCATCACTATCAGATTATTTCAAAAATTTAAAATTCGATAATCGGTCTTTTAACCAAAATATTTATATAAATTAATATAAATACCGATCAAATCGATAAAACGTTATTGAATTACATAAATTAATATAAATTTATAACATTTTTGTGTAATTAGCCAATTACATAAAATTTTACTTATTTATACAAAACATATTAATTACATTTATAAAACTATGGTAATTTATTTAATTTGATTTTTATATTTATTTTGTCGCTTTATTTTAAGGTTTCTTAACCTAAACAAATAAAGAATGGTCTTATTAATCTTTTATTACGTATGTTTGATGATTGATATTGTGAATAAAATAAATAAATTAAAATAATTATTTTTAATGAGTTTTTTTTATAATATTTAGGGTAAACTATATAAATGACCACCATACTATGGGTTTAGTCGCCATTTGACTACCATACTTTTTTCGAAGCAATTAAACCATCATACTATTAAAATGGACTCAATGTGACCACCAACCGTTATAACCTAATGGAGAGAGTGACGTGACTAGGGGTGTAAACGAGCCGAGTCGAGCTCGAGTAGTGCTAAGCTCGGCTCGGCTCGTTAAGATTTCGAGTCGAGTTCGAGCTTGAGTAATTTCTAACGAGCCTGAGAAATCTGAGCTCGACTCGGCTCGTTTAGAACTCGAGTCGAGTTCGAGCTTGATTCGAGCCCAATCGAGTCAAGTGTTGACCGATCTTTGATCGCATTGGAGTCAAGCAACTCTTCATCTATCATGTCTCATTTAAAGTCCTATGAAGAAAAACTTTGATACACATGTTTTGTAAACTCAAGCTATTTAATTTTAGGGTTTAGGGTGTTAGTTTAGGGTTTAGAGGTTTAGATTGTTGGGTTTAGAATTTATGATTTAGATTTTTAGAGTTTAATACTTATGTTTAGGGTTTATATTTAGGGTTTTAAGTTTAAGAATTTAGATTTTAAATTATAAATAATAAAAAAATTACTATATTATATTTTCGAGTAGCTCGTGAGCTTTTCGAGTCGGGTATCCAGTAGCTCGGCTCGTCAAGAACTCGAGTCGAGTTCGAGCTCGAGTCGAGTCCAATCGAGTGGAGCTTTAACCGAGCTTTGACCGAGTCAAGCTCGAGTAGCTCGCGATCTGTCTCGTCTCATTTACAGCCCTAGACGTGACAATTAGTAAAAATTGTATAATTATACATTTGGTCCACGTTACTTATACATTATATTAATTTGGTCCTAATTTTAATTTAATGGTTATTGATCGATGGTTTCTTATTCTGCTCGAAATCGGTTTTGCCAAAAAGAAACGAAGCACTAATGCGAGCTCGTTTAGGAGGAGGGCAGTACACATCCGCTTGGGAACTGATTAAACACATTCTACCAAAGTTTGTGGAACTTTTTCTATTAAAAGAAGCCCTAAAATAGAACTCATCAGCACCTGAAATTCCAATAAACATGAACTGCAATAAGTTAAAACCATCTAAACAATGTTTTCTAATTACAATTTCTTTGGTAAAAGCTTCCAACTTTAATGCAAATTTTCAAGGATTCTGTAACACCCGGGTTTAAGGGTCGGGAGTTAAGGGTGCGAATCGGGTTCGAGTCGTTGGGCTCATTTTAATTAGAATGGGTTTGCTTTAAAATTTAAATGGGTTTGATTTTTATTAAGAGCGTTTTGGTAAATTTTTAAGTAAGGGAAAAATTATGAGTAAAAAGAGCCTTTTGAAAAAAAATCTCATATTCTTCCTTGGCTTTTATTTTCACGACATTGAACCCTCCCAAACCCCTAAACACTATTCCATCAAAGTTCTTCACCATTTCAAGTGTTTTCAACGAGGTAAGCACGTTTTTGACTTCTTCTCTTTATTCTGAACATATCCATAGTTTTAGAATTTCAAAAACACTATCTTTGTACTTCTTCAAGTTTTCAAGGTTAGAGAAAACGGTTGGAGCTTTAATGGTTTTTCGAATTGCTTTTGATTTGTAGAGTTAAGATATGTTTTAATCTTGCCCTTAAGTATTTTATAACTGAAAATGGTGGGGTTTTATCAAAAATCCCGAAATGGGTTTTTGTGGGTATTTTAAAAGGGTCAAAACTTGAGTTTTTGGAGTGGTTTTGTGAAGGGGAGTTGGGCTGGTGTTATAGTGATACTAGAAAGTTGTTTTGAAGGTGTGGGGGTGATGATTTGAGTGTTGGAATTGGTGGTTTCTGCTGGGTTTGGTAGGAGCCCGAAAATGGGATTTTTGTGTTAGCTTTGGTTTGAAATTGTAGAGAATTGGCTTTGTTGTTGTAGTTTGGGTTGTGACAGTGTTTGTGAATGATTTGGTTGAATAATGTGTTATTTTTTATTGGTTAGAATCAAGAAAAACCGTTGGAGAAGCTTCGGGCACGATTCTGAAAAGTGTGGAGGCTTGAGACGGCTTTTCTCAATTTTCTTAAGGAAGTTTGGTGAGTGGATTACCTTAAATTATTTTAAATTGGTTCAAGTGTGTGGTAGTGGTGTTGGATTGTGCTTGGTAGGCCAATCCAAGGAGGGGATTAAGTTGGTAGCTTAATCTTTTGTTTGTTTTATGTGTTTTTGCTTAACGTGCTAAATGTGGTTTTGCATAGTATGTGCTTGATTAAGCATGTGGTGGTATATGTCGATGTTGTTCCTCGATGATAATATGTTGTGTGCATGATGGTCAAATCATAGTGTGGCTTGTATAGTATGATTGGCACTAGTTAATTATCGGGTATAAATGATCGATCATTAGGATGAGTGTGCACACGGTTGAGTCAAATTCGCGCGTGGCCTTGGTGACGTATAATCATCAAGGAGGAGTACGGTGAAGTAATATTCCACTGGAAAATGTTATTACATGATGATGAGTGGAATCCCATCCGTAAGGGCATGTGATGATGAGTGTAATCTCATCCGTGCAAGGACCGGTGATGAGTGTAATCCCTCCGAAAGTAATGTTATTGTTGAGTATGTTGGGAGTGAGAACCCCAACGAAAGTTATCCGCATATCCGAGTAAACTAATAGTTGCCAATATACTTGTTCATGTGTGGTTAATGTTAAGATAATTCTTATATCTTGTTTAGCATAACATGAAGTAAGATGCCATGTTCATGCATTCTTGTGATGTTAGCTATGTTGCTATGTTGGTGCATATGTATGCTTGTAAATTGTCTTAAGGATGGTATGTTTGAACCCTGCATTGTCGTTGTTTTGTTTTAGAGCTCCATCACTAAGCTTCTAGCTTACGCTCTCGTTTTCGACAATGTAGATCATTAGCGTGGAGTTAGCAAGGAGCAAGAAAAGGGCATCCAAGCTTGTAGTAGTTTCTCAAGTATGGTTTAGTAAATAATGTGGTAGTTTAGCAATGGGGATACTATGTGTCTTGTATGAGCGTTGATAGACTCCTACGTGTTGGTTTTTGTTGTTAATGCCTTGATGCGTTTTTGTAAACCATGTTTAGGTTATTGCCTAAATGCTTTGTGTTTGAAGGCTTATAACTATGTTCCATGAATGCTTATGTGTTTTGTTTAAAGGCATGTAAACCTTGTTATGCAATGTACTTGGTGAATGCTTGTTTCTTTAAATGTTTAACCATGGATGTATGTTCTTTCGAATGGTTTGATCTTGAGTGTATGATAAATGTTTGATCATGCTTGAAGTAGGGTGAAATGCCTCTAGAGTACGTGTATGCATGTTGTTTCTTGTTTCTCGTGGTTTTGGGATGTTTGGGAACATTTGGAGATGCTTAAAATTGTTTTTAGAGTCTTACAGATTGCAGGCGTTTTGAAACACGTGAGGTGGTTTCGGAACGAATGTAGCTCCAGGGATACCCATATCGGAACGCGTTTCGATACGGTTTGACACTGTGAGCCCCTATTCTGATACGCGTACCGAAACGTTTGGTATTGTGAAGGCCTGTTCCGGAACGAGTTTCGGAACGCTTAGACGAAATGGACCCCTGTACCGAAACGAGGTAGACCGTACTGATACGGCTGGTCTGGCTTTTAAAACTGGGGCCTGAGTATCGAAACGGGTAAGTCTGTTTCGAAACACCGGTCTGAAAATTGGGCTTTTGGCATCTTTAAAGGTTCTCAAGTGTTGGGCTTGGGTTATGTTTGTTGTAAGCTTTCATGTGGGTCTTGTTCGTATCGTTTATGTATGGTTTGGTCACGTATGCAAGAAATCGGACTAACTTGATACTTGGTAAATGTAGATTAACTTACGTTCCGTCTGCGTAGTCTTGTCCTTGTTTTTCCGCTGTCGTTTCTCACATAGGATTAAATGATGCATCTAGACAAGATAATTAACGAAAAATTTTCTAGGGTTTCTAATCGAAGAGGAACCTTAACAAGTTTCACTTCGATTTTCCCCGTGTAACCTACTCGGACCGGTCAGTCGTCCAGACCGGGACGAGAGGGTTACAGATTCAATACATATTCACATAACTAAACAATCCCAACTTTTTTCTTCATTTTCCAGTTCAAAACTAAACACTAATTGAAACAAACTACAAATCCAATTCAAATGAAGTCTCTTGGTTGTGTTATAAGATCAAACATTAACAACCCAACAATGGATATATCTAAAACAACATAGGCTAATTTCAATCAAAATCACCAACCTAAGAGTTACAAACATGTCTGATAAATACTAAGACAATTTTTACCCAATAAAAATAATAAGAATAACAAAATGAAAAATAGCTTACCACTATAATTAATAAGAGCAGGCATGGCTGAATCTCAAAGAAGGCGTCTTTTAACCCCAAAATGCAACACCCAACAAGAGAAAACGCTAATAAATAGACCAAGTATAGCCCTTTAAAGCTTGTGTCGTGACCATTTTTGAACTGGGCGTGAAAATAGCCAACAAGTTTTGAAAATTTGGTTTTTTTGTCCATTTTAACTTAATCTTGAAAATTTAAGTTTTTCATATTAAATTAGATTTCATTTAATTTTGAAAACAATTTGAAGTCGTCATCGATCACTCTGGTAGACCGGACACCGCAAAAACAACAAGATATTCTTTATTTTAATATTTGGGTTCGGGAGTGGGTTACGCGTGGGGAAGGATTAACACCCTACAAACGCCCGTTATCGGTACCTTTAAATTTTACATGGCATTTTGGCATTTGAGAAATAATAATTCGAATTTAATTTGACCCTTAATTATTAACTGGATTTTTATTTCAAATGGGGATATCATTTTATAAGAAAATACATTTTTATTCGAATACGAGATTAAAGGCGTCCAATTGCCTTAGGACACCCTATTCGTACCCAAAAATGTATTTACAACATAAAAGGTTCTCCATGCCATATTAATTATTATCTTGTAATTTTTAAGTTCTAACCTAAAAGGTTCTAATCAATTTAAGTATTTAAGATTAGGTACATTATTAAACTTAAGGGCATTCATGTAATAACATCCCATAGTTAGAGTCTCATTCATATTAAGGCCCATAAATTTAATATAATACCCACTAATTGAATTAATTTGACTAATATTTAAAGTATCAATCTTAATTAAGGCTCTATTTGATTATTAGATCACTTTTCAAATTCTAAGTTAAAATATGCCTTAATTGTTCCATTTAAAGTTTTCCTTTTAATACACATTCATTTTCTACAATTATCTTACTTATTCAATTTATTTAATTTTAATTCAAGTACTTAAATCTAAAGGCTCTAATAATTAATAAATTCTAAGTGAAATGAATTATCTAAAAACATATTATATGCTTTAATTTTAAATCTTACACCATACAAATAATTTAAAGTAATTAAATTAAAATTGAAAAAGGGGCCTAAAATAAACAAGCTCTTTTGTAAAAGGAAAATGGCAAAATGCACCACTTCAGACGTTATAGGCAAGTTTGACAAGCTAGAGACCAACTAAAACAACTTATCGAAAACAAGAGTTCTACTTCCCAAAGAGAGCAAGGGGACAACTAATATTGAAAATGAAAACACTAATTAGATGATGAACCATAACTCCTGTTCAAAAGACAACACAAAATCAAAAGAAGTAAAAACCAGTTACAAAAAATTTAACTCAACTGCATCAAATTCTGTGAGCTTCTCATTTGATGTTGGTCTTTATATCCAGTTTCCCTTTCAATAGCCTCTATTGTAGGAGCTTTACTTGGGCCAAATTCGTCTTCAGTATAACAACCTTTCGGGTTATCACTTGTTTTTTAATCATGTTTTTTTTACGGCTACTTCAACGAAAGGAATCAAACTTTTTTCAATCTGGAGGTTCCTTGCCCATTGTATCATTACTTTAGCTTGAGAGCACTAAAGTCACCCGACACATAATTCTTTAATATTCTTCGCAGTTGTTCGGCTATCTAAGTCTCTTTCACCCCATGGTTGGGTAGAAAGATAAGATTGACCGGACTATCATTATTTTTGAAGTCGTTATTTACCTCTAAATGTATCTTCATCAGCGTGCCTTTGAATAACTCTGCTTGGGCCAAATCGGTCTTCAGGATGATGACCTTTCGGGTTGATTCATGTACCTCCATCAAGTTATTTACTTTATCAGCTTCTTTAATAAAAAATTCAAGCTTTCGTTAATGTCTTGGCCTCTCATCCATCTGATAAGTGCCCTAACTTTGAAAACACCAAAGCCTCCTAACACATCCTTCTTCAACATCTTCTTGAGTTTCTCTACCATAGAAATTTCATTCAACCCAAAGTTGGGTGAAAGGAGCAGGTTTGCAGCGGTGTTTCGATCTTTTATTTTTATAACCAGACCCTCCTTCTCTTTCATGCACATTATTATTATTTTCATAGAGCAAGGCTTGTTCATTTTGACCGAATTTGAATATTTTTACTGTATTTTCTTCATTACAGATGTGTTGGAGAGTGTCAATAGAAAGGAAAGAAAGAAAGTCAATGTCAAAGCCATTTTTCTTCCCCTCATATTTATAGACAGGAGAGAGATCGATATTTTAGGAGAAAGCAAAACAAAATAAAATAAAAATAAAATAAAATTAATATTATTATTTATTGTCACGCCTAAAAAGAGACGAGGACATTAATCTCATATTGGAAAGAAAAAGCGAGGTCTTGAGATATATAAGCGGTGGCGCTGCACATCCTATCGGACATGACTTTTAGAAAAAGGGTAATGGCCCCGTGACAAGTGATATCAGAGCAATTTTCACTGCCCAATTTTATGTCGAACACCTGTAAGCAGGGTAGGCATGATAAACAACTGTGACAATTGGCCTATCACAAACGTGGTTAAATCATGACGAGGGTGTCATGAGGTTGAGTGGGAGAGAATATCACGCCTAAGAAGAGACGAGAAAATTAATACCACATCGGAAAGGAAAAGTGAGGTCTTGGGATATATAAGCGGTGGCGCTGCATATCCTATCAGACATATCTTTTAGAAAAAGGTAATGATCCTGTAACATTTATTGTTTAATCTACATTTATTTAAGGCATATGAGCATAGGGGTAGTTGACGATGAATGCTCAGGTAAAAAAGATAAACATGTTTCTGTTTATACCATAAAAACTAACTTTGATTGTGTAACCCCCTCGTCCCGGTCCGGACGCTTGACCGATCCAAGTGGGCTACACAGGGATAACCGAGATGAAACCCGTTAAGGCTCCACTTCGATTACCGACCCCAGGAAATTTTTTTTCATTTCTATCTTATCTAAATGCATTAATTAAACCTAAGCGGAAGCCCAACAACAAACCGGGCCTAAGGTTGGGGAACCCTTTATGGATGTCAAAAAGTCCAAGAACAAGCATATGTTTCGAAACAGTCAAAGCCCGTTTCGAAACACCAGCTCCAATTTAAAAAGTCAGACACCCGTTTCGAAACGCATCCACCCTGTTTCGAAACAGGGCCTCATTTTAGCCTTGCCGTTTCGATACCAGTTTCGGAACGACAATTCCAGTAGAAAAAGTGTTTCGAAACTTGTTTCGGAACAGGGGCTCACAGTAGCCAAAACGTATCGAAACGAGTTCCGATACGGGGGCCCTGGAACCACACTTGTTTCGAAATAGGACAACCCGTTTCGAAACACCTGCTGTCTGCAAGTTCCCAAAATCAGTCTTAGACTTCTCCAATTGATTCCAAACGTCCGAAACGACCACACGAAGCATACAAATCATACAAATGCATTCTAGAGGCATGCACCATATATCAACATGCTCAAAAATACACGAGGATACATAGAAGAACATACATCCAAAGATCATGCATCTCAAAGACTTAAGCATTTAAGATTCATGCTTACACAAAGTCATACACTTAGGTAATTAAGATAGGCAAATCCATCACGGTTTACAAGCAAGGCATACATCCAAAAGCCAAATTAACAAACATATAAAAAGAGTCTAACATGCTCCTAAACAACAACATCATCATACTTCAAAAGGCATCACACCACAATCACATGTCCCATTGCTTGACCATTACATCATAATTAAAATACCCATACTTGATAGCTAACTAGCACCACGAAGCACACTTGGAGGCCCCTTCTTGCACTTAGAAACCCTCGAGCTACTGATCTGCATTGTCGAACAAAAGAGAGCGTAAGCATAAAGTTTAGTGAGGGTATGCTCTTTAAAAACAAACCTCGACAATGTAGGGTCCAAGCACGATCTCAACCAAGGTAAATGCATGTCCTTACCTTCGATCCCCATGAGCCAAAATGTCAATGATGCATGACAATTATCCAATAATATGACATGCTCAACAAGTTCAATTCCACAACATATGTAAACACATATAATCATCCAATTAGGAATCACATTCCACATCACATTAATTCATATATCAAAATTATATTGGCGCCTAGCTATGACTCGAATACGCGGATAAACACGTTGGAACTCACATCCAACAACAACTTTACCTCACGGTGGGATTACACTCATCATCGGTCTCGCAGAGGGGATTTCACTCATCCTTACGCCCAATCGATGGGATTCCACTCATCATCGACTAATATATATAACAATTTTCGGGCGAACCCGTACTCCTCCTTGGTGACTCAACGCCACAAAGGCCACGCGCGAATTTGACTCATGTGTGCACACTAACATCCTAATGATCGATCATTTGTACCCAAACATACTAGTGCCAACATTTAACTCAATCCATAATATCAATTACAACCAATTCCGTGCTTAGCATGTACTCACCATGATCACAATCATGAACAATTCACATGCATATCATAATGCATCACAACCATGCCTCATCACACATGTATAACACATTATACATAAATCATCATATCATAAACATCACGAGGCATAAACATCAATTAAAAGTTCAACCAATGTCTCTAGTTTAAGCTTAGGATTAGGCTACCACCCTAATCCTAACTCTAGGTGGGTCTACCAAGCCCGACCTAGTCCACATGCTCTAACCAAACACTTATAAAACACTTTGAAAACATTAACCACTCACCTTCACTTCCAAGCTCAAACACCAAGCAAGCAATCACATTCAAGCTTCCGAATTCACTCCTGATGCTTCACCAACACAAGCTCTTGCCTCTAAACAACCTCAACACAATCCAAACAACTTCAAATCAGCCCAAGCATCAAAGTAGTTAACCTGGAATACAACTCAAACATCAAACACAACATTTCAAGCCATGAACATCCCCCAAAATTACCAAACTCGTGCAGCCTCTAAACCTCAATCAAAACTCATGTTTCCAACACTTTTAATACTCCCAAATGATTCCAAAACAACCCCCAACCATAGTACTAACCTTAGCCCACAAATTCCAACCTAAAACAACCCCAAAAACCACTCTAAGACCCCTTGGAAACCCAAATCCGGGAAAGAGTTTAAAACCATGTAAAATTTATATATGTTGAACCATTTGACTCATAGACTTCATATCTAATATCATTAAATCGAAATTTTAAGTTAAACACCATAAAGCTACCATTTTTAATCAAATCCACCAAAAACTCAATTTCTAAAACCTTGATGAAAATGAAAACTACTTGTACTTTTGAAGAGAGGAAGTTGAGGACAAGTTGAAAACGGAATTACCTTTCAAAACCGAGTTGAAATGAGGAAGCAATGTGATGGAATAATGAACTACAATGGAGAGGGAAGTTTGTCGTGGGTTTTTGTTTGAGAGAGGGAGAAGATGAGTGAAATTTTGGTATTTTAATTGTTTTGTTTTATTTTTAAAACCAAAAGACCCATTTACCCTTAATGAATAGGGAAAATATCAATAGTATGGAATCCATGGCTTTTGGGTTTGATTTAAAATAAGTCCAACATAAAATCATTTGTTTTGAAAATACGAGGCCTAAAAGATTATTTTAATTATAAAACCGAACCCGAAATGATATTAAAATATTATTTTCACCCGACCCCTAAACTCAGGTGTTACAGATTGATAATATTTTTGGTGTTGTATAATATAAAATAGAATGTAAGAAAAGGTTCTTTTATATCGATATACCTACGAAAGAACTTTGTACAAAATTTGATTTGACTCGACTCAAAAAATTGAATTATTCGGTTCGACTAGATGCAAAAAAATACTTGAATCGTTTCGACTTAACTCGAAGTTTCATAAACTCGACTTAAAAAATTTCAAATAAAGTTTGAATCGTAATCTTCACCAGTGGTCCCTTTTGTTTAGGGTGTGTTTTATTTTGGTCACCAAAATTCAAAAATGAGTATTCTGGTCCCTAACGTTACAAAACGTTTATATTTTAATCACCCAACCGTTAGTCTCCGTTACTTGGCTAACGGGTGGCTGACATGGCTCGTTAAAAAATTAAAAAAATCCACGTGTGTAGTCCACGTCATTTAAAAAGCCTAACGGGTATATTCCTGCCTATATAATCCCCTTTACATCAATTAAAACCCTAAATCAATCTCTTTTTTCTTACCTCTGTAGAAATTTTAAAGTGAAGAAAGAAGACACAAGAAATAGAAGCAGGCGTTCCGATTTATGGTTGTGGCCTCGAAGCAAAGATTTCAACTTCTTGGACTGATGCTAATCCTGGTAGGAGATTTTTTAGTTGTAAAAAATATGGGAAGGAGAGTCCTTGTCGGTTCTTTGCTTGGTACGATGAACCTTTGTCACCACGTGCAAGAGTGGTAATTGTTGGGCTGTTAAGAAAAGTGAAAAAAATGGAGTCGGCAAAAAAAATTGAGAGAATTTGTTGGTTGTGCTTGCTGATTTTCTCCATGGCAATGGTGTGGGTTATGAAGTAAATGGTTGGTTGGGGTTTATTTTCAGAGAATTTTAGGGTTTGGGTTATAGAGATGATGTTATTCCATGGAATATTTTGTGTGAAGTTTGGGTTATGAAGATTAATATGTAGGTTTTATTTCCATGAGTTATAATTTTGTATGGTTTGTATGAATAACTTTTGGATTGTTCTGTGGAATGGTTTCAGTTAAGTAATGAATATAGTTTTGGTAAAGAATTAGAATTATTCAATTTTATGTTGTATTCAATTGAGTAACTAGTAATGAAGATATAAATTATTGTCAAAAAATGAAGAATTTAAGGAATCAAAGGTAAATTTTCATAACTTGCCAGCTAATACAAAATAACAGTTTCTCAGCTGATAAACATCATATATCAGCTGCAAAAAATGATATCTACTGCTAAACATCCTGTAGCAGTGACAAAATAATGACCTAAAATGTTAAGTTTGTAAAATAAAGTTGTCCCAACTTAACCAACAAAATATGACATCAACTGTTGAACCTCCTATAGCAGTTACAAAATGTGACCCAAACATTTCAAATCACAAAATATGTTTGTCCTAACTTTACTCCCTAGTTGCTGACTGTGCTTCCTGAGTTGGAGGATTAGATACCGTAGATTCTTGACTTGGCATCCATCTCACAGTTGTTGGTCGAGGAGGAAGAGGTTATTTTCTCTTAATTGGAAAATTTTCCCTTCGACGCACATGTTGCTGCTGAGATTGTTGATTCGGTGGAGGTTGTTGTGGATGTTGAGGTTCTTGAGGTTGTGTAGGTTTTGGTCTCCTGAATGTGGGTCTTTGAATAGGTTGATTTGCACCCACTTCTCCTCTACAAGTCCTCCTATTGTGGCCTTTTTTTCCACATTTTGTGCAGTTGGCTTGCAACCCTCTTTTGCTTAGCTTAGGGTTACTGACTTCATCAGATTCCAATCTTCTCTTCTTTGTTGGTCTTCCTGGTGGTCTCCTTATGGTTGGTGGCAATATAGGTTCCATGTCAGTTACTGGAGCCCACTACGGACCTGAAAACAAAATAATGAAAGAAATTTTTTAGTTAGTCATTGACATAGTGTAAGGTAGAAGGTAGCTTATATTGTTACCTTTGATTGGTGTAATCATGTTGGAGTAAATAACCAGCTGTGTACTGTTGTGGTAGCATTCATTAACAAATTCTTCAGGCTTTAAATTATTCAGCCGAAAGACTGATGCTGCATGAGAACATGGGATCCCAGTAAGGTCCCATTTTCTACATGAACATGATCTTCCCTCAAGGTCCACAACATGCTGATGAGATGGGCCAGCTTCAACTTGATATTTATGCAAACCAGCATAAGTTGGCCAGAACCTGAAACATCATATAACCAAGGCAGATTGCAACAATATGTAATGAGCTATTATAGGTTCAAAAAACTACCATATAACCAAGGCAGGCAGATTACAACTATAAACCAATACCAAGAGGACATATTGCAAGCTAAGCAAGGCATGCATATTACATCATATAACCAAGGCAGGCATATTACAACAATAAATCAATACCAACATATTGCAACAATTCGAGTCATAATTTTAAGCAGAAAACATAAGTAGAAAACATATTGCAAGTATCATATTGCAACAATAGGCATATTGCAAGCAGAAAACATATTGCAAGTATCATATAAAACAAGAAATCTATTTTTAAATTGAAATGTAACACAATAACCTGATGGATGCTTCAATATTGATGTCCAATTTTTTTGAATTTTTGCACACAATAATCCTTTACACTTTTCAGCAGCCTCTCTTTTGGCTACAATTCGAGTCATAATTTTCGTTCGAATTATCTCCATCATAGTCAATATAGGCTTATCTCTTGCCTCCAAAATAGACTGCATAAAACATAATGACAGTGAAAGAGTTAAATCAAGCTTAAGTAGTAAATAATTGGTCCCTTTCGAAAGGGTGTGTTTTATTTTGGTCCCTTTCGAAAGGGTGTGTTTTATTTTGGTCCCTTTCATTAGGATGTGTTTTATTTTGGTCACCAAAATAGAACACTATTTTTTGAATTTTGGTGACCAAAATAAAACACACCCTAACGAAATGGACCAAAATAAAACACACCATTTCGAAAGGGACCAAAATAAAACACACTCTTTCGAAAGGGACCAAAATAAAAAAAACGGATAATTGAAACATTTTATAGGGTTGTAAAAACAGGTAATCAGATGGGTTTCAGGTCGGGTACTGTAAGGTCGGGTAAAATCGGATACAGGTCATTTTTCTGTTTTGACTTGAGTCGGGTCGGGTGCGGGTTCATTTCAGGTCGGGTCCATTCCAGGTCGGGTCAAAACGGGTCGGGTCCGAAGCAGATAATTGACAGGTTAATTCGGGTTCGGATACACTTCAGGTCGGGTTCATTTCGGGTTCGGGTAGACTTCAGGTCGGGTTCATTTCAGGTCGGGTTCATTTCGGATTCGGGTAGACTTCAGGTCGGGTTCATTTCAGGTCGAGTTCATTTCAGGTCGGGTTCATTTCGGGTTCGGGTAGACTTCAGGTCAGGTTCATTTCAGGTCGGGTTCATTTCGGGTTCAGGTGGACTTCAGGTCGGGTTCATTTTAGGTTGAAGTAATTTAAAAAAATAATGAAAATGGGTCAATTTGGAATAAAAATAAAGTTATGTGAAGTATAATGAACAAAAATATCAAAATAAATTTAGAAAACGTAAAAATACAATGAATATGGGTCGAATTGGAATAAAAATAAAGTTTTGGGGACTAGAATGAACAGAAATATCATATTAAAATTATAAAACATTGGGCATTCATTTGAAAAACAAATGAATATGGGTCAATTTGGAATACAAATAAACTTGTGGGGACTATAATGAAAAAAACAAATTAAAAGTATAAAACATCAGACAAATGAAAAATAATGAATATGTGTCAATTTGAAATAAAAATAAAATTTTAGTGACTATAATGAACAAATATATAAAAAAGATTATAAAATACTAAAAAGAAATTAGGGTCAATTTGGAATAAAAATAAAGTATTAAGGACTATAATGAACAAAAATATCAAATTAAAACTATGAAACATTTTAAAAACAATGAATTGTGATCAATTTGGAATAAAAATAAAGTTTTAGGGAGTATAATGAACAAAAATATCATATTAAAATTAGAAAATATCGGGCTAATTTTTTTTAAAAAATGAATAGAAGTCAATTTAGAATACAAATAAAGCTTTGGGGACTATAATGAAAAACCATCAAGTTAAAAAACTAATAAAGAAATGTACCAAATTATAAATAAAAAAACATTGGGTGAATATAAAAAATAACGAATAGGGATCAATTTGGAATTAAATAAAAGTTTTAGAGACTAACATAAAAAATATTATGAAATTAAAAAGTTAAAAACAATAGTCTAAATTAAAAAATAAAAATAAAAAGGACTCAACTTGAAATAAAATTAGTTAATTAGATGTTAAGGACTATAAATTATAAAAAATAAATTAAAAGTATATATATATATTATAATACATATGTATATAACAATATATTAATTAATGTATATGTATACACTATACATATGTATATATATTATATTATAGGGTTTAGGGGTTTAGACTTTTAAATTCCTACATACATTAAATAATAAATACATACATACATGATACATACATAATTACATACATATTATGATTAGGGTTTAGGGTTTCATGCATACATGATACGTACATTAATATTATAAAACCCTAAACCTTTAAAACTAAAACACATACCCTAAAACCCTACAATTGAATCACTAACCATAAAACAAAACTATAAAACAATATCAAATCAAATAATTATGACTTAAAAATATATACTAAAATATATATTATATATTTTAGTATGCCTTATTATTAAATTTGTTTATATATGCCTTAGTAAAAATTTTATATGTACTATGTATTTTAGTATATATTAAATTTTTATTTATTAAAAATAAATATGTTTATTTATCAAGTTTATATTTATTTTTACTAATTACTTATTAAACAAATCTTTTATTTATTAAAAATAAATCTTTTAATTATATATATAATACATTTTGTTAGATACTTAACATTTTAAACTATTCAAATTATAGATATAGACTTTTTTATAATAGTTCATAATATTACTTCATATCATATATTAAAAATATCATTATTACTTATTAGGTATCAATTATCAAACCAGGTCAATATCAGTTCAAGTTCAAAACAGGTCGGGTCCAAAACAAGTCGGGTCTAATAACAGGTCGGGTTTAAAACATGTCAGGTTCAAAACAGGTCGGGTTCAAAACAGGTCGGGTCTAATAACAGGTCAGGTTCAAAACAAGTCGGGTTCAAAACAGGTCGGGTAAAACCGGATCTCGGGTCGATTCAGTCAGGTAATATCAGGTAATTTGCCAGGTCAGTCTCGGGTTCGGGTTCGTTTCAGTCGGACACAGATCGGGTTCGGTTGCTATAGTAACAGGTTCAACTCGGGTTCGGGTCAGCCACAGTCAGTTACAGTTCGGGTTCGGGTCATCAAATTCTCGGGTCAAATCAGATTCTGACTCGAGTAGGTTTCAGGCAGGTTTTCAGGTTCTGACTTGTTTTTACAACCTGACATTTTAATTACCTTGTTAAAAGATTCAAAGTGGTTATTCAGGAGCATATCACACTTGCTCCTAGTGGAGAAGTGTGATCTAGACCACTGAACATGGTCTTTCTCTTTAAGCCAAGCATATGCAGGCTCTGACAATGCCTTCAACTGGTCCATAGCATTTTCAAACTCCCTCAAATAGGTAGCTCTAGTAGCCTTCCAAAGAGCATCTTTTAGAGCTTGGCCTTTGTGTTTTCCCTTAAAATTTGTGTACATGTGTCTAACACATTTTCTATACTCTGCACGTGGGAATACATCTTCAATAACTTCTTTAAGGCCCTAAAATATAACATTTGAAGTTAATATCAGAAATAAATGAAACATATGTAAAATAGATTAAAGAGAGAGCTAACCTTCTGTCTATCAGACATGAAACATATGTTGAAAGAGTTATCAATCTCCAAATCTGTTTTCAAAATTTCCATAAACCAATACCAAGAGGACATATTCTCACTCTCAACAGCTGCATATGCAATAGGTTATATGCAATCATTTGCATCAATCCCTACAGCTGTCAACAAATATCCTTGATAATAACCCTTTAAGAAACAATCATCAACACTAATTATCCTCCTACAACCTACTTTCCACCATTCTTTACAAGCCTGTGGACAAACATACATTCTCTGGAACAACCTTAAATCTAAATAACAGATTGTAATTGTTCCAGGATTTGTAATCCTCAACTCTTGTAAGTAGTCATAAATTTTCCCATATTGAGCCTTATGATTCCCTTCAATCATTTCTAATGCACTTTCTCTAGCTCTACCACACTTTCCAGTGAACACAAGTGTACCAAATTCATGCAACACATCGTGCCGTAATGATCTCATGCTATAATTAGGCTCAGACATAAATTTTTCAATGTAGTACTTTGCCATCCACTTAGATGTAATATTAGTACTACTAACAGACTTGGAATATGTATGGGAATTTACCATAGTTTTAATTTGCCAAGTCTTGTCCATATTGTCCTTAGGATTCATAGGGGCTGCCCACAATGTCCAAGGACATCCTTCCTTGCATTTTGCTTGAATCCTTCGATTGTCATTCTTCTTCAGTTTTACTTCCACCCTTTCCACCCTTCCATACTGCTTGATTGCTTCTTTCAATGTTGTTTTATTAGGGAATATTAAACCCTTAACAAACTTCGGTTTCACCATGTCAGTTTCAGTATTGAATGAAGGGTACCTAGGCCCATCTGAGTCTGAACCATGCTCACTATGTAGGTCTTCAGAATGGTCAGTTTCTGATTTTGACCCATTAACCCTGTTATTCACTTGCACACCATTAGGTCCAAAGCCATCCATGTTTCTCTAAACCCCAATTCCTATCCCATCCTCTTGTATGCACGTGTCTTCTCTTCCCCAATCATATTCATTGTCATTGACATCAAATTCTTCTGCAGCTTCAGATTCTTCTTCAGCAACAACATGGTTATCTTCTTCTTCTTCAGTAGGATGCACATCTTCAGCAGCATGGTTATCTTCTCCTTTTTCAGTAGGATGCACATCTTCAGCAACATGGTTATCTTCTTCTTCTTCAATAGGATGCACATCTTCAGCAACATGGTTATTTTCTTCTTCTTCAGTGGGATGCACATCTTCTTCAACATCAGTATGCACATCTTCTTCAACAACATGGCTTTCTTCTTCTTCAGTAGGATAAACATCTTCTTCAACCACATGACTTTCTTCTTCAGTATGCACAGCTTCATTTTCAGCATAATGATCTTCTTCCATATGCACATCTTCATCTTCAGCAGGATGCACATCTTCTTCATGGACTTTTTTTTCAACAGGGTTCAGATATATATATACATGTATCTTGAGTTGGGCACACTGTTTAGCATAACCATACAATCTTCATCTGCCTTCAGTGGCCTAACAGAATTAATACTCAATGCAGCATCTGGCACTCTCCAATAAACAACAAAATGTCCAACTACATCTAGCTTCTCAACCATTTCACATACTAAAAATATGGAGAATGTACCAGCATCAACAAAGTCGAAACATGCTTCAGACTTGGAGGAGTACTTCATCCTTGGTGAAAACACAAAGTCTCCTCCATAGTGAACTACTAAAGTTAACATGTCTGACCCAGGCCCTGCACAGTACACAATTTCATTACTAAAATACCATAAAATAGTTACTGTAAAATAATCAATACCCCACCAAAAAAAGACAACAAAGGAATAAAGATAGAATTTTAGTTGGTGAACTAAATAAATAATAACTGTAAAATAATCAATACCCGACCATAAAATAGTTACTGTAAAATAGAATTTTAGTGCAAAATGGTAAAAAATAGTACACATAAATGCATTAAATTTAGTTGGTGAACTACATAAATGATCAACATATTTAATCAATACCCCACCAAAAAAAGACAACAATGGCAACAAAAGACAACAAAGACATAAAAGGAATAAAGAAATGTGGACCAAATTTTATTCAATGCAATATAAAATGAATATTATCATAAAAGACATAAAGTAAGAAATATTCCTTTAAACTAAAAGAGAATCACTTTTGCAGTTTTCATGCAATAAACAAACTTAAATAAAGTCAAGTATTTGTTAAAGTCTACCAAAGTGAAGTAAACAAATTTAAACAAACTTTTGCAGTTTCCATGCAGTAAACAAACCTGAAACAGTGTCATAAAACCCTAAAATTCTAGTATAAAATCAAAGTCAACTCATGTGCAAAGCAATCTTAAATAATCATATGTGCAAAGAAATATTCTACCAAGTCAACTAAAATTTCAGAAAACTGAAACTTTTAACATATTTGTAATCACTAATTTTGTCCCGATCTTTAATGAATCTCGGGCTTTTTGGGCTAAATAAAAAAAGAAAAAAAAGAAAAAAAAACATTATGGACATATTACTATCCTTTTCTTGTTTATTCTAGTATTATCGGTATTTCTGTTATTACTATAGTTTATCATGCATATATATTATTATTACTAGTATTATTATTAATTAGTACTTACTATTATCATAATTATCTTTATTATTACTAATTATTTAATATTGTTATCATTATTATTATTATTATATTATTATTGTTACTATTGCATGTTATTTTTATATATATTGTTGTTATATTATATTTTTATTATTATTACTTCTTCGATGTTTTATGTTATTATTATTATTATTATTATTATTATTATTATTATTATTATTTAGTAAATATTAGTGTTAACACATAAATAAAATTGCAGAAATAAAAAAAACCAAAACAAATAAAGACAACCCTTTTATTATTAAGCCCGTTAAAAGGAAACCTTACACCAATTAACCCAGTAAGCCCAAGATAATGCAACAAGCCCGGCATACAAAACCCTAATCCCCTTTTATTTTTGCGCAGCCGCATTTGGACCGTTAGATCTGGTCCTTGATCTAACGGTCCGAATTACCCATGATGGAGAAACCCTAGAAGATCCCCTCTGATGTCCCCGCGCCGCACTCCTTGGACCGTTAGATGAGGATGACATCGGACGGCCTGGATCAACCCGAAGAACGTTCCAGATCCCTCACGCGCCACACGCACGGCGATTCAGTGCCCCAACGCGCCCACGCGCGAAGCTCCAACTTCCCACGCGCGCGTCACCAGCATGCCCCGACCTTTGACTTTCCCGCTTTTCCCACGCAACCGTACGCTCGGGCTCTCCACATTAAAGCAACAGAGCACAAGTCAACCATTTTTGTTTTTTTTATGGTCTCTTTGTAACATTCGGTTATAAAAGCCGAACCCAAAAATGTTGTAAAGCCCCGGTAAAAAAAAATCAATAAAAAAGCGCAACTTTTTTCAGAAGGTACTGGGATCTTCCCCATTTCATTTTGCATGCAAAATCGAAAAAAAAGGGAAAAAAGGAGAGTCGTTTTTTTACCGTTCGTTGCTCCGAGTCGTGCCGCTTGGCCTTCCGGACGTCGATAAGCCATCGAACCCTTGCCGGGTCGAGCATGGTGACGTCGGCGAAGAAGGCGGAGTTTGTTCCGTTTCGAACAAGACGACGGCGTTAGAGCTTCGGAAAAAGGGGAAACCCTAAAATTTTGGTGAAAAAAATAAAGAAGGGGAAAAGCTTTTTTTTTTGTTTTTGATCTCAGAAGCCCGAAATGCCCAAAAGAGCCAAATTTTGGTACAAATGGGGGGTTTTATACTATTGTAATGTTTTAAAAAAAGGTCTAATCTTCAATATAGTCCCTCCGTGTCGTCCTGTTTACGCAAAGAGGGGCTTCCGCATCCTAAAATCCTTTACTCGGTCCCTTCAAGTTTTTCGAAATATTCAATCTCGTCCCCATGTTATTTTGGTTGATTTTAATCTGTTTTCTATTGGTCAAATTACTTTTGCAGTCCTTAGATCTTTCCGCGTTCTGTCAATTTGGTCCCATTTTGTGTTTTAATTAATTTTTCAAATGGATTTATTACAATCTTGGTCCCCGTCAGGTTGCTTTTTAGCATTTTCATTTTTGTTAAATATTGTTATTCATGCATTTCTCTCTTTTTTTAATATATGTTCATATGGAATTAATGACTTTGCCATACTGTGTACATTTGCTTAATGTAAACGTATGATTTGTGGTGTGCGTATGTTTTTATATGCATATGTTCGTATGTCTTTTAATATTAGTCTTGTTTAATTTTTCTTAATGTGTGGTTTCATTATGTTTGAGTTCGTAGTTTAAATGTGCACATAACTTAGCTTTTTTATGTTGTTCGAATATATTTTAGCATGCATTTTCTTAACTTGTCATTGTAATTATAGCATGCACGGTCCCAGTTTCCGCGTGGGAACGATATTCCGAAAACTCGGATATCGACTCCTTTGGCGCCGTAGGACTTTAGATTAGATTAAATCTTGTATTTATTGCATTTGATTTTCCTTTTGTAAAAATCTAAAATTGTTTTCAAAAAATGCGATGTCTTTTTATTCGGAAACGAACGAGGCCAGTACCAGTCGTAGTGGTGGTGGTTCGGACGTTCGTTCCCGAATATTAGGATTTTCGAAATTTACTCGCGCGTATAATCAAATCTCGGTTAAATTGTCACTTTAGTTCGTAAAATTTAATTTTAATTAATCGGTAAAGTTTTGGTACCAATTTTGGGCATGTCGAGGGTGCTAACCCTTCCTCGCGTGTAACCGACTCCCGAACCCTTTCGAATCTCTGGTTTCTATTTTCGGTGTCCGGCCTACCATTTCAAAGTGGCCGGTGGCGACTCCATTTTTTTTAAAACCTTTTTCAAATTCCCCTATTTTAAAATATTTTCTAAAACCCTCTACTTTTAAAGCAATTTTAAAACCCCTAATATTTTTCCCCCCAATTTCCAAAATCACATTTTCAATCTTTTCCCTCAATTTCTAAAATTCTTTTTAATCCCTAAATTTTAATTTCTAAAATATCTCATCCACCAAATACCTACATATACTTAGTGTTTTTCAAAAAATTAGTCGCTACAATACTTATATAATAAACTCTCAATAAACCATTTAACAAACCTATACAATCTGAAACAATCTCATAAAAGTTCAATTTAATCAAACTGAAACAAGAATGATTAACCATTTAACATACATATACAATATACCCTCAATAAAACCCTAAACCCACTTTGCAATGCACAAAACAGTTTAGAAAACGATTACAAAATAGGAGAAACGAACCAATTTTCGCAATCTTACCATACACAAACAAACGAATAGGAGATAACTAAACCCTAAACACACAATAAAATCATAAACCCACTTTGCAATACACTTAATATTTCAAAAAAAGTGCAAAAAAATCATATCATACACCACTTTCTGCTCCCTTGGTTTTCGAAGTCGCCATCGACCCATTTTTTTCAAAATCTTACAAAAAACAAAAAAAAACAAAATTAGAAGTGATAACTATCACTAAAAACAAAACAAATTCGAAATAGGAGATAAACCCTAAACCCTTCATTACTTACCTTGAGTTTTCAAAGATTCCACAGAGAAACGAAAGAGAAACAAACTGAGTTTTTCTTTAATCCGTGGATTGAACAAAGAAACGAAGGGGAAAAAAATGACTTTTGGGGTTTTTGTTTTTCTTTAATCGGTGGATTGAACAGAGAAACGAAAGGGATTAGGGGGTTAACCCTTTAGTTCCTTTTTACCCCTTTTCAAAATAATAATTAATTAACATTTTACACGTGGACTAAACACGTGGGTTTTTTTATTTTTTTAACGAGCCATGTCAGCCACCCGTTAGTCAAGTAACGAAGACTAACAGTTGGGTGATTAAAATATAAACGTTTTGTAACGTTAGGGACCAGAATACTAGTTTTTGAATTTTGGTGACCAAAATAAAACACACCCTAAATAAAAAGGACCACTGGTGAAGATAACCCAAATTAGTATTATTTAAAAATGTAAAACACTTATTTTTTATTTATTGTTTAATCTATATAATATTAATAATTAATATAAATATATTCAAAAAGAAAGAAAGAATGAATGAAAATAAAGTTAATTGATTTATTAGAAATCAACGAAAAACTTGATATTATTTTATAAGATCAACAATCAGCATTGGAGCAGTGGTCGTCTGGCCCATGATATAGTAAGGAAAAAAAGGATATATGTTTCAACATATTGTCACGAGGCTATTATCCTTTTCCTAAAAGACATATCTAATAGGATGTACATGTCCACTGCTTATATATTCTAATACCTCTCTTTTCGTTTTCGATATGAGATTAATGTCCCGCCTCTTCCAATGCATGATATTCTCCCCACTCTTGATAGGCTATTGTCACGGTTGTCCACCTTGCCTACCCCACTCATTGGCGCTTGATGTTAAATCATACAGTCAAAGCGTCACTCTGATACCACTTGTCACAGGGCAATTACTCTTTTCCCAAAAGACATGTCTGATAGGATGTGCAACACCACTATTTATATATCCCAAGACATCTCTTTTTCTTTCCGATATGGGATTAATGTCTATCTCTTCCCAAGCGTGAGAATATGCTATAAAAAATAATTGTGATCGAGAATTATTCTTGGTGTTGTATGGTATAAAATAGCAAGTAATAAATGTTTCTTTTATCTCCATATATTAGGAGAAAAGCTGTGTGAAAAACTCGATTCGACTGACTCGAAAAAAATGAATTATTCGATTCGACTCGATGTAAAAATACTCATGACCTCTCTTTTCATTTCTAATGTGGGATTAATGTCCCTACCTCTTCCTAGGCGCGACATTCTCTCACACTCAACCTCATGAAGCCCTCGTCATGAGTCAACCACGCTCGTGATAGACTAATTGTCAAGGTTGTCCACCTTGCCTACCCTACTTACGGCACACGGGCGCTCAACGTGAAATCAGACAGTCAAAGAGTCATTCTGATACCACTTGTCACGGAGCCATTACCCTCTTCCTAAAAGACATCTAATAGGATGTGCAGCGTCACCGATTATATATCTCAAGACCTCTCTTTTCCTTTCTCTTAAAACAACGATCCCTTCTTTGTCTATAAATATGAGGGGAAGGAAAATGGCTTTGACATTGGCTTTTTTTTCTCTATTTCCTTTACATCAGCACTCTCTAACCCACCTATAATGAAGAAAATGCGTAGGAAGAAGAAGAGTGATTATAAAAAACAGAACACCGAAACTTCGCTACAAATCTGCTCCTTTTACACAACTTTGGGTTGAATGAAACTTCTATGGTAGAGAAACTCAATAAGATGTTGAAGAAGGATGTGTTAGTCGACTTTGGTGTTCTCAAAGCTAGTGCACTTATCAAATAGATAAGAGATCAAGACATTAACGAAATCTTAAATCTTTTCATTAAAAAAGCTAATGAAACAAATAACTTGATAGGGGTACAATAGTCAACCTAAAAGGTCATCGTCCTAAAGCCGGTTTGGCCCAAGAAGAGTTACACAAAACTACGCCGATGAAGATGCACCTGAAGGTAAACGACTTCAAAGAGAATAATAGTCCAACCAATCTGATCATTCCACCCAACCATGGGGTGGAAGAGATTTGGATGGCCGAATAATTGCTAAGAATATTGAAGAACTATGTGTCGGGTGGCTTTGGTGCGCCCCAAGGCAAAGCAATGATACAATGGGCAAGGAACCTACAGATTGAAGAAAGCTTGGTTCCTTTCGTTGAAGTAGCTGAAAAAAAAACTTCATTAAAATACAAGTGACCATTGATAGGATGTGTAGCCCCAAGTCAAAGAATCGCTTTGATAACACTTGTTACGAATACATTGCCCTTTTCCCAAAAGACATGTCTGATAGGATGTGCAACACCACCGTTATATATCCCAAGACCTCCTTTTTTCTGATGTGGGATTAATGTCTTTGTCTCTTCCCAAGCGTGAAAATATAATATAAAAAAATAATTGTGATCGATAATTATTCTTGGTGTTGTATGATATAAAATAGCAAGTGATAAAATAACAAGTGATAGTCCAACCATCTTATCTTTCTACCCAACCATTGGGTGGAAGAGACTTGGATGGCCGAACAATTGCGAAGAATATTGAAGAATTATGTGTCGGGTGGCTTTAGTGCACCTAAAGCAAAACAATGATACAATGGGCAAGGAACTTATAGATTGAAGAAAGCTTGGTTCTTTTCGTTGAAGTAGCTGGAAAAAAACTTCATTAAAACACAAGTGACAATTTGATAAGATGTGCAGCCCTAAGTCAAAGGATCGCTCTGATAACACTTGTTACGAAGACATTGTCCTTTTCCCAAAAGACATGTCTGATAGGATTGCAACACCTATGAAGCACGGAGACGCTGAAAATGCCCTGTTTCAATTAAGCCACCCGCTGTTAAAAAACGAAAAAAGTTGACGGAACTATTAAATAATTGGTATAATTACACATTTGGTCCTCTATATTTATACAATATATCAATTTAGTCCTAATTTTAATCTAATAAAATAAATTAATTATTCAATAAGATGATGACATATGTCACCACCTTATTAGAAGTCTTTAATTATTTGTATTTAATTTATTTAATTAATTTTCCACCTCCAATCAGGTGGTGACACGTGTCACTCAATTGGAGGTGGAAAAATGAGAGCAACAAAATCACCCCATCAAAAATCAAACCCAAGACCTTGGAGTACCCAAAGTGTGTGATTGCCACTAAACCAAGCACGCTTTTGTGCTATGTGGTACAACGCTTAA
The DNA here is from genome assembly GCA_958450335.1 of Hibiscus tridactylites. Classification (NCBI taxonomy): domain Eukaryota; kingdom Viridiplantae; phylum Streptophyta; class Magnoliopsida; order Malvales; family Malvaceae; genus Hibiscus; species Hibiscus tridactylites. The sequence goes on along the minus strand of OY288273.1, from coordinate 16,998,627 downwards.
TATGTCTTAAATAATTGTTAATGCCCAAAAAAATGAAAGAGAAAAAAATACACTTGGACAGATTCAAACCAAAGACCTTGTGGTGTAAAGCGCATGTGCTTGCCACTGCACCAAGTATGTGATTTCTTATATGAAGTACAACATTTAATATATGTCTTATATAATTTTTAATGCTTGGAAAAAGAAAGGAAATGTGGTTTTAGGAAACTCAAACAATATTATGATGCATAAAAACATCTAAACTAATCAAATAAATCTAATAATTAAATTAAAGTTAAGAATATTAAATGATGTTTGTGAGTTTGAATTCGCTAAATGAATTTAATATAATTATATATAATAATTTAATTAATTTTTAATAAATATTAAATTATTAATTAAGTTAAAAAATCAATTCAATGATTATATACGTGAAATTATAAAAATAGATCTGGAAATGAAAAATATATTAAATTTAATTTAAAATATAAAAAATTTAAAATTATTTTTCTATTAAAAATTAAAAAATAATATTAAATTTTTTTATTTTAAATCGGGCCCTAACTATAATTTAAAATATATACAAGATATTTTTAATTTTAATTTAGTTATTAGATTTATTTAATTGGTTTAGATATTTTTATGCATCATAAGAATATTATGTTCGAGTTTCCTAAAACCACACTTCCTTTTTCCAAGCATTAAAAATTATATAAGACATATATTAAATGTTGTACTTCATATCAAAAAGTATACACTTGGTGCAGTGGCAAGCACATGCGCTTTGCACCACAAGGTCCTTTGTTCAAATTTGTCCAAATGCATTTTCTTCTCTTTCATTTTTCTGGGCATTAACAATCATTAAAGACATATATTAAGTGTTGTAGTGTTGTACTCCATAGCACAAAAACATGCTTGGTTTAGTGGCAAGTACACACTTTAGGTACTTCAAGGTCTTAGGTTTGATTCTTGATGGGGGTAATTTTGTTGCTTTCATTTTTTCACCTCTAATTGGGTGACATGTGTCACCACCTGATTGAAGGTGGAAAATTAATTAAATAAATAAAATAAAAATAATTAAAGATGTGTCACCACTTTATTGAATAATTAATTTATTTTATTAGATTAAAATTAGGACTAAATTGATTTATTGTATAAATATAGAGGATCAAATGTGTAATTATATCAATTTTTTAACAGATTCGTCAACTTTTTTTTAACGGCGGGTGGCTTAATTGGAACTATTTAAATAGTTAAGTGGTATATTTGACACAATTAAAAATATAGTGGTCAAATCGATATCTACCCTATAATTTGGTGGTGATTGGTATAGTTTACCCTAATATTTAATTCGGATTAATCGGATTCGATACCCACTGCTCAGTTCGGGAAGAATTGGTTGGCTCCAAAGCTGTACATCTTTATCCATGTTTCAACGGCCTTAGATCTTCAAAGTTCAAACTTACATATCCAGCTTAAAGAAAAAACAAGCATTCACGAGGGAGAAAAAGAGAAAACAATGGCGGTGTTATCGTTTCTTTCACCTTTCCCCAATGCCGTTTCGCTCGCCTCTTCCTTGTCTTGCGCTCGCTCCTCTCCTTCCTCAAATTTCAGGGCCCAATTGTCATCCGAATCGCTTCCTGAGCACCGATTCGTCGTACTTTTTTTATTTATAATTTGCATCGTTGTCTTCTATATTCATATACCTAGTTTTTTTGTTTGGCATTATCATACAAATGATGAAGTTTTTCAAATTTGTTGACATATAATCAACAGCTAGGGTGTGGGTCGGTCTCGGTGGATTTCTTGGCCTCCGTGGATTCTTATCCTAAACCCGATGACAAAATCCGAAGCACTAGCTTAAAGGTTCTTATTTCTAAATTCCAAGCTTCCTACTTTTTATTTACTTAATCTACTAATGTCAGCTCATATTTGATCAATGTTTCTTCAATTGTTTGAAGAACTTTCTAGTAGGTTATGTTACTTGGATTCAAGAGTCTTGGTTATAGGGTATGTAGTGTACTTGACATGGGTAGTCCGGTCCGGTACGGTCATCTTTTTTTTAATGGATTTTAAGTGGGCATTGTAATGTTTCAAGTTTCCCTTCTGTCCTCAATTTCTATTTAGAACCTCCTACTAGGTCATGTTACTCGAACTTGTGAGTGTCAAGTATGAGTATGGGTATGTGTGTGACATTGGTATTCCAATCCAATATGATTATCATAGTCTTTTTTTAAATGTATTTCAAGTGAGTGATGTAGTTCATTTTTATCAATGTTTCAATTTTCCTTTGTAGAACCTCCTAACAGGTTATGTTACTCAAACTCATTAGTTCAGGTGCGTGTGTGTGAGTGCGCGTGTGCGTGTTTGAAATGAGTATTTATGTTTGACTAGATTATGGTTACTTGTTTTTTTTATATAGATTTTAAGTGAGCAATGTAGTTCACATTTGATCAATGTTTCAATTTTCCCTTTTGTCTCCCTAGTAGGTTATTTTACTCGAACTTGTGAGTTGTGATTGTTAGTAACACGGATATTTATGTCCGATACGGTTGTGTTACTTGGACTTTTTCTGGATGGATTTTAAGTGAGGAATGTAGTTCTTATTTGAGCAATGCTTTAATTTGTACTTTGCCCTCAATTTCATTGTAGAATCTCCTATGTATTATGTTACTCGTATTTGAAAGTGTTGGGTATGGATATGTTCTCGATATGTATATTCTCATTTTTTTTCTAAGTTTCTCCTTGTACTTGGAGAATCCTTGAACAGTCATATCCTCGTATCCATGTTTGGATATGCATCGGTCACCTTTGCTGTTGGACAAGTGTACTTGAAGAAAATTGAGGAGCTTGAGCTATATAACTAGTAGGTTTAGTTGATTAATTTAGCATCTGTTTTCACAGGTTCAAGGAGGTGGGAATGCTGGAAATGCCTTAACTTGTGCTGCTCGTTTAGGATTAAACCCACGACTAATTTCTAAGGTCTTATATCTTTCACGTTCTTTATCTTATTGCTTTGACTCCACTGTGAAGCATGACTGTTGATTGAGATAACATTTTTGTTGCATTGTATAAATCGTTAGGTTGCCAATGACGCTCAAGGAAAGAGTATACTGGAGGAACTCGAATCTGACGGAGTCGACACTTCGTTCTTTATTGTAAGCCATTTGAGATGTTTTATGGATCATACTTCTGGGAAAGATCATAGCTTACTATTATCATTTATTTTACCTTGCTTGATACATGAAGGTGTTTTTCCTTGAAGATTTATTCCATTGGTATTTTCAAATGTTTGGATATTTGATTCTTGAAATAACACTCCACACTTTTTTTTGCAATATAGTTAGATCTTTTGAATTGATCATGACTTTCCTGAACTCCACAAGTTAGAAGACAAGAAAATAACCTAACTTGGATCGCCATATAGCAGAGACCAGCCTGCAAAGGAATGTTTTTTTTATTGTACATTACTTTATCTATGGAACTATTTCTTGGTGAACCAAACAAATCTGTGTTATTTGCTTATTCATATGCCCTTGTTTTCGGCCCCGTAAATATTAAAGCATACATTCTTTTCAGATGATACCATCGATGAGCTTGATGTACTAGGCAACCTTTTATTATATAATACATATTTTATCTTATTCACACTAAATGTTTCGCTACAACCTGGACTCTCACTTAAATGTGTGGATTTCAGGTTTCTGAGGAGGGCAATTCACCATTTACTTATATCATTGTTGACGGTGAAACGTGAGCACTTATCACCTTATCCCATGCATCATATAATAAGTTATCCTTTCGGTGCGAAGTGTCTTTCCTTGAAAAATCCTTTTCTCTTTGGCTCTGTGCATAGGCATTTGGGATCTGCCTATAGCAGGTTTAAAGCATGGAAGATTATCTTCTGTAGAGTGGCGTAGATGGCTTAAGTTCACCTTCTCTTGCAGTCCTTTCTTTACAATAGTATTCATTTACATTTTCTTGTGGTTGTGGAAGCAAGCCGCATTCTTACACTCGTAACAAAAACAAAAAAAAAGTACTGCTATTGAAAGCATATACATGCAATTGGTTGACACTAAAAAATTGAAGATAGAAATCAGGATGTTGTCTTACAGGCGCAATTCAGCCGAAAGACATAAAATGATTAAGTTTTCCATGGATTTAGTGAAAGCATATGCGTGCAATTGGTTGACACTAAATTTTCAGGAAAACTCGCACCTGCATTCACACCCCTGGTTATCCACCCTTGATACCGGAGGAACTCTCACAGTCACAATTATTATCTGCATTGGATGGAGTGAATATGGTTTATTTTGATGGAAGACTGTATGAAACAGCTTTAATTGTTGCAAAAGAGGTACCTTTTCTTTTCTTGTTCTGCTTATAGTATTAAAGCTGATGAAATTAAGAGCTATCATATGGTTAGATATGACCCTCTCTAAATACATGGAAAAACTTATAAAAAATGAAACAGACCGGTGTTAGATGCATAACCGTATCTAACAGTCACACCTGAGTATGAGTAACATTGTTAGGAGAATGAATTGATAAACAGACTGGTGTTAGATGCATAACCGTATCTAACAGTCACACCTGAGTATGAGTAACATTGTTAGGAGAATGAATTGATTTAATAATGTATCTTTAATATCCAAAAAATTTAACTTATCATTGGTAATATTCATCAACTTGGTTCCTTGGCTGAAAAACTAAAAAAAGTGAGAATTTTTTCAACTATTATTGCTCACAGGATTGTGACCAATTTCTATTCAACTCCATTGGATTTTCCTTATTTTAGCTTCTTTGATTTGCTTTAGCAGTTTAGCTTTAACTTATGGCGTAATCAATGGTGGCAGTTTTCCATAATTGCTAGAATATAAAGTCTTTCCCCTACATTCATCATTAATATCAAACCATAGTAAGTCAATAGTACTTTTTGGAATGTTTCCAGTACAGGCAGCTCGCAAGAATATTCCAATATTAGTTGATGCAGAAAGGAAAAGGGAAGGTTTAGATGAGCTTCTGGATTTTGCTAGTTATGCTATATGCTCGGCAAAATTTCCGCAGGTAAGTTGATCTTTTGATGTTTCTTTCAAATTGAAGTTTTCCATATGTAACTTAGTTTTGTAAGCATTTGACAAAAACAAAGAAAGTGCCCTGCAGCTCTTATTCAACCACCAGAGGATCCTTCTTCCATCATCTTTTATAAGTGATGTCATCTACCCATATCTTTGGGAACTTATTTCGTCAATATCAGTTAAATCTGTTTTAGTTTCTCCTTCTGTTGGTGTTTCGGATATTTAGTTTTGGCCTGGTTCATTAATCTTTAGTAAAAAATATAATATACATGTGCATTGCCGCTTATATTTGTTAACTCAGTTGATTTCTTTTCGGCACATGTTATGAACTTCCGGTGAGAAAGGCGTGGACAGAGGCTCCATCTGTTCCAAGTGCGCTTCTTTCCATGCTTCTGAAATTGCCGAAGTTAAAATTTGTGATTGTGACATTGGGTGAAGATGGATGCATAATGCTCGAAAGAAATGTACATGGTAAGTATCATATGAAATGGAACCAAAATTTTGTTGGAATCCAAAAAGGATTTTTTTTTTTGTGAAGTTACATTTTTTACAGGCCTTCTCTACTATGTTTGCAGACGGTTCCGATGCTGAAGAAATTGATGTTGACAGTTTATTGGAATCATTGAAGCAGAGAAAAGATGAAAGCAAGACCATCCCGACATGTATCTCATCGGTAATATACAAAGCAAGTGATTTTATAATTGACTTACATATTTAGGGATGACAATTCGGTTTGCAGATTCGGATGCTAAAATGTCTATCTGCTGCAGATTCGGAATGGATACGGATAGATATCCTCGGATATCCATTATCCTAATCCGGCATTTCTTATGCAGATGCGGATTTGGATATTCGAATCCGATTCCGGATTACAAAATGGAGAATATGTTTGCTTCTAAGGGGATTCAAACTTTGGTTATCCAACTTTTAGTGGATTCCAATATTCAAAATATGATTTAAAATTGACTTTGGATTTTTTGCGGATTCAAATATCTGGTGGATAATAATATTTAATCCGGATTCATATAGTAATACTCAGATAATTTGTGGATAAAAAATGGATTCAGATTTGTATGCAGATTTGCGGATTCGGGTTCAGATTATTCAGAAATTGCAGATATCTGACCTGCTACCATCTGTACACATATTATATCTATAGGGCTTATGTTTAATCCGACATCTGATCTGCTGTTGGTGGGAATGCAGTTGCACAATGTGAACTTCACTTTCTTAAATCTTTTTCTGGATTTGTGTTCTTAGTTTAGGAGCATGCCTGTGGTTGCCTGTTTCTATTTTGCACTATGTTACTGCGACACTATTTTTCTTGAAGTACTTGTGTTTGACTCTGATACATATCTAGACGTTGAGCATGGGGATATGACACACCAAGGGTCCTTCAAATACATGGAAATCTTAGAGAAAAAAAATTGAATGTATCCATTCCAAACGCATACCCATTTCAAACGATCACTCCAGAGTCTAAGTAACTTAGCTTTTTCTTTTCTTTCTATTATAATGCATATTTCCATATGTGGCTCCATCTTATTGGATCATTGTTACAGGTAGTTCATATTTCTGATATTTTAGGATTTTAAGTTTTCAGTGGAACAGTCTAATCTCTGACTTGATCTAATTTTGCTTGAATCCATGTTAAAAGTTATCTCTTTCGGCCTCCAGTTTGCATGAGTTCTCGGGAGCTACTTCCGGCTTTTAAATTTCTATTCTCTTATAACTTGCAATTTTGAATTTCTCTTTCATCTCCAGATTTTTATTTGTTAGACGTCTCCCTTTGTAGGAGGTTGCCAAATTGAGTGCAAATGGGATAGGAACAGTGACCGGTCGGTTATTTATTGGAACAGCTGAAAAGGTTCCACCATCAGAACTTGTTGACACAACTGGCGCCGGAGATGCATTTATAGGAGCAGCAGTTTATGGTACATTTATTCATCGAAATCTCATTTCTCTCCGACTTTTGTTTTCTGAAAGAATTGTTGTTCATTGGTAAACATATACTACATGTTTAATATTCCTGAAAGTTGTTATAAATAGGTAGCAAAGAATTTTTGCATTAAGGTTCTTGTATGTCTCATTATCAACCATCCATTGTTCCGGAGGTGCCTAACTTCCAACTACCAATAAACCCGGAAGAAACTTCAGATTTTTCGGATCAGATCAACCATCCATTGTGTTCATATATAAGATGAACCGTCAACAGTTTCATCAGTTAGGTTCCATCTACTGATGGACGCACAACGTTATAGCCTTATCGGAATGTTTTTCTCCTCACAGCTGAACAATGATCATATGATCTTTCATTTTTTTCTATTATATACTTTCATTTTCTACTTATTGATTAAGCCATTTACGAGGTTGATGATGATCCATTTTTCGGTTTTTTAGCTCTCTGTGCCAGCATGCCACCGGAGAAGATGTTACCATTCGCCGCTCAAGTGGTAAGCTGCAATTTTTTCTGATTGCTAGGAGTATTAGATAAGGAGATGTTTTTTTCTGACCTGTTTTTTGAGGCTTCATTGCAGGCTGCATCTGGCTGTAGGGCTTTAGGAGCTCGAACCGGTCTTCCACACCGGACAGATCTGCGCTTGGCGACGTTCTTGTAACAGGTTCCGACATGTCAACTAAGTTAGAGGTGAAGTATATGGAAACTTTTTTCCGACAATCCAGACTATTGACATTGCCATAATAGAGTTCAACTATTGGTAATATTTATGTATAAAATATCATCTGACTCGTAAGTAATTTTTGTATTACACAAAATGTGACCCATTTTTTTAAAAAAAATAAGTTCAACTATTGGTAATATTTATTTAAAAGGAAAATTTATCATTTACCAGTTTTTAATTATATCTATTCCGTGATAAAAAAGTATATTATATTCTCATGCATAGTTTGTACATCTGTGCATAGAATGGAGAGTATCGTGAAAAAGTTGCACATATTTATGATTATAAAATATAATTATTATATATTTTCAATTAATTCATCATACTTTTTAATACATAATATTCTAATAAAAAACATTATCTATCATATTTTAGTTTATACTTTTCTTCACCAATGAATATCTGATATACTGATATTGAAGAAAGTGGTCTCTCTTTAAGTTTTTATCCACTAAGAAGCTGCCACGTATGCACCATATCCCTTTTGTTTGGATAATGTGATTACATAATTTTGTACTTTAACTTATAAATTATGATATATATATAACAAATATTATCGTACTTATAAATTATGATATATATAAACAAAAATATTTTATTTATTTGCGCTTTTATTATCTAAAAAGAGCAAAGTTATGCTACGGAATACAACCGAAACTTATAAACTATACAAGAAGCAACAATCTATACTCCCATACAAGCAGCAGCTTAATTGGAGGACTTATAGGGAACAATCTTTAAATACCGGCTAAATTAAGGCATAACTTGTTTACCGTGTAAGAAATGTATATACACAAAATGTTACAGGGTAAGAAATTGTGTACATACATAATTTGGTACAAGAAAACATAAATTGGTACAATAATAATAAGAATTTGTGTATATATATTAATTAATACGAAATGTACACAAATTGTTACAACTTTGTAAGAGAAAATGATATATACCTTTTTAATACGAGATTTCACCAAGGAAAAAAATGGCTCATATGGTTGTAAGGATTTGTGTACATACACAATTTGGTACAAGGGAACACAATTTGGTACAATAATAATAAGGATTTGTGTATATACATTAATTAGTACAAAATGTACTCAAATTGTTACAGCTTTGTAAGAGAAAACGGTATATACCTTTTATAGTACGAGATTTCACCCAGCGTCAAAATGGCTCATATGGTTGTAAGGATTTGTGTACATACACAATTTGGTACAAGGAAACACAAATTGGTACAATAATAATAAGGATTTGTGTATATACATTAATTAGTACAAAATGTACACAAATTGTTACAACTTTGTAAGAGAAAACGATATATATCTTTTTTAGTACGAGATTTCACTAAGAGTCAAAATGGCTCATATGGTCGTAAGGATTTGTGTACATACACAATTTGGTACAAGGAAACACAATTTGGTACAATAATAATAAGAATTTGTGTATATACACTAATTAGTACAAAATGTACACAAAGTGTTACAACTTTGTAAGAAAAAACAGTATATACGTTTTTAGTACGAGATTTCACCAAGGGTCAAAATGGCTCAAATGGTTAAAAAGATTTGTGTACATACACAATTTGGTACAAGGAAACACAATTTGGTACAATAATAATAAGGATTTGTGTATAAATCTAATTAGTACAAGGAAACACAATTTGGTATAATAATAATAAGGATTTGTGTATATACACTAATTAGTTCAAAATGTAAACAAATCGTTACAACTTTGTAAGAGAAAACGATATATACTTTTTTTAGTACGAGATTTCACCAAAGGTCAAAATGGCTCATATGGTTGTAAGGATTTATGTACATACACAATTTGGTACAAGGAAACACAATTTGGTACAATAATAACAAGGTGACATCGATACTGCCTTTAGATGATATCGATGCTAGTTTGGCAAACATGAAAAAATTAGTACATTTGTTATACAAAATGTGTATGTACACAAAATATTACACAATGTGCATATACATAAATTAGTACAAAATGTACACAAATTATTACAACTTTGTAAGAGAAAACGGTATATACCTTTTTTACTACAAAATTTCACCAATGGGGCATCGATACCACCTTTATGTGGTATCCATCTTGCTTTGACAGACATAAAAAATTTGGTACATTTGTTATGCAAAATGCGTATGTACACAAAATATTACGAAATGTGCATATACAAAAATTAGCACAAAATGTACGCAAATTGTTACACTTTGTAACAGAAAACGATATATACTTTTTTTTACTACGAAATGTACCGATTTCGAAACTCCTAGTTTGACGTGTATGTACACATTTTACTACGAAATGTACCGGTTTTACGATAAGTTTTATAAGAAAAATAATATGTACACAAATTACTACCAAAAGGTATATACACAACTTTCTACCCGAAAATTTTTTCTACTACAAGTGTTGTAGGGGTGGTTTCGAAACCGCAATTGTTGATTTCAAAACCTCTTAAGTAGACATGAATTTAATGGCATACTGCGAAAGTTGTTCCGAAACCTCATATGCCTTAATCTGATTTTGAGTATTTTGTCATACTAGTTCGAAAAATATATGTTTTGCAATTTAATTGTGAAAAACATTTAATTTGTTGTTAAATATTTTTGCTGACAAAATATTTCTTCATTATTCAAAGTTGTTCAGTTATTTTTTGTTATACTGAAAATGAGAGAAATATTATTATGCATGAATTCATCAAGAAAACAAAAGTATAAACCAATTATCCAACTACATTCATAAAGCAAAGAAGTAAATCAAGATAAGTCTAAAATAAAAGTATCTTAAAAATTTATCATCAATACATTTCTATACCCGTGAATAACATCATTTATAATAGCATCTCAAAAATAACATCATAATAATAGCATCACATAATTGCATTACATTAACATAAAATCGTACAACACGAAATAGTATATGATAGCTCTTCCAAAAAGTTCTTGCTTGACATATAATAGATCAGTTAGGCTATTCATATCATACGATGTTATTAGATATGCATATCTGCACACCAATTATTCCCCGCAGAAAATAAACATCTAAATTCAAATATTATCAGAATTTGTTGTTTCTAAATCTGAAAAAGATTAATATCATTAAATATCTGAATTCACAATCTAATTTTCTACAAGTAAGAAAAGATTATCTCGGTAACTATAAAACTTAAAAGGTTGCAAAAAATTCTGACATTTCAAATTCAATACAACCATAAAGGTTCAAAAATATTACTTAAATATCTCAAGCTGCATTAGTAAAAAATCTCAAAGTTGCAAACAAACAACAAAATATGACATTCAAAACGCACTTTATTATTGATGAAAATTTAAAACATAAAGAAAAGATCATAAATAATAATTTACATTCGAAATAAAGAAAGTCCAACCACAATATGAACTTTTAAAATTAATGTATATCGGCAATGGCAATAAGTCTATACAAACATTATAAGATACTCACTTCCTTAGGCACTCATCATAAAACCCATATACTTGAGTAATCTACATTTTAAACATAATACCATTATCAAAATTTAAATTAATTAAGGTCAATGTGAAACATAACCAAGAAAAAGTTGATATGCTAAAGACATAATCTCTCATGAAACAAGTAAAAAAAAAATAGTAACAACAAACTAAATAGTAACAACATAAAACAACTAAAAAGTCATAAAACAACTAAAAAGTCAGAAAAAGTCATAAATTAAAAAAAAAATCAAACTGTCAACATAAAACAACTAAAAAAATTCAAACTGTCATAAGACAACTAAAAATAAAAAATCAAACTGTCATAAGACATAATACCATATACTTTATGTTGACTATTTAAAAAAAAATTAAACTGTCAACATAAAACAACTAAAAAGTCAGAAATTAAAGATAAAAAAATCATACTTATCGTTACAGTTTCAACTAAATAGTAACAACGATCAACATAATCTCTCATGAACAAGTAGTTTGTATCCGGTCATTGATAAAAAAATTACAGCAAAAATTAAATGTTAAAAATAAAAAAACATCCAAACACAGTGATAGTTTATTTAACCCCATCCCACAAAGTATGGAAATTTATTAATAGAATTATAATTGGATGCACATGATACTTGTGATTGTGATCTATGAATATTTGTTGAGGACTAGACATTACAAAATAATACATGCATTACAAATAGTTCATCACAGTTAGCATCACAATTAAAACACAACATCACAATTTGAACTAGAAAAATTACTTTCCCTCCAATTCGAAAAAGCTCTGTAGACCATGAAACTGCCCATGAATATCACTGCATATTGTAAAATGACTTTTAACAGGCTGTCTTGCACGAAACACGAAAACATTCAAAAGATGTAATCAATCTAACTATAAGGCAAACAAACTATTTTTTTATACCTTATAAGTCATCATATAAAAAAAGAGATTAAAACAAGAGACTAAACAAAACTTTTGCAGAATACGAAAATAGACAATAATAAAGACACACTTGAACATTGCTTTCATCCATCAGTATTTCCTTAGCCTTATCACGTAATACCCTAACATAATTCATAAAGACATTTAAAATAATATCACGTAACAATAACTTCAAAAAATATTATCATTTAAAAGAAAGAAAAATAATAAAGTTCCCCACACTTTCACCGCAACAGGTAGTATAAACACATTATATCATTCTACTTCAAAAAGGCACATAAATTTTCTTCTTTTCTTGATTGAAGAAACAAAAAGAACATGTTTGTTACCTTTTAGGTGTATGCATATGCGCAATAGCATAGGAGTTAAAAGTAAGAAATAAATTCATAACAATTCAATTATTGCACTTTGTCCTTTTAAGCACGAAATTTATTCAATTTGTGCCAATATGGCTACTTTTGGAAGTAGATGGCCAATGAAAATTAAATACATCAAAAGAGACAGCTGATGACCACGATCATGCATTTGTCAATAGTCATTAACTTTAAGTCTCAAAATCAAGTTCTTTAACTAATTGTCAACGGCTACTTCTACTAAACCTCAAATTTCGAGAAAATTAATTTTTTTGTGTAAGGAGATAAAAGCAAGTAAGAAAAAAGAAATCAATTCACTACAACTAATACTAAACTTCTAATTCCGCAAAATCGTGCTTCCGTATAGGGAAATGAACACCAAGCAAGAGAATAGACAAATATAATAGATCAGTTAAAGAAAATCAAATAAAAATTGAATCCAAGAAAGATCCAATATCGAGACAATAAAATAGATATGATCTAATATCTAGAAAAATACTCGATAGAGAAAAGAGGGATCGAAGTTCTCAGATCAAACCGTGAAACAATTAACTCCAAAAAGATCCGTTTAAATTAGTTACGAATGTAAAGAGAGAAAGAAAAAAAATAAGAACCGACAATACCTCTTGTTCTGATAACGGCTTGCACTGCATTAGCAGCGCAATGTGCTCATCCAGGTTTCCATGCGAGTTAGAATCCACCGAAGACCCTATCGTTTCTTCTCTTAAAACCTTAGATTTTAAAATTTTCCCCCAAAATGAGAATTATTCAAGAAATTTCTGGAGAAATAAGTAAGAAAAGGTAAAGGAGAAAGAAATGAAGCGTTAGTGAAGAGCTCAATGCTATTGTGAAAGATAGAGACGAAGACATAAAGGTTATCGGTTCACCGGATAATTTTTTATTTTTATTTTTTAATCTAACGGTTACTATAAAAGTGGCTTCATCCAATGGCCTAAATTAAATGACGGTATTTAGTTGGTATTTAAGCCGCCTGTTTTTAAAATTGTCCGCTTAATTGATAAAAAATATACAAGCAGCAGCCTAAACACTGTACATTAACACTATACAGTACGAAAAGATAAGCTACAATTATAATTATATTAATTATAATTTAAAATAAAAGTATTTTAATTAAATTTATATAATTAAAATTTTTATTTAAAAAAATTAATACACAGTCTGTGCAAACTTAAACTTGTTAGACGTAGGATTTAGAATTAGAGTTTGAGGTTTAAAGTTAAAGCTTAAAGTTTAGTTTTAGGGTTAATAATTTAAAATTTAGATATTAAAGAAGGTTATATAATATTATTTTTACACAGTATTAAAATATAAGTCGTAATCTACTTGGCCCATAATAAAAAAATTCCGGTTTATCATTGAATTAATCCATGTAAATTATCCATTTGAATAATCAAGTCAAATTTAAACTTTTTTAATATAATATATGTTTATTGTTTCACCTTTAAAGAAAACTCATGAGCAAACACACACATACAAATAAAGTTGTTCAAACTCTGAATCAAATTAAAACTCTTTTTCAAGTGCAAGAATCTGATTAATACATGAATCAGGAGATGGAACATGATACATGATGGGATTACAAATAGGGTTGAGTGAGATCATTTGACTTCTTCAATCTCATCCAATGCATAGTTGTTGGTGGATACATTTGCATAATTAACTTTGTTGAATCGAACCACCACCGGGTATCGAGTCTTGGGGTCCTGTATTCATAATAACACCAACATTAATAAGTTCTTATGCTCAAGTTCAACCTAATTAAATTATAATTCGAATCTCAACATCTGTAATCACCTGATCGACCGTCACAACCGATCCATAGCCATTGTACCAATAGGACTCCCTCCTAAGAATCTTCACCTATGAGATCAAAACCAATTCAAAAGTTATGTCTCCGACTTAAATGTGATTACTAAACTATTCTCGTTTTCTTGTTATGGTCATAAAACTATTATTTTTTGACAAAATCGTCATTAATGTTACGTTCTTTTTCATGTTTTGGTCACCAATCTATTGTTTCTTTCTTGTTTTGGTCACCAAATTATTTTTTTCTGAATTTTTTAATAGCGGGTGACCAAAGTAGAAGAAACATAAATTTAGTGACGATTATAACAGAAATAATAGTTTGGTAACCTAATCAGGAAAGTATGAATAATTTAGTGAGTTTACCATAAGTTTTATTACATGGGGTGGAAGCTAACCTTGGTTCCTCTTTTTGGTCCGATCGGTGGTGGCTTAGGCTTAGGTGCTTCACCACCTTCTACTGCCACGGTGGTGGCTGCTGGCGCTGGCTCCGCCGCCGAAGCCTCCTCAGCCGCCCTCACGACGAGCCTTGAATTATTGTTGTTGTTGATTTTGGAAGGGAAGAAGACCATGTTGGTGTTGGTCTTTACAGTGGCCGTGACACTGGACGTTAACAGCAACCCGGAGGCCGCCGATGCCATGCCGAAGCCGCCGCAGCTAGCCATTGTCTCTCTCTCTCTCTCTCTACTAAACTGATGGAAATGGTATGATAGTTTTAAGCAAAATGAAAGGATGTAAATTGAGAGGCCTTGAATTAATTGGATATTTCTGCATCAATGAATTATCTGATATTGAGGAAATGGATTCTCTTAAGTTTTTTATCCACTAGGAAGATGCCACATATGCACCATATCTCTTTTGTTTGGATAGTGTGATTAAAATTTTGTACTCTAGCTTTTGTTTTAAATCCTTTTTCAAGAATTTTAGAAACATTAGATTTTATCACCCACAACCACAATATGTATGAATGAAAATAGTGTAAAGAAATATGTCTGGAAAAGATTGTTCATAAAATGAATTTTTTGAAAATACTAAATAATTGGTATACTTTAAGTAATGATTTTTAATTGTTTTATCTAAAGATTGTATAAAAAAATAAAAATGCAACTAAAAAGGTTTTTCTATTCGAGTCATTAGAGTTCATAGATTTTTAAGACCTTTCACTTATATTTAAAACTTACATTACAATTATTAAACTCTTAATTAACGTTTATTATGGTCACTGCCATTGGTTACAATTAAAATGTTGATGTAACATAACTCGATTTTAAACTGATCCAACGATTAATAATGACAAGATAAAAAAGTTTTAGCTTTTAATTTCAATTGAAATTTGAGAAAATTGGAAGGTTTTTAAACTAAGTCGAACCTAAAGAAAGAAAAAAAGAGAGTGATAGTTCGATGATTTTTTCGACCAAAAAAACCACCAAACAATGACAAAAGTTATAGTTAAAACTTTTCAATTCGTCATGGTCAACTATCAGATTAATTTGAAACTAAACTATGTTAATCTTTTGACCAAATAGATCATTCTCATCGGGATTTATTAACAACCGCTTCGTTCATAAAAAAACTCGACCTTTACGATGGCTGCCAAATTGAAAAAAAATATTAATTTTTGGAGGGAATAAGTCTTTAACATGTAACGTCAACATTTCTTGACAACAATATCGTAATGAAAACGAATTAAAAGTTCAATGATTGTAATGTAAATTTTAAAAGATCGATGACCAAAGTGAAAACATTCCAAAAGTTCGGCGGAGGAGCTAATGCAGAGGGGAAAAGACAATGAAATCAACTGCGTTTAACTTTATACAACATTCACTTAAACAAATCATTTCAAATGACAATGAGAACACATTATTCGACCAAACAACAAACTTCTCTCAGTTAAACAGAATATCAGTATCACCGGATTCAATGGCGAGAATCGATTCGTAAACATGATTACAAAATAATACACAAAAACGAGTCCAAAGACCTATACACAACATCAAACTTCGTCCAGAAAAGCAAAGAATTTAAAGGAGTGGAATGATATGTACTTGACCGGTTTGAAATACAGATGATATTGCTGCCTGCCTGAGAGAGGAGTGGTCTCTTCGATCGTCGTTCTACTTCAACTTCGTACTTGCAGATGCGTTCTATTTTAGTGAATTATATTTGTCGCCGCTCTGCAGTCCGAACTGCAATACAGAATTCAATGTTATGATTTAGGAATCAACTACAAAGAAGTTATTGCATCAAACGAAAGATACAAGGGGAAATATAACTCGGTGTTAATTCGAAGTTACTGCGTTCTAGTACATAAAAGTTATGTTGATCGAATTGAACTCTTTATTCTTCTTAAAAGTTCTCAAAAGAAAATCACATATTTGGAAGCATATCTGAAAGAAATCACGTGTATAATTACGAACTGCATACATATTCAACAATTAGTCATTTGCTACTAAGATTCCAGATTGTCATGCAGAGTTAAAATGGCTGAGTCGGAATGGTAATTTGCCACATTACCACCAAATACTTCAATAGATTACTAAAAACACGGGCTTAGCATGCCAGTGATGAGATCTAAATTGATATAAAGACAACTTGAAGGAACCATTTCAACCGACAGTTATCATCATTCAATCTAGAATTAGATGATGCGTAAAGGAGTTCACATCATATAGAATAAACTGAAAAAACAAAGAGTGAACCATCCCATATAAGTAGCATGTCAACCATATTTTCTCTACTAAAGATGAATTATAAGCAATGAAAGTCAGGATACCTTTTCTCTTATTCGTGAACCCCACATGTTAGATTGTGTTCCCCTGCCATCACCCTTGGCCGACGTAGATGAGTAGCTAGACTGAGGGTTTAGGAGTGGCTCCCAAGTTCTACCTCTGACGCTTTCATAATCATCTTCCTCTTCAATGTCTCTTCTTCCAGCAGAAACCATTGCCCGCAAAATTATTGCCACTAGCAAAGCTAATGCCTGAAACATTGAAGGAATATCGATTAGAGTAAAGAAACCAGAAGATTTACTGGATATTTAGGTGGGGGGGGGGGGGGGGGGGGATCTCATCTTTTATTTCCTAATAAAAAAACAAAATTCTTCCCATCTAGCCTTTGAATTTTGTTACAACAAATATAATATATTAACAAAAAAAAACAGTTCAGTGCTTGCATTGAAAAGACGATATGAAACTCAAAATAAATACTTTTTTACAGTACAGAAACTGCAAAACATGGTCAGAAGATCATTGCATCATAAAATGAACTTCAGTAGGAACCTTCATCTGATGAAATGCAACAGATCAAAAGTATGTACTTATTTAGTTACTGCATTTTCTTTTGAAGGGCATAATGATTGCAATCAATTGATTTAGAATGTTTAATGTAATAAACTGCATGAAAACATGGGCTAGAAAATATACTTGAATGATGACCACACCGAGGCCAACCCATTTACATATATCAATGTTCTCTTCGACAAAGGATCTGAAGCTATCAAGTTCTCCAGTTGGGTCAAATGGAAGATCCTGTCATAAAATACAGTATTTAGTTGTAAATGATAATTTGCACATGATCAATTCAAAACCACAGCATCTCATGCTAAACCCAATGCACCAAGAAGTAAAAATTACCTTCTCCCACCTACGGTCAATTGCAATAAATGCGACCAAAGCAGCTTCTATTAGAATCAGAACAATTTTGAGAAGTGTATACTGGAAGTTTGATCTAGTTAAAGAAAAACATATACTAGAGTGCAGTCCATATGATATTTGGCCGCAGCTATAGAGCTTAAAATAACCAAGTGCTTTTTGGACAAAAAATTAACATTTAGTTTTAGACACTTAACAGTGAAAATGTAGAAGATGAAATATTGAATTTTGTGCTTCAATAATTAGAAAAACATTGTCTGAAATTTGCTATTTTCGTTAAAAATCACTATTCTCTTCGGTGGAGATGTTCACAATCACTTCAGTTTTAACTTATCTTTAAGTTAATTTCACTTGAAAAGAACTATAGAGACTCATCTGGTAGGATACAAAACAAAGGCAGCAGCCATTAACAGATTCAGCAGCTATGCAACCAATGAGAGTAATGCAACATAGCAAAATTCCTATTCCCATAAAAGAGTATATGAACCTGAAACAAATAAGAAAATCATCAAAGTTTGCAATCCAAAAACAAGAAGCAAACGTTGTATAGCTGTGAAATAATGAATTGAAAGAGACACACTCCAAATAGCATCAAGAGACAACTCGGTTCTAGAATACAACACCTAATGCAGTAGTCACAAAAAACTTTAGGATTAATATCCTATACACTGGCGAGAAGCACCTTAGTTTTTTGTACAGGGAGTTAGTTTAGGGTATGGGGTTTATGTGTAGGGGTTTAAAATTTAGGGATAGTTGTTTCAATTTAAGTTTTAGGGTTATAATTTAGGGTTTATAGGTTAGGGTTTAATTTTTAGGGTAATATGGTGAGGATTTAGGTTTTAACCTATAAAGCCTAAATTATAACCTTAAACCTTAAATTGAAACAACTATCTAAATTCTAACCCCCTAAACCCTATACTCTAAACTAACTCCCTATACCTAAAACTAAGGCGTTTGTGGAAACTTTCGGTTTACACAGCCTGTGTATAGAATATTTATCCAAAACTTTATTCTTTGAACTTTTATTAGGTCTCCACATCAACTAGTCATTTATGTAATTTTAAATGACTTGCATTGCTCAAGTCTTTGATGAAACCAGATCCCGGGTTCAAACCTAGACAACCCCTTTTCCTACCCCTGATCCCCAACCCCAAAAAAGAAAAAGGTAAAAAGAAGTCTCCGCAGTATGCACTATGCACCGAGGATATTTGATCCTAAAGGTAAGACTTTGAAGTTAGTTTTCTCGAATCCTATGTTACTCGGACTTGAGTGTGATTGTTAGACAGATTTCTGAAGGGACATAAATCCCTACTCATGCCTAGAAATGTCTCGGCCACAATTTTTTGAACACGATTCTTCAAGAAAGAAGAGTTGGGACAACATAGTCAATAAATTTGATGTTTTAAAATTACTGATCAAGTATTAAGAAGTAAAATAAACAAAACAAAAGACACAATTACGATCCAGGCTCCAGCTAGCAATTTGATGCAAGGCATGGTTTATCGGAAAACTTAAGGAACTTCACCAAGTACAAATCATTAAATTACACGATCAAAGATTTTAAGGTTTACAAGTCTTAAAGTGAGATTTTAAGGTTCACAAGCATTTAAATTTCGTCCTTTTTGCTTTCAAAAAAGCTGATAGCATTTAATGCACTGTCCACTTCAATCGCTTATGAAACAATCAATCATAAACTAAAAAGAGAAAAAAGGATTAAATAGAGCAAGTACCAGGGAGCAGGTGGTTCAACGGAGCTTAAGTTCAACCCGACACTATCATCCAACCCGGAGACCAATCCGACAGCTAAACCGTCGAAAACCCGAGCCGATTGAGCTCCAATCTCCGGTCCCGAATTGAAGAGTATCGAATCCGAAACAGAAGAGTCCGGCGACGGCGCTAAAGGGGGCGGAGAAATCGGGACGTGATGATTCCACTGATCCAACATCCATATCGAATACAGAACCATCGATACTCCAACAAAAGCTTGGAGAGAATTCAACAACTTGAGAACAAAAGCAAACGAAACATGGCAGCAATTCGTCTGCATTCCCGATCGATTTCGATTTCAATTCTCGCTTTGATGAGATCGACTCTGCGTTTACTCACTTTTGCGGATAATAAAACCATTTTCTTTTCGGTTCAATTTTTTTAGATTCATCACCGAACTAATTGGGATTCTTATTTTGATCACCGAACTAATTGGAATTTTTATTTTGATCACCGAACTAACGAACTCGTCAATCAGACCACCTAACTTATAAAATCAACCTATTTTAACAATCGTTGTTAAAAATATAACGGTGGAGTGACGGGACTGCCACATGATAATTAACGGCAAAATTTTAAAATTACACATTTAGTGCATGTTATTTATGCATTCTTTCAATTTAGTCATAATTTTAAATTAATAAGATAATGTCACCACCTATTTAGAGGGGAAAAATAAATTTAAACATACATGCTATCAGGGGGAATCAAACTCGGGCAATATAAGTGCAAAGGCAATGGCTTAGCCACTACACCAAGCAGAACTCTATGGTTTAAATAACCAAATTTAATATACATCTCTTATTAGTTTCTACATTTATAAGCCAAAAGCTCAAACCCTAAACACTAATTTCACATATATATATATATATATATATATGACCATAAACCTTAAACCATAAATATTTCAAATTAATTTTACACTAAACATTTCAAATTAATTTCACATATAAAAACCCAAACTCAAACCTTAACTATTTCAAATTAATTTCACGCTAAATATTTCAAATTAATTTCACATATATAAACCATAAACCCTAAATATTTCAAATTAATTTCAAACTAAATATTTCAAATCAATTTCACATATATAAACCTTAAACCCTAAACCCTAAATATTTCAAACTAATTGTACACTAAATATTTCAAATTAATTTCACATATATTGTAGAACTTATGTTTTGATATAATAATTGAAAAATGTTTTGGACTAATTTGAAAAGAATTTAAAACTTGGTTTTAAGTCCAAACAACTTGAATTTATGTTTGAGGTATTTTAAGAGGTTTTTGGCAAAGATTTTTCATGTTTTAAACAGTCAAACTTGTGTTTTCAAGTCACCAGTATCGATACGGTTGTACCCGTATCGATACCTTTTTGGCCCAGTTTGGCCACTGTCAAAACCCGTATCGATACGAGGGTTTAGCGTATCGATACGGACCGGGGTCGTTTCGATACGCCACGTCAGCGTACCGATCCCATTTCAACTACCCCAACGGCTATTTCCCAACGGCTATTCAAATGTAGACCCGTACCGATACGCCCTCAAGCGTATCGATACGCCTCAGCTGGCAAGAGCTCAACGGCTAGTTCCTATGAAGGCCGTATCGATACCGTTCCACGTGTATCGATACTGGTAGCTGCAGAACAGCATTTATGAAGGGAAATAAAGTCCTCAACGGCTCCAATTCATCCCCAACGGTCCTAAACGGCTACAAACTCAATTGGGAGTATAAAAGGGACCTCCAAGCATCAAGAGAAGACTAATGCTTCAATTGTCAATCAACAAATGATCAAAAAATTGTCTTAGTGCTTAAAGTGTCATTTCTTGTATAGACAAACACTAGTGAGCCAAAATTGTCAAATTTGCTCAAGTGTTTTAGGTTTTGGGTGAGTGCTTAATTGTGCAAACAAACACCTATTAGAGGGTTTAAGTTTGCTTTCATTTGTCTCTTTGTAAAAGAGGGTTTTGATCAAGGCTTGGGTAGAAGCTTGATCGGTTGTAAGGGTTTCCTCCTAATCCTAGAAAAGGGGACGAATCAATTAGTGGATTGATTGTGAAATCCTTAGTGGGAAGCTAAGGTAGTGGATGTAGGTGCTTGTTAGAAGGCCGAACCACTATAAATCTTTGTGTCAATATTCTCTTTAGCTTCCTTAACCCTTCCACCCAAATATCCACCTCTCCACCACTTGGTGAGCTAAATTGGTTGATCGAATCGAGCTCCACACAACCCAACATATATAAACTTAAATACTAATTTAGGGTTTAAGGTTTATGGTTATATATGTGAAATTAATTTGAAATATTTAGGGTTTAGGGTATATATATGTGAAATTCGTGTTTAGAGTTATATATGTGAAATTGGTGTTTAGGGTTTGGGTTTAGGATTTATATATATGTGAAATTAATTTGAAATATTTAGGGTTTAAAGTTTAGGGTTATATATGTGAAATTAGTGTTTAGGGTTTGAGCTTTTGGTTTATAAATGTAGAAACTAATAAGATATATTAATTAAATTTGGTGATTTAAAGTACAAAGTTGTGTTTGGTGCAGTGGTTAAGCCATTGCCTTTGCACTTACTCCGCCCAAGTTCAATTCCCCTTGACAGCCTGTATGCTTGAATTTATTTTTCTCCTCTAAACGTGTCACCACCTAATTGGAGGAAGAAAATAAATTAATAAAATAAAATATAAATAATTAAAGTCCTTCAATAAGGTGTTGACACGTGTTACCGCCTAATTAAATAATTTATTAATTTAAAATTAGGACTAAATTGAAAGAATGTGTAAATAATAGGGACCACGTGTATACTTTTAAAATTTCCCCGTTAACTGCCACGTGGCAGTTCTGTCACTCCAACGTTAGGTTTTTAGGCAATTTTGTCACTCCACCGTTAGGTTTTTAACGGCAGTGGTCAAAATAGGTTGATTTTATAAGTTCGGTGGTCTGATTGACGAGTTCGTTAGTTCAGTGGTCAAAATAAAAATCTCAATTAGTTTGGCAGTCAATGGTATAGTTAACCCTTCTTTTTATGTTGGGTAAACTACGTTAAATGGTAAAAAGATTATTTTGGTCACTATACTTTTAAAATATTCGATAAAGTCAGCAAACTTTTAGTTCAAGTTTAATATAGTCACCAAATTTTTAGTTCGCTTTTAATATGGTTACTCTAGTTACCTTCCATTAGAAGCTTAGGTTAGTTTTCGTTTTTCTTTAATAAAAAAATGAGTGAACTACACCAATCATCACTCAACTTTCTTCTCACTCCTATTTAAGTCAGTAGAGTTTAAAAATTTTCAATTTAATAACTTAACTTTCGATTTTTTTCATATTTTGGTCACTCTCAAATGACATGTTTATACAAATAGAAAAATTCGATTAATCCTTAAAAAATATTTTGGTAAATTGGTAAATTCATATTATTCAATTCTCAATCTTATAGTGTACCAATTAAATTATATAATCGATAACCAGTTAACCGAAATATTTGAATATAAAAATATTTTTTACTTTGTTTATTAAAATATCATATATGATAATATGGTAAGCTTAATAATTGTTCGGTTGTGATAAAAGTGTAAAAACAACTAGAAAAGTCAAATATTGAAAGTTCACACCTATTAATCCTACCCAGAGCCAAAACTTTAAAAAAAATCAGAAGGGTATCAAAATCAATAGACTATAAGATATTGTAATGCATAAAATTTAGAAATATTGTATACAATAGATCAGATCGGTTAATCAATTTTGCTTAAAACTGTGAACAGTAACTGAATCGAAATAATTTATTTTAAAAATTTGTACCGAAATCGGGTTCAATTAATATTTTAAAAAAAAATTTGGTTAATTGTTGAATTCATATTATTCAATTCTCGATCTTATATTGTATCAATTAAATCGGATAATCGATTGACCAGTTAATTAGAATATTTGATTCGAGTAATATTTTTTTTTTACTTTGCATATTATAATATCAAATATTATCATATGGTAAATCGAATAAGCAAAGTAAAAATAATAATTATCTGATTTTTTTAAGGATTAATCGAATTTTTCTATTTGTATAACCATGTCATTTGAGAGTGGCCAAAATTATGAACAATTCGAAAGTTAAGTTATTAAATTGAAAATTGTTAAACTCTAGTGACCAAAATAGGTGTGAGAAGAAAGTTGAGTGATGGTTGGTATAGTTTATCTATTTTTTATTAAGGAAAAACAAAAACAAATGTCAACTTCGAACGGGAGGGACTGTATCAAATTCGAACTAAAAGTTGGGTGAACATATCAAATATTTTAAAAGTAGGGTGACCAAAATAAATCTGCCCTAAAAGTTTGGTGACAATTTATGTAGTTTACCCTTTTACGTTCCTTTTATGTTTGAAACTATTTTATTGGGCCGGTTGGCTAAGCTGCTCATATTCGTTTCCTTACATTTTCTTAGGTCATGACTTCTATACTCACCAGGAGCACTCATCTCTTTTCTTCTAGAGTTCCTTTTTTCTCATCTCTAGATAGGATTAGTATTAAATTTAAGATTTGTCAAAAATGACTTTTATTTCAAAAAAGAATTAAGATTGAAATAGATCAATTGTGTGTCTAAATTTTACATTGTCTATATATCAGATAATTTCTCTTAGGCTTAACTACAAAATAAGTTCCCAAACTATGTCTCTTTTTTACAATAGGTGCCTAAAATCTTTTTTAGTTGAAGTAGGTGTTTAAAATTTCATTTTTGGCTGAAATATGTGCATAAAGTTTCGTTTTTTGTTGAAATAGGTGTCAAAGTAGGTGCCTCAATTGACTAAAACACGCCAAAAAAGAAACTTTAGGCTAGGGTTGTAAACGAACCAAACGTTCAACGAACTGTTCGTGAACCGTTCGGTGAGAAGTTCATTTATGTTTGTTTATTTATTAAACGAATGAACATGAACAAGAATTTTTGTTCGTTTAATTAAATGAACGAATACAAACAAAGAGCTCGTTCGTTCATTTACGTTCGTGAACGTTTAATAATCTGTTCGTTTATGTTTGTTTAAATTTATTTACATATATCCATTTATATTTATTATTTTCATAATAAAAGTATTATATTTTAAAAAAATTAAATTTATTCACATATATTCGTTTGTTTATGTTCGTTTAAATTTATTCTCATATGTCCTTTTACGTTTGTTCGTTTGTGTTCATTTACGTTCGTTTAACATTTTAACGAACACGAACAAGCTACATTCCTTAACAAATGAACATGAACAAGAAATTGTGTTCGCTTAGGTGTTTGTGTTCGTTCATTTGTTTGGTTAAAATTAAACGAATGAACATGAACATACCCTTGTTCGTGTTCATTTGGTTCGATTACAAGCTTACTTTAGGTACCTATTTCAGCCAAAAAATATTTTAGGCACCTATTACAAAAAAAACATAGTTTAAACACTTATTTTTTTCTCTTAATATAATATGAAGAACAAGTGGTATCATAGTTGCAAAAAGTATTCTCATGCAAAAGAAGTATTTGGGTGAGAATTGGGTGGGGAATATCTGAAAATCGTGGGGATCTGAGCCAATGGGATGAGGAATAACCGAAATCTTCACCCACGTGGATGAGGACGAGAAAGTTTTATCATCGAAGCTCAGATGGGGATGGGGACGAGGATTGCTATATTCGAACCGTAACCGTATAAATAATCGTGGGGATCCCAAAAAATATTTGCAAGGATCCCGATATTTTACAAGATTTTCAAAAAATATATACTTATTTATCTATACACCCCTAACATATATATCTTAATAAAAAAAACTCTAACTATATTATAATCATTACAACTTTATCTCAAACCTAGCTACACTTAAGTTTCTCAACATGTTTTTATCTTAGTTTTAGATATAAACTAAAACGCTCGTCTAAATCTTCCCCAACACAACATCCTTTCAATCTTCATCATATTGTAACTGCTTCCAATCGAAGTATCCAAACTTTTATATTTTGAACTGAATTGGCCATTTATTTTAGTTAATAAAATAATAATTTTATTTAATTTACTTGGGATGAGGATTCCCCGAAAACTGCAGGATCCGTGCGGGGAGGGTACGAGGACGAAACATCCAAAAGCATTTAATGAAGATTTTCTAAAACCATAGTCGCAGGTATTGATGACATGATGGGAAATATAAAACCGTCCCCGTCTCGATTCTCACCTCTTAAGTCACATGCAAAAGAAGTTTAAGGTTTGATTTTGTTTTCGAACTTCGTTTTGATGTTTCTTTTGGGAGGTAATGAGATCAAAACAACGTTTATTAGTAAAGTTACAAACAAGTCACTCAACTATTATTCTATTTATAATTAGGCTACTTTTCTGTTTAAATGCGAACAGACGTTAAAATGTTGTCGTTAGGTAACAAATATGTCACTCAATTATTAGTAAAGTTAAAAACAAGTCATCCAATTAAAATTTGATTGCAATCGGGTCACTCTTCCGTTAAAATCCAAACGGATATCTAACAAGGCTTGGTATAAAAAACAACTTTAGTCCTTAAAACCTATATATTCTATCAATTTAATCCTAATTCAAAATAATCAATAAGTTTAACCTTCATATTTATAAAATATATATCATAAATACGATTAACAAAACTGATACCATATACTCAAATCGATATAAACACAACATGAAATATTAATGTATTAAATTTTTTAAATGTAAATTATCATAAACTAAGTTATTTTTTAATATACAATTTAAGTACCATGTATATACTATTCAGACCCCTCCCCGCTCATGATTTTTCTAGTTATACTTTGTTAATTATTAGAGTTTAATTATTAAATTCAACATTTTATTATCTATTTACGTATGTTAAAGAAATTTGAGAAACTAAATTGTGAAAACTATATTTTTTTCATAAAAATAATTAGAATTATTTATGGGTTAGATTATTCGTGTTATGACAAATTCAAACTTAGAAAATGGTTTTTTAAAATGGGTTGACTAAGTTTAATCTGAATCAAAATTAATTATAAAATGAATTAGTAACATAATTCAAGCTATAAACTCTAAATTTTAATCCAAAATCATAAATTCTAACTACACCTCCTAAATTTAAAATTTCTGCACTTAAACCCCTAAACATTAAACCTTAAATAAAATTTCTAAACCCTAAAGCTGAAATGTGCATGGAAATTTTTTATTTTTACCGCCTCCCCGTGAAATAATTACCCTTAATCCGACACATAAACCCCTCTCAAGTCTCAACGATGGACTAACGAGATAGAAAATTTGTGTATACCATACGGACACCAAAGCCAAGTATATCAGATACATACGAATCCCCACGGTACAATACAAATAGAAGACGTATAAGTGTAACGGTCGGTTGGTATTCTGGTGTGAGTTAATACACAACTTTTACCACCTATGTCATTGCCATCATCCTTTTCGTTGCCGTTGCCGTTGCCGTAGCCGCCGCTGTTCTTGCTCAGGTAGCACCGGAAAAGGGTTCTCTGAAAAATATGTTGAAAACTCCAGCTGAAATGAGTTCTGGGATCAAGATTCCGGCCACCTGATCCCATCGTCGTAAGACTTGCAATGGATGAACAACGTCCGACCGTCAACTGAATCCGGTTAACCTCATGAATTCCGAAGGCAAATCCCGACAAGGTGCAACGGAAACAATGGCAATTGCCAGAAGAAGAAAGAAGCCATTGAATGAACTCATTGTTTGAAGATAAAAACACTCAGTTTTGCCCTTGATTAATTCTTGGAAAATTACTCGTGCATGTAATTAATTAATCGAAAATTTAATGGAGCTCAGTTCGAAATCCGATCCGATTATTTAAACTTTTCTTTATTCGGGTAACAACATTCAAAGACAAAACAATAGTTTAAACTCATATTCTTTTATGCCAAGGCTCCCATTTGTATTTCAAACGATACTCCTTATGTTTATCGTTGAACAAATACACCCCGTCATTTTGAGACATCCAGTGGCAGTTGTTTCCGCCGCACTCCTCCGTGAGGAACTTATCGTTCACCCAGAAGACGTCGAGGTACTTCTCCCCACCGCTCCACCACATGTGGCAGGAGAACCGTGTCCGGGAGAAGATATCGGTGCGAAACGTCCAGTTGAACTCGCCGTGGACGGGGACGTAACGGAGGCCGAGATCGTCATCTTTGGACTTGCAGTGAGCTTCAAGCGTCTCGTCGGTGCCGCTGAAGCCGTTGATGACGTGAACATGGCACTTATTCACGATCGAGTAGGCCACGAGTGACTGAGCCATGCAGAGCGCCACAACCAGCAACATCTTCGCAACCCTTTGGGCAGGATTCATTTTTGATGACTGATGTTTTTCTTTTGATGCAAAATGTTCAAATCATTAATTTACTTTTCACTTCTGTCCTTTTTATAGAGGATAAAAATTATTTTTCAGTTTTTTTGTCACTACTTATGCCCTAACACTAAAATATATTATAAAATTAAATTTCAAGCTTTAACCTTAAATTCTAAATCTTAAACCTACACTTTAAAAAATACACCATATCTTAAATTTATTAAACCCTAACAATAAACCCTAAATCTTAAACCTAATTTTGAGCGTAGAGCATAAATAAAGGCACCAAAAAACTTAACACGTGTCATCCTTTTATATAATAATAATAATAATAATAATAATAATAATAATATGGTAAAATACACTCGTGCCATCCGATTATGTGTTTAGTTTAAATAGATCATTTTTAAAGTTACAATTTAATCACTCGATTAAAGTTTTGTTACAAACATGCCACTCTATCCTGAAAATTGAAATATATATTTAATGTGACTTTGTATAATAACAATTTTAATTTGTAAAATGTATATATTCTATTAATTAGTCCTGATTCAAAACATTTTAAATAAATTTAACACGACATATTTAAAATTTTTATTTTTAATATAGCACATAAACACCTCTCGATGATAGAAAATTCATTAAATCATAATATCAATACCCATTTATTTTTGCATTGTATTTTTTTCTTACATGGTACTATGGTAGAGTATGCTAATAGTCAACGAATTATAAAAAAAATAATCATTTAGGTCACCGACCTTTCAAAAGATACAAAATGATAATTATATTTATTAAACTGTTATAAAATGATCGTTAGGCATTATAAAATAGTATAGTGATTCAATTTATTTATAATATTTAATAATTATTTTGTAACAATTTGATAAATTTAATCTCTTCTATAACTTTTGAAAAATTAATATCCAAAACAATAATTTTTCATAATTTATTGACTATTTATGTACTTTTACCATTTCTTATATTCAAGAGGTATCTTCACCTGTATTTAGCCAAACAACATTAAAAACTCAGGATTTTGTGACATAAATAAGGAAATGAAATGACCACAGACTCAACAGTTACAATTTGTATACGTTGAATATAATTATTACTACTACTTAGTGTAAATTGTTTTTTTACTGCAAATATACAAAAAAAAATATCCCTAAAGATATCAAAGTGATAAGTCCAAATTTATGATATTTTGTTAACATAATAATAAAGAAGTTGTTTTCAAAGGATGCATTTAATGGAAATTTCTTGAGAATCAGTAAGTATTAAACTCAAGGCTAAATTACACTTCAAATCACTGATGCTAGTGTAAGTTTCTTTTTTCTATATTGAAGTTTGAAAGGTTAAATAACAGTCATTAACGTTATAATTTATCTTTAAAATGATCACTAACATTATCGTTTATTATAAAATGATCACTATGTCATGTTGAAAAAAAGGTTAATATCTAATGAGACGTAATGGGTAGTGTTTATAAGCAAATCATGATTGACTTATAGAGTTTACACTAACAATTTTGATTGTTTTAATATGTTGGAAATTTTGATTAAATCAATTTTCGATATTTTTAGACTGAATCAACTGCTCTACTTTAATTAGAGTAAATATTGCAAAGTAAAAGCTGATAATTTTATTACAACATAACATAGATATATTTTGGTAAAGTCAAGCTCACACTCCCCAACATTTGGTCAAATTTTAATTTTGCTCCCTCTATTATACTTAAATTAAAGTACAAAAACTAGTTACCAACTTTTGAACAAGGTAGAGGGACCAAAACCAAAATTTGACCAAAACATTCAAACAATGGTGTAATTCGCAAGGAACCCCCTCCCACTTTCCCACTTGTGCTTAAACTCATCGTAGTTTTCGGGTATGTTCTTGAGGTAAATCCCATCATCTTTGCCAATCCAAAAGCAGTTCTTCCAGTTGCACCGATAGAACAGGTCCTGGTCGTCCCAGAACACGTTGAACGACGCGTGAACGTGGTCGGAATCGGAAGCCATGAAACACCAGAACAGCGTCTTCCCGATGATCCTGGGCTTGAATTTCCACTGGAACTCGTTGCCGACGGTCAGGTTATGTATCCCGAGATCGTCGTCGTGGGATTTGCAGTGGACGAACAAGATCTTGTTGCTGCTCAGCCCGTTTACTGCATGGACGTGCCATGTCTTGTACACCATGTTCCGTTGGTCTTCGGTCGGAGCTGAAGAGGTTGAAGTTGAAGGATTCGTCGCCATTAGTGTTGCTAAAACAAGGAAGAAATACATGTTTCTGAAGAAAGAGCTCATTGTTTTATGCGTTTTTGTTTGAAACTGTGAATTGTTTTGTCAATGGCAAGCAGCTCTTCCTTTCATGGTTATTTTTAATGTCTACTCAAACTGTAATTTTATAAAGGCATAAAGTCAAAAGAATGGACCTAGTTTGATTTTTTAGAGTTTTTTGGTTTTATTTTTTTTGAACTAACTAAATCTTCAACGTTTTATTTTGGGTCAAAATGATCTTTCAACGGATAAAAATCGATAGTTAACTAACATTAATTGACTGAAATGATGTGACAAATCTACATAGCAATATACACTGACTTTATAGTGTCATATAGAAAAAGGTGTTAACTTGAAACAATGTCACATCAATCAAAAAATAATTTTATAAAAATATAAAATTATTCCTTCTACTTACGTGTCATTCTGTCAAGTCATTCCAAGTTATTTATCGTTAGTTGACTAATAGTTTTCATCCGTAGAATGGTCATTTTGATCCAAAATAAAACATTAGGGTTAAATTGGTTCAAAAAAAGAATGAGGGCTAAACAACTATTCAGTCAAATGTTAAGGGCATTTTCTTGTATTTTGCCTTTTATAAATTAAGGGTCACCTTTTTATTAATCAAATAATCGAAAAAATAATATTTAATTTTTTTAATAAAAATATAGAGTTACATTATAAGTCCTCAAAATATGACTCTCATTCTAAATTAGTTCTCATACTTTTAAACGTTTTAATTTCATCCTCAAACTATGGCTCTCATTCTAAATTGGTCCACTTACTTTTAAATGTTCCAATTCCATCCTCAAACTATGGCTCTCGTTCTAAGTTGACCACAAACTTTTAATGTTCTAGTTTCATATGAGTCTAATTCTAAATTGATTCCTAAACTTCTAAACATTCTAATTTCATCTCCAAATTATCGGTATATGCAAACTATATCTCATGTTAATTAACCATTATAAGAATTGTTAATTCTCATGTAAACACTTATGTTTATTATGTAATAATATGTGGTATAAAAGATAATTTTGAGAATGAAATTGAAATATTCAAATATTTAGGGACCAATTTAGAATGAGGGTCATAATTTGTGGAAGAAATTAGAAAATTCAAAAGCTTAAGGACCAATTTAGAATGAGAATCATAGTTTGAAGATAAATTTAAATATTAAAAAATTTAAAGACCAATTTAAAATGAAAATCATAGTTTGAAGATGTACGGTGCAATTAAATCAAACTACAATTTTAACTTAGAAAATTAAGTTATCATAGTTTTTTAATAGTCTATAGGTGATTACAATGTAGTATCTATTCAGATAAATTTTTAATCCTTTGACAATGCACATATATCTTGCAGGCAAATCGAATTAAACCCGGATCTCTTAGGATGAACATTATTTTTTTAGTGAGACCGATGGTTGAGTTAAATACTTTAATGCATCTGAGTTGTTTCTTGGCATTTGGTTATATGTTCTTATGGCAAATGTAATCTCAAGAAGAACATTAATTAATTAATATCTTACAAATCTAAACCAAATAGATTAGTATCTTGCGAGGGTAAAGCAAACACATTTTCATAGCATTTTACATGTCACCGATGTTTATTTTTACAGTATTAACATGTATAACGAATATGGAAAATTTTAGAAGGAGCACCGCTACACACCATTAAGTTGTTAACGCTAACCGATATACATCTTTGTATTTTTTTACAAATAGTCATTATATTATGAAAAATGATTGTTTTAGTCATTGAAAATTATAAAATAATGTAATAATTTGATTTGTTTATAAAATTTAATGACTATTTTGTAATATTTGATAAATTTAATGACACATTTTGTAACTTTTGAAAACTAAATGTTCAAAACAATTAAATTTTCATAATTTATTGATTATTTATTTACTTTTACCATTTCTTATACTCAAGGGGTCTCTTCACCTGTATATAACAACAACAACAACAAAAATTAAAAACTCAGGATTTTGTGACATAAATAAGGGAAGGAAGTGGCCACAGGCTCAACAGTTACAATTTGTATATGTTGAATGTAATTATTATTTATGCTTAAATATATATTTGGTATCTGAATTAGATACATTCTTTTAAATTGGTATTTTAAAAAAAATTCTTTCATATTGGTACTTGAACTATACACTTTCTCCCAATTTGGTATCTAAAGAATTTTTGCTCCCAAGTTGGTACATGAACTAGACACCTTATCTCAAATTGGTACTAAAATTTATACATTCTATTAATTTGGTCCTAATTTGAAACAATTCAATAAATATAACTCTCTATATTAAAAATTCTATCAATTTACTATGTGTTATTCACCTAAATTATTTGTTCTTCTCTTAAAAATGTTATATTATTTTCTTAGTATAATAAAAGTTTAAACATAACTTGTTGATAGAATTCAGTTATCCAATTGTTGCTTTGATCCGATAGACTCGCTTGATTTGATATTCTCACAAAAATATCAAATTAATGGAATTTTTAAATATGAATTGTTAAATTTATTGAATTATTTCGAATTATGACTAAATTGATTGAATGCATAAGTTTTGGGACTAAAACTATTAATAAAAATATTAAAATAGTAGATGGAATTAAAGTTTGAGTACCAACTTGGGAAGAAAAGTTCTTTAGGTACCACGTTAGGAGAAAGTGTATAGTTCAACTATCAACTTAGGAGAAAAAAATACTTTAGATACCAACTTAGGAGAATGTATATAGTTTAAGTATCAAAGCTATATTTAATCCTATTATTTATTACTACTTAGTGTAAATTAATTTTTTTACTGCAAATACACAAATAATTACCCATAAATAGATCAAAGTGATAAGTCCAAATTCATTATATCTTATTACCATAATAATAATTAAGTTGTTTTTAAAGGATGCATTTAATGGAAATTTCTTGAAAATTAATAAGTATTAAACTAAGGGTAAATTATACTTGAAGATCATTAATGTTATTGTAAGTTTCTTTTTCTATACTGAAGTTTGAAAAGCTATATTACAGTCATTAAGGTTATAATTTATCTTTAAAATGATCACTAACATTATCGTTTTCGATTATAAAATGAGCACTATATCGTCAACTCTCATTAAGTTAATGATTCGATGTGTTAAAAAGGGTTCATATCTAATTTGGACCCCTAAACTACTGTTAAAACACCAGTTTAGTCCTTTAACAAAAAAATGTATTGTTAAACTCGAACAACTTTTTGAAAATAAGGTTTCGAGAATAGATAATCAAATTTTAAAATTTTTGGGTCGTCGAGATTAAATTCGAAAATTAGACGTAATGTAATGGGTAATCAAATTATATTTTGGTATAATAAAAAATTTCGAGAATAGGTAATCAAATTGTCTTTATGTTCTTTAACCTCCTTATAATTCCCTGCATAGTCTAATGTGCTCCATGAGCTTTCTTCTGTTTTTTTTAACAAATGAGCTTTCTCTACCGAAGTATTATATATATATACTCATAAATAAATAAATGGATAACTATTCAATGCGCAAGTGTTTGTAGAAATTTTGTTTGCACAAGCACCTTAGTTTA
Source organism: Hibiscus tridactylites (assembly GCA_958450335.1). Lineage (NCBI taxonomy): Eukaryota > Viridiplantae > Streptophyta > Magnoliopsida > Malvales > Malvaceae > Hibiscus > Hibiscus tridactylites. Next base: position 16,964,692 of record OY288273.1, on the reverse strand, counting down.
AGGATTTAGGGACTTGTTTAGAGTTTACAAGTTTAAGTATAGTAATTTTGAATTTAAAGGATGTTAATAGAATTTTAGATTTATGGTTAGAATTTAGGGTTTGTAAGTTAAACCCTAAATCTCTAACTATATTGTCCTAAACCATAAACTCTAACTCTAAACCCTAAATTCTAAAATTAAACTCTAAATTATAACCATAACCCTAAATTCTAAACCCCTACATTAAAACTCCTAAACTCTAAAATTAAGGCGCTTGTGTAAACAAAAATTTCTACTTGCGTATGGGATAATATTAAATAAATATCTTATATAATTATAGATAGCAGAATAAAATCAACAAAGTTAAATATCACTTAGTGTTTGCAAGCAAAATATGATTGACTTGTAGAGTTTACACTAACAATTTTGATTGTTTTAATTTTCGATTTTTCTAGATAGAGTCGACTGCTCTACCTTAATTACAATTGCAAAGTAACAGCTGGTAATTTTATTGTAATAACATAGATATATGCTGTAAATTGAAGGTCATATCACCCAACATTTGGTCAAATTTTGATTTTTTGCTCCCTCTACGGCTCTACCATACTCGAATTAAAGTACAAAAACTAATTCTCAACTTTTGAACAAGGTAGAGGGACCAAAACCGAAATTCGACCAAAAACATTCAAACAATGGTGAAATTCGCAAGGGCCCCCCTCCCGTTTTCCCAGTTGTGCATAAACTCATCGTAGTTTTCGGGTATGTTCTTCAAGTAAATCCCATCATCTTTGGCAATCCAAAAGCAGCTATCCCAGTCGCACCGATAAAACAGGTTCTCGTTGTCCCAGAACACGTTGAACACCGCGTGAACGCGGTCGAACACGGAATCCATTAAACACCAGAACAGCGTCTTCCCGAAGATGTTAGGCTTGAATTTCCACTGGAACTCGTTGCCGGCGGTCAGGTTATGTATCCCGAGATCGTCGTCGTGGGATTTGCAGTGGACCAGCAAGATCTTGTTGCTGCTCAGCCCGTTTACTGCATGGACGTGCCATGTCTTGTACAATATGTTCTGTTGGTCTTTGGTCGGTGCTGAGGAGGTTGAAGCTGAAGGATTTGCCGCCATTAGTGTTGCTAATACGAGGAAGAAATACACGTTTCTGCGGAAAGAGCTCATTGTTTTATTTGTTGTTGTCTGAAACTGTAAATTGTTTACCTTTGTCAATGCCAAGCAGCTCTTCCTTTTATGGTTATCTATAGGTCTACTTTTATAAAAATAAGGGCCACCTTTTATAGATGCAGATATGGCTGAACAAAACTGACTTGATTGGGAAAAAAATTATTTTCTTGACTACTCGATAGGAAAAACTCGACTTGAATCGTGATTTCATAAACTCAACTCGAAAAACTTTCAAATAAAATTTGAGTTATAAAATGAGACTCGAATAACTTGAATTTTTTAGTAATTAGTTGATCGGTTTTCAAGTTTGAGTCAAGTTTCTCATTTCTGACTGGTATATGTATATCACATATGAAAAATAATAAAGAATTTATATGTATATCCTATATGGATATAGAAAGCCACCTAAATTGAAATCAAATAATATCATAACATTATAATTAAATTTGAATAGAAACCCGAACAACTCGACTCGAAAATTTTTCAGATAAAGTTTGAGTTCTAATATAGTACTTGTCAACTCGACTAAATCGAAATTTTTTCACTCAACTCAATCGAATACTCACCCTTGGAGCCAGAATTAAATAATATAAAATAGTATTTGAACTTAAAAAATTATATTGTCGTAGTTAAATTTGGAAAATTACAATGGTAATATTTAACGATTATATACACAAACTAAAACTTGGGTTAAAGATTTGCAGTGTAATATAACTGCATTAATATATCTGAGTTGTTTCCTGCATTTGGTTATAGATTCTTATGGCAAATGTAATTTCAAAGATGAGCATCCATTTATATATCTCACAAACTAGTATAAGAAAGAATATGGAAAGTTAGAAGCTGGAAGCCAAAATATTTCGATCTTATGTTGCAAGAATTAAGAATCGTATAGATTTTAATTAATCTTGCTGCTAATTTCTCAGTATCTTTCTGTTGATAAACACTTTGTTTTGCCTTTGATTTTGTAGTTTCTGTCATTCTAAAGGGAATAAATCGAATGAAATCTGCAATATCCGATCGATGGTTATAAAAAACAGAAAAGGTCCACTGCTCAAAAAGAATATATTCCACAATTATTTTTGTGGGCGTAATTCAGGGTTGTCGCTGATGATTACATTGCATTTGTATAAATGGTAAAAAATAATTCACCACCGAATCCATACACACAGTTACACTCGATCAAACACGTCACAAAACTGTAAAACTGAATAATAGTGATTTTACGACGCTACGCTTATCAATTCTGTATGAATGAAAAGATGGAAGAAAAGGGGCATTTTTGTTTTACCTACGAGATGAATGTTTTTACACTAAAATGTGGCTTCAACTGTACATAATTAGATTACTGGAAGCAGGGATGTGAAAATGTTTACATAGATTGAGGTGACAGTGGAGGACACTGCAGAACACAGTGAGCGGAAAGATTTACAAGAAACAAACAGGCATACCGGAATCACGAACACCCGAAACATCGTCTGATGGAGGACAGACAGGATGCCGGCTCTGGTGATGGCTCGTGTTCTGGCTTATTGCGAGGAAGATGCTTAAAAAATGCTTTTACTGCTCCGCTCACCCCATCCTCGTTCTCCATTGCCTTGGCAAGCTCAAGGGCCCTCTCCTTCACCTGAAAAATAGCTGCTTGTAAAAGCTCCCGAAGATAAATCTTCACTAAAACTTGGCAGCAGCCTATCCTAACTATGACCAGTTAACTTGCATTACTCCAACTTCAAATTCTTTTGAAGTAAACTGAGACACGCATATCCGGACATGGGCACACAAATATGGCTTTTCAAAGATTCTCTAAATACATGAATAAGTAAAGAAGAATCGAACATACTAGAATCAAACAAATTGTCAATGGTGCAAGACGCTAGAATCCTTGTATTACAGATATGAAATAAAGCAATATATGTGTGAGCTTTTTTGTGTATGTATACAAGCTTAATACATTTAATAAACGCTAGAATGTGGTCTAGTTTATTTACAAATATGCATTTTTTTATTAGTTAATATGCACAATTTTCTTATGGTCAATGTCTATAGATGAATACTTGTAGATCTACAAGTATAGAGTTTGATAATATCCTTTTCTAAGGTACACCCCTTCTTACTAATAAAGGTATACCAATCAAAAAGCTTCAATCAGGTGGGCCTTTTCATGCCTATCGTTTCCTTACAAAGGGGAAAGCCTAAATTGCTATTTATCTAAAATGCCAAAGCAAATATAAATTGAACAAATAAATTTGGCACTCCAAATTCAGAATTACCTTCGGGTCTAGCATGAAGTTTATTGCATCAATCAACTTGGGAAGTGAGAATTCATCGATTGGAATGGGAGAAGGTCCCACTCCTCTAGCATGCACTCGCTCCCCCCAGAAAGGTTGATCACCAAAGAACGGTACAATGGTTGTTGGGCACTAAAATTGAGGACAGAAATGTGGATCATCCAAATGAAACAAAAAGCACAAAATTATTGTACTAGGCAAGGCAATGAATGCAGCTAGTCATGGAACAACAAGTACATAAAATAACAGCAAAGAGAGAAATGTTTGCTCTTACCGCAGCTTTAAGACCAGCAGCTGTTGTTCCAGCACCACCATGATGAACCTGAAATCAGGGAAAAACAGAACGATCTTGCCGCTCAAAACCAAACAGGAGAGGAACCGTTCGAGAGAAATTACATGAAGTGGCAAAACTTGAGAAATATCATATTATGTTACATGAACTCAGGTGTAAGTGTTAAGGGTATGTATGAAAATAAATTTCGAGTGTACTTGGTAGGAAACGATGAGAGAAAATGTGAAAGAGATGTGAATTAGTTCAAAATATGTATTTTTCAAAGTTTAATTTTCTTTCATCTCATTTTTCAAGTCTATCAAGCGAAGACTGAAGGACCACATCCTCATAATGTCCAGATACATGACAGAAAAAAGTTTAAGACACTAGTACTTCAATTAAATTAAGAGTCTAAGCAACAGAGATATCAGAAAATTATAAGAGCATCCAAATGATAACAATTCGAAGATTAATAAGAATGCCCAAATACTTGTGCATCCTCGTATCTCATAAGAATGTTATATTGTTGTATGCCTGCCTATCACTTTTAGCAACTTTTAAGTTATTTATGCTCAAGTAATTTAGTTTTAATTATGTGTTGGTAGCATCACTTGGCTTCTGCTCTAATCTTTTACCATACGACCTCCCCTAGCCATAAATGTCAAATTTCTTTGGCATACCATTTGGTATTGAGCACCTACCATACCTTAGAAATCCGTCCATATATATTTGATTTCCAATACCATCAAAATATCTAAAAATGTGCAAGTATCAGCAAACAACGCAGATTTGACCTCACAGAGAAACCCTAGTCTTTGCACATGTTTCTTCTAAAGATGAAAAAAGGTTGAATCAGCTGGTGTCCATGCTTCAGTTAAGATAAAACATAGGGATCACCATGCCAATAGAGTAAGCATCTCATTAAAGAATACCATTACCCAAAAAAATGTTTTTACTAAAGTAATGACCGTCATGTTATAACAAGAAGAGCCCATTTGTTAAGTTCGAGGAGGGAACCAAAGTGATTGTAGTTTCAAAATATTTAGAGCTTCTTGCCCTTTTTTAAGACAAGAAAGGGGGAAGGGCTGCAAATTTGCGAGATTCTAATGTCAAACTTGTAATCACTTCAGGACAATAAGGTTGGACAAGAATACAAGACCAAGCAAACATTTCCAACAATAGCTCTCAAAGAAACTTCTATTATAAGCTGCAACCAAATAATTGACCTAGCATTCCATACCCATTCTGAGTGAACCAGGCCTTTAACCACTAAATACAATGCAATCAGTGAATAAAGAAGCTAAACAGATATAGCAATAAAGAATCCCAAGAAAAGCTGTGATCAAGTAATGGACTCACCACAGCCTTGCATTGCAAGAATAGCCAATCATGAGGGACGTTGTCCAATAAGTAAACAAAGTCCTTGGGTTCTGCCACTGAGAATAAATGACAAAACAGCTAAGCAAATATGCACACGAGCTAGGTTATAAAAAGTAAGAAGAAAGGAACTTACATTCACCAAGGCCACCCCAGCCCTTATTAATGATACCCCTTTGTCCAGTTTGTTCCAATGCTTCAACAATTATTTGGGTCATTTTTTCTGGTTCTTGAACTGGCTGGCATGAGTTGAAAGAATTGTACAAAAAGGTCATTTATTGCATTCATTAGGCTTGGTTTTATAGCGGCGACACAGATGACTCATACAAAACTTACTAGAAAACAAATCTTCATCAAATCCTATGCTTTAACAAAATGGACAGAAAACAATTTCCTAGGAACAACAACCAAGGGTTTTTATTCTATTGTTCTTTTCTATTTCAATCCTAGTATTCTCGCTATAAGGATTTTACCATGATCCATTAAAATAGTATAAAGTGATTAGAAAAGAAGCAATAAAAGTTGAAATACAAACAAAAACTTCATTTCAGCCTACAACTAACAAACAAAATGTAGTTGTGTCAAGATTTTGGCACATCCATTGGGAAGAGCTACTTAAAAAGGTAAGACAAGATAGTCATTGAATGTTTAGGGCTCACAACCTTCTAGCATAGTCAGTAAATAAAGCAATGGAATTTATGGTTGCAACTGTAAGTTATCCGAGAAGTGTTAGAGCTTGAGGGGGAGTGTAAGTTGACGAGGAGTGTTAGAGTTTTTATTTAATGTGTAATTAGAGTTTATTCCTAATCAATAGTTTAGATTTAATAGAAGTCTTATTTAAATTAGGAATAAGTACTATTTAAATTAAAGATAAAAGCATAGTTTTAGTTATATTAGAACTCTATATCAGCCTATTTAAAGGCTTACTCTGTATACATTTGATAATTAAGAATAATAAGAAAATACAGAGAAACGCATTGTTCTCTCTGGAAAATATCTTGTTCATCTTCTTCAAACAACAAATCTCTACCCACCGATCACACACAAACTACCATTATTCATTGCATCTCCGGCCACTATGGCCCCTTTCTCACATGGTATCATGAGCCAACAACGGTCTTGATGTCGTCACCACTGCTGCCATCTCTAATCTGAAACAGATCAACCATGATCTGATTTTTCAGATGCACATTGTTTTTTCTTTTCCGCTGCTGTCATTAGGCCACACTCGTTCCTTGGCTTCTCCCTCGTTGGAATCTTACATCTCTAGTGAAATTTCTACTCGTTTAATTTTGCTGTTTTCTTCTCTATTTAATGGTTCTATCTTAGCCAATCAAAAAGATAGATGAAAAGGTTATAGTTTAGCCTTAAAAACTATTTGGTTCTATCTTAGCCATCCATCCTAAAAGATAGAAGAAGAGGTTCTAGTTTAACCTTAAAAAACTAGATAATATTTTTTTAAGGGATTCCACATCAAAGATCCAAGCTGGAACTCTAGTCTGTGTAACTACCAGCTTGAGGGGGAGTGTAGATTCATGTGATCACTTTTTACATCGTTCGCATCAGACCTTTCAGTTAGGAACTGCATGCCATCAACAATTGTTGCGCAAGAACATCATGGTTCTGTCCTCACTCTTCAAATCAAAGACTCCCGAGAATAGGGAGCATTTTTTTTTCAGCAGAAGAAATATGAGTAAGGCATCACATCCAAGATCCAAGCTGGTGTTCTATTACGTTTGCTCACCAGCTTGAGGGGGAGTGTAAGTTATCCGAGAAGTGTTAGAGCTTGAGGGGGAGTGTAAGTTGACGAGGAGTGTTAGAGTTTTTATTTAATGTGTAATTAGAGTTTATTCCTAATCAATAGTTTAGATTTAATAGAAGTCTTATTTAAATTAGGAATAAGTACTATTTAAATTAAAGATAAAAGCATAGTTTTAGTTATATTAGAACTCTATATCAGCCTATTTAAAGGCTTACTCTGTATACATTTGATAATTAAGAATAATAAGAAAATACAGAGAAACGCATTGTTCTCTCTGGAAAATATCTTGTTCATCTTCTTCAAACAACAAATCTCTACCCACCGATCACACACAAACTACCATTATTCATTGCATCAACGGCCACTATGGGCCCTTTCTCACAGCAACACTGTCGGAGATTGTTTCCTAAAGTTCAGAAGATCTGTAAATATTTTGTTATTTATTAGAATCCCTATTTATAAGGGATTGTATTTCTTTACTAGAATTAGTTTCTTTCCTAGTTAGGAGTTTCCTTAGCTAAGGCATAAGTCTATATATTTAGTCTGTAAATCAGTAGCAATTTAACAGTCGAAATATAATAAAAAGATCAGTTTTTGATCAGCCTTTCGACAAACACTATAGGCACTGATACCTTTCAGTACATAAGTTGTGATCCAAAATTCTACAACTATTTATGAATTTCAGCAGCTTCCCTAGCTAACATACTGGAAATGTCTGGAGAAATACTGTTAAAAAACCCAACACAAGAAATTAAAGAGGACAACTGTTCCGCATCAAGAAGAAACAAAAAGAAAACAAGCAAGAAACGACCAAGCACAGCTATACTTATGATTGAGACTTCAAGAGAAATGCTTTTTGTAAACCAAAAATTCCTTAACAGATTCATCAACATTGAAAACCAAGTTCCTTAGCTTTAACTAAAAAGCTTGTCGGGAAAAAAATAATGACCAAGGCCTGATAAAATTCTTAATCTATCTTGCCATGTTACTCGATATCTTGAAAGATCTCTTGACCTGTAAAAGGAAAGCAACCCATCTCTAGAGACCAAACTTGAGATGCAATCTTTACCCAGGACAAGCAAGCATTGTACTACGACTCTATTATAAAACCTCCCCCAGATAAATCATAAATTTCAGGTAATTAGTTGTCCCCAATACTTTTTGTTGTATACAGTGAGCAAACATTTTGCTCTTTGTATATGAGATTAACTGAGCACATCATAAGTAAACAAAATTTGATCCTCTGTGATTTTCTCTGACAATATTTTTCATATAAAGGTTACATCCACGGCACCACCAAACATCTATTGATTCTGGAAATGAATTCAGGCATTTTCTATCAAGAGAGTAAGGGTCTCAACTTACAGCAAAAATAAAATATAAGAGAGAGAGAGAGAGAGACATAAATACCCTCAACAGGAAAGCCCATTGGCTGGTCCCCATTTCGATATATAGTATAAAATATTTTGGGATTTATATTGATAGCATAATTTTTAAAGGATTTCACAATGCAAAGAAAAACTTAAATTCTCATGTAGGCGCTGCTAGAAATATGTGCTACTTTATAGGGAAAAGAAACTCAAAGTACAGCAGACTATATAGTAAATGAGAAAAGATATGAACTCACTAGGCTACCAAATCCAATATATATAGGCTTTGGACCAGCTGCAAGCCACTGTACGAGTGATGCGGGAGGTTCAAAATTTTTTGCAAGATCAAGAAAGCAAAAGCCTACCACATCAATCTTAGGTCCCCAATCTGGAGGAGAAAAATAGAAGTGTCATCTGTCTGTTTGAGAAACTCATGCTAGCATGTAAAGTTGTTACATAATATATTGTTTCTTCAAAAAATATGTCCTCGTGCTTACATAAGCTGGAGAGAACATGAACCGAAGGTCCGAAACAAAGAATTAAAAAAATAAAAAACAATTAAAAGCCAGAGTTATATCTTTTAAGTTTTACACTCTTCAATTAGACCTATACCAACCACCACCTTTAGGCTTAGGAACAAGGTGAGGGCTCCATATATATCCATGTGGCACGTCAGAATCAGAGCCTTGGGAACCACTCAAATATGTGACTGGTCGCAACTTCAACTTTTTCTTTCTAAGATCATTTATCATGTCCCTTATCCCAAGCCAAATCATTGAGTCAACAATTTGATAAGAAAGCTGCGGCAAACACAAACAAACAAGATGAGAAAATGAGAACAGAAAGCCATGGTAAAATGGTAAATATGAATATATTTCACAGAACTCACTCGATATCCAGCTGGTTGCTTCACACGGGACAAAGGATGCGGAAACTCACTTGTTGGCCTGAAGGAAACAAATTATGGATTGTGCAAAGCAAAGAGGGCCCATTAAACCATGTAATAGAACAACATACTGATACAAAACAAGAAATGACAATTGTAAACTGCTAGCTTTGGAGATGTTAAAGCAACATCTAACTCAGCTATAGATAACATTACCCAGACAAGACTTACGTCCATGGCATTGTGAAAAATATGTGAATTGGTACTTTTAATGCCTCTGCCACATGGGTATGTCCTAAATAGCATTGACAAAGTTTCTATCAGAATATTGACCTAATAAATCAAACAAGAATGAAGTACTTCTATTCCAGATACAAATAGATAACAGTGATACTAAGAGAAACCATCACATTTTCCCGCCAGAATCTTTTCTCAAAATGGGACAACTCATTAGGAATCTATTTGTTCCATGTCACAGTAATGATTTGGGCATGAACTTTCACACTACACCAAGATGCTAAAATCAGAGTGCTAAAAATAATAAATCTAATAAATCGTACTAAATACTGCCAGGCATTTATGTATGCATGATAAATAAATGCAAAGATACATAATAAGAGGAACTGGAACATCAAACCTTAGACAACCACAATATTTCCATTATTCAGACCCATAAGCACATACTTAAACACGGTTATAGCATTTTTATGTGTGTGTGTATAGGGGCAAAGCCATGAATATTATCCTGGGTGGCCAATATAAAATTTTAAAAATTTGGGGGCCAAAGCCAAAAGTTCGTGTTAATGGTCTTAAATTGAATTGAATTATAACTCTTAGGAGGGGCCAAAAATGAAAATTCCTTTTAATCAAGAGGCAAATAGGGATTAAACTGAGGCATTAAATTTTTTAAGGGACTGAAAGAGGAATTCTACCATTAGGGGGGGGGGGGGGGGGGGCAGGCCTGCATATATATAATTATAAGACCACTATAACGAGTAGAAAAGTAATGAAATCTAACCATATGCTGGAGGATTTGCAATGATTGCATCTGCCTTAAAAGAGATACCAGAATCTGGATCAGGATCTTTGCAAGCTGGAAGCAAAGAGTAGATAATTTCCTTTATTTGATTTCGTTGAACGGGAATCTCAGAAGGGCCTGATGGCAAGAAGCCTTTATTTTTCACCATATCTGCTCAGAGGAAAAAATTCAAGGGAAAAGAAATCATTAAGAAGCCCTGCAGGAGATCCAAACTTTTAACAACTAATCACATTCAATTTCATTCATATGTTTCTTTGAGCTTACTGGACAATCTTCAACTTAACACCTATATTTTCTAAATGAAGCTGAGTTATTGAAAAACTTAAAATTAACAAGAAGGTTCAGTGCTACAGCTGCAAATATGAATGAAAAATGTCTTGCAGTTATGTATATGTCAATACTCCGCAAGGCACTAAATTTAATTACAAATAGGAACCACCTCAAAATAATCTTATCAGAGTCCCTAGAAGGTTACACCAGAAGATCATCAAAAAATGGGTTAGGTACATACAACCGGCAAGAACTTTTGGATCTCCGCCTAATGGATAGAACTCAAGCCCAGCAGTCAGCACAAATTCTTTGAAATTTGAATGAGTCGCCAACCTTACACGATGACCATAATCCTGCATGCAAAACATCCTTTTGAATGGTTAACATTTTAAACAAACAATAAAAAGGATTGAACTTAATTGTTTCACTCTTTTTTTTAACAATGCAGTAAGCACAAACTTGTGAGGCAAAAGCAGCATGCACGTAGTTGCCAACCAGGTTTCAAAAGAATATATACCTATTAGACAAAATGAAAAACCGGTACAGCATAAAAACCATCTTTTGCACTTAAACACCAAGAAAAAAAGGTGTCCAAAACTTTAAATTTCTAGTTTTAAATACAAAAGATAAACCTAGTTCAGATCAATGAATCAAGACAGGAAAACAAAGATATTCATCCAACACTTTATGTTTCATAAACAACAATATTGATCAATCACAGCAAGCAACACTTTGATCCAATGATCCTGATCCTCACGTTAACCAAGTCCAACATATCTAGTCTATAAGAAAACTGCTCATAACGAGTTGCTTTTATATGCACTATAACAGAATTTTTTTCTCTCTTATCTAGCTTACCCTAAGTTAACGTGAGGAGCAAGAAGCATTCCCTGGCTCATCTTAAATATACAGAATTTGTTATATACGATATATACATATACACATACTTATATACAATATACATACATATATATATAGAGAGAGAAAAACAAGCAAGAGCTATAATTCAGTCTTCAACTTAATAATTTTGGTTGAAAATTTGCTCCATTTTCCACTTACACGCATATTACCAGAAAGTTCAAATGAGGTTACAAAGCAGTTAGAGGCTTCCAGAGTTATTCACGTTAGGTAAATAGCAAAATGCACCACATAAAAACAAAATAATTTCCTAACCTGGAGACGTTTTCCAATCGCGATAAATGGCTGCACATCTCCTCGTGTGCCAACTATAAGCATCACGATTTGCAGCGGTGGAGTATCCTGAATATCAAGTGACTCTTCTTCGGCAACTTCAGTATATGCATCTCTCTTTCCACCACCAAGAGCATGGGGCTCAACATCTTCAGGAACTTCGAACACCACAGTCCCATCATTTTTCACAGTAACTATTCTGTTCAACAATTTAAGCTGCACAGATTTATAAGATTTAATATCATTGTCAGTTACACATCTCAAGTGATCAATCAACTTGTCACACCAACCAAGAAACCACTTATCAAGGCAATTTGTAAGAATAATCACAGAAATACAAAGACGATGGAACAACAGAAACAATACTAAGAAGCCAGGGCAGATCCCCTGTACGTAGTTTCCTTCCATGCCAAATTAAGCAACTATTAGATACAGATGTTACATAGATCCTACTATATATTTGTATCTGACCTAAATGCTAATCTGTAGTAGGAAAAAAAATCTAGAGTTAAGAAGAGTATAGTAAAAAGAAAGGGTGACTTGCAAAAAAAAATTAAACAAAAATATTAAAAATACATACGTGTGACATCCTACAACAGCTTAAGCATATCTATCCATCTAATATACAAAGGAACAAAGAAAAGTATCTCCTATGAATTTTATCTTGTAACTATCCACCATTCCACATTTTCCATGCATGTTGTCCTTACGTCCTCAGACATGGCCATACTACTATGTCAAATTGTTTAGATGGTATATGTACTATTATTGAATTTATTACCAATTCTATGCATTTATGGACATGTCCATAACATCAAACAATTGATGGCAACAACATTTTTGCTCTTGTTAAGAAAGAATTTAGATATCATATGCAAAATTCATAGATATGGACGGCAGGATCACACAATGATATGGATACTGCAACACAAAATTTATCAAGATTTTAGGATGCAAGCAAGTCAAGGTGTTTGCATGTTTAACAAAACCGATACATCATTTATTCGTGTCAATAGACATGAATAATGAAATCCTTCGAACTAACCAGAGGTCTGCTTGACATGGAACAATTTTGAAACTTACTTCCCTTCTGACCTACTACATTAAACCATACCTATCCCTACTTCAAAGATGCAGTCAGCTTCTATTAGATGATAGAATTCAAACAGCTTTCCATATCATTTTCAAGTTCTCTCTGTTTACTCCCATTTAATCTCTAAACAATCCTCACACACAAGGCACACCAACGGCCAAACTAAGTCAAGATTTATCTATCTGGTGTTTGCGAGGATGGGAATCTTCTCCCTTCTTGTGTGGCGGATTATCTTATTCTTTTTGGTAAATAATGGGACTGTCTTCATCACATCATCTGATCATCAGCATATCCACCCCATGACTGTCTGGTATTTTCCGGAACATGCCACATATTTGTACTTACAAGTGCAACATGATATACGGGAGGGAAGGCTGTGATTCAAAAATCGTAAAATCCATTGACAATATGGGTTGGTTTAAATGGTTGAGTACTGTAGCACCTTGGTAAGAACCAAGGTCTGAGTCTCATCAACAGCCCCATTTGGCTTTCCCGAGCAAAAAAAAAATCCTCAATCCAAAATCCATATAGAAGAAAACAATTAAAGCATTCCTCTTTAACCATTAGGTATTTAATTTTTCCATCAAGAACTTATAAGCACTTTCATAATTAGAAGTTCTTAACTTAGAATAATCAGTGTCACAGAATCATTCTCGGGAAACATCTAAAACTAAAATAATACTCATGCAGAAGAGAGTTAATTGTAGTTTTATAAATATAAATTGAGACAACAGAGAATGGTAGAGGTTCATCCTGACAGTTTAATACCTTCTGTTGGTCAGGTATATTACTGTCAAAAATCTGTGCAGCCTCTTCAGCAAGTATGTTTCGTTGTCTTTGTGCTTCACTTTTTGGAATTTCCAGTTCACGCTGGCTTGAATCCAATTTTTCAATGTTTGAAGTGCCCACGGATGATGTTCCAACCTCAGAGAAACTTCTACGAACACTGCCTGAATGCAGTAAGAAAATAAAACAAATTTAAGGCTGTATAATAACAAACCGAATACAAAATTAAGTTGCCTCCTTGTATACTGTTATTTCCAAATGGAAAAAGGAAAAAATGATTTCTCAACAGCTTATAACTCTTAAGTTGGAACTTCTAAGTTCTATCAAGATGAACTTCCGAATTTATATCTGTTAAGCCGGTGATAGATTGATATTCTTATTGCAGACAATACAACTCAACAAATAGCAAATTAAACTATCAAATTTAACAACAAATGAATGATTCGCGATAGGTATTACGCAATAAGAACGCCAAACTCTTTTAAAAAAAATCAAATATAAAAGAAAGTAATAAAATGGAGGAAGTCAAAATCAGGTCAAAATTTCAGTCAAACTCGACCAAGGTAAGTAATAGCCAAAGTCCAGAAACAAACTGTGCAACAAAACGTTCAGATTTTGAATCCTATCGCTAAAACGCAGAGAAGTTCATGAAGATAAATTCAACAGCACCTCACCGTTATTCAATGCACTGCGTTCGACTACAGCGCGAAAACCATCGCCACTGGCGGCTTCCTGGGAGTCTCTGCTACTATCCGTCTCTTTAGCGTCGATACCTATCACTTGCTCAGTTTTCACCGGAATTTCTACTGAAGAGGAGGAGGCCGTGGACGAGTTCCGGCGATGTTCCGGCGACGACGCCATCACCGATTGCGGAGAACTCCCTTGTTGGGCGCGGAAAACTCCCTGCTGGTTCTCCAGATCTACGCAAATTCGTCGAACAAAAGGAGTTTTCTCCTGCTCTGGTAACCGCTTGGATGCCGAGAATCTTTTCCTTTAGAGTTTATTATAAGAAACCAATATATATATATGGACAGGAGAAAGTGAGCACTTTCGAAAGCGCATGGGGGATGGGTCTGCAAAACGGAAAATATTTGCTTGCGGGGGATTCCTGAACAGACGACACGTAAGCAATCCATCTGTCTGAGCTCTGAAGGGATATTTCGGTCAGTTCTGGTCTCTATTAGATAATATTTTTAACGGTTAAATTGTTCTATTAGTCCATCCACTATTGTATGTTTTGAATTTAGTCTTTGTACTCTAATTTAATCATTTGACTCGTTTCTAAATCCTTGAACTTTCCAATTTTCAAATTTTGGTCCTAAATCAAATAATTGTTACATTTTTAAGTCAAATTTCATTATCAGTCTTTGTACTCATATTTTGTGTACACTATATATACATTTCGAATTCGAGTTATTTCAAATTAGACGCATTTTTTGTTTTATGATTCGAGTTTAAATTAACATATGAATTTTTTGAGATAGATATTAGTAAATTTAAAATTACTTATGTTTTTAGTCATATATTTTAATTTGACCATTAAAGTTATCAGAAAGAAAAGTCAATTCCAACCGATTTATGTTTAACAACTGAACTAAATCAATTTGGTCAGATTCAATTGATTAAATCTTTAAATCCTAATGTCCATCTACTTAGTTTCTTCAACAACAAAAAAAAGCTTATTAATCTTTGTCGGTAATCGTTTAACAACTGAATTAAATTAATTAAGTCAATCTCGAATTTGAGTTACGCACATTTAGAACTTATTAATCTTTTTATGGTAATTGTTTTCGAACATCCTATGTTATTTATATCATCTTTTTATCTCCTACAAACAACATTATTTGAACCCGAACAATAAATGAGGATAATTCACTTGATATCATTGCGATCATTCTTTAGGTTCTCTTTTACGTTAATTAGTTTGTGTTAATGTGGAGATCATTTGTGTTATATCAGTTCAAACTATTGACTTCATATATATGTATAAACTCGGCAGAAATTCTAAGCTCAACTATAAAATAAGTACCTAGGTGTAAGTTTTTTTTAAATAGGCGCCTAAAGTTTGTGTTAATGTGTCTCAATTGACTTTAAAACAAGTAAGAAATAAAATTTTAAACAGATATTTCAGTCAAAAAAATAGTTTAGACACTTATTGCAAAAAAGAGACATAGTTTGAGCATTTATTTTACAGTTCAACCGAAGTTTAATCCGTTTCCCCCTTGGAGCTGGTTTCTCTTTTGAAGTATTCTATTTTGGGTTGATTACCATGGATTGCGGTTTATCTTTTCCTATGTGAAAATTACAATGGTGCACCCTTTCTGTGTTTTTGTTCTTCGAAGATGGCATCAGATTCCTTAACCCTTTCGTATCAAAGTGTTCCAGTGGTGTCTGGTTAGGACAAACATGTGAAGAAGATTGTCTTGAAAGCAATGTGACAGGCAATCGGTAAGACGGTAGCCATCGCCGAGATTATAAAGGTTCTGTTCTCCCTTGATCATCTCTGTTCTGCATTGTATTTTCCCACTTTCCTCTTCGATTTATGTGTCGTATTAAACAGAAAAGGGTTCCCCCAACTGCATCAAGAGATCCGCTCACGGGGGGTCATATCCTCATATCCATGTTATAAAACGTGTCGCATTCGGGCATCGAAAATGGTTACTTTTAAGAAGAAAAAAATGAATGTAAAAGCATGAAACTGACAAGGAAACAAGACTAAAGGCATCAGTATAGCTGCTCAAACATGTTGCTTCGATGCTTCTTATGTTTTGCACTCTAATAGAGTTCTCGGTTCTAGCCAACTTGTCCATCCATTCAATTTTCCGTTGCATTTTCAAGCTCGAACTCGAGACTTGTCCGTATGGCAACCCATTCTCTAACTTGAATACCATTTGATCTAGTTGAGATAATTAAGATGATGTTTTAAACAATAAAATGAATTTCAGCTCAAACTCGAATTTGTCTACGAACGAACACCTATTCATGAATTCTATGAAATTTTATGAGCACCAAAGGTAGAATAACTTGAAAAATGCTTCCTTCGTATTACTAAAACATTAATTTTTAAAATTTTCCAACAGATACTTACCGTATATGACACATCAACATACTGCTCAAAAGAATCCAAAAATACAAACTTATATTCTACATGCACGCAGGCTATAAGCAAATGCAATTAAAAAGAACTTAAACTACAAGGAGCATCATACATTACTTGTTACTGCAACAATTCCGATCTATGTGCCGGCAGTGGAATGTAGAGTGGATGAGCAATTCGTTAACATTTGAAGCCACGGCAAACAGACAGTACGATGATGAGAATCAAAGCAATCAGGATTCCAAGAACTATCAGCTTTATCTTCATATTCTGTAGCCACATCTTTCTCCTCATCTGGGTTCCCTGCTGCCGGAAATCTTGTGCCTACAATGCACAAAAAAGAACAAATACCCTCATTATCCCTAACCTATAATTTTGAAGCACCAGTAGGAGAATCATGTGTGGAATTTTCAGGGTTTTGAATTGAACTATTCAGCTAGCTCTTGAATCTCTTGAATATTTGAGAACTAGTATTAATAAATGCTTATAAAATGAAAGAAATGCACACTTGAATCACATATGTTCAAGGATCCCGCATTTAACTTAACATTCTTGTCTTGGAGTTGCCTCATAATGCTATTGTTAACAGTTTCGTTTTCATGTTTTACCAATTAGTCAGACCACAAATCCAAATTATCGCCCTACTTATGTTGGTTCGACTTTTCATTTTTCTTAAATTACCTATGCCCAACACAATTCCGGATGAGTGTGGGATATAACCTTTCAAGGACCTTTGTATATATATTCAAAAAATTGAACATCCACGTATCTTGAGCTTACACCCAAATCCAAGTAACAAGCCTACATATGATCTGATTCCCAGTGAAGATTCAGAAAACAAAGGAGTTAACTAATGATGCTGACTATTCTAAACCAAATATTAAAATATATGTTGATTTGGAAGAGGTTAGACAGTTTTAACAGCGAGTCACCTAACAAACCCAAATAATGCCCCAGTTATGGTCTATCCGTAGTAGAGCAGTTTTAGAGAACATTGCAAATATTGTTTAAAGAAGAACAGTATGATATCCATTTGCTGACCTGGGAGTGAAGATTTTCAGTTTTATCCACCAGAAGCTCAATTTTCTCACCACGGTCCAGAACCTGCAAAATAAACGTTAGTAGAGAACACAAAAAAATATCACAAAGATTTTATTATCAATGTCCGTATATTTGTAAAGCCTCACACAACAGTCCATCTTATCATGTGTGCAAGACAACTATGAAAGATCAATAAGTCAATAATTACCTTCTCAATATTTTCCATCATAACCCCTTTGACTTCTGAAACTTGAGCTTTCACCTTGGCAATCTTACTAATCTCCTCGGGATGATCGGTGCAATACTGCATATGCTCCTTCAATTTTGGCCTAGATTAATTATATAATAAAAACATAGCTATCAACATACTTGATAAAAGAAAAGACATTTTCTAGCAATACCCGTGTCCAACATAATACAGACATGGGTACAAGAATATGACCCTCCAAGAAGGCAAGGGATCCTCCAGATACCTGGATTTTAGAAAAGGAAAAAGAAATTGAACATACTCATAACGGACACATACTCGTATCTGACACTCACTAAAGTCAAGAATGAATAACATAACTCTTTAAGGTCAAGGAAAAGAAAATACCCAAACTCCTTGCTTAAGCTGTTTGCAGGAGCAGCTGCCGCTTTTCCTCCACCATATCTCTTGGTAAAATCCTCTTTAATTCTCTCGAGAAATGCCATAGGAACCTGTCGGCCAACAGATTCGATAGCAACCACACAATAGGCTGCATAAAGGAAGGAGGTTAATTGAAATGAAAAAAAAAAGCCAAAACTTTGAATCATACTCTGTTCAGACCACTAGAAGCAAGCAAAAGTGAAAGGAAAAAAAGCTTTCAAGTTTTTCGTTTTCGTTTATCCAAAAATGCTAGAATTTGCTCTTGTATCGAAATGCAACCAATGCTATTTGCTTCAATATGTGGCTAAGAAAGCATTTAGCCTCACAATATTTCTACGCGGATGTAATTCAATTCAATTGGCCAAACAGTTTCAATCTTTTAGATAAACTCAAATTAATAAGGTTCCGAATACTACAAGTTAAATCATCTATTTTCCTAAACTAGAAAGAATCCAACTGATTCTACCAATAACAACGAGCAAGGAAACAAACTTCGTCGTTGGACTAAAGAAGCATCGGGAAAAGGCAGATCACAGAGAAATTCGATCAACTAAATCGGATTTAAAAAAATTAAAAATTAAAAAGAAAAGAGAGATGAGAGATTACTGAAGCCGTTATCGACAAGATAGTTAAAGGTATGACCATCGCAGTTGTAAGTGAATTTGTTGTTTGAAGCAGGAAGTTTCTGAAGACACTGAGAAGCTATGCCGGTGAAGTTGCCGGTGAACTCCGTGTAGTCGGCTAACACCGCCGTGCCACGCGCAACGAAGGCGTAGATCAACGACTGTTGCCCCATCGAAGAACAGTCCCTCCCCCGCTGAGATGGAACCGAAGGGAGGAGAGGGAGAGAGGAAAGATCGGAGGTTTTTGATTTAGAGAGGGAAAGAAATGGAAAGGAAGGAGACTTTCCTTTGCCTTTTTCGCTTACATGAGAAGCTAAGATTAATCTGTTGGGCATAAAGCTTCTTTAATTATCTGAGTATTTTAACATTACAAGATTCGAAATTCGTATAAATTAGACAACATAAATATTTTAATCATTTAATAAGTTCTGAAATTACGACCATTTTAAATTATACTTAAACTTCAAAATGTTTTATATTAATCCTTATAAGTATCATTATATTTTGATCGTGGGTTAAAGTGATATTAACTCTACAAGTTAAAAAACTAATCCATTTTTGAAGTTCTTAAGAATTGAACGTGTGTCCTAAAAATAAATATATTTTAGGGTAAAATACAAAAGTAATGACTCAAGCTTCTCTCTTATTTTACTCACTCATCTTTAAATTGAGTCGATTTAATGACTCAACTTTTAATATTATATTTTTATCATCACCCAACCGTTATATTATAGATGTCGTTAATGATGTGGTGTTTTTTATTGATTTGGCCGCCACGTAAGCACACACACATTTTAAAATATCAAACCAAAACGACATATTTTTATCCCGTTTAACCTAAAATCAAACCTTATAAAAATTTCCTTTAGTCAAATGAATCCTTAATTTCTTTGCTTGCGTTCTGAAACGAATATAGAGATGGGCTAACGGAGGAATGAGAAGGTTGAAACGAGAGGTTATAGGGGATGGGGGGAACGACATTCCTATTTGTTGCTGGTGTGGCAAGGAAGCAGTATTGAAGACTGCATGAACTAACAACAATTCAGGTCGGCGATTTTATGAGTGTTCGAATTACGGTAACCGATTTTACAAGAATTGCCATTTTTTTAATGGTACGATCCTCCATTGAATTCTCGTACAAAGGTTCTTCTTATTGGTCTGCTAAACAAAATCAAAGTCAAGGACAGGGAGAGAAGAAATGAAAGATTTGTTTGGTTTTGTGCAGTCATAGGTTCTATTATTTTGACTACGTTTTTTAAGGGTATCAAATGAAGGAAGATTAGGATATAATCTCAATAGGTATTTTGAGTATGAATTTGTGTATTTTGTGAATGAACATTTCGAAGGTCGAAGGGGAACTATTTCTTAGGTAAAATGGGTATTTCGAATATAGAATTGATGATATGTTGATGGAATTCGGATGTTGATGGTATTTTGAGTATGAATATGTGTATTTTATGACTGAATATTTTGTGAGTTGGTATTTCTTAAGTAGAATGGGTATTTTGAATGTAGAATTCGGTTGAACATCAAATATAGATGTGTTATGTTGATAGAATTTTTATGGTTGTGTTATGAAAGGGAACTATTTTCTTAACATTATGTGGAATGGTTATTAACATTTGATGGTTATGTTATGGTTGTGTTATAGATTGGTGATATATTCATATTTCAAAATATACAAAAAATAATGAAAGGAAAAATAAGTAAAATATAATGGCAAAATCATTGTTTGTAAATTACATTTACATACAAACTTTATAATGTAATTTTCACAATTGTGTAACAAAATATCACTATTAGTGATCACAAGTTACCAAAATATTTGAAGCATTAACAAAATATCACCATTAGTGATCACAATTGTGTAACAAAATATCCACTAGTAACCATGACTGTGAGTGGTCTAAACTTACTTAGGTCTTTGGCCACATATACACAAACACCTACACAAAAAGATGGTTCCATTCACTAGTGGCCTAAAGGCAAATTGTTTTTATAAAACACCATTAACAAAAGAAATAATATTCTGAAATTCATTTTCATCTAGTCCTTTTTGAAACAGGGTCTTCTTGTGATTGATTCTGGATTGAGCCTTAAGTGCTTTGAGAAGGCATCTATCTGACCGTGGTGACTGAGCCTTGACTGCTTGGACCTGCTGCATTTGAAGTTGGTGCTCTTTTAACCTAAAATAAATAAAAATGAAACATGTGCAGTCAGTTTATTGTATAAAATATCTATTGTAAAAAACAACAAATTAAAATATGTCTAAACTTACAGAAAGTTTAGGCCTCTGTATTGGTGGGACATATGCAGTGGATGAATCTATAATTTGGACAGTGGATGAATTCGTATGTGGACCTGCTGCATTTGAACTTTATGTTTGCTGAGAGACATTGGGAATTGAAGCCTTTGGACCATTTCTTCTAAATTTTCTCACATTGTTATTAGAAGACAAGGGGTTGTTTTCACCAACTTGTCCCATGCAAGACCTTTTGTTGTGTCCTGCATTGCCACATTTTGAACAAGTCATTCGAACAAGTCCCTTCTTCTCTTTCAGTAAAAGTTAAAATTTTATTTGCCTCCTTTCTTCTACTTCTTTGAGGTCGTCCAACAGGTCTTCGAATAATAGGTGGCAAGATGGGCTCATTTGTTACATGGTGTGCCTACTGTTTTAGTCCTCTTAATGGTTTGACCATGTGAGAATAAATCTGAAGTTGAGTTTTTTTCTTGTAGCGGTTGTTGACATAAGCTTCAGGTCTTTCACCTCTCATTAAAATGGTTATTGTGGCATGTATACAAGGGATTCCTATGAAGATAAAAAATATAAATTATTGTAATAGCACATAGTCAAAGATGTTGAAATAAGATTAAAATATTGTTAAGTGAACTATACCAGTCAGATCCCACTTTCTGCAGCTACATGAATGTGCTCCCAAGTCTACAATGTGTTGATCATCATGTCCAGCAGGGACCTCATATCTGTTTCCCCCAGCATTCTTAGGTCAGCATCTGCAATATACACATACGAGTTCATGTGGAAAATGAATTGAAAAAACAGTAGCAAAGTGGAAAATTAAATTGAAAAACAGTAGCATAGTTTACTGAAAAAATTCAATACTGACCTTACTAATTGCACAAAAGTTTGTCAGTCTTTTTTTGAATCTTTGGACAAAGAGTCCCAACAATCTTTTGAGCATCCTCTTCCTTTTTAGCAAATCTATTCATTATCTTGCATCTGATCATCTCCATTAATGTTAAAATTGATTTATCCCTCGCCTCTAATATCATCTTTACAAAAGTAAAATAGAAACAAGCAAATTACCAATAAATAACAAATGACAACATGGTTTAGAGATAATAAATTTGAAATTGATTTTAAAGTTTACCTTGTTAAAGTTTTCACACAAATTGTTGAGGAGCAAGTCAGATTTTGAATGTGTTTCAAAATGTGACTTGGACCATAGCCTAGGATATTTGTTCTGCATCCACTCAAATGCATCTTCTGAAATTGATTTTATTTCATGCATAGCATCAGTGAATTCTTTCATGTATGTGGCCCTTGCAGCCTTCCAGAAGGCATCCTTTAATGCTTTGCCAGTGAAGCCTCTTTTGTTCTTGAAGTTCGAATACAAGTGTCTAACACAACCTCTACGCTCAACATTCGGAAACAACTCTGAAATAGATTGAATTAGACCCTGCAAGACAATAAAGAAATAATTAATGGTAAACAATTAATAGTAAAAGTTAATAATAAACAATAAAAAAGTATGTTCATTACCTTCTGTTTGTCAGACATAAGGGTATAGTGATGGGAGTTGGTTATTTTTAAATCTTCTTCTACAATTTGAAAAAATCAAGATCAAGAAGATGTATTTTCAAATTCAACAACATATGCCAAGGGATGGATACAATTATTTCCATCTATCCTAATTACTGCCAACGAATATCCTTGATAATGGCCTTTGAGAAAACACCCATCAACACAAATGATTCGTCTACATCCAGCTTTAAAGTCATCTTTACAAGCTTGTAGACAAACGTACATTCTCTCAAAAACCCTATTATCTAAATAACATATAGTGGTTGTCCCAGGGTTTGTTCCTCTCAACTCACCAAGATAGTCATATATCCTTGTATATTGCTCTTCATCATCCCATGAAGCTTTTTCAGAGCTAATTTCTTTGCTCTACAGCATTTTGTTAATGGCACATACAAAATGTGATCATTTTTACATTCTTTTGAAGAGAGCCACTAGAATAAGTGGGATCAACCCTCCATTTTTTCATGTATGTTTCTGCCAATCATGTAAAAGTACAATTTACATTCACAGTATCCCTAATGCAAGTATGCTCCCCTATGTATGTTTTAATTTGCCAACTACTTTCCTTCACTATCTTTAGATTCAATTTTGATGCCCAGATCATCCAAGGGCAACCATCCTTACAAACAACTTGAAGTCTTCTGAAATTATTGGTCTTTAGCCTCACATTATATCTATTCACCATAGCATATTGCTTCACATCAACTTTAAGCACACTTTAGTGAGAGAACATCATTCCTTTTTTAAACTGAGGGTTCTTCAAGTCTGTCTCACTATTAAGTTTAGGATATTTTTTTCCCTTGCCATCAGTTTTACTATCACTTGCACTGTGCAATGAGTCTGCACCCTCACTGTCAGTTTCACTACATACATCTTCATTCTCAACCCTTACAGCTGCACTAAAACCTGGTATATCCCTCCCAACACCCACATGTACATCACATACTTTATCACCACTGTCAGCCAAATTATTCTCACTGTCTTCTAAAAGACTATCAGAACCATGATCACTACAAGTTACATAATCAGCATCCTCACTACTGCTATTATCAGTAGACCCATTAGACTCAATTTCAACTTCATCATTCGTAGCATTCTCACCAGTCCTAATAGTTTCAGTCCCAACATTGCTATTAGTAAGAGGTTCCACTATTTCTTCTAGGTACACAAGTACATATTTCTGCCTAGGTAAAGCAGCTAACATACTTAGCACATCACTGTCATTTTTCAGTGGACTAACTTTTAAGACACCCCCTGGTTTTTGCCAATAAATATCATGTGTGGTAGAATATCCTAACTCCCTAATCATATCGTCTATTTTTAGCATGGACATACTATCATTGTGACACATATCAAAGAAACTAATTTTTTTACCAGTATACATGGTTTTTGATTGTTTAAAATAAAACCACCATGATGAAAAATAATTGTACAATACTCTGAATCGATTCTTGTAAAATATTGTAATAATTTCAGATAGTCAAAGAATAATAATCGAAAATCAGTAATAATTTAACTAATAAAATAATAGATTATCACTTAGCACAGTAAGTAACTAATGGTTTCAATTTTTTTAATTCCCAATCAGCACACAAGTAGACATTTTTTAATCCACCATGGTCCCCCACTAGCACACAAGTATACATTTTTTATCCACCATGGTCCCCCACCAGTACACAAATACCTTAAACAAACATATATATAGCCATACCATGGTCCCCACCAATACACAAATACATTTTTAACCCCCACCAGCACACAAGTACACATTTTTTAATCCACCATAGTCCCCACCCTAAACTAGCAGACATACATTACCTCTAATCATCAAACATACCTTAAATGGCCATAACTATCAGATACACACTTATTTTATCCCTTTTGAGACCTTAAACTAGCATATAAGGGCATCCACTGTTTCATCCCTAAACTACTCAAACCAGTTAATACAAATACAAAACTTACATTATATTTTTAAACAGAAATACCCTTTAACCATTAGACATACACTAAATTAGTATTGTTTTATCCCTATACTACTCGAACAATTTAATCCAGAAAATAATTCACCATTGTTTTATCTATACAAACAAGTTAATAGAAATATAAAACTTACCGTATGACACTTTTGTCATCCCCTTCGTACGCAGCACACGCTTCTCCATGAGTAAAATGAAATTAAAAACATCACCATATTAGAACCGATGAAAATTTAACATTTTACCCTTTCAACAAGTAAACTGGAAAAAAAAAACTAAAACTCCAACAAGTTAATACATATACGAAACCAAAATGCTTTCCGAAAATTTGGTCCAATGCCATTCACCCTTTCAATTTTCTAACCCAAATAATTTTGTAAATTGAGACTTACCTTCTACTTCTTGTAGCGGTTTGTAAATGTTGCATAGTAAGGTTTCAGCAAACGATTTTCTGATGATGAAAACCCTTTCAGCGTTGTTTGTAATTGTCAAACACAACGAAAAATTCTTCCAAACGATTAACCCACACGATTTAATCAGAGGATTTCATGTTTACGCTCTAAAAAACTTTTCAATTCCTCTGATTTTTAAACCTAAAAATTACGATTTGTTTGAAGAATAAAACACATTAAAATGCGTTTAGGTTAAACGGGATAAAAATATGTCGTTTTGGTTTGGTTTTTTAAAACGTGTGTGTGCTTACGTGGCAGCCAAATCAATAAAAAATACCACATCATTAACGACATCTATAATATAACGGTTGGGTGATGATAAAAATCCAATGTTAAAAGTTGAATTATTAAATCGACTCAATTTAAAGATGAGTGAGTAAAATAAGAGAGAGGCAAAAGTTGAGTCATTATTTTTGTATTTTACCCTATATTTTAATGTCCTGGAATTTTTTTAGAGAACACATATTTGATTCTCAAAATCTTCATATATATATATATATATATATATATATATATATATATAATATAAATAAAGTTAATGACACTCAACAAAAAGAATAAAAAAAATGATATTGATAATTTGAGAATTGATATAGAATATTTAAAGTGTAAGAACTAATTTAGAAGGGGTCATAATTAAAGGATTGATCTAAAATTATTTAAAATTTAGAGATCAATTGAAACGGGATTATAACTATGAATTATAAAATTATATGTCATAACCTCAAAACTCTAAATACATAAATAATCCCTTTATAATTTTTTTCATCGTCAGTGTATAAGATAATAATTCAAAATAGATTTTTATTCAATTCACAAGCGGTAAAAACAAAAAGGTTTCATACGTGCCTTAATTTTAGAGTATATATATATATAGATAGATAGATTTTAGGGTTTAGAGGTTAAGGGTTTAGGTGTAGTGATTTAAAATTTTGGGGTTGTACTTAAAATTTAAGATTTAAAGTTAAAATTTAGGTTCAGAAGTTAAGATTTAAAAAAATAGTTGGGAATTTAAGTTTTCACCTATAAATCCTAACCTACTCCTTAACATCTAAAAACTTATAAAAAAAAATTGTTTCGACAATTTGTGTATGAAATAATCGTCAGATTAATAGTAAGATTAAAACTTAATGTAATTTTTTTTGACAAATAGACTTAATATATTACCATTTTGAAATTGTTGGTAATGCATAGTAAGCTGGAAAAATAAGGATCTGGACCGGCTTACATTTCCCAGCCTTGGAAACCTATCTCTGCGACAGGGGGGGGGGGATAAAAATAAATCGTCGACAGCAGGGTTCGAACCTGCGCGGGCGTAGCCCAACAGATTTCAAGTCTGTCTCCTTAACCACTCGGACATATCGACTACATGTCCGCTTTGTCTAGCAACATAATAATTATTCAAAGTAGTTTATTTATTAAGTTACCATCTCACATCCAGGTGTTGGTAGGATCCCTAGAAATTATAATAGAGGGACCTACCCTGTACTTTCACCAGAAAAATAAAGTATGATTTTGTCGATGGATCAATAAGGTGGGTGGCCAAGTGATGACGAAGGAGACGAATTGCAGCAATGGCTTTTACAAGTTTGTTGATTTTTTATTGCTTAAAGCTTAAGATTTAAATTTTATAATTTTTTTGTTGTTTGATATAAATAATAACATTACAATGCTCATGTCAATTTTCATGTCACGTGTTACTTCATTGATTAATATCATTATTTAGAAGTATCAAAATATGTAACAACAAAATAATTTAAATACATATATTTTGAAGGTAAATTTTACACTTTAGCCTTTGCAAAATATCAATTGGTTCACAGCTTAGCTTTAAACAATAATTATTTAAATCAGAAAAGTGAACGAGGATGGATATTCAACTAATATTGGAACAACACCGTCAGACATTAACAAAGAATAAAAACCGGATCGGAAGTCGAACCAATAGTACCCGAGCTAGGTCGAGTAGCGGCGCCGTAGGTAAAGGAATAACGCAGTTGAAGCAGCCACAAGATATGGAAACACGGTCCAAATTCCCTGTATGGTTTTCATACATCAGGCATCTCTATTTACAGAAGATCAAACATTGAAAGCACAAGAACCTGGTTTTACCACTACTGTGGCGACAGTTGCAAGTGCAAAGACGGGGCGTTTCCTCATCAAAAATCCGATTCCGAGCTTGATTCCGGATAAAGAAAGGGAATATAGAGTTAGTTCCAAGTCGTATAACAAGTTAAATCTATGTTACGTAGAATCAGATGTATCAAACACGGATCTGTTCAACTTTTTTTTCCATATATTTAGAAAATCATCTTATATGAATCTGATCAGAATGTTGAAATATATGGTGCGGCCCATCACAATCATAGTTTTACTGTATACAGAGAAAACACTGGCTCATCCCCTTGTGTCCTGGTGGCAAAGGTAGATGTTCATCATTCCTTGGGACCCGGGTTCGAGCATCAGTAATGCATGCTGTGTGTGCCGTATTAGAAAAGACTAAGAAAATTGAACAGATGCTACCCTTGCATCGCACCAGCATATTTCAAAAAAAAAAAAAGCATAACTGTCTGAAAATCATATATCTTATATGCTATTCAAATTTGCAATACCTGTAAGTTTCCTTGGATTGTATGTTTCTACTAATGATTCTCGTATCGGAATTGAGTGTAAATGTCGGATATAAGTATGTGTTTAATATCGATATACTGAGATCATGGTCGTACTTTCTTATGTTACATGGTGTTGGACACAAATATTAAAATAAATGAAGAGTCGGGACAACATAAATATACGTATGAAGACTATATACATAGAGAAAATAGCCTTATATTTATTGCCAACATAAAATAACTAACCTGAATTGGAAGAGTGACCAAGCCACCGCAACACACTCCAGCAAAGAAGAATTCAGGAGATATTCCCTTTCATTAGATGAAGCATTGTAAGCGTTAGATGTAAAAAACTATCTTTATATTTACTTATAATCATATATAAATATTAAAGTAGTATAAAAATACAATATTTTAATATTTAATAAATAGTAATTTAAACCTTATGCCAAGTCTTGTATTATTTCGACATTATAGTGAATTTCTTATCCTCTATCCGTGGCCCGTCAAAGACTTTCCACGTAAAACCTTGATGTCTCTTTTATTGTACGATCATTATTACTTGTCATTGTCTTATTACACCAATACTTTACGTTGTTCGAACTTTTGATATTATTTAAAGTACTTATGTTCCACATTTATATTTATTTGCATTTAATTATAGGTATGCAAATATGATCTTCCAAATACTCTCTATCTAATACATGAAATTGTAAAATAAAACAAATATACCTGCGTCATATATTGATATACTCACTCGAATCTGAGTAACCTAATCAAAATTATCATGTAGAAAGATTTAGAAGTATTTACTAACCAGGGACCCTGCTAGGAAAGCAGTGGGATTTCTTACTCCGAGTGAAAATCGTTCTACTGCAGATCATAAAAAATGAAATTTTACTTCACAAACAAACATATTAAGAGCTCAAACATAATTCATTGGTAGTAATAACTGAAGAAATTTGTCTAATATGATTACAAATATTCTAAAATGTAAAAAAAGTAAAAATTAGAATATGAAATGCATGGAACTCTGTTTTTATATTATATAAACATATGTTTATATTTACTAAACTCAAGTATAAGTGTTGGATGTCTCAAATAACATTTTCGGCGTTGATCATGAAAAAGAAAAACTCAGAGTATTGTAACTCACTGAAGCCTATGAGATTGCCATATTTTTTAACAGCACTCGTTATTTGCAAAACCCTCTCTTCACCAATTCCTAACTGTAGTCAGCATCAACATTGAGAAAAGAAATTAATGATTATCATGCAAATGCAGAAAAAAAGTGCATTCTCAATAGAATCAACCAACCAACTATCAGTTCGTCTATTGAGATGACTGGTTAGGTCACTTAATTAAGGTTAGAAGTTCAAATTTTTATATAATTATGAATGAAGAAAACCGGATTGAAAGGATCGCCCATAATAGGCCTCTGCAATACCGATCCAGATAATCGATCAATGAGTCGGATACAATAATAATAATGGAATCAACCAAAGTATATCACATAATGTGCTCGAATGTAGATATCCAAATCTATTGTCTGTAAAAATCAAACGAACTCGGATAATGAACATCTAAAATTAGAATGTGCATCTGCTGCAAATGGTAATTATAATATCTGAAGTTCTGAACTAGGAAAAATGAATTGATTATCCACAAATATCTTAATATGCACTATCATGTCGGCATAGAAATCTTTAACACCTAAAAGATCAAAACAAACCTTGGAACAAACATCATCAGATGCTCCACTTTGTCTAAACAGCTTTCCAAGGTAAAATGGTATCATATCACTGATGCAAACTCCCCTAAATTTTCAAGTCATGATTTAGCAATGAAGAATGAAAGCATTTAGGAATCATAAGCTAAAAAAGAAGGAATAAAGAACAAGCCATTACCACGGTTAGAATTGGCAAAATTAGTGGTTAAAGGTAGATTAACTCGTGTTAAGCATACAATGAAAAACTAATTGGTTATTGGCAGAGGAGTCTAACTTTAATAAATGTTGAATAACACTACCAAACAACACGAAAAGCTCTATGGGATACTCTATAAGTCTATATCTTCTAACTTCATGGTGTTAGCAGTTAGCCTCAAAATCTAAGTCTTGTGTTTGTTGTAACTTAAGTTGAAGAAAATTGTTGTAACATGAGAAAGCCCCATTGCCTATATTCACAATCATCCTTCAAAGGATGTGTTCTTACAAGTTAGTAATTGTATTTTACGTTACTTGAATTCGGGTGTGAGCATAAGATGGGGTACATGTCTGAAACGGTTCTATTAGACAGAAGATTTTTGAAAGTCATATGTCGATACCCATATGACAGACACAAATGTTAGACATAAACACTTCAAGAAAAGAATGAAAAGTTGGAGCAACATATAGTTAAAAAAATGCTACTAAAATAAAGAATAAGATAAGATACCACTAACCAGTATACCCAGAGAACTGTGGATATTATGTATGGGGCATTTCTTGAGAGAGACTCAACAAAGGAATGCCATGTTCCATCCAATGATAGCATTCGTGCCAAAGTTATGCCAACCTATATTTATCCAAAACAAAAGTTATTTCAAAAGGGAGTGCTTAGTTAAACTAGCAAAATAATAGAAGGAAGCTATGCTACTCGAACTTAAGTGTGCGTGTCGTAAATAAGTGTTAATAGATTTTTTAAAGTTATTTCTATGCATTTCGAAGATCTTTGGAGGTCATATCCCCATATCTATATGTCCGACAAATGTCAGACACTGATACTTCAAAGGAAAAGAAGAAACCAAACAACATAGAAAGCAGAAAAAGGCAGCAAAAGTTGTGTTAGTGAAACATCAAGTACCAATGCAAAGGACAGACCCAGATATTTAAAGCCTCTTCACTAATGAAAAGTCCACAACCAGCAGCCATAAGCAACCAAAAGTAAATCCATCTGAAACATGGCAATTAGGTAAAAACTTTAGAACCATTTTAGTTAGTGAATAAAATAGATGTGGGATGCAGAGGCACCACCCCGACTCTTCATTTTTTATAAGTACCCCAAACATAATATAACATTCCAAAAATCCTCCAAGTTTTTTCTTTTTAAGGTTTTTCCATGTACTTGGAGAGTCGATACCCTTATGCCGGACAATGATACTTCAAGTAAAGTGGAAAGTTAAAGCAACAGAGACAAAAATTGTCAAAGTCATGAAATTTTGGAATTGAAGTTTGTTGTAGTTCAAGCTCAGAAGGCATACCCTGGTGCATATTCTGGAAGTATGAATCTGTAACCAAAAGCTTTGAAAGTGAAACCAACAGTGGAATCCATAGTTGAAGAGGATGAAACTTCAGCCAGGCGTTGAACTTCAAGAAATGATCCAAAACTAGCTCCCTTGAGGCCGAATGATACGACAGTAAGAGCTGCAGCCACACCTAATGCAACCGCTAATTTTGCCAGAAAAGAACTTCCTCCCCCTGCGGTACACACTCGGACATGGCATGTACAGAATAACTAAAACCTTGTACAAATATAAAAATGAAACGATTATGATAGGAGAAAATACACAATTATCCATGTTTACCTGCAGAATCGCCATTTTGATTTTCACTATCTCCTTTGTCTAGCTTATCCATTGGTTCAGCGCCAATTTTTTCACCATCTTCCTGCTGAAAACTTCTAATCCTGTTTTGTAATAATATGAATTGACAAAGTTACACGGATTGTTCAGATAAATTGCGACATATGTCCCTCTAGTATAAAATTAAATTAACAAAGTTATTATTCACTGGATTCATTGTTTCTAGGTTCTATTAATTATTAAATGAGTCTGATCAAGTAAGCTCCAGAGGTTCAAATTTTATCTCGAATCGAGCTCAAATTAACCAAGCTTCAAGCCTCAATTTCAGGTGAAGCTCGAGTTCTAGAAATAAAATCCAACTCGAACCAAACTTCGAGTTTCAAATTTGAATCGAACTCAACTCAGCTTGATCATGTCTCTATTAATTATAATATAACAAAAGAGTAAAAATCCAATATAATACAATTATAAACAGAGAAAAGCTTATAAAAAGCAAAGAAATGAGTTCAAATTTTACATAGAAGAAGAGTGTCTAAAGAAGTGGAAAGCTGAAAACTGATTGGCACCGGAAATGTGAGAGAAAACGGCTTGACTTAGGGAAGGCTGCTTTGGATGCCGGCGGCGGCGGAATGAGGAGGGAAGTGGTTTCGAAGGGAGTAAGGAGTAGCCAATGGAGAAAACCGCCATAACTGCCATTGTTGGAACCTCTGAAAACTGCTTGTTTTGGCTGGGAAGAAGATAGAAGGCCCGATGTAAAGAGAAGTTTCGCGTGCATTTGATTTAGATTGATTGGTGGAATATACCATATTTTTAGGGTAAACTATAGAAATAATCATTGAAGTTTGAGTAAATTTTTGTTTCCATCACTGAAGTTGAAAAAGTTATGTTTAAATCACTAACATTTTCGTTTTATAAGAAAACAGTCATTCAACCGTTAACCTTCATTAACTCAATAAAAACAGTCTGATGAAGGCTAATGGCTAAGTGATCATTTTGTTACATATCGAAAATGTTGATAATGTTGAAGAACTCAACCAATTGAACCCATACATAATAGCTATTAAATTAAGTGTTGTTGATATAAAGCAGATGGTGGCAGAGATGAACGATTCATCGTGTTAGGATAAGATAATGTTTTAGATCAAGTTATCGACAAACGGTTAGAGTCGATAATATTTTTCTTTAAAGTTTTTATATTTATATTTATGGAGTTTCTTAGTATGAGATAACATGTATCACTTTATAACAATGACAGAACTTGATGAAAGAGTTCGCGAGTAATTTGCCCACTTATTTCCTTTCCATTTTTCAGATTCCAGCATCAGTGGCCGGTCGCATCAACTGCATGATCGCAAAATTCTTGTGGGGAAAAGGAGAAGGAAAATCGATTCATTGGATAAAGTGGACGAACGTGTGCAAACCCAAAGATTTTGGAGGACTGGGGATAGTTGATGTGAGAGTAAAGAATCGGTCCCTCTTGAACAAATGGGTCTGGAGGTTTGGGGTTGAGAAAGACTGCTTTTGGAGGAAGGTACTGGATGCTAAGTACGGGTACTTGGGTAACGACCTACTGCCAAGAAACATCCCGGCAGCGAGGGCCTCAAGGGTGTGGAGAAACATTACCGCCCCTCTTAACAACGCAGCTGATAATTTCTCAAAGTACGTCTTCTTTGCCCTAGGCGATGGTGAGAGCATAAACTTTTGGACTGATCGGTGGACAGAATTCGATTCGCTTAAAGAGGAATTTCCAAGAATTTTTCAAGTGGCTATATTAAAACATGGGAAAGTGCATGAGTTCGGTAAAAAAATAAATGGTGTTTGGCAATGGGAAATCAATCTCAGAAGAAATCTATTCGAATGGGAAAAGCACCAATGGGACCAGCTGCTAGAGACTCTTAACAAAGTGGTTTCGTATGATGGGTGTCGCGATAGAATAATTTGGAAAGGGGAAAATAGTGGAACATACAAACCAAAGAAATTCTGCGAGTTGGCTGTTACTACTGAGGTACAAAAGGACCAGTTCTGGAGTCTAGTGTGGCAAAATATTGCCCCGCCAAAAGTTGAATGTTTTGTGTGGCGGGCAGTGCAGGGGAGAATTCCAACGATGGAAGCACTTGAAAAGCGAGGATTGTCTGTTTCAAATTCTATTCGATGCTACCTGTGTAGTATGGTATGCGAATCCGCAGATCACTTATTTTGTCATTGCGATGTATCTTGGAACGTATGGATTTCGTGGAGTAGGCTTTGGCAGCACCATCTAATTATGCCAAGGAATCTAAAGGAATTGCTATTGACGTGGGATTCAACACCAATTAAAGCATCATCAAAGCCTTTGTGGAGGCTTGCATTTTTTGGTATCGTTTGGACGCTATGGATGGCCAGAAATGAGTGTGCTTTCAAAAACAAGAAGTGGAGAATGGAGGAGATATACGATCTTGCAATCCTTAGAATTGGAGTGTGGGCAAAGAGTAATTGGCCGGCATCGCTAATCTCAATGCTGGAGTTTATTAGGAACCCGAACCTGGGGTTCTCCTATTGCGTTGTTCAACCAAGAATGAAATTCACCGAGGGGAACAAGACCACAACTGAAGGGCTGAGTTTCAGCGTGGGTGCAGCGGTGCAGGGAAGTTTTGGACTCGCCGGTATTGGAGGTATACTACGAGACAACAAAGGGTCCATGTTGGGAAAATTCTCAAAATGTATTGGCCGAACAGATCCTACTTTCGCAGAACTGATGGCGATTCTGGAAGCTGGTAAGTTCTTGAGTAATAACAATAGGGGACCAAGGAGAAGTGTTACGATTGAGAGTGACTCACAGCTTGCTTGCAAATGGGTGAGGGGAGTAGCACAAGTCCCAACTGTTTTCCAGGACTTAGTGTTGAATTGCAGAAACTTGATTGAGGAACTGGGAGTGGAATTGGTATGCGTGTATAAGGAAAGCAATTCTTTAGCATACAAATATGCTAAAGATGGGGTGTCTAATGCACAAGCGTTTGTATGGGAAAGAGGCCGCTAGTCAATAGCAGTGGGGAGGGTAGTTTTGTATCAGAGATAGACAAGCATTTCGGTTCTCATGGTGTTGTAATAACCAAACGTGATTATTAATAAAATTTATTGGGCACTCTTTTCCCCCAATTAGGCATAGTGGGGGTTTTTAACGAGGCCCGTATATTTTTCAAAAAAAAAACTTGATGAAAGAGTTTGAAGGGCCAACTTAAATTTTTAATAATTTTGAAAGATTTAATGGTAATTTTTAAAAATTATAAGAGGAGATTTAATTAAAACATTTAAATTTTTAAAGTTTAATATAAGTTTTTAAAAATTTTAAGAAAATCAAATTAAAAAATTTCAAAATATTAAGATCAAAATTTTAAGGCATACTCCTAGGTCCCACAAGCGTCCGCCCCTACCTTATAATAAAAATATCGAAAATAATAATCTAATCCTATAAACTTAAATAGAATGACATTTTAATATGATTAAAATCTTTTCAAAACAGTTCATAAATCGAATATGTATAAGGATTATTATCTCATACACTGGCGATGGAAACTAAAAGTTTTTATAAGCGTCTTAGTTGTAGGGTGTAGGAGTTTAGAATTTAGGAGTAGTGATAAGAATTTAAAGTTTGAATTATAATTCAAGGTTTACAAGTTAAAACCTAAATCCTAATTATATTACTCTAAAAATAAAACCCAACTTTTAAACCCAAGATTCTAAATATAAACCTCTAAACACTAAATTTTAAATCCTATACCCTAAACTAAGACTCTAAACCCTACAACTAAGACCTTTGTGCCTTGTGAAAACTTTTAATTGTCACCGTCAATGTATAAGATATAAATCTTATATATAATAACGTAACAACGTTAGTTTTTCAGTTTCATATAAAAAATAAAGTAAGAGTTGACAAACGTTAACAAGGCTCGATTATGAAATGCAAAAGCTGCAAACTAACTACCAGTTTTATTTTATTAGTGAATTATAAATACGACAACGTATGACATTATCACTTGAATGCAAACCCCTAACTACCCATTTTAATTATTATTTTAGTATTGTTAGAAAATAATTATTTTAGTAAACTATAAATATGAACCACATATGGGTCTATGGCATTATTGTTTACTTACATATATTTTAGTTTATTCAGGGATTATAAAAAAGTTTAATTATTTGAATTTTGAAAGTTACCCTTTACTTTTCAATAATTTAGTCCCTTTATTTGTCTGATTTTAAAATTAAAAATCAAATACCACGGTTACTAAATTTTTGTTGAATTTAAATGTGTAACATTTTAATGTTTAGATTTTTTGTTTATTTTTTTAATAGTCTAAAGGTAATTCTAAGATAGTATTTGTTCATATATATTATTTACCCTTTGACAATGCACATACACCTTCTAGACGGAGCGATTTAAACTCGTGTCTCATCGGATGAACATCATCCGCTTTTCCACTGGGATATTTGTTGGGTTTAACGAGGATCAAATGTGTAATTATGTAATTTTTTACCAATTGCCACGTCACTCCCTCCGTTAGGATTTAACGGCAGGTGGTTACATTGGGACTACTTACATAGTTGAGTGGTCATATTGCCACAATTGAAAGTATAGTGGTCAAATCGAGACCAACCTCATAGTTGAGTGGTCATTTGAATAATTTACCCATAAAAATATTACACGTGACATGTTTTATTTATTTTATTTAAAAAAGAAATTGGAATTTATAAAAAAAATCTTGAAATTCTCAAATAGTCCCTAATTCCTTAAACTACAAATTCACCCACTTCCGCCGACGTTGGTCTTGTCACTTTCAATAGAATGAAGCGCCCTCCCCTCGTCGAAAGACCAAGACACTGTTCTCCATCCGTTCATTTGTCGTGAATCATTCGTTTGGTGTTTCGCACGACGTCAATTGATTTTTGGCGATGAAGTGGTAAGGTAAACGGTCGTGATGGTCCGACGACGAGTATAGTGCGCGGTGGAGTGGCCATCAAAAATGGAATCAACTAAAATTGAAAATGATTTCGAGGAGTTAGGGATTTGGAAAATTGGGGTTAATTTGTTAATTTTTTTTGAAAATTTAGATATTTAAAAAAAACCAAAATCAAAGCCACGTGTCGTGTTTTGATTGGTCACGGTAACTTTTTTAAACGACCGTTAACGGCTAGGCACTTAAAATGATAACTGTGAAAACATTAGGCACCTATTGCAAAAGAGATATAGTTTGGACACTTATTTTGTAGTTAAGCCACCGAAATATTACAAAATACAGAATTTAAAATGTTATCCACCAACTTAAAATGTTATACTTTTTATAACATTTTAAGTTGGTGGTCTCATGACAAGTATCGATACAAAATACAGAATTTAAAATGTTATCCACCAACGCTCTAACATCTTAAGTTGCCGTGACTAAAAAGTCTATTCTTCATGTGCTGCGTGACTGTAATAAGAAACGGAGTCAAAAAATTTAGTTTGTTATGTCTGGTCCCCTTGTTTGCAAAAACCATCATTGCTGACATATAATGTCCCGATTCACTACAAAATTTTAGTTGCGTTAGCATTAGAGCCCCAAATAAACCCGTCGTATCAATTTCTCTATCTAGCAAGAAAATTTGCATAAAGTAAATGGGCAAAGCAGAGAGAGTTGATTTGGCAAGGGTGATTCTACCATGTGTGGGGAGTAGTTTAGAAGACCATCCGCTCAAGTGATGCCGAAGTTTATCAAGAATAAACCAGAGACCAGTCTTGCATGGGACAAGCAAAGAAAGCTCAAGAAATTTGAATTACGCGATGAAGGTTAATAGTAATACCGTGCAAGCATGGTTTAAACACAGCTTTCAAGAGTTTCCATGACGATCGTATGGCTTGTTCTGACATTGAAACTTCGAACAAATTAAACATTACTGATCTAGGCTGCACTTCAGAGTGTTAATTAGACAAAATTATACTAAAGTTGCCGTCAAAATCAAAGGTCCCGTAGCTCAGTTGGTTAGAGCGTTGGTCTTATGAGCCGAAGGTCGCGGGTTCGAGCCCCGCCGGGACCAATAAAGCGGTTTTAGTTTTTTACGTTAAGACTTTTTGAAGTTTCGAGTTTTTGTTTTCTCTCAATTAGCATTTTGCAAATTTTATAAACAATCTTTAAATAAAGGTCAATGGTCCCGTAGCTCAGTTGGTTAGAGCGTTGGTCTTATGAGCCGAAGGTCGCGGGTTCGAGCCCCGCCGGGACCATCCAGATGTAATATATACTTTGCTTTTATTAAGTAGACTTTTTTGAACCTTAGGGAGAGTGTGTTATTTTCCCTCATCTAGTTTAAGGACGTTACGTAAAAAAAATTAAAACTAACATCAAAGGTCCCGTAGCTCAGTTGGTTAGAGCGTTGGTCTTATGAGCCGAAGGTCGCGGGTTCGAGCCCCGCCGGGACCAACTTGCTCTTTATCTTCCTTTTTAAGCTTCCAGCATATGTTTGAACTATTTAACAATAGTTGTGGAGCTAT
The DNA here is from genome assembly GCA_958450335.1 of Hibiscus tridactylites. Lineage (NCBI taxonomy): Eukaryota > Viridiplantae > Streptophyta > Magnoliopsida > Malvales > Malvaceae > Hibiscus > Hibiscus tridactylites. The sequence continues at coordinate 16,926,882 of OY288273.1, read as the reverse complement.
TTCCCCTCATTTAGCATTTAACCAATTCGGCTACAATAACTCTTAAAAAAATCGACACGTTTTTTTTATTTGGAAGCAATTGCTTTTTCCTAATCCATTTCCCCCCAATCAAACTGACTTAACTATAAAAATTATTTAAATTAAATAACATTACTTGTGGACCTCTGAATCTACACAATTTTGATATATAAAAACATTTACATACATCCTATTAAAAATTTTAACAATTTCTATTTGGAGAGATGGTGGAAAAATTTACTCCTATGAATATTCAAAAAAAAATCAAGGGTTTAATATTTACAATAGCTCCAATTTATAGCAAATTGTAATTATAATATCCTATTAAAATATTATTTTGGTACTTCAACTTTTTAGGTACAATTAGATACTTGAATTTAGTTTCAAAGTGTAATTTGGTACTTCAACTTTTTAATTGATCTAATAAAAAATAAAAAAATTCGTACTAAATTCAATTGTACCTTAAAATTAAGGTCAAGTATAGGGGTATGCAAAATAAACCATCAACCAGTATAGTCATTCATTTTATAGGTTAATTAACTTAACCGTTTCGGTTAAACGGTTTCGGTTAACCGAACCACTAAAATGATGGTTAATAGTTAACCTATAGGTACTTTATTTAAGTATGAAGTTTATGTTTAAAATTTCTCTATTTAAGTTAAAAAAATTTGAAAATTTTAATACAATATTCATCGGAGAGATAGATTTATTATTTTAAAAATAAATAATGAACATTTGAAAAGAAAATCGTAATAAGTTACATGTTAACCTGTAACCGAACTGTTTTTTAACGATTAACATCTATAATGGTAACCATTTAAAAAATTAACAATTAACCGTTTCTTAACAGTTAGTAATGTTTAGGTTACGATTAATAACCGCTATAACGATTAACCAACCGTTTAAGTTAAACGGTACAACTAACTTACCATGAACACCCTTAGTTAAGTACCAAAATGTATATTTAAAAAAGTGGTTGCAATTTCCAAAGAATAAATAAACCGGTCTTCTCGTATGTAATATTTAAATACCTGAATAGGAAAAATAAAAAAAATTGGTACTAAATTCAATTGTACCTTAAAACTAAGGTCAAGTACCAAAATGTATATTTAAAAAAGGTAAACTACTTGGTGACCATCAAACTATTGAATTTGAACCTATTTTGACCACTAAATTATAAAAATATAAAATTCGACCACCCAACTATTTAATTAGACTTATTCTGACAATCAACTAAAGAAAATTTGTATAATTATACATTTGATCTATATTAATTATATATTGTATCAATTTAATCATAGTTTTAATTTAATTAAATAAAATTAATCAACGTTTTCTTTAACTGAGTTCACGGTCACACGATGATCAACGCTTTCGTAAATCCCATTTGATATTATTTGCAAGCTCAAAACACCAAACATTATTCATCTACTGACCATATGGAAAAGGAATAGAAAATGGCGGACATGAATTAATTATCACCTCCATACAGTCTCCGAAGTTGATCACAAAAGCATTTGAAAGTGGTTTGATGGGAACTCAAACCCCATTTTTCTTTATCCGAGACCTTCTATCTCGTTTACCTGGAGCATAATGATTGGCATTAGAATGAGAGTTGAAACCGATTGCAAGTTCTGGCTACAAACATGAGTATAATAGTCCATCGCCATGGCTTGGATCCCTACTTCAAACAACACTCTCATGTCATTAGGGTCATCCCTAAAGCTTCTGATGTAACCCCTTGTCCCGGTCTAGCCAACAGACCAAATAGGTCACACGTGGAAAACCGAAGCGAAGCCCGTTAGGATCTCACTTCGATTAGCAACCTTATTTTTTTCTTTATTTATCTTGTCTATATGCTTCATTCGACCCTATGTGAGAAAAGCAAACAGCGGAAGAGCAACAAGAATACGAACCAAACAGATCAGACAATAAAAGACAAGTTTTAGCCATTTACCTCAAGCCATATCGATACTCTAAGGGACCGTATCGATACGCCTTCAACGGTCAACCCTCCCCAAAGTCAACTTTAAAAGTCCGTACAGATACCCTACAAGCTGGTATCGATATGCACCCAACGATCAACACTCCAAAGTCAACTTTAGAGGACTGTATCGATACACTCAGGCCCGTACTGATACTGTGAAACCGATATTTTAATTTTGATATAACTAAAGAACCTAAGGAATAAATTGAAAATGTCAAAACGAATTTTTAAGTCCTCAAATATCCCCATATGATTTAAAGAATCTGCTTAAGTTGAAAACTAAGATTTCTAAATATTTTCTAAGTGTTCTTAAAGCCGAAACAGTGTTTTTCGAGTCCTGTTTCGAAACGGCCTAAGGCGTTTCGAAACGTTTTCACCATTGCCAACCCTTGTTCCGAAACGGGTATCGAAACGACTTTAGAACATAGAGAACCCGTATCGAAACGACTTCAAGTGTTTCGAAACGGTTCTTCATTTTGATTTGAAAAATGTGACCGTTGCAAAGTTTTTAACTGATTTTTCAGAAACCGTTAAGGCGTTTCGAAATGAGTTCAAGCCGTTTCGAAACGACCCTTGACAGTGGAAAAAGTGTTTCGAAACGAGTTCAATCTGTTTCGAAACGGGCTCTTAAATGCACCCCAACGACTCTTTCTATTTTGGTCTGTTTCGAAACAGGTTCATGCGTTCCGAAACGGGTGGTTGCAGACTGCATTTATGGAGGTGAGATAACACCCCCAACGGCTCTATTGATGAATGCAACAATCACAACGGCTAGAAATCAACGAGAAGGTATAAAAGGGACCTCTAAAAGCTCCAGCAATAACTATTGATCCAAAAGCAAACATCCAAACATCAAATCCAAGCATTTGTGCCAAAATCCAAATATTGTCTAGAAACCCCAATTATAATTTCAATTCTTATCTTTTTCAATTGGGTTGAGTGCTTGTAATTGGGCTACAATTTGTATTAAGAGATACTTTCTTAACCATCAAACTCTTTGTTCTTTTTGTGTGAGGATTGGGTTAAATTTTGGGTAGAAATTTTAACCGAAAATTGTAAAGGCTACCTTCTTAGCCTAGAAAAGGGGAAGAGCAATTAGTGGAATTGTTGCAAATCCTTAGTGAAGCTAAGGTAGTGGATGTAGAGTTCATTTGGAACTTGAACCACTCTAAAATTCCTTGTCTATCTTTTTAATTTGCAATTTCCACCACCTAAACCTTTAAAAATCCAATTCACCCCCCTCTTGGTTCATTTCGATCATTCGATCCACTCAACAATTGGTATCAGAGCCTACCTCTTTGAGGATTAACAACCACAAGAGGAGTTCCTAGGAAGAGTGTGATCATCAAATATCAAGAGATGGCTTCAACCTCCGGTTCGGGCATGTATGAGTCTCAATCCACTACAAAGCCTCCCTTCTTCAATGGTGACAACTATTCTTTTTGAAAGAATAGAATGCGTCTCTTCATCAAGTCCAATGACTACTTAGTTTAGGATGTCATTGAAGATGACCCTTATATTCCATTGAAGCAAGATAGTGAAGGCAAGATGGTTTTGAAGAAAAAAGGTCGAGATGAGTGAAGAAGAAAGGAGAAAGATTCAAGTAAATGACAAAGCTCTCCACATGCTCTTTTGTTCATTCAGTCCGGACATCTATTCCAAAGTATCATCCATTGAGAGTGCCAAAGAAGTGTCAGACACTCTTGAGACTACCTATGAGGGAACCAATGATGTCAAAGAAACTAAGATTGGAATTTCAAGATGGAGCCCGATGAGACGGTGTCCAAGATGTTTGATCGGTTCTCCACCATAGTCAATGGGCTCAAAGGTTTTGGAGAGATCATACCAGAAAACAAGCTTGTCCGGAAGCTACTCTATTCACTTCCCGAATCTTGGGATGGGAAGAGAACCGCCATCATAGAAGCTAAAAATTTGAAGACTTTAAAGCTTGATGAGCTAGTGGGTTCTCTCCTTACACATGAGATTATGAAGCAAGGAAGGGAAGAAGAGAAGAAGAAAGAAGAGAAGATAGTAGAAAAGCTAGAGGTTGAAAAGAAGAAGAAGATGAGAATAGCTCTAAAAGCTTCACTACTTGAGGAGAGCTCTTCTAGTGAGGAGGATGAGCTAGAAGAATTGGCTATGATAGCCAAACGATTCTCACATTTTATGAGGTCCAACCAGGGAAGAAAAATCCAAAGAAAAATGGACTTCAAAGGCAAGAACAAAGAAAAAGCAAGGGATCAAATCATTTGCTTTGAGTGCAAACAACCCATCCACATATGTTCGGAGTGCCCTCAACTCAAGAAGAAGGGCTTTGAGAAGAAGAAGAAGCTCAAAGCCAAGCTTGCTACTTGGAGTGATGATGAGTCATCGGAGGATGACGAACAAGAAGTGGCCAACCTTTGCCTCATGGCACTTGAGGAAGATTCCTACATGGTAACCTTTAACTTATCAACATTAGATTTTACATATGATGAATTGAATGATGCATATGATGAGTTACAAGAGGTCTATGATGAATTAGTTGAGAAATACAAAGAGTCGGTCATTAGGAATAAGAAAATTATTTTGGAACTAAATGAGAAAAATGACTCACTCTTTCAAGCTAATTCAAAATTTGAGAAAAAAGATATTACGGTTGAAAGATGAACTAAAATTTTTTCAAGATGAAAATGTTGACCTTAATAATCTTTTGTCTCAATGTAATAGTGAACACCAAAAGGTGTTGGATGAGCTAAATGAGCTCAAAAAGTCTTTTAAAAATGTTGGTAGTGTCAAACATGAAATAGGTGAATCTTCAAGAACAAACCAACCTAAGAAAAAGACTAACTACTACAAACAATGTAGCTTTCCTATACATAGTAGAACTAAAAGAATTAGAAGTGTATGAGTTCCTAAGGAACTTGTAAAATCTAATAACATTATTGCTATGTCATCTTGGATTCCTAAGGGAACCAAGGTTTTGGGAGCTAACACTCATGGACCCAAAATGATTTGGGTACCAAAAACAAAAGCTTAATATCTTTGTTTGTAGGGGGAGCATTGCTACAAGGCCAAAGCACAAAGCCAAAACTCATGATACCTTGATAGTGGATGCTCAAGGCATATGACCGGAGACAAGAGTAGATTCATGGATCTAAAGCCAAAAAGTGGAGGAGTTGTGACATTTGGTGACAACTCCAAAGGCCACATTAAAGGTATTGGCTCCATAGGTAATCACTCTACTATTCTCATTAAAAATGTCTTGTATGTCGATGGTCTTAAACATAACTTATTGAGCATAAGTCAATTGTGTGATAAAGGATTTAATGTTTTATTTGATAAAAATGGATGCAAAATTGTAGACATTAAATCTAATAATATTATGCTCATAGATCATCGCATAGGGAACATATACATGGTGCATCTAGATTACATTCATACTTCACATGCATGCTTAGTAGTACAAAATGAAAATGATGCATGGTTGTGGCATAGGAAACTAGGACATGCTAGCATTAGTGTTTTAGAAAAACTAGTTTCCCTTAATCTAGTTAGAGGTTTACCCAAGATAAAATTTTCAAATGATAAAATTTGTGATGCATGCTCTAAGGGTAAACAACATAAGTCTTCCTTTAAATCCATTAATGATGTTTCTACAAGTAGATGTTTACAACTAATCCATATGGATTTATTTGGGCCAATTAGGACTATGAGCTTGGGTGGTAAGTCTTATGCATTTGTACTTGTTGATGATTTTTCTAGATTTACTTGGGTTCTATTTTAAGTACTAAAGATGAGGCTTTGGAAAAATTCATCACATTTTCAAAACTAACCCAAAATGATCTTGAACTTAATATTTCACATATTAGAAGTGATCATGGAACCGAGTTTCAAAATTTAGGGTTTGAAGAATTTTTGAATGAAAATGGTATTAGCCACAATTTTTCGGCTCCTCGAACTCCTCAACAAAATGTGGTAGTTGAGAGGAAAAATAGAACTTTGCAAGAAATGGCTAGAACTATGCTTTGTGAAAATAATTTACCTAAATATTTTTAGGCGGAAGCCACAAACACCGCTTGCTATATTGTTAATCGAGTAATAATTAGGCCAATTTTAAAGAAAATACCTTATGAGATTTTAAAATCTAAAAAGCCTAACATTAGCTATTTTCACCCTTTTGGTTGCAAGTGTTTTGTTTTAAATAATGGAAAAGACAACTTAGGTAAATTTGATGCAAAAAGTGATGAAGCTATTTTCATAGGTTACTCTTTAACCTCTAAAGTCTATCGAGTATTTAACAAAAGAACTTTAGTAGTAGAAGAATCTATTCATGTTGTATTCGATGATAACCTCCTTCCAAGGAAGGATTCTTGTGATGATGATGATGTAGGAATCATAAATGCCTTTGATGGAGGACAAACTTCGAAGGAGGATGAGATTCCAACAACTAAAGAAGAGGACACACAAGATCCACCTCTTGAAGCCTTGAAGGACTTGGCTCTTGAGGAAAAGGAAGTGAGCTACCCAAGGGAGTTCAACTATGTCAAAAATGGTGAAATCTTGGGTGATCCATCCAAGGGGGTAACCACTCGATCTTCTCTTAGATTAATGAATCATGTTGCATTTATCTCATGCATAGAGCCTAAGAATATTAAAGAAGCTTTGAAAGATGACTTTTGGATTATGGCTATGCAAGAAGAGTTAAATCAATTTGAGAGAAGTAACGTTTGGACATTAGTTGATAGGCCTAGTAATCAATCCACCATAGGAACTAAATGGGTCTTTAGGAACAAGCTAGATGAGAGTGGTAACATTGTGAGAAATAAAGCTAGACTAGCAGCACAAGGTTACACTCAAGAAGAGGGAATAGATTTTGATGAAACCTATGCACCCGTAGCTAGAATGGAAGCCATTAGGATGTTGCTTGCATATGCATGTTATCATAATTTCAAGCTTTTTCAAATGGATGTAAAAAGTGCGTTTTTAAATGGTTTTATAAATGAGGAAGTGTATGTGGAACAACCACCGGGTTTTGAAGATTCAAAATTTCCAAATCATGTTTTCAAACTCACTAAAGCTCTTTATGGTTTAAAGCAAGCTCCTAGAGCTTGGTATGAAAGACTTTCAAACTTTTTAATTGAAAAAGGTTTTGAAAAAGTAAGGTGGACACTACACTTTTTATAAAAATGTATAAAAAAGACATCTTAGTAGTTCAAATTTATGTTGATAATATTATTTTTGGTTATACTAACGAATGTCATTGTTAAGAGTTTGCTAAGCTAATGCAAGGTGAATTTGAGATGAGCATGATGGGGGAGTTCTCATTCTTTTTGGGACTCCAAATCAAGCAAAAGAAGGATGGCACCTTCATCAATCAAGCAAAGTACATAAAGGATATGCTCAAGAAGTTTGGCTTGGAGAATGCAAAGCCTCAAGCCACACCTATGAGCTCATCTACAAAGCTTGACAAAGATGAAGGAGGTAAGTGTGTTGACTCTAAACTTTACCGTTCTATGATTGGATCATTGCTTTACCTTACCGCAAGTAGACCGGATATCTTGTTTAGTGTTTGCTTGTGTGCTAGGTTTCAAGCTAGTCCTATAGAGTCTCACCTTATAGCCGTCAAGAGAATCTTTAGGTACCTTCTTTGGTACCCTAGAGACTCCACCTTCAACCTTCATGCTTATTCAGATGCGGATTATGGGGGTTGCAAAATCGATAGGAAAAGTACTTCGGGAACTTGTTAATTCCTAGGTAGTATGCTCATATCTTGGTTCTCTAAGAAACAAAATAGTGTAGCCTTATCTACCATCGAAGCCGAGTACATATCCTTAGGGAGTTGTTGTGCTCAAGTCCTTTGGATGAAGCAACAACTCTTAGATTATGGAATTAAAGTTGAAACCATACCCCTAAAATGTGACAACACTAGTGCTATATGTTTAACAAAAAATCCCATCCAACACTCTAGAACCAAACACATAGAAATAAGGCATCATTTCTTTAGAGATCATGTCCTTAAAGAAGATGTGGTTATAGAGTATGTAGACACCTTAAATCAATTAGCAGACATATTTACAAAACCTTTAGACAAATAGCGTTTTTGGTCCCTTAGGAGAGAGTTAGGTCTAGCTAGTCTATCTTGACCTTTTAGGACCTTTTTTGTGCTTAAAATTGCTTGATCTTGTGAAATGCCATGTTTATGTGTTTTGACTCCTAATTTCATCCATGCTTATAGCTAGGGGGAGTATGTTTATGTTTGCATATGTTTTGCCTGCTCATTCATGTCATTCATGCAAGTTAGGCCTTAGAAAAACTCAATTTTCTGCACTTTTAGAGCCTCATCTGCACTTCCAGGCCCAGGTGTATCGAAACGGGTCAACCTGTTTTGATACGGATACTTTAAAATCATGTCTGAGAGAAGGGCGTTTCGAAACGCCTCAAAAGGGTTTCGAAACGTTTTGGCTACTACCAAGGGGTGTATCAAAACAAGTTTCGATACGAGTCAACGGGGCTTCGATACGGTCAACCCGTATCGAAACGGTCAACTAGAATTCTAAAAACGATCAAACTCTCATGCTCGTGTTTCGAAACGGTCAAGACCATTCCGAAACGGTTTCGCGGACAGCTTTAAGTAGGGCTTTTAATGATAAAGTTCACTTTAAATTAAAACTCTCTCAAACCCTAAAAACCCTAGCCCAAATTTTTCCCTATAAAACCCTCTAAACCTCTTTGTTTTTCACCAAATCTTGAGGGGTTTTTCTCTAAAACACTAGTCTAAGCAAGATTCATCAATATTGTGAAAGGATTTTCATCCATTCATCCAAAATCCCAAACTAAGGTATTTTTCCTCCTTTTCTTCTTCCTTCAATTTATGTTCGAATCTTAGGTTAGAAAATTTTATTTTTGTATAGCTTATATGTTTTTATGCTTGGGTTTTTCATATCTTGTAAAAAAAAATTTAAATCTTCAATTTTTTGATTCGAATATAAAATTTTTCACTCGTATTTTCTTTTACTGTTTTTCTGTTAATTTTTTTGTTTTTGTTTTAAATTTTTTTAAACCTAAGTGGGATTTATCATTGGATTGAATTTAGAAATCTATGCATACACTTAATTTTTTAAAACTTGCTTGCTTAATGTTAACCAAACCGACCACAAAATTGCAAACGGAACCAATAGCCACCAATTCTTTGATGATGTATCGCATATATGAGCCCATGATTCCACCAGAATTTTCACATTACCCGGCATAACCCAAGCTATATTCATCAAGTTACAATACTTAACCCAAATATTCCAAACTCCAGGACATTCAATGAAAATATGTGTTACGGTCTCTGGTTTATCATTACATAACGGACACATCAAGTTCTCTAAGTTCTTCACACCCCTTTTTGCTAATTCAATTTTAACCGGGATACGACCCCAACAAGCCATCCATACAAATATCTCAATTTTAGGAGGAGCAACGCCTATCCAAACATATTCATTCCAAAAAGGGTCGTGATTTAGCGTACCTGATAATAGAGATCGAGCGGACCGTACCGAATACGCCTCATCGCTGGATCCGATCCATCTAGTGCAATCACTTGCAGCTGCGCTTGATTTGAAGACATTAAGGGTTTTGAAGGAGAGACGCCCATTGAAATTTTTCCCAGTCGAACAATGGCCTCCTCAATCGGATAGACCATTCCCAAGTAGATCCGCGTTTGACACCGAAATCGCAGATGTGACCAGTTTTATCGGAGGCAAGGGCGTAAATTCGCGGATATTTTTCCATCAAAGGACCATTCCCCAGCCAAGTATCCTGCCAAAATCTCGTCTTGTCCCCATCGCCCACTTGAATTTCCAGATTCGCTGTAATCAAATTGCCTACAGGATCATTTCTCTTGCTGTTCGACACCACACCACGCCATATCCATGATGAAACTTTCAGCCCGGCCGAGGCAGGGAAAAGCTCAGAACCATTTACTCTTGTGTGAATGACCTTCTTCCATAGACACTCATGTTCATTGACATACATATAGAGCCATTTACCAAGAAGCGCCCTATTTAGGAGATTGAGATCAATAACCCCTAAGCCACCATTAGCCTTTGGATTACAAATAAGCTCCCATTTGATCCAATGAATCTTCGACTTAGCCTCATTCCCCCCATAGGTAGTTGGCCATAATGCTATTGAGACGAAGGTTAACCGATGCTGGCATTTTGAATAGCGATAGAAAATACACCGGAAGACAATTAAGAACTGATTTTACCAATGTTAGGCGACCTCCTATAGATAAAAATTTGGCCGACCACCCGCCTAACTCACTAGTGAATTTTTTGATAACCGGATCCCAAATAGTTGTCGAATTTTTCTTCGTTCCCAACGGTAGGCCAAGATAATCCGTGGGGAAATGGTCGTGAACGCAACCAATGTTGTTTGCCCATAACTTCACTAAGGGGTCTTCAATGTTTAAACCAAAGATTCTGCTCTTTTTTAGATTCAACTTCAGGCCAGAAGCAAGCTCGAATACCCGTAAGACCCTTTTTACATTGTAAAGCTGATCTTCTTGGCCCTCACAGAATACTAATAAGTCGTCAGCAAACTGTAAATGTGAGACTTCGATAGATTCTGTGCTATTACTGATCTTAATCCCAGTGAATAAATTTAGAACAGTGGCCTTTTTCAGCATTAAGCTGAGAACTTCACCCACAAGGTTGAAGAGAAGCGGTGAGAGGAAGCACCCTTGGCGTAACCCTTTCGAGATAGAGAAGACATCCGTCGGAGACCCATTAATCAGCACTGAGATTGAAGCGGAAGCGTAGCATTTTTGCATCCAGTCACACCAAGTACTCCCAAAGCCGAATTTGGGAAGAATCAGTTTCAGAAAGGACCAACTTACAGAATCATATGCCTTGTGGAAGTCTATCTTGAACGCTATACCCTTCTTTTTCGCCTTCAACACTGCATCAATTGCCTCATTTGCCACCAAGGAGCAATCCAAAATTTGCCTTCCTTTAATGAACGCGAATTGATTTTCCCCTATGATCGAATCCATTACCTTGCTCAGTCTCCTAGCTAGCACCTTAGACACCAGTTTATACATACCCCCCACCAAGCTTATTGGCCAGTATTCGTCTAGAGATTCTGGATTTTTTACCTTAGGGATCAGTGTAATGAATGAATGGTTGACACCCCTATCCCAATCTTTGCCTTGATAAAAGTCAGCAAAGAATTTCATAATATCCGGTTTCATCAACTCCCAGTATTTTTAAAAAAAAATTGAGGTTGAATCCGTCCGGACCAGGAGCTCGAGTTCCATCGGACGCAAATAAAACGCTTCTGACTTTTTCTTCACTAAACTGCCACTGGAGCATCTCGGCTTGTTGCGAAGAGATCGTCTTGAAATCCAGCTTGATATTAGAAACCTCTAACCTATGAATTGTATTATAAGTTGTTTCAAAATGGTCTTTAACAATCTGTTTTACCGAAGGAGGATCTGTAATGAGGCGATTGCCTTGTTTGATGTGTAGAATCGAATTGGAATTTCTCCTCGCAACCACAGTCTGATGAAAGAATTTCGAATTCCTGTCCCCTTCTATGAACCACCGCAATCTAGATTTTTGTAACATCTCACATTCTTCTCTTCTTAAACACGCCCAAAGCTCCGATCGAAGCTTCCGAACTACCTCCCACGTTTCTGAAGAAACATCTCCCTCTTGAATTTTAGCCTCAAGAGTAGAGATTTGGAGACTGATCATAGACGCACTCACTGTATTTCTGTCTTTCGAAGAGCAAGCCCAACCCCTAGCGTTAATTTTAATATTCTTCAAGATGTTCCCAATACTCATTTTTGGGAATGATTTTTTGCACTCCAAGAACGATTTATGAACCATGCTATCAAAACTGTCACACTTCAACCAATAATCAAAACATTTAAACGGCTTCGGCCCCCAATTTAATTTGTCTGAGAATAGCAGAACCGGGTTGTGGTCCGAGATCGATTTATCCAGTAGCTTTTGGGTGAGATTAGGAAATGCAAGATCGTACTCTGGGGAAATAAGGAATCTATCAAGTCTAACAAAGGTGGCTACCTCTCTGTTGTTACACCAAGTGTATTTTCCCCCCTGCATCGGAAGATCCCTAAGGCCTGCTTCATTTAAAAAATCGCAAAACGCTGATATAAATGCCCTGTTAACCGAAAATCCTTTCTTTTCCTCTGGATCAAGAATGAGATTGAAGTCGCCCCCTAATACCCAGGCGATATCCCGGGATTTAATGACGGACATCAATTCCTCCAGAAAATCTCCTTTCTCTGATTCCTGCGACGGCCCATAAACATTCACCACCCCACACTGAAACCCAGATAATCGAACTATGCCAATGACAGCAATGAAATTCTGCTTAATGACTTTGTCAGTTACCATGAAAGAATCCGAACACCACAAGCTAAGCAATCCTCCAGCCGACCCAATAGCAGGTGAGCAAGCAAAATCCAAATTCGATTTATACCATAGTTTCTGGGATTCAAACTCAGAAAAAACCTCAACTTTTGTTTCTTGAATAAACGCAAAAACCGGTTTATGCTTCTGAATCAACAATTTCAACGCTCGTCTCTTCTCATTTCTTCTAATCCCTCTTATGTTCCAAGTGATGATGTCGACCGACATAAACAACTAGATTGGGAAAACCTAAAATCTTAACCTCTTACCTTGAGGCCTGATTTTCTAACTCCAGCTCCTGAACCCTTTGGATAACAGCATCATGGCCACCACGGAACGAAATTTCCAATAAGCTGCTGATAGCCCACACAGACTCGGCTTCCAGACCTTTTACCGATTCAGCCGAAATCCGAAATCCTGATTATCTACCATTTGAGGATCTTCCAGCGAATCCCGAACCCATCTCCGGAACAATCTCCTTGAATTCGACCGAAAGAAGTTGCATGGGAAAGGAAATTGAGACACCACCACGCGATTATGGGAGAGGTCTTTAGTAGATGTCGAAACAGCCAGAGGTAAACCGGCATCCACCTCCCCAATACTATCTGGAACATACGCTGAAGAATCTAACTCGGGCTGTATATGGGAACTGACCTGGGCCCAATCCACAGCATCCAATTGTTGGATCACCAAATTGGCCTCTGGGCTGCAGGAGAGGTTTTGGTGGGCCGACCTAGGCACCTCCACCCCACCCGTTTTAACTTGTGCCACGGGAGACAATATGGGTATCGACTAAAGGGAGTCAACCCATGAGTCAACCCTAGCCCCAACGGGAGTAGGCGGCCGAATCTCCTGAAAGTTATGATTAGCAACATTCTCTGGATCTTCATTATTGGGGTCTTGGGGAGGGGACTGGCGACTCAGATTCCAAGTGGGGACATTAAAATTGTCACCCCCATTAATATCCACTTGGGACTGCCTACGGCTATAACGGCCCGAGTAGACTCCCCAACTTCCACTATCACCGGACGCAGAATCTGACCAATCATCGGCGACATTCCGGTTACCACTGCCACAACCTGATTTCTCCATACTTTCAGAAGCTTTTTCCAAACTGATAATGACTTTGTACTTGACTCCAAATGAAACCATCGAAATAGAACTGGGAATATTGCATGTCGAGGCCGATCTAATAATCACAAAAGCTTTATCCAGGCGATCCTTGTTCTTGGTCTCTTTGCACGTTTGGACATAAACTCCCCATTTACTTCCCATTTCCTCGAAAAAACTTTCATGCCAGCAAACCAGAGGGACACCCTCTAGTGCAATTTTGACGAAAAAGTGGGGAACACCATTGATACATAGAGGGCCTATCTGATCAAACCAATACGATAGTTCATCTTTTTTGTTGGACCATATCTCCGCCATCTCCGATTCAGAGTTGAACAGAATAACTTGCGAAGCATTATCGACACCCCATCGGATGACTCTTACGTCAATTTTCTCATTAGCGAGTGCTCTCTTCACAAAATCAGGTTCGAAAGCAGACTTAATGACACCAGTCATACACCTTTTGACCCAGGCAGTAACAGAAACAGGTAGGAAAAAAATTTTGCGACGACTTTCTCCCGAAACCCCGGAATCTTCCACCTGATTATTCTTGACTTTATCCGGCACGCTCCCCCTGATATCAGAGTTTAAAAGAGCATCACGAAACGATTTAGCCTTAGTACCCCTACTTAGATTCTCCATCACCTCTGGACAAGTCTTATCCAGAATATTCATCTGATCCTGGGTTCCAGAAGATTGCGGGATAAGTCTTCGAGAGGAACGAAGATATCTCGCCTTAGAAACCCTAATGCACTTCCCGTCCAGAATATGTTTGTCAAGAGACGAAATAGCACGCAACATTTCCTCCTCCGAGCCCAAAGTGACGAAAGCAAATGTTGTTTCTCTGTATTTCTCTTTCAGATTATGTAGAGGAATGTAAATCCTAACAATCTTGCCATATTTGCCGAATAAGTTTCTTAGCACTGATCTAGAGGTTGATCGGCTAAGTTCATCCACGAAAACTGTCCACTCCTCTCTTCTCCGGATAGACAACTCCGACACTGACCTCCGCTGGGCATTCCTATTCCTTCTTTCCAACGTCACCCAATCACCTCTAGTCGAAACGTTATTACTTGTATCCACCTGTTCTTGAAGGCCAGGACCCTGATCCTCCGGCCAAACCTTTCCTCCCCAACGAAAGTTGCTATTCTCTCTCACACCACCACCCTGGAAACGTCGATCATAATACCGACGGCTACCGTTACCTCTCACTCTCTCCCCGCTATGTTGGTACCGACGAGGGGCGGCCCTCCAACTCCCTTTCACTCTCTCTCTACCTCTCTCTCTCTCTCTCCATGAAATAATATTATATGTTATTATTTGGTCTTCCGTTCGTTTTTAAATTTTTTTTAAACCTAAGTGGGATTTATCATTGGATTGAATTTAGAAATCTATGCATACACTTAATTTTTTAAAACTTGCTTGCTTAATGTTTTTAGGATGTCGGAGAATGCTAACAAAAAGTGTAAGTCCGTTCAAACCGGTGACTCGAGTATGCGTCTGAATCTCGCTCAGCTCTTTCAAAAATCTCTTCGAACTCCAGAGATGCGAGCTCATTTCAAATATGTCAAGGATTACGAAGTTCGTCGTGAGCGTGTGACTGATCTCGCATTCCTTAACTCCGAGCGATTTCTTTTCCGTTACCTCGAGCGTTTGAGCGAACAGAATCTTCTTCCTTTGTTGAGCATCTCGGATATTTGCTACAAACACATGGTACTTATCTTTTACTCCAATGCTCGCCTTATTAATGATGAAACAAATACCGAGGTTGTTGGGATTGAATCTTATATTTTAGGGAAAAAGTTTGTTGTTAATGTTGCTCTCTTGGAGTCTACTTTTTCCCTTAAGGATGAAGGAATTGAGAATGAACGTCACTTTGGGTCTAACACCGGTCAAGTGCTTACTTTGGATGCGCACGATCGTTTTCTCCACATGATGGTTTCATGGTTCCTTCGCCCATTCGGAGGTAAATATTCTCATATCCATCAAGTTGACTACTTTTGGCTTGAATGTTTCTGTCGTGGTGAGCGCCCTAATGTTGCTAAGATCATATTTGCCGAGATTGTTAACAATGTTAAGCTCATTGACACCGATGCTTTAAAATCCTTTACTTATGGCACGATCTTAAGTCACATCTTTAGCCAAATTGGTCTTGATTGCACCTACGATTCTCCGAAACCCCGCAAGTCAAAAATTGGTGAGTCCTCTCTCCGCAAGTGTTGATAGAGCTGCACCTTCTCCTCCTCCTCCTCCCGTTGAACCTCAACCGCAAGCTCAAGTTGGAAACAATGAAGCTCTTACGACTCTCATTACCGAGCGGTTCAATGCCATGGACACTAACATGGCTTCGGGTTTTGGTGTCATCAACACTCGCTTGCAAAATGCAGAGGATCGACTCCAATCCCTTGAGACTTCTCACTCGAACATGGATTTGTCCTTCTCTACCTTCTATGGCCAATGGATGAAGTTTCGCCGTTCTCAAGTCAAGAGCGATGATGAGACTTCGGATGATGATGGTGATGACGAGGCCTGGGATATTCATATCATATCATATTATCTATGCATTTTAGGATTAAGTTTGCATCTTTATGTTTCATTATGTTTTAGGAACCTATGCTTTTGATCTTTTTTGGGATTATGCTTTGAACTTAATGTTGATTTATGTTTTGGATATTTTAATTTTATGAATTAATATTATTGTTGCTTATTATTTAATGCTTATTGGTACTAACCCTTTCTCTTCTCTATGAGCCTTGTTTATTATTTTTGATCTAACAAAAAAGGGGAGAAGAAATTTAAGAGCCAAAAATTCATTTTAAATGTCTAAAGTGTTTTTAAGTTTTAAAACTTGAATTTCAAAGTTAAAATATTTTTAAACTTTAAAAACCTATCTTAAATTAAGGGGGAGTTAGAATGTGTTCAAAATTTTCAAAACTCTTAAAATTTCTAACTTTGGTTTTGTTATATCAAAAAAGGGGAGATTGTGAAACCGATATTTTAATTTTGATATAACTAAAGAACCTAAGGACTAAATTGAAAATGTCAAAACGAATTTTTAAGTCCTCAAATATCCCCATATGATTTAAAGAATCTGCCTAAGTTAAAAACTAAGATTTCTAAATATTTTCTAAGTGTTCTTAAAGCCGAAACAGTGTTTTTCGAGTCCCTGTTTCGAAACGGCCTAAGGCATTTCGAAACGTTTTCACCATTGCCAACCCTTGTTCCGAAACGAGTATCGAAACGGCTTTAGAACATAGAGAACCCGTATCGAAATGACTTCAAGTGTTTCGAAACGGTTCTTCATTTTGATTTGAGAAATATGACCGTTGCAAAGTTTTTAACTATTTTTTCAGAAACCGTTAAGGCGTTTCGAAACGAGTTCAATCCGTTTCGAAACGACCCTTGACAGTGGCAAAAGTGTTTCGAAACGAGTTCAATCCGTTTCGAAACGGGCTCTTAAAGGCACCCCAACGACTCTTTCTATTTTGGTCCGTTTCGAAACAGGTTCCCGCGTTCCGAAACGGGTGGTTGCAGACTGCATTTATGGAGGTAAGATAACACCCCAAACGGCTCTATTGATGAATGCAACAACCACAACGGCTAGAAATCAATGAGAAGGTATAAAAGAGACCTCTAAAAGCTCCAGCAATAACTATTGATCCAAAAGCAAACATCCAAACATCAAATCCAAGCATTTGTGCCAAAATCCAAATATTGTCTAGAAACCCCAATTGTAATTTCAATTCTTATCTTTTTCAATTGGGTTGAGTGCTTGTAATTGGGCTACAATTTGTATTAAGTGATACTTTCTTAGCCATCAAACTCTTTGTTCTTTTTGTGTGAGGATTGGGTTAAATTTTGGGTAGAAATTTTAACCGAAAATTGTAAATGTTGCCTTTTTAGCCTAGAAAAGGGGAAGAGCAATTAGTGGAATTGTTGCAAATCCTTAGTGAAGCTAAGGTAGTGGATGTAGAGTTCATTTGGAACTTGAACCACTCTAAAATTCCTTGTCTATCTTTTTAATTTGCAATTTCCACCACCTAAACCTTTAAAAATCCAATTCACCCCCTCTTGGTTCATTTCGATCATTCAATCCACTCAACAGATACCCTAAATTTTTCGTCAAATTCTCAGATTTTCAGTACGCATTCCCGTGTATCGATACGCTTGGCTTAAAAACAAGAGACCGTATCGATACTTCCCTTGAGCGTATCGATACGCCCATCACTATAAGATTGCAGATCTCGAAATTTAGCACAAATGGACCAATCTAGACATCTTTATCAAGCCTTAGATCAACATATAAACATGCATACAACTTAGAGCAATCAAGTATTACTCATTTAAGGCAATCAAACATATAACAAGGCTCAATTCATCAAACAAAGTTTAATAAGCAACCAAACATGCTTAACATCCACTAAAAAGTCAAAAGCCAAACCAAGCATACTTCAACACTTTAAACATGTTAATTGTAACGCCCTGATTTTGGGCCTAGATGTTTTAGAGTTTGAATCGGGCCGGTCGAGAACGATTCGAATCTTTAAGGGAGATTTAGGGAACACCTAGTTCAGGATGCCTTAAAAATATGGAAAAATATCTAAAAATCCTCATTTATTATATGAATGATTATGGTGAGAACAATTTTACAAAATATGGTTTGGAAATACTACATTTCGGTGTAGTGAACAAATCGCAATTTTTGCAAAAGTTTACTAGTGATTGTTTTGTAAAGGATTGAAACTTTGAATCTTTAAGGAGCTAATTTTACCAAAATGTTTTTAATCAGATTTCTCTTTATTTTGGGTGTTTTAATAATGATTTAATAAAGGGAATTAAAAGAGAAAATTCTATTTTTACTTTCATAACTACTTTACGATCTTTTTTCCTCTTTTCATTTTCTCTCAACTTCCACTCAGCCAAACACATTTCCTCTATCAATTGGCCTCTGGTTTTCATCCCTTTTGATGAGATCTCAATCTCCTATGGATTCCTAATCTTTTCCACATCAAATCCTCTTGTTTTCACTTTGGATTTTCAAAGAAACTTGCCCAAATTAAGGAGAAATCAACCATTAGAAGTAAGCTTCATCCTTCTCCTCTAATGATCAGTTCTTTACTAAAATTTTCATGTTATCAATCCTTTGCTAATGATTCTTGAGTTGCTTTAATGTTAGAAACATGAAATTGTGTTAAAACTCAAGATTCTTGGAGAGATCTTGATGATTTTCGTAACTATTGGTTAGGCTCTATTTTGAGGTTAATTTCTAATGTATTTTGGATGGTAATTGATGTTATAAATGAGGTTTTATCAAACAAATCCTGAATAGGTTTGGATTCCTAAGTTTTGCATGCTAGATTGGTGGTTTTTGGGGTGATTTTGGTGTTCTGTTGTAGCTAGAGGTTTAAGGACGAGTTTATGGTGATTTTTGGTGTTGATTGAGGTATAAAAATGATTAGAAGTGATAGATCTTGGCTGGGCTTTGTTTTGGAAGAGTTTGGATGTGATTTCGGTTGTTTTTGGTGGCTGAAATGGTGCTTTTGAGTAGAGCAACGAGTTTGTTTAGTTGGCTGGTGATTTCAATGCATGATGATGCATTAATCCCCTGCTCTTATGTGTAATGAACATGGGAGACATCTTCGGACGCTTTTAGTGTTGATCTGGAAGTGCCGAGAGCTTAGATATCGTTTCAGCGAGCAAGCAAAACATAATTGGTAAGTGCGAATGGTTTTAGAAGTCCTTGAGGGACAAAGAAACAAGGTTTGAGGATTTAGGATTGGTTTGAAACACCATCCTAAGTCTGGAAGTAAGTATGGTTAGTTTTGCTCTCAAATATGTGGTTGTTGCCCATAAAATGCTTTTACATGCTCTTGTTTTGAGATAGACAAATTTCTATTGTTTTATGCATGATTTGTAGCATGAAATGATGCTTTGTAGAGATTTCATGAGATAACATGTTGCATTGAAGAGTTTTGAGGTTTTGATTTAATGCAAAGCATGAGATATGATTTTGAAATGAGAAGAGAAAGACTTGAGAAATATTGCATAAAAACAGTAGGTGAGATGATGTTTTTGACATAATATATTGGCATAGAAGATGAGATACTTACCGGATATAATTGATCGATCAATAGGATGAGAGTGCATTATAAACTAAAATTCTTACGTGCTCTTTGGAGTCGGGCAATGGGGGTAGTACCATCCTGATCCAAAGTGAGAATCTGATGATGAGAGATACCATCAGGGTAGGACTTGGTGAAATACCCAAGCTTTGTGGCGATGAGAGATACCGCCATGAGAGTCCGGTGATGAGAGATTCCACCAGGGTAGGACTTGACTTTGAGTCAAGTTAATCCGCATATCCGAGTAAAGATGAAATGTGAAATGCCAATATAATATATGAAAATGTATTTGATTCACATGTACCAAATGAAGAGATATTTGTATGCTATGAGAAATGCATATGAGAGTATGATATGAAATGCTTTGTTTTCATTTATCATGTGTATGGCCTTGCCATAAGATTTGCATTGGTTTAATGCATGAGATGGAACAAGGGTACATGTGTTTTCAAATGGAGATTTGCTTTGAAATGGTTTTCAAGCATGAGATAGAATGAGCATGTTGTTGAAAATGGCTTTTGAGAAAGTGTTTTGACTAACGCATTGTTGTGTTGGTTTTCTTTAGAGCTTGCCTCACTAAGCAAATGTGGTTACGCTCTCTTTTACCAACAATGCAGATAATTGAGACGGTTTGGGCAGCGGGAAGGTTAAAAACATCCTTATCTGTTTCGAGAACAGTATCGAAACATGCCTCTCTAGTAGCCATAGTGTTTTAGAACGGATAAAGGTGTTTCAGAACACTTTGACTACTAGAGAGGCATGTTTCGATATTGGTCTCGAAACGCACCCGAGTACCGAAACGGTCAACTCCGTTTCGATACGACCATTTCGATACCAGGGTCAGCGTTTCGAAATGGTTGATCGTTGGGCTGTGTTTTGAATGGTTTCAAGTTCTCTTTACTTACATTTTAGTCCTTGATGTTGTGGATGCAATTGATTGAGTTTGGAATGTCCTTTTAAGCTGATTTTTGACAGAGATGCATGTAAAATGATTAATTACATATCGGAAAGCTTAAAAACTGCAAAGTCTTTATATTTTCTAAAATTTACATTTTGGTCCCTAAAAGTGTAATTCTTTCAATTTCAATTGAATCCCTAATTGATTTCCGATCGCTGTGCCTTTCTCTCCTATGATGCTTGAGTAATCACATAGGCTTAATGTGCATCTAGAAAAGATAAAAAGGAAAAAAGGTCGTTAATCAAGGTTGACTTTCGGGTTAACTTTGATTTTCCCCGTGTAATCTTCGTAGTTCGGGTCAAGTGTCTAGGCCGGGCTAAGGGGGTTACATTAACAACATTAACAATAGCAAAATATAAGAGTTTGGACACCAACTCCATAGCAACAAGTCTAGCATTCTCATTGCCTAAGTATTATTACAACTAAAAAAACCATACTTTGAGCTAGCAAAGAACTCCAAGAACTCCTCCCTTGCCCCGCTCGCCTCCGAAGCTACTAACGATCTGCATTGTTGAAAAAAGAAAGCGTAAGCTTAAAAGCTTAGTGATCGGAGCTCTAAAACATAACAACAACAATACAATTCAAAACATATATAGTTTCAAAGACAAAATCATTTAAGGAGGAAGTACGATAAATGGAAACATAGACAAAACATGGTATGCACATGCACAATCAATTCCGGTGGGACTACGCATCACTGTACACAACAACTAGCATATTTCCGGTGGGACTACATACCATCGTACTCATCTACTAGTCCTCTCTGGTGGGACTACACATCACCGTATTCAACAACAACTAACCATCACGTGAGGCTCGACAACAACTACGACAACAACTACGACATTAAAAAGGGAGGCAAAAGCATTTCATAATTCACACAACAACACAAATAAACCCATAAGCCAACAATTCACGAAACGATACGAACATAGAAAACTTACGCTCGGGTTTAGGTTGGCCCTTAAGGCTTCACCCAAACCCCAAGGAACCTCGTTGAGCAATTAAAGCTTCAAAACAATTTTTACTCACCAGCTCAAAAACTCGAAACAAGCTAACAGTTCTCCTTCAAGTTTCCGCAACTCCCGGTGTGATGTCTGAAGGATCCGAATCGTTATCCGCTGCTTCTACCCAAATCAAAACAATGGATTAATGCAACTTTCAACATTCAAACTTGCTGAAATCATTTCCATCAAAATCTGACAACAACTAGCAATCTATTTCCATTCCAAACTATCCAAAACCATCTTCAAACCTACTCTAACTTCAAGTCAACCATATCCCCTTCATTTTACCATCCAAACCACGTTCAAACACTCTAAAAATATCGACCCAGCAACACCAAAACATTAGAAACCCTTCTCCACCATTTCTAAGCCAAAAACTCAAATACCCATCAGTCAAAAATACACATTTCTTCAAAATCCGAGATTTTATGCTAAACCCAATATCTCAACATCATTTTACCCCCAAAATACGATTTAGAACTAACCCAAAACATTGTTTTCATCAAAAAGCTTAAACCCTTCAAAAACTCCATTTTTACTCAATAGAGAACTTGAGAAAATCTTCAAAACTTGAAAGAATAATGCTAAAAATAAGACTAGAATGAGGAGGAGAATAAAACCAAATGCTTTTACCTCTTTGAAATCTCCAAAAATGATGAAACTTGGTGAAAAAGTGGTTGTGACTGTGGTTTTGGAGGGTTTAACGTGAAATGAGATTTTAGGGAAGAAGATGAGATGACAACTTTTGAAATATATTATTTTATTTTAATTCAAAATTTATCTTAAAAACTTATTCTTCCTTATTTTACCAAAAGACCCATTTTTAAAATCTCTTTCCTTCAAAAGCCCTAAAATTACTTTTAATTTAAGTTGTTTCCCCAAAATGCTTAACCCGAACCGACTTAACTAAACTCGAATATCTCATGGGCCTTAAACCCGAGCGTTACATCTGCCATGAGGTCCAATAGTTTCATGGCAAAATGTTTCAGTTCTACAGAATAAGCTTCCAAGGTTTCCCTGCAATCATTATTTAAGAACAAGATAAGAACAACAAATTTAGCCCGCCGATATAAAAGATACTACGCATTAATTGTACTTAACAGATGCAAATCAAAAGAACCTGAAGGCAGGTGAAGGATTAAAGAACATGTAAATTTTTTTCAAATAAGTTGAGCTTTTGCTCCTCAAACACAACAAAGCCCTATACAGATCCCTCTAATTCATTTGATTTTTACGAAAGCTTCTTCTTCTCTTCCATTGGAAGATTGAAGAACTCTTGGACCTCCATCTTCATTTTATCCACCAGTGAAGTGCTCACCCAATAGTTGATTAACTGCAACACAATTTCATCTTTTATTTTTAAACCCCAAAGTCACAGTATATATATACGATGCAAGCGATCTGTTTTTCATGCGAAGATAACTTCTGCATATCTATAACAGGAACCTGTGGCAATAGATTTGTGCGAGATATGACAGGAGAGTCTTCATCGGAGCGGGCATATCAAGGTGGAAGTTTTGTCAATGGCTTCTTTGCTAACTCTTCGACACTAGGGCACCAAATGTGTAATTATACAAAATAGTTTAACTGTCACTTGACCTCTCTGTTAAATTTTAACTGTTGTTATCAAAATAGGTCCAATTAAATAGTTAGATGATCAAATTTTAAATTTTTATAGTTCGATTATCAAAATAAGTCAGACCTAATAATTAAGTGGTCACCCAAGTACTTTACCCTTTAAAAAAAGTGATGCAATTTTCAAAGAATAAATAAACCGGGCTTCTCTCACGGGCCGACTTCAACTTCATAAGGCTTGAAGTGTTCTTCTTCAACTAGGGGTGAAAACGAGCCGAGCTGAGCCCGAGCCTAGCCAGGCTCAGCTTGGCTCGGAAACAGTGTAATTGGGCTCGGCTCAGGCTCGAGGCTCGCCAAGCTCGGAATTTTAGGCTCGAGTTCGGCTCGAAAACAATTTTATTAGGCTCGGCTCGGGCTCGACAGGCTCGGCTCGGCTCGAAATGAAAAATTTTACTATAATTTTTTTATATAAAATATTCCTTAAAAATCACTTTCATAACCAACACTAAAAAGAAATTCAATGACCGAAAAGGAAAAAAATTGCCAAAAATTAGATTAATCCAAATAATCAATAAATATTCTTATAATACAAGCACGTAATTAAAGAAAATAAAAAATCAAACAACAATCAACTAATAAAAGAAAATAAAAACACATAATTTATTTTAGTGCATATGTAGATTCCGAACCTGTTCACGAACTTTTCGAGCCCGAGCCCGAGCTGAGCCCGAGTCGAGCTCACTCGAATCGAACTTTAATCGAACTTTGACTGAGCCCGAATAGCTCGCGACCCGGTCAGGCTCATTATCATCAACAGCCTTTTCGCGCCATTGCCGACTTCATCGGCAGAACGCAAAGGGCAAAAGAAGTGAATTTCATCTATGGCTGCCGACGCCAACAAGAGATAGAGGCCCTACATACTGGTGACGGGCACGCCCGGGACTGGCAAAACGACGACGTCTACTGCCCTGGGGGAGGCCACCGGTCTCCGCCACATAAATATCGGGGATTTGGTTAGGGAGAAGAACTTGCACGACGGCTGGGACGACGACCTCCAGTGCCACGTTATCAACGAGGATCTCGTAAATTCCACTTCTTCCCTTCTGCTCTAACCTTGTGATTTCTTGTTTCCCTTAACATTTCTTGATTGATGGGCTTTCTTAATTTCTGAGACTATTAATTTAGGGTTTCTGGATATTAGTAATTTTATTTAATGTGAACAGAAATTTAAACAACAAGCTGTTTTTGAGTATAATATTTGATTTAAGCAATAAACAGTTCATAAACTTAAAAAAAAGTCTAGGCATTGTTTGTTTGTGCTTATTGCTATACACTACACGCACAAATACATATATAATTGTAGTGTTAAATGCCTTTTTGGCTAGTTTGATTGTGTATCTCGCTCACTCAGTGTTACCTGGATTTGGGCAAGTTTTGGATACGGTTAGGGGTGCTGAATTTTATTTCATTTTTTCTTATATTTGAAGGATGGTACTTTCTTGCCGATGTCCGAATATGTGTTGGATACTGATACTTTAAGGTAAAAGCGGAGTCCGGATAATGTAGCATTCGCAATAGTGTTAGTCCAAATCTTCATTTTTCTTGAAGTATCCTATGTTGCTTCCAACACATGTGTCCCATGTGTATCAGGATACAGTTATGTGGTATATGTATGGGCCATGGAAATATGGTTCTCCCAATATGTGTAAAAAACACGAAACACGACAAATACAAAACCTGAATCTACTACCTATATCTGAGTTTTGTTTCAACTTTGGGTATGTTTGTTGCCTTTCGTCACCGTATAGTTTTGTGATCTGTTGCCTTTGATTCCAACGTATTGAATTTCGTCATAGGTGTGTGATGAGCTTGAGGATGCGATGGAAGAAGGCGGAAACATTGTCTCTATCAGGTATGTCTCTATCAAGTATCAACTATCGGTTTAACTTTTAAGGGTAAAAAACTCCATGTTTGGGTTTAAGTTATGGGAGATTTGTGATCTTTCGATACAAGTGTTTTTGTTGATAGTTCAAGAATACAATAGATTGCAGGTTGAACCTATGAACCATTTGCCATTTGGGTGATATTGAATATCTTCATTATTAGCTGCATCAACTCTTTGTATTTAGAGTGCCCACACAAATTCAAACTTTACTAGTTGATTTTTACTAATTTTGTTGAACTGTTGATCTTCAAAGCTTTAATGGTGTTATACAATTGAACTAATTTCTTAGTATAAAGATTAGATTTTAAGACTAAAATTAAGCTTATACATATGGTACATTCTCTCAGGTTGGTACTAAACAATAACCTTATTCTCAAGGTACTCGAATTTTAATTTTACTTTTGGTGATAATGGTACCATGTGTGAAGGGTGATACCAACATGTGTTTTCTTAATTTTTTTTTTCAAAATTTGTAAAACAATCAAATTTTATAAATTTAATGTTTAAACTACTTAAAATTTCATTTTTCCGTATGTATTTTAAAAACACTTGAAGTTTCGCGAAAAACTTGTTTCAATTTAATACACGTTTATCTTAGCAAATTTAAGAAAATTCTCACTCAAACTAGGTAGAAAAAGGAAAATAAAAACTATAAAAGAGTGAAATACCAAAATTTTAAGAATAGATTTTTAACCTTTAATATGAACATATTATAAAAGAGTGGGCTGAGTAATTTGGATCGAGTACTGGTCCATTATGAGTAACCTTCCTAACTTAATTTGTTCCGTTCACAACGTTAAGATTTGAACTCCTGACTTTAATTATGAGATTTAGTGTATCATTTCTTAGACCAACTAGTTATTGGTAAAAAAAATAAATAAAATTTTGACATGTGATAAAATAAGAAGGTTGAAGGTTCGAATAAAACTGTCTCTTGATAAAATCAACAAGTTAAATGTTGTAAAGATAGACTAATCGATAAAGTTAGTCGATTAATTTAAGGATATTATCTTAAACACCGGTGGTGGAATACAAAGTTTTCATAAGCAGGATTATTTTGTGATTTAGAGTTTAGAGATTTTTTTTGAAAATAAAGTTTAGAGATTAGAGATTAAAATTTAGGGTTGTATGGTTAAAAATTTAAATAGACATGTTTGTGTAATTTTTTTTACATTAACAGTGTATGAAATATTCCCCCTTAATTTAATATTGTATTTATCATAGTCCTGGTACTAATTTAGGAGTAAAAATCCTTTGGATATCAACATAGAATATGTTTAGTTCATATATCAAACATTAAAAATCTGACTAACTTTTTAATTTTGGTAAAATTAATAATTAGAATCTCATAGATTAGACAAACATGACCAAAGCAAAAGATTCTGTGATCATAAACAAGAGTTTCAAACATTATTTCTTACCAGTTAAATACTACACAGACAGTCATGAAGAGAACAATAGAGAAAGATGGAAGTACAACAGATTCATGGATTTTGATGTGGGTGTTTCAAGCAATTACTTACTATATTTCCTCTATATCTATGATTCTTTCTCCACTTGCGTACCTCATCTTGCAGGCTTCTTTTTCCACTCGGTACGGCCTCGGGTTATTTCCTGTCCGTCACAAGACACTCTCAACAGATGCAAAAACTTGGGGCAGTTCGCATTGTCTTCTCTTGCAACTGCAGACCCGTTTGTTCCATTAAGCTCTGAAACTGTTTCGGCGGAGTCTGTTGGTTCCGGACTGGTAAGAGAATCGACCACGTCGTCCTGTAGGCATTCTCGCCTATAATCCAATGTGATACTTGCCAGTTCATGGGTGTGAATGATCTCTTGAGGCATGCTCTGCCAAATGGATATGCATAACCATCAGCTTACAAAAACAACTGGAAGAGTTAAACCGACCATTTTCGGACAAGAAAGAATTTTCAGAAGCTCTTTGTACTGACCTCCAGAACCCATCCGATGTATGTGACGTAATTGACATGGTGGTTCATGTCCAGATCACCCCGTCTTGGCTGCAAATTTAAAAGCACGTCAAGGGTTTTAAAGAGTATGTAAACAACTTCGATATACTGTTGGTTTTGAACTGATTGGTCGGTCGAACCAGGTACCTATGCCTAGTCCAGTCCGTTATACTTTTTTAATGTTAAATTCTTTTTGATTAAACCGGCTAAGATAAACCAGATAATCTTACCGTAAGTGCAAGCCGGGAGTACTGAGCAGGATCTTCTAATTTGAGAATTTTCTTCAAGCTTCTGTTGTTCTTTTCTGGAAATGCTAATCTGTAAATGCCACAAGAAGGATTAAACAAATAGTTTAGAATTGTAAAACAATCCCTTTTCAAGCCTTCTAGGCCAAACATGTATACAGGACCACAAACATTTTCAAGCCTATGAAATCCCAATGGCATAGTTTCAAAACTTTTAGGAGTTGGTTGACATTAAGCATTTTTGAAGATGCTATTAGGCATCCAACTTCGGTTTCGACTTGAACGAAGCCAATAAGTAGTCCTAATGGAAAAGAGGATATGTTTATTCTAGGAGATATGAGTTCAAATTGTTTTGTCTGCAAAAGTTAAGAATATGTATGAACAGTTACTACACAACGAGTTTCTACCTAGGCTCTTGCGGAAAGTAGGCCAACATCTCTTGGTGGACCTCGTCACTAACTTTCTGCAGCCGCCTTGTGTCATGGTTCATCATCACCCACTTGCTGCAATCAAAGCAGATGCGATTAGGTTTGGGAATGAAGCTAATCTTAGCATTAAATATACAAGCAGACGCACCCTGTAGCTCTTCCAATAAGTTGGCCAGATGCGGCGTCCTTTAGGATCCAGTCCCTTCTGGCTCCAATTCTGCCCTCACTTTGGGCCCATGTCTCGATTTCAACCACGTCACTCCTATGCCACCAAACTTCATTTTAACATATGTTACAAATGGAAGCCAGAAATAATTTCCGTTAAATGAAGGAGAAAATGACCCACCAAGCTGGGTATTTGTGTATTTCTATGTGCATACGTACGGTCACCCATATGAGATGCAATTTTCTCATGCTCAGGGTCGTAGAAAACCCGTCTGTAGAAAACCCAACACCCTGAGCATGGTTACATCCAACATCCTGCATTACATAAATTTCCAAAACATTCATATCAAAGCTAAATATATCGGTTTTATATATAAAAAAAAACTAGATCGGAGTATTTTTAAACGTTTTAACCTTTTCATGTAAAATTTTCATTTTGAACTGAAAACTATAAGTAGTTCATCCTATCGGACCCGAATTCAACTTTGAAAAATTGCAGTAAATGTAATCGACTTAAAAGCTAAAAGATGGAGTCCAAATCGCATTGCTCTTTTAACAATCGAGATTCAACTTTGAAAAACAATCCGAAATCCGTAGCAAACAAATAAAATCAATTAGAGGAAGAAAATTTTAAAAAAATGCCTGTAAGAGATTTGCAAGGGTTTCAATAGTGGCGGTTTTGTTGATTCCAACTTCATAACATCTCACGATATACTTTTCTTTATAAGACAATCCATCACCGGCCAAGCTTCCCAACCGGAGCCGGTCAGTCAAGCACTCCGACCCCGATTTAACGACCTCGGGCACTTCTGTTTTCTGGCTCGACAGAACCGCTTGAACCGGCGTCAACTTGTGTCTACTCGGCGGAGAACAAGAGACAGAGACCGGGCTCCGCCGGCGAAATGCGAATGGACCGGGTGAATCGTGGAATCGGTATTGAACACACGCCTGAAATTGGTCCGTCACATTACAAGAGCAAAGCTTCAGCATCTCCCTCTCTCTCAAATCTTTCTCTTCTGCGAGAACCTCAGCTTTCTTCAGTACTTTTGTTTATTTATTTATTTGGCTTGATATATAAATAAGTACCAACACTATATTATGTCAAAAAAAAGTACCAACACTATATGTCTTAATTTTAGGTGTTTAAATTTTGGTAAAGATATATTTAGATGACCGGTCGATATACACTGTTTTAAAAAACGGGTTATCTAATCAATGCTCTGACAAAAATTTATAATTTTTTAATAAAAATAAAATTCTTCATTTTTTTAAAAACCCCTAAATTTATCAAAATTTATAAAACAATCTCTAAATCTTTAAAATATCTCAACCTCAAATCTCAAATCATTATTATTTCTATCGTCGAGTCTGAGCCCTTCCCTTCGATCGCCGTATCTAACCGGTCATTCTCTTAAAATGGCATCACTGGAAACCACAAATGATGTGTCAGTCGAACGCGAAATCGACTGGCACGACATTCGTCATTTTCGGTGACGCCATGTTTGAGAAAATGACTTGCTAGATTCGACAACGAGGGGTAGGGTCGAGTTTTTGGCCTACCCGGACCCGACCCAAAAATATACCCTAAATCCGCACCTGACAATATTTTAAAAAATTCAACCGACCCTTGCCCGAAAATAATATACTAAATCCGACCCCGACCTATATAAAATAAATTAATTTTAGGGACCTAATTGTAAAAATAATTTTAAGGGATTTAATTGTAAAAAATATAATTAAAAAACTGAATTATAAATTAAATTCAATTTTAAGGACTTATTATTAAAATATATATATAAAGAGGGGTATTATTATAAATATCCCTAAAATTTTAGGGGAAAATTACACTATTAGTCCCAGATTAGGTCGGGTCGAATATTTTCACCCTAAATCCGAACTTGACCCGACCTGAGTCTAGCCTTAACAAAAATCCGACCCAAACCCGATTTTTTCATTAAAAAAAATTTAGGGCTATTTTTCGCTAGTATATCAGTTTGTTTATCTGCATTTTTTGCAGGTTTGTCTTTCTTTATGACAATATTGTTTGTTGTTATAGAAATTTAACGTTTAGATAACAAGTATCATCGAGCATTTCTAGTCACAAGACGATCAACGATATTATTTTTTATCCCTTTGCGGTAGTTTGTCGATGTGCCAAAAACTCACAATAAAAATATGTTTGATTCATGGAACTTTCTGCTCACATTTTATCGTTGCTGGATTTCATTTAGAAGACTATAAGTTTTTCTAAAAAATGAAAGGTTATGCTTCTCATGTCTTTCACACCCATTGAAATTTATTGTATTTATCTTTTCACATTGTGTTTTCAATGTTTGTGGTGTGATTATTTGTAATCCTTTTTACTTTAAATATAATCAAATATACTTTTCTTGTTAAAATAAATATTTCTTTAAATAATATAACTATAGTTATACTTGAAAAATCTAATATAAAATTTATACACATTTTTTCACTTTCATTTATAATATTATGTTAAATTGATTCTAAATACTTATACCATATAAAACTCAATTAATTTCACACTAATTTATAATTATTTGTTAAATTAATTTAAATTTATAATCATATATTTCTGCTGTACTTAAAATGATTAATACGACATAATTTTTTTTATTAACTAGAAATTTAAATCAAATAGATTCAATCTATTTTCCCTTATTCAAGATTAGTGTGAGTTTTAGACATGTATGAGATGAGAGACTGTATAGGGCTCCAAATGAGTTGAATTAAATGTTTATATGAGAAAATAAAATATTTTAGTTTAATAATTTACAATAAAAAATGACTTTAGGGGCCATAACATATATTTTTTACTAAGATAAAAATATTTAAAAAACTTTATATATATTTTAAATTATAAATTAAATGCCTCATTTTAATAAACTGCACATAATCTCATGAACTTTTAAATCGTCTTTATTAAAAACTAGATGTCTCGTGGTAAGGTTGGGTCCAATTTCACTAAGATCTACCAGCGTATAAACATTTATTACTAGGTGTGCGTGACATAATTAACTTGGTTTATTCATCTCTTTGAATTTTAAAACGTGTAGCACATTTGATTGTTAGGTAAATGGACCATTCAAACTTTAGAATATACTCAAGCTTAAACCATCAACATTAAATGATTTGTCTTAAATTTTCGGATACTACCATCATGACTGTTTCTGAAATTTTGGTGGCACTAAAGCGAATTTAAAAAATAGGCCTTTATTAATAAATTTTGAAAAAATTAAATTTTAAAAGTAAACCCATAATAACAAGTGTTAGAAAAAATATTCTCTAATAACAAGTAAAAAAAATGAAAATTTAAGAGTATGTCATTTAATAAATATTGGGAAAAAGTTAGGCTCTAATAACAAGTATTAGAAAATAAATTGGACCCTTAATAACAAATAGTTAAAAATGAATTTTAGGAGTATCTCTAATAACAAATATTGTGAAAAAACCAGACTCATAATATTAAATTTCAAGAGTATGCCCCTAATAACAAGTATTAGAAAACAATTGAGTCTCTAATAATAAGTATTGGAAAAAAATAAATTTTAAAAGCATCTCCCTAAAAACAAATGTTAGAAAAAATTTGGCCCCTAATAACAATTATTGGGAAAAATTAGACTATTAATAACAAATATTGAGACAATTTTTTTAATAATAGGCCCCTAATAACAAATATTGAAAAATTGAACCATAAATAACAAATATTAAAAAATAGGACCTTAATAACAAGTATTGAAAAAAATCAGGGCCCTAATAACAATTATCTACTAAAAACAAATTAGATATCAACAAATATTAAAATATAAAATACCTCTATTTTTATTTGAAAGAGTGATTATATTTTCTTAAAAAATAAATATATATTTCGGTATCTAGATATGGTACCTAAACTTTTTAAGTACAATTATATATTTGAACTTTGTTTAAAAGTGTAATTTGATGCTTGAACTTTTTATGGGTCCAAATAGGTACTTGGATTTGCTTTCAAAGTACAATTTGTTACCTAATTTTTTTAGTCCAATAAGGTTCACAATTTCCCTTTTATCCAAATTGGTACTCGATAGATGATTTATTTGAATCATGAAGTCAAATTCAAGTAGCAATATGGACCTAAAAGTTAAGTTCAAGTAGCTAATTGAAAAAAATAGGTACTAATTTAAATTTTGAGACCAAATTTAGGTACTTAAGTGCAAAAAATAAAAAAAATTAGGTACTAAGTTGCACCTTAAAATCAAGTTCAAGGACCAAAATGTATATTTAATCAAAGAAAAAGTGATTGCAATTTCTAAAGAAAAATAAACCGGGCTTTTTTCTCACGGGCCGACTTCAACTTCATAAGGCTTGAAGTGTTCTTCTTCAAAGGCCTATTCGTGCCATCGCCGACTTAACCAGAAGAACGCAAAGTTCTCTTTAGCGGTATGAATGAATTGAGTTTGGACTTTACTCATGTTTATTTATTTATTTTTAAAAGTATTTATGTTTGTTTATATTTTTAATATTATATTTATGTACTTCTATTTTTTTTAACTGTGTTCGTGTTTGTTCATTTAACATTCATGAACAAGTTCATTGAAGAAAATAGTGAAATTATGCCACTAATCTTAAGATCCCCAAAGTTTACGTTTTGAACTTCAAAATTCACCATTTGTTTAATTTGATTAATAATTTCACCAATATTTAAAATGTAAAAAAGTAAAAGAGAAAAGAGAATCGAGTAAATGAGTTAATAAACGAGTCAATAAACGAGCTTGTTCGTGAATATAAACGAGCCGAACACACATTCATTTGTGTTCTTCATTTATTAAATTAACATAAAATTTTTATTTATATTCATCTATTTAATTTAGTAATCAAACATAAACGGACCTTATACAAACAATTCACAACAATTGGTCAAACTACACCTCTCTTTTATCTTTTCAGCGAGGGGAAAGTGAAAAACCCTCTAATAACCCCTTGATTTTAGAACCAACTGTAGACTAAGGAAAAGGAAGTGGATTTAATCTATGGCTGCCGACGCCAACAAGAGAAGGAGGCCCAACATACTGGTGACGGGCACGCCTGGGACCGGCAAAACGACGACGTCTACTGCTCTGGCTGAGGCCACCAATCTCCGCCACATAAACATCGGGGATTTGGTCAGGGAGAAGAACTTGCACGACGGCTGGGACGACGACCTCCAGTGCCACGTTATCAACGAGGACCTCGTAAGTTCCACTTCTTCCCTTCTGCACAAACTTTATGATTTCTGAGATTGTTAACTAGGGTTTCTGGATATTAGTAATTTTATAATGTGAAAAGAAATTTAAACACCACTGTTTTTGGGGTGTAATATTTAATTTAAGCAATAAACAGTTCTTAAACTGAAAAATCTAAGCCTTGTTTGAATGTGATTATAGCTATTTGTAGTAACACATACATACATATATAATCGGATTTGGGCAAGTTTTCGATTCGGATAGGGGTGCTGAAATTTGTTCTTTTTTTGTATATTTGAAGGATCGTATTTTCATACTACTGTAAGGTAAAAGTAGAGTCCGGATAATGTAGCATTTGCAATAATGTTAGTCTGAATCTTCGTTTTTCTTGAAGTATTCTATGTACCTTCCGACATGTGTGTCCGATATGTGCTATATGTATGATGGAAATGTGGTTCTCCCAATATGTGTATAAACTTAGAACATGACAAATACAAAACCTGTATGTATCTAATAAAGTAATATAGTTCACCCTATATTTTGTTTCAACTTGAGGTATGTTTGTTGCCTTTCGTCAACGGATAGTTTTCAGTCTTTTAGATTAGTTTGTGATCTGTTGCCTTTGATTCCGATGTATTGAATTTCGTCATAGGTGTGTGATGAGCTTGAGGATGCGATGGAAGAAGGCGGAAACATTGTAGATTATCACGGCTGTGATTTCTTTCCCGAGCGATGGTTTGATCTTGTTGTAGTTCTTCAAACCGACAACACCGTGTTGTATGATCGGTTGAGTAAAAGGTACAAATGTTCTCTCATAATACTCTTACCAGTCTTTTTTTATGTTGTTCCTACTCATTTCCAACACTTGCATCGTGCCAATGTTCCATCCATATCGACCTTCCAGTTCATTCTCTGTTATTCCAACTCTTCATTGTCTTGAACAACTCGTATCTAGAACTTGTGTGCGTTACATCTTAGGATGTGGGTGTAGGGTTATCACCCTCCAAGAACCCTCTGAATACTTGAAAATAATCGAGCATGCCTGTGTCTTACACACTGCCGAATCCAACATGCACATTTACGAGGTTTTCTCATAAACTCTTTTTGTCTGGCAGAGGTTACGAGGGTGCCAAGCTTTCAAACAACATAGAGTGTGAAATCTTTCAAGTACTGCTAGAGGAGGCAAAAGAAAGTTACCCTGAAGATATCGTAATATCTTTGAAGAGTGATAACATTGAGGATATCACTAGAAATGTTTCAACCATAACCGATTGGATCAGGAGTTGGCCCCCAGCATCTTGAATGCATACAATCTTTCACAATGTACCGGTGTATGCTTTGCTTCACCTCGCGATGGAAGCTCCCATGCGTTCATTAATCTGGTACGCCTCTATCAACTATAGGTTTAAGGGTAAAGATCTCCATGTTTGGGATCAAGTTATGCCGGATTTGCGATCTTTCGATACAAGTGTTTTTGTTAATGGTGTTTGGAATTTGGTAGTTCAAGAATGCAACTATTGTTTTTTCATTTAAAATTTATTTTCCCTATTTCATATTGCAGTTTGAACCTATGAGCCATTTGTAATTTGGGTGATGTTGAATATTTTCATTATTTGCTGCATCAACTCTTTGTATTTAGAGTGTCGACACAAATTAGAACTTTAATGGTTGATTTTTACTAATTTTGTTGAACTATTGGTCTTCAGATTAACTAGTGTCAAGGTTTAAAAAGGTGTTGTACAACTGAATCTGGCACGAACAAAAGACTTTCTTGTTAGGCGGGGCAAAGTTATAAAATGCTAAGGGGCGAAAATATATTTTCAATTGGAAATTTTTAAAATAAATTTTAAATTATATATGAATTTTAAATTTTAGGAGTGCTGTTTCTTTCTGTCCCTTTTGTCCATCCTTGAATTGAACTAATTTCCTTGTATAAAGATCGAATTTTAACAAATTAAAATAAGCTTAAATATGGATCATATGTTTTTTCCCATGAAGTTGGTATGGTACTCAAATGACGTAGTAATATAAAATTGCATTATGCATCAATGATGTCAACAAGTTTATTTTTTAAAAAAAATTCTAGAATTTTGTGAAAATTAAAATATAAAAGAATTTAAAACATAAGTTGAAAAAAAATCTCAAATCTTATAATTTAATACCTAAAACGCTTAAACTTCCACGTATGGATCTTTAAAATCTAAAATATGGATTTGAAAATTTAGGGTTTTCTTTGTTATGTAGAATATTTTTTTTTATTTTATTTTTCATTTTCAGAAAATGATTCTTATTTTCAGTTTTCAAAAACAAATAATACATATGTAGATTTATTTTTAAATTGAAAATAGTGAAAATGTATTTGATATCAACATTTTTAAAATAAAAATAAACAGATAATTACTTATTAAATAATTAAATTATAATTATAATTATTAAAAAATATTATCATAATAAAAATAAAATAATCTTAAATAAATCAAAATTTTAATTTGTCATTTGAATGATTTGAATCCAGATTAAATATAGTTAAAATATATAATGCCTTATTTTTATATTTTTATTTTCACTTTCTTAAAACATTTTCAATGATAATTAGTGAAAACATATGTTTTTATGTTTTCATAATCTTATTCATTTTTAAAAATTATTTTCTAATTTTACAACTAAACACATATTTTCAACGTCTTTTTTATTTTCTAAAAAAAACGACACATTTTCTAAAAACAAACACCAATTTTGCAATCGAAAATTGTTTTCATAACCAAAGTCATCAATCAATTAAAAACTTGTTTCACTAACAAATACACATGTATTTGAGTAGTATTAAAGAAATTTCACTCAAATTAAGTAAAAACAGGAGAAAACAAATAAAAAGATGAGGGAGTGCAATATAAAAAATTTACATTCAGAACAAACAAACAAACAAAATTTTGTCCAGTGATAAAATGACATATTAAAAGGTTTGAATAAATTTGTCTCGTAATAGAATGAACATATTGTATGTTCAAATTAAAAAAAAAAAAACAAGGTAATCGATTAGAAAGAAATTGGGAAAGTTGGTGGATTTTTAAAAGGGTTCATATCACAAATAACTACTTAAAAAATAAAATATGCTACACTTGAGACTAAACGCACCCTTAGGGTTTAAAAGTTTGAGCTGAAGAAGAATTAAACCAGTTCTACGAGATACAAAGCATAAACATTACTTCTTACCAGCTAAATAACGAAGAAAACATAAAGTAAGATGGAAGTACAACAGATTCATGGATTTTGATGTTGGTGTTTCAAGCAATTCCTTACTACGTTCCCTCTATATCTATGATTCTTCAACTCCACGCCCTATGGCGAAATCCAGAGGCGATACGAAATACACCAACACAAAGAAGGTAGGAGAAACCTGAAAATGGATGAAAACGCGAAAAGGTACAGTGAACTGTAAATTATTTCCTCATCCTGAGGGTTTCTTTCTCTACTTGTGTACCTCATCTTGCAGGTTTCTTTCTCCACTCGGTACGGCCTCGGTTTATTTCCTGTCCGTCGCAAGACACTCTCAACAGATGCAAAAACTTGGGGCTGTCAGCATCGTCTTCTCTTGCAACTGCAGACCCGTTTGTTCCATTAAGATCTGAAACTGATTCGGCGGAGTCTGTTGGTTCTGGACTGGTAAGCGAATCGACCACGTCGTCCTGTAGGCATTCTCGCCTATAATCCAACGTGATGCTTGCCAGTTCATGGGTGTCAATGACCTCTTGAGGCATGCTCTGCCAAGTAGATATGTATAACCATCAGCTTACAAAATCAACTGGAAGAGTTAAACCAACCATTTTTTGGACATAAAGAATTTTCGCTTCTACTGACCTCCAGAACCCATCCGATGTATGTGACGTAATTGACATGATGGTTCATGTCCAGATCAGCTCGTCTTGGCTGCAAATTTAAAAGCACGTCAAGGGTTTTAAAGAGTATATAAACAACCTGGATACAGTGTTGAAAAACCTGGAACTGATTGGTCGGCCGAACTAGGTACCTATGCCTAGTCCAGTCCGTTATACTTTTTTAATGTTAAATTAGAATTTTAATATTTAAATTCTTTTTATTAAACCGGCCTCACCAATTCGACCTCCAGTCCAATTTTTTAACGGTGCTAAAATAAACCAAATGATCTTTACCGTAAGTGCAAGCCGGGAATACTGAGCAGGATCTTCTAATTTGAGAATTTTCTTCAAGCTTCTGTTGTTCTTTTCTGGAAATGCAAATCTGTAAAAGCCACAAGAGGATTAATCAAATAAGAAACAATGCCTTGCTTCAAACAAATTGCATAAATAAGAGCAGGATCCTGCAAATCCGAGCATCTACTTTCTACAGCTATTTCACAATATTTCTCACAACAAAATATCAAGATTTCTAAAATTTGCAATATTAGCATTTAGTTCACCATCTAAAAAGACTAGATTCAAATTCTGACATTCGGTGGTCACGAGGCATGTATATTATTGACTACCCTATCCAGCTTAAGACAAGTTTGATCAAGAAATGGGCGTTGAATGCAAATAAATTACAAGTTCTAATATGCAATTAGAACAGAACAACTAAATGTTTACCAAAATGTTCCCAGTCCAACCACAACCATATACTATGCAACATCATAGTTCAAATCATAGAGCCATGTCCAGTATCAGTGTATCATCACACCTCAACAAATAGTTTAGAACTGTGAAATAATCCCTTTTGAAGAAATTTCAATTGCACTTGTTTTTGTATATGCATAAAATGAGAGATTCACTAATAAAAATTCTTAAATTGGTCTCTCTTAGCCATTTTCAAGCCTTTCAGGCCACAAATATATACACGACCACAAACGTTTTCAAGCCTTTGAAATCCCAATGGTACAGTTGCAAAACTTTTAGGAGTTGGTTGACATTAAGCATTTACAAAATGCTAATACGCATGGCATCCAACTTCGGTTTCAACTTGGACGAAGCAGCAAGCATTAGTAATTTGAAAATTGGACAAAATAATGCTAAGGTAGTTAATGGAGTATAATCACGCCATATTTATATAACATCCCATTAAATTATGTAATTACAGATATAAAATGAGTTAATGTTTACGTCTCGGGTGAGGAAAAGCTCCTACCTAGGCTCTTGTGGAAAGTGGACCAAAAGTTCTTCCCGGACCTCGTCACTAACTTTCTGCAGTCTCCTTGTGTCATGGTTCATCATCACCCACTTGCTGCAATCAAATCAGATGGAAATATATAAGCACAGGTTAATACAAACCATTGCAGTTAATCTAGAAATGGTACGGCAGAAATGAAGAAATTCAACGCCAACGGCATCCATAAAGAAACATTAAATCGAGATGGAATACATCAGGAAAGAGCAGCAGGCTTAGCAAAATGATTATTCAAAGGACAGAATCTAAACCAGTAAATAATTTCTAATTTTGATGTAAATTTTCAATGTTAACTAGTGCGTGTAGAGAATTATTAATGCCTCGGGTCATTTCATGTTATGAAATCTTATAACATGCATAGAGAAGGGAGGATAAAAGCGCAAGACACACCCTGTAGCTCTTCCAATGAGTTCACCAGTTGCAGCGTCCTTTAGGATCCAGTCCCTTCTGGTTCCAATTCTTCCCTCACTTTGGCACCATGTCTCGATTTCAACCACGTCACTCCTACGCCACCAAATCAAAAAATAAACTTTTTAACATATGTTACAAACGGAAACCAGATATGTTTGTCGTTAAATTAAGAAGAAAATGACTCACCAAGCTGGGTATTTGTATATTTCTATGTGCATACGTGCGGTCACCCATATGAGATGCAATTTTCTCATGGTGAGGGTCGTAGCAAACCCGTCTGTAGAAAATCCAACACCCTGAGCATGGTTAGATCCAACCTCCTGCATTGCATAAATTCCAAAAGATTACACAAACAAAAAGACAAGAATGAACATTTCATTTCACGATTTCATCCAAAGTTGCCAAAACACGGTATATGACAAAATTAAACAAACAATTTGACCAAACCAAAAGGGAATGAGAAGAAACTATGATAGAGTTCCTAGAACTAAAAGTCCCAGAAAAACTTAAAAACACGAGTAAGTAATAAGTATAATTAATATCAAATTCAAAGCTAAATATATCGGTTTTATATAAAAACTAGAATAAGATACACTCACTTCACAAGTGAGTCACATGTGACAACAACTCAATCAAAAAGCTTTATATATGTATAGATTGGAGTAATTATAAACGTTTTAACCTTTTCATGTAAAAATTTCATTTTGAACTGAAATATATAAGTCTTTCATTGCTTCTTTTCTTAAATGTAGGATACCATTTATATTATTGATATAGTCAGAGAGATTTATTAATTTACTAACTTCAACATTCAATTTTAGTTTTAATTTAATCATTTTCTATAGGAAAATTGCAGTAATCAACTTAAAAGAGGCTGATAATACTTCCAAATTACACTGAGAAAGCATCAATGCATCCAAAATCCAACAATAGTAAAACAATATTAAAAAAACCCAGAAAAGCTCGAAGTTCCAAAACAATTTCCAATCAATTGGTATAAACAAATAAAGCTAAAAGATGGAGTCCAGATCGCATTGCTCTCTTAACACTCGAGATTCAACTTTGAAAAACAATCCGAAATCCATAGCAAACAAATAAAACCAATTTGAAAATCGAAACCAAAATTTCGAAACGAGAGGAAGAATTAAAAAAAAATACCTGCAAGAGATTTGCAAGGGTTTCAATAGTGGCGGTTTTGTTGATTCCAACTTCATAACACCTCACGATATACTTTTCTTTATAAGACAACCCATCCTCGGCCAAGCTTCCCAACCGGAGCCGGTCAGCCAAGCACTCCGACCCCAATTTAACGACCTCGGTCACTTCTGTTTTCTGGCTCGACAGAACCGCTTGAACCGGCGTCAACTTGAGTCTACTCGGCAGAGAACAAGAGACAGAGACCGGGCTCAGCCGGCGAAATGCGAATGGAGCGGGTAAATCGGGGAATCGGCATTGAACCGACGCCTGAACTTGGTCCGTCACATTACAAGAGCAAAGCTTCAGCATCTCTCTCTCTCTCACCTTTCTTCAGTACTTTTGTTTGTTTGTTTATTTATTTTCCCTTTTAGTGGGGAGAATTTATTTAGGGTAAAGTATACTATTTGGTCACTAAACTAAGTAAAATGATTTTTTGACCATCAAATTTTATGTTATAAAATGATTATTAAAATTTTAGAACTATTAAAAAACTGTCGATAAACATTATAAAACAATAATAATTTTTGATAAGTTTAAAGACTATTTGATTAAAAAATTAGGTTGTAAATGAATCGAACGTTTAGTGAAGCGTTCATCGGGAAATTCGTTTATATTCGTTTATTTATTAAACAAACATAAACAAGATTTTCTGTTCATTTAGTTAAATGAACAAACACGAAAAAAATGACTCGTTCGCTCATTTATGTTCGTGAATGTACGGTAATCTATTCATTTATGTTCATTTGTTTGTTCGTTTAAATTTATTCTCATATATCCATTTATATCTATTATTTTTATAACAAAAACATTATATTTTTAAAAAATAAACACACACACACACACACATATATATATATATATATATTAAAAATATAAATAAAAAGAAAAATTAAACAATACTCGATGTTCGTTTGCGTTTGTTTGTGTTCGTTTATCATTTTAACGAACGAACACGAACAAACTAAATTCCTTAACGAACGAGTGCAAACAAAAAAAAATTATGTTTGTTCGGTTAAAATTAAACGAACAAATATAAACATACACTCGTTCGGTTCATTTACAAGCTTTAAAAATATAAGTTTAATGATTATTTTGTAATAATATGAAAAGTTTAATGGTTATTTTATAATTTCCAAGATTTTAGTGGCAAAATATATTTTTGCTTAGTTTAGTGGCCATTTTGTGTAATTTACCCATTTTATTTATTTTATTCATCGACGCGACCGAGGGAAGTTGGTGGAGCAAATAGCTTGAAATTGCTACTGGGATTTCATTTGAATTACGAAATTGCCATTACCCAATGTGATTGTCTGATTCATGTGTCCCCACTAAAGTCTAAAATCAATGTGACGGACGCCTCTTAAAAGTCGATATTAAATTAGAGGTGGGAAACGAGTTCGGGTCATTCCGGGTTTGATAAATTAAGTTCGGGTTGGTACGAGTTTGGTTCGATTTTAGTACAAATTTATAGTGATTTTGGTTCAGGTATTGTGTCGGTTGATTTTCGAATCAGTTATTTCGAGTTGGTTGATTTTAGTTCGAGTCAATATAGGGTTAATAGGAGATCGATCAGTTTTAGTCGAGTATTTCAAGCAGAGTTAGGTTTTTCCACCCTATATATGACTTTTATATAGCTTGATATTTGATTTTTTGGTGAGTTGTGCGACAATTCACAACTTATTTTCTTCATTTATTTTAATATATTTTCTTTATTTTGGGTTGCCTTCAGTTCGGATTACTTTCGGCTCGGTTGAAAATGGTTCAAGTTCATTTAATTTGGTTGAAAAACAGTTCGAGTCAATTTTCGTTGTAACTAAAATTCAGGTCTTTTCAGTCGGTTTGGTTTATTTCGAGTTTTAAATCATGTTTGGGTCGATTTTATGTCTCGATTATGGTCTCATGTCAAATTTGTCAGGTCTAATTATTAAATTATTAATCACCACAAAATTATATATTTCTATATTATTAAATCCTTAGTTAAAAATATTTAAAAAAATAGAATATTAATTTTTTATTTTTAAAAACTATTTTTTCATACATTTATATAATCTTTAAACAATATAACTAAAAATTATACTTAAAAAAATATAA
This sequence comes from Hibiscus tridactylites, assembly GCA_958450335.1. Lineage (NCBI taxonomy): Eukaryota > Viridiplantae > Streptophyta > Magnoliopsida > Malvales > Malvaceae > Hibiscus > Hibiscus tridactylites. Next base: position 16,884,853 of record OY288273.1, on the reverse strand, counting down.
CATAAAACTTATAAATTTATATACAAATTTTTTCACTTCATTTATGATAATTTGTTAAATTAATTTTTATAATTATATATTTTTTCTTGTACGTAAAAAATATTATTATTAACTAGAAATTTAAATCAAATAGATTCAATAATTTCCCCCTTATGTGTCATGGTTAGGTTGGTGAACGTAAAAAATATTATTATTAACTAGAAATTTAAATCAAATAGATTCAATAATTTCCCCCTTATGTGTCATGGTTAGGTTGGCGTCCAATTTCACTCCCAAGTCCCATCTACCGGTGTATAAACATTTATTAGCAAATGCGCGTGACATAATTAACTTCGTTTCTTTCTCCCTTCGATATTTAAAGCTTGTAGCACATTTCAATGTTAGGTAAATGGACAATCCAATCTTTGGAATATACGTCAAAGCTTAATCCATCATCATTAAATGAATTATCTTAAATTTGTAGATTCTACCAAAAGGGTCTTAAATTTTTATTTGTTCAGAATTAAATTTAAGATTTAATACTAACTACGATTAAAGTTAGAAAGTCTCTAAGGGAGAGCCATAATTAAAAGTATTTTTTTTGTTATATGCATGTCTATGTTACAATCCATATTTGGAGTGTGAGATTGTTCATCTCAACAATATCATCTCCAAAGTTTAAACTTACGTCCTCTCTTTGGGAATGCATTGTGTCTTACCAATGCACTCAACACTTATTTTTTTAATATTTATTACAATAGTCTATTTTTTTAATATTTGTTATTAGGCCTACCATTAAAATTTAATGTTCTCAATATTTATTATTATCGATCTAATTTTTTACAGTATTGGTTATTAGAGGCACAATTTTTCTCTAATACTTGTTATTAGACCCACTAGGGTGGAAATTGAGTGAGGAATATCCGAAAATCGTGGGATCTGAACTAACAGGATGGAGAATAATCGAAACCTTCACCTACGAGACGGGGACGGGGAAAATTTTATCACCTAAGCTCAAATGGGGATGGGGGTGGGGATTGCTATATCTGAACCGTGAGGATAACCGAACCGTAACCGTATAAATAACTGTGGGGATCCCCGAAAAATATCCACAAGGATCTCTGGTATTTTACAAAAATTTTAAAATATATAAAATTAACTCTCATTTACATGTATACCTACTATTATCAATATATTTATGTATTTTGTTTAAACCTTATTAAGTTTGGGTGACCTCTATAGTAATTTATCATTTTTTGTTAATTATATAATCTATTCATCTTTCTATTTCTGCCGTTCATTTTACACAAAAATTTTGTTCCCCTTCAATCATATGTTTAAGTGTATTGAGTATATGATGTGTAAATTGAAATCGACCATATATTTTGGTTAGTAGAATATTAAATTTTGTTTAACTTTTGGGGATGAGGATTCCCCGAAAACCGTGGGATCCGATGGATATGGGGATGGGTGTAATCACTAATTTTGTCCCGAAACTTAAACTCATTTTTTTCGCATTTTGGGCTTGTATTGGGCTAAAGTAATAATAATAATAATAATAATAATAATAATAATAATAATAATAATAATAATAATAATAATAATAATAATAATAATAATTAAAAACAAAATAAAATTAAAAAATTAAAAAAAAAATAAAAAGAAAAAAATTAATTGTCATCAGTACTATTGTATTATTAGTAGTATTATTATTCATTACTATCATCGTTCGTTACTATTATTATTACTTGTTATTTATTATAAGTATTATAATTAGGATATTATTATTATTATTCTTATTTTTATTATTACTATTATTTTTTTGATTAAATTGTATGCTTTTATTGATGATAAAAACATACGAGAAATATTTTCATGTGCCTCGTTAAAACCCCCTAATCCTAGTCGGAGGAAAAGAGTACACATGAAAATAACAGCAACAAAACTACAAGACATAGATAGACACTAGTATAACAAAATTAATCACCAACCTGAACCACATTCTCATGACACAAAACCGCAAGATCAACAGGCATATTCGGAAACTCGCGATATTTCAAAGAACCATTTCGCATTAGCTTCGCCAACCAATCCGCCACCCTATTCGCTTCCCATAAATATGTCTAATCTGAACATCCCAACCCCGCCTAAGTTGTTCCGTAATTTTGTGTCGCAAAGGTCCATACGCACCAACATCCTTCTCACCGTTTAAGAATCTAACCGCCTCTAAATTATCCATATCAACCCTCACCCGACGGAACCCAAGTTGCCAAGCATGCCGCAACCCCTCATACACGCCCCACAAATCCGCTTCCAATACCGAGCACATCCCAATTGATTTAGCAAAACCAAATTCCCATTCACCCTTACTATTCCTAATGACACCACCGCAAGAAGCAAATTTCTCCGGCTGCGCAACAGCCCCATCTACATTTAACGCCACAGTACCGACAGCAGGGGTCTGCCATCGCAGCCCCACACATCCAGTCCCACCTGTCGCTTGGCACACTCCCGCCCCAGCACCCATGTTTGCGCGCAAGACAGCAGCACCTGCTGCTTCTGATATCAATCGAGCGCACAGCTCACCACGTGTTTCACGTGGGAAAGAAAGTGGTTCAAAAATAGCCCTATTTCTCGACGTCCACAAGACCCAAATCGCTACACCAAAACTTATATGTCCCTCTAATTCATTCCTAGCAAAATGTCTAGGATAAAGAAGATTTATCCGAAACCATTCCCAAAAATTTAAAGAATAAAACTCTACCCACCGTTCTTGCTTAATCAACCTCATCCAAACATCAATCGCCTTAGGACACCACCGAAATATATGATCCATAGATTCCAAAGGAGCCCCACAAATACCGCAACTCGGGTCACTTGCCATATGACGCCTCACTTTCTCTTCATTTGTTAAAATACGCCCATGCGCCACAAGCCATAAGAACATTTTAACGCGCGGGCATCCCTTATAATCGGCGATAGCCCCCCCAAAGTTGATTCAAAGGACCAAAGAACATCGGTTGTCTACTTGCATACGCAACCTTTAGAGTGAAAATCCGCCTATCACTCCCCTCCCAACCAAACCCATCCTCGTGAGTGCTTGCGCACGGCGGCATAATTGCTGCGATTTTGAGAATAATTTGGTAAGGGAGTTTGTTCTCAAACTCCGACCAAAGCCACTCTCCCAATGGATCAACCATTTCCGCTACCGAAACAAAAGGTAAGCTCGAAGCCAAGACCAGTGAACACATAGGTAATTAACGGCTCCACATCATGAATCCAACGGTCTCGCCAAAAATCTATAGTGAGACCGTTACCAATGTTGCAAATAGTTCCCTTACGCACATCGTTCCACACAACACTCATACCCTTCCATAATCGAGAGCAATTCCGCCTCGCAATCGAAACCGGAAGCCGCCTTTCCCATTTATATTTTGTTCGTAACACCTGAACCCACAGCTGATTAGTATTACATAAAACCTGAAACGCCATCTTCATCATGAAAGCCTCGTTCTGAGCCTCCACATGACGTAAACCCAAACCTCCCTCCGAAACCGGTCGACAAACATCATCCCGACTAACTAAATGCAAACCATCTATATTATCAGTCCGACCCCATATAAATTTCCGAATACACTGCTCAATCTCCTCGCAAATACTCTTAGGAAGTACAGTAGACTGCATAACGTAATTTGGAATAGCAGCTAGCACTGCCTTTGCAAGAGTTACCCGACCCGCCAACGAGAGCATCTTCGCCTTCCACCCGGTCAGCCTATCTTTAACCTTTTAGACAACGTACTGATAAGATTCCTTCGTCACCCTATTATGCAAGAGCAGAACCCCCAAATATCGACCAAGATCCATAACCTCGGTAAAACCAAACATACGACTGATATGATTTCGCATTACAACATCCACATTTTTAGAAAAATAAATACTAGTCTTCGTAATGTTCACCTTATGACCAGAAAGATCGCAGAACCTCTCCATAACACGACGAAGAACATCAAATTGAGAAAGGGATGCTTCGGCAAAAAGGACCATGTCATCAGCGAAAAAAAGGTGCGAGAGACTCGGACCTGACGCACAAGCTTAATTGCCTTCCATTTATTACACTGCACCTCACCATGTATGGCCTGAGACAACCGCTCCATACAAACCACAAAAAGATATGGCGACAGAGGATCACCTTGCCTAATACCCCTTGTAGGCCGAAAGGTATCAGTCAAATTATCGTTCCAAAGCACTTGTGTAGACACCGAAGTAACACACTGCATAATCAGATTTCGCAAGCCACCGGGAATACCAAGACCACATAGCGTGTCCTCAATGAACCCCCACTCAAGCCTGTCATAAGCTTTCTCTAGATCTACCTTGATCGCCATCCAACCTTTTTTTTTTTACCTTTTTTCATGTTCATAGAGTGAATAACCTCATGAGCGATAACGATGTTGTCAGTAATTGATCTACCAGGGACAAAGCTAGTCTGACTTGGAGAAATCCAATCAGGTAAAAACGGCTTTAGCTTATTTACAATAAGCTTCGTGACAACCTTATACAACACCGTACAAAGGCTGATCGGACGAAACTGGCTCATGGACTCAGGCGCAGGAACCTTCGGGATAAGAACCAAGATAGTTCGATTAATTGCCTCCTCCATCGGACGCCCAGCAAAAACCTCCCGAACATACCGGCAAACACACGACCCTACAATTCCCAATTTCTCTTATAGAAGCCAATGTGTAAACCATCGACACAAGGAGCTTTAAAAGGGCTCATATCAAAAACCACTCCACGAATCTCGTCATCCGTAACATCCATTCTTAGAGTGGCAAGTTTAGCATTACGGGTTGACGGAAAGCACCCTCTAACTAAGTAATAAGAAGTGTCGCAACTTGAGCTCGTAAAGATATCCTGGAAAAAACTGATAGCCATACTTTGCAACTCACTTTGATCCGAGCACCCTGAGTTATCATCCATTTTAAGAGCTAAAATAGAATTTGTACGCCTGCGGCTTGAAGCAAGAGAATGAAAAAACCTAGTATTCATATCGTCGAAAAAATTCCATTGACACCTCGCCTTTTGAAATCACAAACTCTCCTCATATAAAAGGACATCATCAAGTTCCCCCGCAAAGATCTCTCCAGGTCAACAAGGAAAGAGGAATACTTAGAGCGCAACGCCCTATCGATGCCGCGGAGCCTTGCTTTCAATTCCATTTTCTTCGCGCCAATATTACCAAAAACATTCAAGTTCCAATTGCTCACATTAGATTTAAAAAAGTCAATATTAGCAAGAAGATTACCATCGTTATTCCAGTGTTGCGACAAGAAATCCCCAAAGCCCGGATGATCCTGCCACGCAGATATAAAGCGAAAAGGGCAAACACCTTGATGCACATGTTTAGACTGTGCCCGAAAGAAAAGAGGACAGTGATCCGAACCCAATCTATCCAGGTGGATGACGTGAGACTCTGGGAACCTCGTCGACCAGACAATATTAATCAAACACCTATCAAGCCTCTGATACAAATCCCCACGTCACCAAGTAAAAGAATCACCTCTATAAGGTACCCAAGAAGACCAGAATCGACCATAAAATACTGAAAAAGCTTGCTCACTCCCGAGCCCGAGCAAGTACCTCCCAACCTTTCCTCACATCTCAGAACAGCATTAAAATCCCCACCTATCAGCCAAGGTTTATTAACGCCTGGGTTAAGAGCAAGGAGGTGTTGCCACAAAAATTTCCTCTAGGCTGCAATCGGACTAGCATACACTGCAGTAAAAAGAACCCCATGCACTTCATTAGCCCTACGAACAGAGCCATGAATAAACTGATTAGCAATCGTGGGAATATCAACCACAATCGTATCACGCCACATAATCCAAATACCAACACTAAACCCACACGCTTCAACTCTGTACGAGTTAGAAAACCCCAATCGCTTAATAACCTTATCAGCTATAAGACCACTGACCCTCGGTTCCATAATAGCCACCACCTTAGGTCGATATTCTCTAATAAAGTCTTTAAAGTGTCGCTGAAACGGAGTGCTTGCCGCACCCTGACAATTCCAAAAGAAAAAATTAATCATTAAAATAAAGTAGAAAAAACTCCACCGTACCTCAACTACGAGGAGCCTGGTTCTCCTTATTCCTAATTGCTCCCGCATCCGACATCATAGCATTATCAATCACAATATCATCTAGACCTTTGCCCGGCAAACTTGCGGGCGACACCAATTCCCCAACTCCCGTCACTAAATTAGAAGAAGAAAGGTGATTTGTCTCCATTGTGGCATCAATCCATTTTGAGACCGATTGAATATATTCTGCAAGAACCGCTCGGGGTGGAATAAGATACTCAGCCTGCTTTTTGATTCGCAACCCTTTCCTACTATCATCCACTAAATTCTTCTTTGACGCTCCATTAATACTTCTACTACCCCCAATGCCCTTCCCCCGCTTCTTCGTTCCATTTTCCTGGATAGCAACAATCGAATGGTTCCCTTTCAAAGCCTTAGGATTATGCACAAGGACTACCGAAGATTACCCATCCTTCAACGCAATCACAGTGGTATCGTTAGTCCCCTTACCCAAATAAACAACCGTTCGCACACCACTCCCCGATGGCCGTCGATCTCCTGTAACCGGCCTCACCTCAACGTCATCACCGTTCCCGCGAGCTTCAGTTGAAGGAGCCACCTCCTCTACTTCATTAGCTTCCGGTTCATGTTCCCATTCAAAAGCCGCATTATTCAAAACATTAAACCTCGATCCCGAAGCCTTATCATCGCCACCTTTCCTACCCCCACCTATCGCATTTGCCTTCCTTCCTCGTCTTCTTGTGTTATCAACTTTCATCCACGGACTATACAACGCCATCGGAGCATCAAGATCCACAACCCCTTCTTTATCCTTATTCTGCGCTTCCGGAATATCTTTCATTAACCCACACATATGCTCTTCATGTCCATACACTCCACATTTGTAACGAATATGTTGGAGTCCCTCATATTCAATTGGATGCAAGAAACCATCAATCCCCAAATATGGCACTAATGGCTTATTCAAATTAACCATAATAGCTAGTCTAGCGAATTTTCCTCTAACACCAACCTCAGTACTATAATCAATCTTCACAATTTTACCGATCTCCATCGCTATTCTTCTAAAGAAAGCTTTAGAATAATATTTATACGGTAATCCAGGAAGTCTTACCCAAACTATTACATGAGACGGATGAGTCTCCTGCGTCGAAAACGATCTCGATATCCACAACTTGAAAATCACCACTAGGTTGCCACAGTGCTCGAATTCTATTCATAAGGGCTCGATAGTCAATAGACCTACCGAGTAGCCTGACGATAACTGTCTTACGCATACTCCAATCCAACTTTTCATGAGCTCGCTCTGAAAATTGAATTTTTGGGAAAAGACCTCCCCTGTCTACCACCACATCATCATCGCCTATCTCAAATTCATAGTCAATAGCATTGTCTGCAACCCCCTTTAACCCTCGCGTGGCAACACCGGCCACCGCTGCCGCGTATGACCGCTGAGACTGGTCATCCTTTCCCACATCAGAATCGGCTTCAACCCCATCACCTTGTTGTCCCTCCACCATCGGCTGATCCAACCCAAGACCAGCAACATCATCAGCACCACCAATGGTGACCCCAACTTCTACCCCATTCTTCACCTTCTTCAGACGTCGCTGCGACTCGGCAGCCAACGGTGAACCCGGCCTTTCCAGCAGAGGCTGCACATTGACGTCCAAAACCTCCTCCATCTGTTGATCACCTGAAACCCCATGCGAAGCAGACCCAGTAAACTCCGCCGCCACTGCCTTCCCCGTTGCCACGAGCTCCAAATCAGGCGGTCGCCTTGGCAAAACACCCTCCGTCACGGCCGCCAAACGGCCAGCGTTGGGGTTGACTTTTGTGCCGCCTGAGAATTGCGGAGGAAACGAAAACATTAGGGTAAGATTTTTTATTATTACTATTATTACTTCATCATTATGATCATGGTATATTGCATTATTATTATTTTAATCTTACTACTATTAGTACTTAATATTAACGTTATTATGTCATCATTATTATTATATGGTTATTATTATTATTATTATTATTATTATTATATCATTATTACCATTATTATACTAATGATTATTCATTAAGATCATCATTATTATTTATTATTATCGTTAGTATTGTTATTGTTGTTATTATCACTTATTCTTATTTATATTATTATTATCATTCTGACTAATCTATGTAAATAAAAAAAGTGAACAAATAAAGACAACCCACTTTAATTAAGTTCACATAACAAGAGTCCAAAATAAATAAATATTTAGCCCAAAATAATCGGAGCCCATAAAACATTACACAAAAAAACCCTAATGTTAACTCTTGCTCTCTACGCAGCTAGCCCCTAGCCGTCAGGTCTAAAAGATCTGACGGTCCAGATCAAGCCCAGGTCGAAATCCTAGGGAGCCCTCTCTTTCAGCTCTACGCCACACTCTTCGGACCGTTGGATGGGGGCGACATCGGACGCTCCAAGATCAACATGGGAAACTTCCAGAAATCCCACGCTCCACGCGCCAACCCTTCAGACTCCACGCACGATGTTTGGTGCTCCCACGCGCGCGCGTCATCAACACGCGCGGACGATTGACCTTCCCGCTTCTTGCACGCCCGACACGCATGTCGTCTTCACGCTTTGGTCTCCTCCCATTTCCGACAACATCGACAAGCAACAAGCAAAAAAGAGGTGGTCAGAGACCCAAAAATAGCAACAAAAAAGAACGAAAAAAACAAAAGCAATGAATTAAAGCAAAGGTCAACCACGGCAGATTCAGAGTAATTCAGAAGCAATTATGTTTATCGTTGTATGAATTCGGCATATAAACCGAAACCCAAAAGATTGTAAAGGGAGGATTTTCAAAAAAAAGAGAGCAACGTGTAATCCGAAAAAACAATACAAAAATTTTCAGAAGTATTTCTATTCTCATGATCTCTTCTTTTTTTCTTTTCATTGCATGCACCCAAAAGACAAAAAAAAATAGAAATGAGATCGAAAAGGATTTTTTTACCTCTGTCGTTTGGTTTTCCAGCCACGTTTCCTCGCATTCTCCCTACCGATAAGCCGTCCAGCCTTCGTCGGGTGTTGGCACGGTGAGGTGCGGTGAGATAAATGTGGTTCTTGATTTTTGGAGTGAGTGGGGTTCGGTTTCCGCTTCCATGGTTTCAAAAGGGGGGCTCGTTTTTTTGGCAGCGTCGCGTTTATTTCAAAGGTTTTCTTTTAAGGTAGAAAATGGACAGAAGGGAAGGTTTGGCTCTCGCCGGGAGAGAAAAGCTTTCAGTTTCGGAATAAAGGGGGACATTTGGTTTGAGGGTTTTTAAAGTGCCAAAAGGCTTTCAAAACGCCCAAAGAGTGTCTTTTATAGTGTTTTAAAAATTTTAAAATGGTTTAATTGTCCTCATACCCCTCCGTGTTTTAGATTGGCACTGACAAGGCTTATGCCCTTCAAAATTCTGCCCTTGGTCCCCATATTTTAAAATCGTTTTTAATTTAGCTCCTAATCGAGCCCTATGTATTTCTTATTTCTTTTAAATGTCTCAATTCCCATTTCCATCCTCGAAACCCTTTTGAGTCTTGTAATTTCACCCCTTTAATCAGTGGTAAAATGTCTCAATCAGCCCCTCTTGTCGTGCATGTCTAAATTTCAGTTTTTTGTTGTTCATATTTATATTTTGATGTTAATATGCTTTAAATTCGGTTACATCATGTTATTGCATTATTTTATGTGATAATGTTGCATGTAGTATAATTTTGTATGTTTGTATGTGTCATGAAGTTTTATGTAGTCGTATATATATTGTGAATTTCTTTTTACATAGTCAAGAACACCTACATATTATTTGATTTCATTCCTATGCAAATATATGTTATAAAGTTTTTATATAACTATGCCCATGTATATGTCATTTAATCTTGTCCTATGTAATAATATGTATCGTATAAAGTTTTTTAGAACCATATAAATATATGATATATGCCATTTTTACGTGATTATATATATGTATATTTCATGTAGTATTTTCTATGCATGTTTACATGCTTTTCTTGTCCTATGTATGGCTATTCATGCTTATTATTGGTTCATGCATTGTTTTTATTCTCAATGTGTTGTTGGTTATATGTCATGCCAAGTCACATTTGGAACTTAAAAAATAGAACCACGCGATGTCCTTTTATTCAGAAATGAACGAGGTCAGTACCAGTCGTAGTGGTGGTGGTTCGGACGTTCATTCTCAAATATTAGGGCTTTCAAAATTTACTCGTGTGTATAACCACATCTCGGTTAAAATTGTCACTTCGGTTCGTAAAATTTAATTTTAATTAAGCGGTAAAGTTTTGGTACCAATTTTAGGCACGTCGAGGGTGCTAACCATTCCTCGCGTGTAACCGACTCCTGAACCCTTTTGAATCTCTAGTTTCTATTTTCGGTGTCTGGTCTACCATTTCAAAGTGACCGGTGGTGACTCCTTCTACCTTCTATTTTTAAAAAAATCTTTTTTCAAATCCCTAATTTTCAAATATTTTTCTAAAACCTCCTAATATTAAAAAAAAACAAAAAAATAGTCTTCAAAATCCATCTTTCTTCTAATTTAAATCCTCTTTTTAAAACCCTATTTCAAAATTCTAAGTTCTCAAAATCCTCCTTTCATACCCCACACTTCGAAAGATAATTTTAAAATGGGTCGCTACAGATGGCGACTCCGCTGGGAGAAAATTTTTGTTTAAAAAAAACAAAAAAGAGAGTCGAGCCAAGAAAACTTTACCGCTTGATTAATATCGAAGGTTGCGAACTAAAGTGACAAATTTAACCGATATTTGTTTATGAACACGAGTTTATTTCGAACGAATTCATTTTTGGCATATGCACCCTATCGTCTAAGTAAGGGGAAAACACTAGTGCTTTCGTGAGGATACCGTTCCTCCTCATGGGCCTAGTAAGTACCTTCGGGGCTCGACTACCCTATATCTTCGTGGGAATATCGTTTCCCCGTACGAATATAGCTAAAGGGTCCCCTCAAATTGAACTCGGTTGAAATGAGCCTATAATGGGTGATGACCGGGGGGCCTTGCTACCCTTAGGAGGGGACAACAAGGACAATTCGAGTATCGTCTAGAACAAAAATTGCATGTAGTGAACTAGAAAGCCTACCCCTTTAGAGCCATGCGGATAACCTAGGTGAACTAGACGAGATAAATAGGACTGCTTGTTTGTGCTTGTCTTCTATCTTATTAATTATGACTATTCGACACTAACTCATTTATTTTTGCTTATTTTGCATTTATTTTGCATACATACCATGACATAATGGTGTTGAGTCAATGTGGTTTTACCCAATTCGAGGGATTTCATTATGGACGGGAGGTTGCTAAAAATGATGTCAATTCGCGAATCCGACGTGAGTCAGGGAAGAATCAGATTGTCTAAGGAGACAATTTACCGAGCGGGCGCATAGTTGAGCAATACAAAGCCTTTCTCCATCATAAGAAGGTCGAACAAGATCGAATCTACTCCAAACGTCCGAAGTCGCGGAACTACCCAGTCAAGCTCAAGGAGGTGGCTGAGACGAGTATGGAACTAATGGATCAATTTAGCTTTGGAAAGATAGATTGACCTTTTCATTCGGGGCTTGACACCGACACACCCCGATGAATTCTAGACGGTTGAAGAAGAAACCAAATCCGACCTCGACATTTTTTTCAAGACCTTCATTTCCTCGGACGCAATTCGGAAACGCAAAGGGGCATCTGTGGGAAATTGCTATGACTACCTTGCAACAAGGAACCTCTTTTATGTCTAAATAAAATTTAGCCTAAAGGGAATCACCTATACGACCAACACCTTTATTCGCATACGCATTTGCATACATTTTATTGCATTATGCGTTTCGAACTACATTTCATAACATAATTCTTACAACATTAAATTTCATACATTCGTTACAACATACCCATCGCTAATTGGGCATCAAAGTTTTTATCCATTCAATGCTAAAACTCTTTGTTCAAATCCATAATGCATTCATCACATCATGCTAACCGAGAGAGACTCTCGCCTAAATGAAAAGAGAATGAATGACCGAGCGACTACCTTGGACAACTTCAAGGACACTTGGCTCAGAATCAAAGGTTGTCGATATTGTATGCAAAAACCCAATTCTCATGATTGGTGAAAACTGATTGTACCCAAGGGAATGGTACAGATAGCCCGAGGCAAACAGTTACCAGTAAAGGCAATTAAAATCCGTTAATCCCTGTACATTTGGGAAAAATGCAGGTCTCAATTCATGGATAATTCAAATGCCCATTGGAAAATCCATTTTCATGAATGGTCAAAAGGAAATAAATCCTTTGGAAAAATCCAGCGTCACAGTTGGTGTAAACTGATTGTACCAGGGGAATGGTACGACTAGCCCGGAGCAAACGACCACCGGTAAAGGCAATTCGAATCCGTTAATCCCTGTGCATTTGGGAAAAATGAAAAAGAAACAAGCTAAGCTGTGGGTTTTGATTATTTTATTTTTTAAATTCCATTTTGAAAACATTTGTTGCATTCCTTGATTCTTTAAACATTTCATTCTCATGAATTCTCTATTGTTTTCTAAATATACATGTATATATTGTTATAGAAATACATTTAAAAAAACCCAGAATGTTGAGGATATTACAAACGGAAACACTATCTGTTCTACTCAAGGCAAGTGAGGAGTGACAATGAGTGATCGGAAGTGATGGGCTACTCCCATTGAGTGAATTCTCCTCTCAAGCATTGTTGTCTAAGATCCTTGAAGGAAGCGATAACCCGAAAACATCTACCACCTGAAGTATGGGAGGACATTTGGACCCAAGCCAAGGATCACTTCCCCACCAGGGGGCAAGAGGATGAAAGTGTGTGGACAAATGAGCAACTTTCAATTTAAATCATGATATGAAGATAAAAAGTGCAATAAAGGAGACACTTGGTCTAATCTTTACAAAAAAAGACATACAAAGGATGGCAAAAAAAAGTTTGTGCTCAATGAAGCCGACCTAGACCAAGATCAAAGTCACCAACACGTGAGCCCGGATCAACAAAAAGGGCTAAAAGAACTCTTTATCCAAATGCAACGTAAGCAACGAAAAGAAAATTTATGCCCAAAACGCCCACGTAAACCAAGTTGAAAGTTATCAAAGTTGAAACCAAAAGTGAAGGCGCTAAATCAAGAAGCGCGAGCTATGGGAATTCTTCATCCAATTATACCTCTACTTAGATTAATCGGAGGTACGTACCAGCACAATGCAAAGGTGCAACTCGATCCGAAACTACACTTAATGAAAGGCGAACACCCAAAAAATAAACAGTCTAAAGCGATCCAAGCATATCCACATCAAACAATGCATGATGATCCTTAATTCGGGGTATATGTCCCCCCTTCTGTCACAACCACGGGCCGTAGCCTTCATTTCAAGACCTACAAGACCACTCCAACCATACACGAATGGATGAATTTGTCTTCAGAGTACATCCCGCCTATCGGAGTTAACCTTTCTTCAAGGATTTCTACGCTTCTAATTCTTGATCGAGATAAAAACGAGGGAAGGATGGGGCACGGTGAGTTAGTGAGTCAATGAGAGCCACCATCAAATCGGGTAGAAACTATGTATGAGAGTCTCTCCTCTCGGAAGCTTGTTAGCCCGGAAAGGTTTTCACATGTATGTCCTTTACAACATTCGTGGCTTTTCAAAAATTCCATTTGAGTCAGTACTTTTTTCAAAAAACCCGCAACTAGGTTTTCGTAAATATCACTTGTCGTGATTTTCCAAAATGTATATGTGTACATAATACAATTAATTTTCCAACAGGTAGCTCACACTCTATATCAATACAAAAGATTTCTCTACATTTCTTCATAAACGATTTCGAAAGTACAGGGACCAACAACAAGCTTGTCGGCCAATTGCACAAAAAAAACAAAACAATTTTAAATAAAGCATACAAGAGTTGACTTCCTCCCTAAAGAGGTTACATTTCGGAAGATGATAGCCAGACCCACAAAAGGTTGGGGCATCATTGAAACCGTTTGATCAGGACCACAAGACCGAGCTAATATAACTACAAAATCAGGGGGCATCCCTTTGAATGTCAACATCATGATTAGTTGCATAACAAATCATTCGCATCAACATCAGTACATTCATCATGCATTCACATCAAGCATATACACCATATATCAAGTTACATGCATCCATACTAAGCACACATACCTCATTCATACATAAAAACATATAGGTCAAAAACAATGGCAAAATGGCGAATCCTCAACCAAAAGAAAGCCACGCCAACAAAAAATCAGATCAACAAAGAAGTTGAACCCACCAAGAGGAGAAACTACAACACCAACTCTAATTTTATCCAGATTTCGTCCTATCGTTGATGGTAGCGGATCTCTTCCAACTCAGATCTTGGTATGTCGTTGATGGTATATCGGATCTCATCCTCTTCATGTTTCGTCTTACCGTTAATGGTGTAGCGGACCTTTGATCATGCCTCTTCTTCAGACTTGTAGCTTGATCAACTCTTCTATTTGGATCTCTTCCTACCGTTGATGGTACCGGATCTCCTCCAATTTGGATCTTGGTGTGTCGTTGATGGTGTATCGGATCTCCTCATCTTCAGGTTTCGTCTTACCGTTGATGGTGTAGCGGACCTTTGATCATACCTCTTCGTTAGAGTTGTAGCTTGATCAACCCTTCTATTTGGATCTCGTCCTACTGTTGATGCTAGCGAATCTCCTCCAATTTGGATCTTAGTGTGCTGTTGATGGTTTATCAAATCTCCTCCTCTTCAGGTTTCGTCTTACCGTTGATGGTGTAGCGGACCTTTGATCATGCCTCTTCGTCAGAGTCGTAGCTTGATCAACCCTTCTATTTGGATCTCGTCCTACCGTTGATGGTAGCGGATCTCCTCCAATTTGGATCTTGGTGTGCCGTTGATGGTGTATCAGATCTCATCCTCTTCAGGTTTCATCTTACCATTGATGGTGTAGCGGACCTTTGATCGTGCCTCTTCGTCAGAGTCGTAGCTTGATCAACCCTTCTATTTGGATCTCGTCCTACCGTTGATGGTAGCGGATCTTCTCTACTCGGATCTTGGTATGCCGTTGATGGTATATCGGATCTCCTCTTTAGGTTTCGTCTTACCATTGATGGTGTAGTGAACCTTTGATCATGCCTCTTCGTCAGAGTCGTAGCTTGATCAACCCTTCTATTTGGACCTCGTCCTACCGTTGATGGTAGCGGATCTCCTCTACTCGGATCTTGGTATACCGTTGATGGTATATTAGATCTCATCTTCAGGTTTCGTCTCACCGTTGATGGTGTAGCGGGCCTTTGATCATGCCTCTTCGTCAGAGTCGTAGCTTTATCAACCCTTCTATTTGGATCTTGTCTTGCCGTTGATGGCATAGCGGACCTTCGGTCATGCCTCTTCTTAGGAGTCATAGCTTGACCACCCTATCTAATCGGACCATACCTCTTCATCTAAGTCGTAGCTTGGTCTCCAATCTATCCTTCAGATCATGCCTCTTCATCTAAGTCGTAGCTTGATCTCCACTACCTCTTCAGATCACGCCTCTTCATCTAAGTCGTAGCTTGATCTCCACTAACTCTTCAGATCATGCCTCTTCATCTAAGTCGTAGCTTGATCTCCACTAACTCTCCGGATCACGCCTCTTCGTCGGAGTTGTAGCTTGATCCGATCTTCTAATCTTGTCTCGTCGTCGGTGGCGTAGTGGATCACTCACATCCAACAGGGAAGTGGGACAAAATTAGTGCTTATGGTCTTTGCTTTATCCTTGTTCCACAAGTATAAGCAAAGAGGGGCAACTGTAATCACTAATTTTGTCCCGAAACTTAAACTAATTTTTTGTTCACATTTTGGGCTTGTATTGGGCTAAAATAATAACAATAATTAAAAACAAAATTAAAAAAATTTAAAAAAAAAAGAAAAAAGAAAAAAAGAAAAAAATTAATTGCCATTAGTACTATCGTATTATTAGTATTATTATTATTCATTACTATCATCGTTTGTTACTATTATTATTATTACTTGTTATTTATTATAAGTATTGTAATGAGGATATTATTATTATTATTATTCTTATTATTACTATTATTACTTCATCATTATTATCATGGTATATTGCATTATTATTATTTTAATCTTACTACTACTAGTACTTAGTATTAACGTTATTATGTCATTATTATTATTATATGGTTACTATTATTATTACTATTATTATTATTATTATATCATTATTACCATTATTATACTAATGATTATTCATTAGTGTCATCATCATTATTATTATTCTTCATTATTATTTATTATTATCGTTAGTATTGTTATTGTTGTTATTATCACTTATTCTTATTTATATTATTATTATCATCCTGACTAATCTATGTAAATAAAAAACAGTGAACAAATAAAAACAACCCACTTTAATTAAGTTCACATAACAAGAGTCCAAAATAAATAAATATTCAGCCCAAAATAATCGGAGCCCATAAAACATTACACAAAAAAACCTAATGTTAACTCTTGCTCTCTGCGAAGCTGGCCCCTAGCCGTCAGATCTTTTAGATCTGACGGTCCAGATCAAGCCCAGGTCGAAACCCTAGGAAGCCCTCTCTTTCAGCTCTACGCCACACTCTTCATACCGTTGGATGGGGGCGACATCGGACGCTCCAAGATCAACATGGGAAACTTCCAGAACTCCCACGCTCTATGCGCCAACCCTTCGGACTCCACGCGCGACGTTTGGTGCTCCCACGCGCGCGCGTCATCAACACGCGCAGACGATTGACTTGCCCGCTTCTTGCACGCCCGACACGCATGTCGTCTTCACGCTTTGGTCTCCTCCCATTTCTGGCAACGTCGACAAGCAACAAGCAAAAAAGAAGTGGTCAGAGACCCAAAAATAGCAACAAAAAAAACAAAAGCAATGAATTAAAGCAAAGGTCAAACACGGCAGATTCAGAGCAATTCATATAAATTGAAACCCAAAAGATTGTAAAGGGAGGATTTTAAAAAAAAGGAGAGCAACTTGTAATCCGAAAAAGCAATACAAAAATTTTCAGAAGCATTTCTATTCTCTTAATCTATTTTTTTCTTTTCATTGCATGCACCCAAAAAACCAAAAATAAAAATGAGATCGAAAAGGATTTTTTTACCTCCGCCATTTGGTTTTCCAGCCGTGTTTCCTTGCATTCTCCCTACCGATAAGCCGTCCGGCCTTCATCGGGTGTTGGCACGGTGAGGTAGCGGTGAGATAAATGGAGTTCTTGATTTTTGGAGTGAACGGGGTTCGATTTTCGCTTCTAGGGTTTCAAAAGGGGGACTCGTTTTTTTTTCTGGTGGCATCGCGTTTATTTCAAAGGTTTTCTTTTAAGGTAGAAAATGGATAGAAGGGAATGTTTGGCTCTCCCCGGCGACAGATTTGTGGTGACCGGCGGGAGAGAAAAGCTTTCGGTTTCGGAAGAAAAGGGGACGTTTGGTTTGAGGTTTTTAAAGTTCCAAAAGGCTTTCAAAACGCCCAAAGAGTCTTTTATAGTGTTTTAAAAATTTTAAAACGGTTTAATTGTCCTCATGCCCCTCCGTGTTTTAGATTGGCACTGACAGGGCTTCCGCCCTTCAAAATTTCGCCCATGGTCCCCATATTTTAAAATCGTTTTTAATTTAGCCCCTAATCGAGCCCTATGTATTTCTTATTTCTTTTAAATGGCTCAATTCTCATTTCCATCCTCGAAACCCTTTTGAGTCTTACAATTTCACCCCTTTAATCAGTGATAAAATGTCTCAATCAGCCCCTTTTGTTGTGCATGTCTAAATTTCAGTTTTTTGTTATTCATATTTATATTTTGATGTTAATATGCTTTAAATTCGGTTACATCATGTTATTGCATTATTTTATGTGGTAATGTTGCATGTGGTATAATTTTGTATGTTTGTATGTGTTATGAAGTTTTAAGTAGTCGTGTATATATTGTGAATTTCTTTTTACATAGTCAAGAAAACCTACATATTATTTGGTTTCATTCCTATGCAAATATATGTTATAAAGTTTTTATATAACTATGCCCATGTATATTCATTTAATCTTGTCCTATGTAATGATATGTATCGTATAAAGTTTTTTAGAACCATATAAATATATGATATATGCCATTTTTACGTGATTATATATATATATATATATATATATATATATATATATTTCATGTAGTATTTTCTATGCATGTTTACATGCTTTTCTTGTCATATGTATGGCTATTCATACTTATTATTGGTTCGTGCATTGTTTTTATTCTCAATGTGTTGTTGGTTATATGTCATGCCAAGTCACGTTTGGAACATAAAAAATAGAACCACGCGATGTCCTTTTATTCGGAAATGAACGAGGTCAGTACCAGTCGTAGTGGTGGTGGTTCGGACGTTCATTCTCGAATATTAGGGCTTTCGAAATTTACTCGTGTGTATAACCACATCTTGGTTAAGATTGTCACTTCGGTTCGTAAAATTCGATTTTAATTAAGCGGTAAAGTTTTGGTACCAATTTTGGGCACGTCGAGGGTGCTAACCCTTTCTCGCGTGTAACCGACTCTCGAACCCTTTTGAATCTCTGGTTTCTATTTCCGGTGTCCGGTATACCATTTCAAAGTGACCGGTGATGACTCCTTCTACCTTCTATTTTTTAATTTTTTTTTTCAAATCCTCAATTTTCAAATATTTTTCTAAAACCCCCTAATATTAAAAAAACAAAAAAAACAATCTCAATACCCCCTAATATTAAAAAAAACAATCTTCAAAACCCTTCTTTCTTCTAATTTAAATCCTCTTTTTTAAAATCCTATTTCAAAATTCTAAATTCTCAAAATCCTCCTTTCATACCCCACACACTTAGAAAGGTAATTTTAAATCTAACCGCTACAATGAGGACGAAAAATTTACCGAAGCGTGTAAATGGGATTACCAAAATCATACCCGCAAGTGTTGGGTACGGAGTAGGGAATGCAAAACCGTCCTTGAACCAACCGATTCCCACTCCTAAGACCCACCCTTAAAATTTAATTTTTTTCAATATTTGTTATTATGAGTTCAGTTTTTTGCAATACTTTTTTTATTATGGGCTCAATTTTTTTCTAATACTTGTTACTATGGGTCAACTCTTAAAATTCAATTTTTTGAATATTTGTTATTAAATGCATAATTCCCCCTAACATTTGTTATTATGGCTCAATTTTTTTTCAATTTTTTTTAAGTACATACTCTTAAAATTTAATATCTTTTCAACACTTGTTACTAGAGCCCGTTTTTTCTCTCTAATAAGAATTTCTTGAAATTTATTTATTTACTTGTTATTAATAACTTAAATATTTAAGTTCTTAAGCAGGGACGGAGCCAGAAAATCAACTGAAGGGGGATAAGTACAATTAGTTATAGAATTCAACAAAATAAAATAACATTCATTGCTAAAATAATTGAAAAACTTACATTTTCAATCTAACAAAATGGAACACGTCTTTCTTTCATGTCACAAAAGTCACTAATAATTGAATCTACATCAAATGTTTCAACAATTTCTTTTTCAATATATATCAGCAAACAATTGGATAGAAATTCATCTTCAATTTTGTTGTGAAGCTTGTTCTTAATGATGTTCATCGTTGAAAATGATCGTTTCGTAGTAGCTGTAGAAACTGAAAGGGTGTGAATGAGAGTCACCACTCTATATACAAGAGGATAAATTTCAGACTTTCTTGTTTTCATCAACCATTGACACAAATCAGAAATAGTTTTCAAATTTTTGAAATTTGAAAGTTGTCGCACATGATCAAAATGCTTAAATTGCATTCTTAATTGCATCATCTCATGTTCAACAAAGTCTGAAGGATAAACTTTCTAAACCAATTGAAAAATTTCATCAATTCTAAAAGAAGTGTGCATCTCTTTTGGATCTAATGCTGAACTAAGAGTAAGCAATTTTATTGTATGATCATTGAATTTATCATTCAACTCTTGCAATTGAGTATCAATCGCATTATGAAAAATATCTATTTTATAATGATGCTTCATTGTAATGTCATTTTGTTGACAACAAGCCTTTCCTTTTCTTGCAACATAATGGGTATTCAAATCTGGAATAGGTATATTAACTGAGTCACAAAAGGATATAACCTTAACAATTAGGTTATCCCATCCTTCATCCCTTAATTTTTGAAGCAATGATTTAGTAGATGAAACAAGATGCATCACATTTAAAATGTCATAATATTGTTGTTGCAAAGTCAGACATAACATGTCAAAAAATTTAAGAACTTTCTTCATGAGATGCAAGATGAAAATAAACTCAAAAGACGTTAAATCTTCATACGCTGCATTTGCATCTGCACGTTGAGTTGAAGTAGCTTCGTCATCAATAATGTTCAACAAAACTTCACATGTTGCACTAAACATGTTGATTAAGCTAGAAACATATTTCAAATGTAAACTCCATCGAGTATCCCCTGGCCTTTATAAAGTATCAATTTGATGAAGTCCTTTTTCACTTTGAATCTCATCGATATCAAGTAAATAAGCAACATTTGCATCATGAGCGACTTTTAACTGATCAGTACGCTTTCATGAGGTACCAACTATATTAATAATAGAGCTCAGCTTATTGAAGAAACTGTGAATACATATAACTTCTTTTAAAGCATCATTAGTTGCTAATTGTAATCGATGTGCCATACAATGAACATAATAAGCATATGAACATACACTTAGAATCAAAGCCTGTAAACCATTCCATTCACCTCTCATATTACTTGCACAATCATAGCCTTGTCTTCGAATATTATGAACATCCAAATTATATTGAGAAAGGGAAAAACATATCCCATCTTTCAATGTAGATGTAGCGGTGTCTTTAACATGAACAAGTCCAAAAAATCGTACTTTCACATATTCATTCTTATCAACATATCTCAACACAATAGACATTTTTTCTCTTTTAGCATGATCTCGAGCTTTATCAACTATTATACAAAAATTTGCATCACTAATCTCTTCACGAATGGCACTTTTCACTTTATTTGAGAGGGCCGTCAATATTTCCTTTTGTATTTGTGGTGAAGTGTATGTAGCATTTTTCGGTGCTTTCTCTATATTCGTTACTACTTCATCATTGTAAGATGCTACTAAATGAAGCAATTGAAGAAAATTTTTGGGCCTTTGTGACGTTTTACTTTCATCATCACCTCTAAAAGCACATCCTTAAAATGCAAGCCACATAACTACATCAATTGAAGCTTTCAATCGAACTTTATTCTCCACAACTTGTTGAGATGAAAATTGTTCAATTTTTTTCTGAACATGTGAGGATTGATTGATTAGGAGTGCACATGCTCTTTCAGCATTTCGATGCGGAGAATTGTGATCTTTTTCAACATCTGCTAAAAATAACAAATTTTACCATCTCTCACATTCTTCCTGTTTTGAAACCCATCAACGGTAAAAGCATTTGAACTAGAAGAACCGTTTTCCTTGTGAAAAAGGAAACATGGAAGACAAAACGCTGCATCTTTATTTGGAGAATATTCCAACCAGGACGGGAATAGTTTAAACCATGATGCTTGAAAGCTTCTTCGAGGAACTTTGTATGATTTCGGGTACTCTGTAAGAATGGCTTGATATGGACCAACTTTAATATAAGCTCGTCAAATCTCATCACGCATGTTAACAGGGTACTGCCATATTTACTTTCGCAATCCCGGATCACGCTCTAATAAACTAACATCAAAACCTTCATTAACTTCAATTCTCTGAGCTTTAGTAGATTATCATCAGAAATTAACGGGTTGAGATTTGAGAACGTATTTGGCAGCTCAGTTGGAGATGATATTTCAACATTCTTCCTTTTGAAAAAAGCATCGATTGTAGACGATTTTTTCATCTATAAAAACATACATTTAGATAGTAATTATTAATTTGATGCATGATCTATCAAGTAAATCAGTATGAGGAAAAATATCTAAATATATGATTCAAAATTCTCTAAAACATCATCATTCATCACTAATATTAACAAAAATTTAATTATTCAAACTAGACTCTAATAAAATGTGTCATTAATATTAACAAAAATTCAATTAGTCAAATTATAGGTCAACTAAGTATATGCAAAACTATAAAAAAGCATTTATATAAAATTTAAAATATCTAATATATAATTTAAAGAGTATATAAAATTAAATAAAACGCAAAAAATAAATAGACTACCACTCAGGTCTCTTGGGAGCCACCACCCAGACTCACTTATTTTTCATAAATCATAAATAATTATACAATTTATTAAATCATACCTTATGTGAACTGAAATTCCAAATTCTTCGAGCAATCGAGCCAATCTTTAGAAATCAACGTACCACACCTAGTTTCATAGCATTCAAACTTGAGCATGTGTTGCAAATTGCACATAAATGTACTAGTCAAATATAGTTAAAAAATAAAGCATGATCACAGTAATTTGCTCTAATGTCACGGCCGAACACTAGTTAATTGGATCATGGCCAAACATTTAAAAAATTCTAAAAGAAAATTTAAAATATCACAATGTATAAAACTTTTCACCAAAATAATAATTTCAAGGTTCAAAACTTCAATTGTAAATTGTCACAATTGCACAATCCTACATAAACATATATTAATAAATTATTAGTTTTGGTTCTCAAAAGACTTACACAGTTACACTAAAACAATGAATTTACTGCAATTTTTAGTAAAAAAAATTGTTGCAACTTGCAACTCATTTGATACATACAACTACTACTCTAGTATATTAGAGACGAATAAATAAAAAAACCAATTGAAAACTACCTATTCTTTTGAGTCTTGTCTTCGGTGGTCTAGTGCAGTGGACAGTGGTACTTTGCTTTGTGTGATTGTTGTGCCCCAATTTTGACAAGGTTTGAGAGTCGGTATGAGTGAATAGTAGACTAGGCAAATAGGCAATCGAATTCAAAAGAAAAATTAAAAATTCGCAGTTCACGAGAAGGAAGGAGAAATAGAGAATAGAAGCAATTTTTAATATTTTTAATTTATTAAAATAAAAAATATTATTTTATAATATATAAAGGAATTAAAACGTTGGCAGAGAAAAGAATAGAAACAGTTTTTTTTATTTATTTTAGTTTATTAAAATGGAAATATTGTATTATTTTATAATATAAATGTTTTTTTCTTTATTACTTAACTTTTCACTGCTGTTGACACTTGACAGTGATCTATTACTTATGTATTGTCCATTACGTGGCAGGGGGCAATGGAGATTAACCAAAAAGTTGGAAAGGGCAATCTCTTTTTGTTAATTATATTTATTATATTATATGATATGGGAAAAAAGAATAATTATAAATTGGGGGCAGTAGCCCCTCCCACCAACCAAACACCTCCGCCCCTGGTCTTAAGTCACCAAAACCTCAAAAATAGACTTAATTAGAGTATCATTTGTCATTACGCCATATACTAGACTTGATCAATAAAATTTCTCTTTAATCACAATTAGATACCAAAGCTAGTACTTTAGTGGGTACTACAGACCAAGTAACGTTGTTGCACAACTTGTTGAAATGTTTGAACTATAAATTCACAAATATGTTGAGGTGGCAAATTGACCCAAGATCCAAATTAATTTTATTTAATCCGAAATTTAATATCGACTCAAATAGGATGATCTAAATTTGATCCGAAACCTTAAATAAACCGAATCGAATTGAAACCGACCCGATTTTTAGTTGAGCTGATATAGACCCCATCCGATTTTTCAACTGAACAAAACGAGCCCGAAACGGTTTTCAACCGAATTGAATGAACCCGAACTGATTTCATCCGAATCGAAAGTAACCCAAATTGATGGCAACCCGAAATAAAGAAAATATATTAAAAGAAAAAATGAAAGATTTGACGTGAATTGTCGCAGAACTCCCTAAAAGTCAAATATATTGGCTTTATAAAATCATATACGAGTTAAAAAAACTAATCCGGCCTGAAAATCCGACTGAAACATATCGATTTCCTATTGAACCGATCTTGACCCGACCCGAAATCAACTAACTCGAAAAATACCCAACCCAAAAATCAACCGAACCGATGTGACCCGATCCGGACTTATACCCGACCTAAATCACTATAAACCCGAATTAAAACTGAACAAGACCAAATCCGACTCGTACCAAACAGAACCGAAACCGAATGCAGTCAAAACCGAATCAGACCCGAACCAAACCTGATCCAAATCACTCGTTTGCCACCTCTACAAATATGTTCATCTTGATCAATATATATATAATACAATTAGGATAACTATTTGATTAATGCCAATTAAGCCGTCTTAGCTCAGCTGGTAGAGCGCATGGCTTTTAACCATGTGGTCGTGGGTTCGATTCCCACAGACGGCGGTAGCTTTTTCTAACCTTTTATTTTCTTTTTGTTTGTTGCAGAGCAGTTCTTCTTCTTCCAATGTTTACAGAACTTAACCTTAAAAACTGATAATCGAAACCAAAATAATAATAATAAATGTGTTGATTAATTTCGTGATTTATATGTCTTATCTATGCATACATACATGATGCATCCAAAGATTAGCAACTTTCAAGTGAAAGTCAGAGTCGGTGCTTTTCTAACCATATAGTATGTAGCAACACTCATTTCTTTGCCTTTCTATGAACTGTACAACTTTTTTCTTTTTACCTATCTCAGATCTGGGCCGGAACATCGTTGTGGTTCCGTTGAAATGAGGAGGGATCATGTTCAGGCGATGACTGGTTAAAACATGACCATTGAACTTTAGCTTTGATTCATTGAGCCTCAACAGCATGGCCAGTTTGTGGGATGAGTAAGGACGGTAAGTCTCGAAAGAGGCAAGTGAAAGACCCATTGTAGCCATTGCTACAACAGAGTATGATGTTGGAACTAGGGGTGTAAACGAGCCGAGCCGAGCCGAGTCGAGCTCGAGTAGTGCTGAGTCCGATTCAGCTCGTTAAGATTTTGACTCGAGTTCGAGCTCGAATAGTTTTTAACGAGCCTAAATAATCTGAGTTTGACTCAGCTCGTTAATAAAACTCGAGCCGAGTGTTGACCAAGTCGGACTCTAGTAGCTCGCCATCTGTCTCGTCTCATTTAAAGCCTTGGGAAAAAACTTTGATACACAAGTTGTGTAAACTAAAGTTTGTACAAGCTTGTTAATTTTAGGGTTTAGAGGTTTAGGTTGTTGGGTTTTGAATTCAGGGTTTAAGACTTATGTTTAGGTTTATGTTTTAGAAAATTAGATTTTAAATTTTAAAAATTAAAAATTTCACTACACCAAACTTGGTATATAGCGACACTTTTATCGGCGTTTTTAAAACAAACGCCACTAACTTCGTTCACTCGCGGCGTTTAATAAAAAACGCAACAAAATAATAAAGTTCATGGCGTTTATAAGAAAAACGCCGTAATAGACAGATATTAGTGGCGTTTTGTAAGACAAACCCCGCAAAAAGTATCACATTAGTGGCGATTTAATAGAAACGCTGCTATTTTTCAGAATTTAGTGGCGTTTGTCCATACAAACGACGCAATAGGAAACTAGGGTTTAGGTAAAATAGAACGTTTTAAATATATTAGACATTAGAAAGATCACTCGGCTCATTCTCAGACACTCACACCTCGATCCCCAAATCACTAACCTAGCCGATCGTCTCTCTCAGGCAAGATTTATTCTCTTTTGTTCTTTAAACACAAAACTCTAAACAGCAAATTAAGACCTTTTCTCTCTTCTCTCATATTCATGCTTAAAAGCTTCCCCTTTTATTGTTATTTTGTTTAAAAATTTGTATTTCTTCGTCTGATTTCTTCGCAATGAAGTAGATTTTTTTTTTGTTTCTTAGACTTTGAATTTCTTTATGATTTCTTTTCTGTTATTTAGAGAAGAGAAAAAACACTTTAATTTGTTAGTTCTTTTTATTTTCTTGTTTTGCATTAAATTTGTACAATTTAACTGTTAAATACAATGAATAATGAATAAGCTCCTATATTGGGAACAAAGTAGTGAAATGCTTTATTTTAGTGAGAAATAAGAAATTTGTTGTTTTATTTTGCTTGCATTTTTTGATAGAAATACATTATCTTATTAAAAAAGATGATTGATAGTGTTTAGGTTTGTTGCAGGTCCTTAAAATGGCTGAAGTTTCTAAAGTCATTCATGTTCACAATGTTGACAATGAAATACTGTAACAAAATTGTTGCTCTGTTTTTTCTTCTTATAATGGCTTTTTTCTTATATTATTTACATTTTTATTGTTGGAGTAAATCATCACTTCCCCTACATGTTGATCGGATGTGCTCAAATTACTTTTCTTATTTGTTTTTTATTTGTTAAAAATTTCTAATTTGTTAATTTTCTTATTTGACGTGCTCAAATTACACAATAATAGAAAAAGGTCTTTTGGTTTGGTTTCTGAAATCATATGTGAGTTTTGTTTGTTTTGTCACCTATTTGTCTCCTACAAATGATTTTTATTTTGAAGTTGTTATTATATGTTGTTTTCACCTATTTGTCTCCTACAAATGATTTTTACTTTTGAAGTTATTATTATATGTTGTTTTTATCTTTTCTCACTTAACATTTTGTTATTTTGAATAGAAAATCTAATTCTGTCTCGGAACTTAATTTGTGTATTTGCAGTCAAAAACATGATTGGTGTTCTATTTTTAAAAGAAGTGTTTTTAAACTGCTAGGATAATAAGTAATTTTATGTCAAATGCTTGGTGGCGCTTCATTTTATGTCAAGCTGCTAGGATAATAGGTAATTTTATGTCAAATGCTAAGATAATAGGATAATAGGCAATTTTAATACAAGTGCTTTTTTAATACAACATTTTTAATACTTGAGCAAATTTAACTGGATTTATAAAACAAAATGACAAATTTTTTAGCTAAAGAAACCAGCTCTTTATATCAATTTGTTAGTACTCCCTAAGATCAATTATTTACCAAAATTTTGTCATAGTGCAGTTGATAAGTGGTTTATTATCGAAACACTACAACCATATGTAATATGTATTACTATTTTTTATATGTTGTAGCCTGTAGGTAAGATCTTTATTTAGATTGACTTTTAAATTTTCTTGACTTGTTTGTTTTTTCAACATGTGGAAGAGTTGCTTTATGGCTGCTATGGCTACACCTATGCCCTCTTGGCTTTATGTTATGTGGATCTTGTCGTTGAGTCTGGTCTCTAGGTATGAATTTTTTTTTTTGCTAAAAAATCAGTGAATCCGATAAAAGCTGAAAAGATTCGGTGTCTTAATATGTTCTGAGCGTTGGTGGCAAAACATTACTGACATAGTTTGTTTGTGCTTTTGTCTTCTAGGCTTTATTGTAGTGGCAGCTAGAGATGAGCAACTTCACCAACAAGCTTTAGATCTCCTGCAATGGCTCTCCACCTGTTCCTCTTACAGCTTATGTTGAGGGTGTTAGTGTTGTTGAAAACAAAAACACCATCTGAGCTGAATTATGGACCAACTTTGGTGACACATTTGGTATGCTTTGCTTCTTCATATGAAAATCTTGATCTTTTTTAACACTGCAAATGTGGTTGTTTTTACATAGAGCCCTACATTAATCAAATGTGACCATTTATCATGTTTTAAATGTTTAAAACTACTATTAACTTCTCGTATTTAACATTTTTGGTATAGGGATTTGGGATGGTGGTCGACGGTAGTGGTGACCGAGAAGTAGTGGATCGAGAAAGAGAGGCCTAGGAACGAAATATATAGAGGAGATTAAATTGCGACAAAATGTACTTTTTGTAACAAATATTTTAAGTTAATTGTGACAATATATTTTTGGATGAAATAAATATTTTGTATCTACAATTTACATTTTTTGACGAAAATATAAAAATTAATTTTTATTACAATTGTATTCCCTTATAATCAAGCATAGCGGCGTTTGAAAAAAAATGCCACTACAAGCCAAGTTCCTGCGACGTTTGTAAAATAAAACGCCACTACAAGCCAAGTTCTTGCGGAGTTTGTAAAATAAAACACCACTAAAAGTGAGGCAATTGCAGCATTTGTAAAATAAAATGCCACTAGAAGTTGGGCTATTGCGACGTTTGAAAAGTAAAACGCCAGTAAAAGTTAGGCTATTGCGGCGTTTGAAAAATGAAACGCCACTAAAAGTCAAGCTTTTGCGGCGTTTGTCAATAAAACGCCACTAAAAATCACTAACATATAGCGGCGTTTTGCGGAAAAACGCCATTAAAGAGAAGTTTATCATGGCGTTTTAGATCTCAAACGTCGCTATAGATATGATCTTTTTGCGGTATTTTTTTGTTCACAAACTCTGCTAACTATTGCAGCGTTCGATTTCGGATGTTTTATCTAGCGCGAGGATTATTTTTAGCGACGCTAAAAAATGCCGCTATAGGGTAAAAACGTCGCTAAAAAGCATGTTTTGATGTAGTGATTAGTATATTATATTTTCGAGTAGCCCGCGAGCTTTTCAAGTCAGGTATCTAGTAGCTCGACTCGGCTCGTTAAGAACTCAAGCCGAGTTCGAGCTTGAGTTGAGTCAATCGAATTGAGTGTTGACCGAGCTTTGACCGAGTCGGACTTGAGTAGCTCACGATCTGTCTCGTCTCATTTACGACCCTAGTTGGAACTGCCTGACTGCAATCTCCGACGAACTGGGTATCAATTATCAAATCTATTTTACTCGAATTAGAGTGTAAGTATTATATCCTCGTATCGTTGTCTGGCATCAGACAGAATCGAACAACATAGATGTAAGAAATCCTATGACCTGCAACTGTTATATTATATAAGAACGAGACCATAGCAATGATTATATTTTGGTTTCGTATGTAAGAAAATGTCAACTGCCATTCCACAGAAAAATATTAAGTATAGATAATAGCATGAAGTGCGGTAAGTGGTCGAAAAGTGTGGTAAGATAGTGTAATGTTAAAAAATTTAAATATAAAGGCTTAAGTTTATTGAATTATTTCGAATTAGGATCAAATTAATAGAGTTCATAAGTTTCAGGGACTAAAGTTGTTATTATATCAAGCCATTAGTTCTATTTTAATGACATAGTGACTTGTTTGCCACAAAATTTAATTGAGTAACATGTTTGTTCTTAAATTTATAATTGAATGACTGAATTTGTTATTTTTAAAAGAAAAGTAATATTTTATTTGTAAACCCATAATTGAGTGTTTCAATTGTTATTTTTTAAAAAATGTGTGACATATAGTGTATTTTTTAAAGTATTTTTAAATTATTTTGTTCAAATTTTAATATTATTAAATGACTGAATCTTACTTTTTAAAAGAAAAGTAATATTTTATTTGTAAACCCATAATTGAGTGGTTCAATTGTTATTTTTAAAAAATATGTGATATATGGTGTATTTTTTAAAGTATTTTTAAATTATTTTGTTCAAAATTTTAATATTTAAGATTGTTAAATAAAACTTTTAAATAAATAAAATATTTATTTTGAACATTATTTTAACAGTATAAAATTACAATAATATAAATAAAGAAAGAAAAAAAAAACATTTGGAGCAAACTCAATAACCCAAAGAGAAAACCACATCGAGGAACGGAGAGAGCATTGGATAACGTTTTTAACATTTTATTTTTTTATTTTTTTGAATTATATTATTTATTAAAATTATATTTACTAAATAATCTAATTATATTCAAAATTTAATTTTAAATAAAATACATAATAAATATATGATTTAAATTTAACGGTTATTTTTCAGTATTTAGTTTTTTTTAACTAGCAATTTTTTTAATTTATCAAACTAACCTAATTTTTTTTGAAATTCAACATTTTTAATAGACACTAAACTATTTTTTAAATAAGTATATAATATATTTTTTAAAAAATAAACTTGTCATCAATCTCCCGAGCAAGTGGTTAAAGCTCTCAGTTAACATACTCTCCTCTCCTCTTGATTGTTGGTTCAAAACCATTTAGGGATAATTCCCACTATGCTCGTGCAATGATCCATTTCATACAATATATTTATAAATAACAATTAAGTAAATATAAACTATTTTCATAAAAAAAAAACATGAAATATCGTTCTTCCGACTTTCACCACACATGTGACATTATTTGAACTGTCATCATTTAATAATAATAATAATAATAATAATAATAATAATAATAATAATAATTTTAATTTTTCGCTACACCTTAAATGGGTGAGAATCGGTACACCTTTTCTCTGTGCTGATACACCTTTTATTCCTCAAGGCTTTCTAAATTTCCAAAAGCAAATGACCGTATTAGTATAGGTTTAGTTGTACCGACACAAAAGGCACCATATCGATACAGAAGTATCGCGACCGGTAACCATTGTAAAAATGTTGTAATGACTCTTTCTACTTTGAGGCATATACAAATACTCAAAGCCGCGTACTTATATCGAAGGTTGTAGAAATATATTAGGGATGTTCATGGTCGGTTAACCGTACCGTTTAGACTAAACAGTCGGTTAACCATTATAGCAGTTATTGGATTTAGCTAATCGTAACCTAACCATTAAAAATCGGTTAACCGATGGTTCGGTTACAAGTTAACCTATAACCTATTACAATTTTTTCTCATGTTTTCTACTTCTTAAAATGCTTAAATAGAGATTCTAGACACTTAGTCCATACTTAATTAAAAAAATTATATTATCTACTTCTTTCGAGAATAATAAAACTATATTTTCTATAAATATTATCTTAAAATGTTCTTAAAAATGATTAAATAAAGATTTTAAACATTTAGTCCATACTTAATTTAAAAAATACATACATACTACAAAGTTTTAACACATCACAAAATACATAAATTACATACTTTGTTTAAAATTTCAAGTTTTAATATTGTTCAACACATAGAATTATACCATCAAAATTTTAAAGAAAAATCCTTAACTAACATAAAACAAACATAATGTAAATGAAACTTCCATGAGTTAGTATCACAAGCCACAAAAGTTAACTCTATGACCAAATCATCCAAGGTCTTCGTCCGCTTTTTCTAAAATAAAATATGACTCATCAATCATAATTGATTGTTGATTAAGTGTTAAATCCTTCAATCTTAAATTTAAAAACACGAAACAAGTTAGTACAAAAATATAACGTAATACTAGAAAATCAAAGATAAAAAATAATTAAGAATTAAATTATCAATACTATATCTAAAAATACGAAACAAGTTAGTACAAAAATATAAAGTGATACTAGCAAACCAAAGATAAAAAAATTAACAATTAAATTAAAAATATGGTTTAGAAATTAGAAAAGAGGTGTGAGCTGAATTTTTAGTTGAAGGTATTTTTTAAATATAAATATTTAATAACAACCTATAGGTTAACCATTTGTCAAAGTTCATAACCGTAACCGTAAATTAACCATTATTTTTAGCAGTTTGGTTAACAGAATATGTTTATCCTTAACGATTCGGTTAATTAACATGTAAAATGTATCGGTTATACATGTTAACGGTTACGATTATCGATTAGAGTTAATTATGCACACCCCTAACATTTAATGTTGGAAATTAAGTCATCAACGGCTAGTAACAGTCACAAACTCATTAGAAGATTTAAAAAGAACTTTCAATCAGCCATGGAACAACAAAAAACATCTTTGCCAACATTCATGTATAGAGAAAGTGATTTTTGTACTTAAAGTTTTTTTTCATTAGACAATGCTTGTTGAGCTTAATTGTCAATATTAGTCAAGTGTTTAGATTTTGGGTGAGTGCTTTATTGCAAACATATTAACTTTGCGAGGTTTTCTTGTTTGCTTAATTTGTTTCTTTTGAGTGAGAGTGTCTCAAAGCTTTGGGGTAGAAGCTTTGAAGGTTTGTAAAGTTTATCTCCTTGAGCATTGTAAAAGGAAAAACAAATTAGTGAATTTGTGAAAAATTCTTAGTGGAGAAACTAAAGTAGTGGAGGTAAACTTGGTTTAGAAGTCGAACATTATAAATCATTGTGCAATTTCTTAATTTTCAATTGCTTCTACCTATTTCACTCAAAGCCAGTTCACGCCCTTAACGTATTTGATTAATCGTTCGAGCCCAACAACATGAATAATGTTTTGATTTTAGATGAATTATTTCGTTTCAAATATTTTATAAGTTTTATCTCGAACAACCGACACAACATTCTTAAAAATTTTCACGAATTCTTTTATGTCTTTTAATATTTCCGAGATTTTTGAGAGAATCTCAATCTTAGAGATAACATTTCTTTTATAGTGTATATGAAAAGAGTTCTCATACTGTATAGTTTCTCCGAATAAAAGTTCAACAAGATTTAATCTCTTTAATTTACCATTTTTCATATCATTTTCTTTTAAAAACTCTCATATTAATTTAAATAAATTAAAGATAAAATAATCCTTAAAGAATTTCATATCAATTCAATGTAGTTTTGACATATATACTATTGGAAATGAAGATCATTTTTTAAATATTTATTTTATACATAATATAAAATGATATATTTAATATATACAATAATGTACATGATTAAACACTGATAATATGATTCATAATTCCATATGATATAATGCACATATGATTTTAATTTTGTATTTTACATGTAAATCAAATGATTTGCACCTGTGGATGTATTGCAGCTGATTGTACCATCTTCCTCCTCTGGAAAATTTTCATTAAAGATCCAATTCTTCGCCGAACAATACTTACGAACTCTATCGTCCAGTTTTTCACAACATGAAAATAAGAATGGTAGAGCAAAGGAAGTTGAAACATAAGAAATGCTCCGACCGAGAGACCGGTGGAGCTAAGAAACAAACCGCCGAAGCTTTCCGGTGTCAGAGGTCCGACGTTGTTGTTAACGTCGTTATCCTTAGACGTCATCAACGATGTTTGGCTTCGGAACCATGCATTTTCCAACAATTCAAGCTTTCCGCTCTCTCTTAGCTTTGCGATTTCCCTCGATAGGTCGGTAACCAACGGTGAACCTTTCGGGAAAACCTGATCAAAATTCGTTACCAAACTTATAATTAAATGACTTTGAATGTAATTTAATGCCGCAATGTTTTAGTTTTAGGACATATGAGAGTACTTACGAAGGCAAAACCGTTGGTGATAGGCATGGATTTGATCAAGGAATAATCGCCCGGATGCTCTGCCAGGAATATCTTGATGTAAGGCATTTCATCGAGGATGGCCGAGACGCCACCCTTTCTGCTTCCTTTCGATAACGCGTCGGCGTATTCCCCCGCCGTTTGCAACGGCTTCAGCGTGTCGTTTTCGAAATTCATGTTGTTGATCAAAACTCCCTGGGTGATGTTGGAACCCCCTAGGTATCCGATGTAACTTCTCTTCGAATGCAACTCGATATGCTGGACCGTCATCGTCGAAGCTAGCGTTGCAGTGTAGCTTGAACTCAATATGAACAGCACGAACAGCGAAACCGCTGCTATGAAGATCGACCACTTGTTCCTCAATTGTTCCCCTGAAAGATGTTATAACTTTAGTGGTTAAATCAAATTGAAATCATATTACAACCTTAACAAGTATACAAGCTTAGTTAATTGCCTAATCAAGTGTTAAATAAGTGTAAACTTCTTACAACTGCCGGCTAGGATGGACGAGAGGCTGCTTGGTTGGGGCGGGAAGCCGTCGGGGACGTGCCGAGGAGTTTGGCGTTCGATCATCCAAATGAAGAAGCTCCTGAGGGTGTAATAACCGACGATTGCAAGCCAAAGTGTGGGCGTAAGCACCTTGTAGAAAATCCACATGTCCTTGTTTTCAGCCGGGGCTATGATCCCGACACCGATGTCGGTGAAAGAGATTGTAAAATCCACGAACAAAGATCTGCCGGAGGTGATCGTTGCGTCCCCGACAACAGCGTCGAACTTCTACTTGACATGGTAAACATGTACATATTAATGCAATACGATATGACACGTACGGAAAATTATACGAACACAAATCAAGTATACGGTGGTACCTTTAGATAAACTTGGTGTATGAGATCGGTGTAAGTGCCGGCACTGTTTCGATTAGCGTCCATGAACGGGATGAACTCGTACTGTACTTGATACTTCAAACCCTCCAACGCGGCTTTGAATACTTCAATACAAAACCCGGTGACGGTCGTGGAATTTGTAAATGGATCACGTTTCACCTCCAGCAATTGTCGAAACCCTACTCTTACAGGCACCCCTATTCTTAGGATTTTACCGCCGCTAGTTTGCAACATGCGAGCCTGACGTTCTTTTGGGACTGTCAGCGATCCGCCGGGCCAAATTATCGGTTCGAGATTGTCGATGATATCATCAGATAGCCGCCGTCTTCTTTGATTAGGTTCGTAAGTTCTCATCGTGATTTCCCCGGTTGAGGTGCAAAACCCAACTCTTTTTGCCCCGTTATGTACCACATTGACTATCTCGAATGCTTTCGATATTAACTTGCCATTGATGAATCGAAATTCACCACTGAATCCCTTGAAGTTACTTCGTAATATTTCCCGGAGAAGCATCGAACGACGGATAGATGTTCTACAGGCATCTAGCTCGTTGGTAAACTGAGGTGTTTCGATTAATCTCTCGACTGCTTTTGCTAGACTCCAGGCAGCATCATAGGCTAATAATCCGAGACGAAAATCCACGGCCGGCGGCTGATCTCCAACATCAAACTTTCTTCTCAATCTTGAAGTAACATTTTGCAGCTCGCTCGACAATGTCGGAATATAAGATTGAAAACCGATAACTCCTTGCATCGATGGATCAATGGAGGATGATAATGGATCTCTTGAATCGAAATGATCCATGGTCTTAGAAGTCACAATCCAAGCATACCCTATGCTCATCATTCCCAATCTCTTTGCATTCATAAAAAGCCGAAGTGCAAGCGAATGGGGCAAATGAACAATGAATATTCCAGTTTGGAATGTGTTGAGCTCGTCAAGTTGTTCAATGATCTGATCATCTTCAGACAATGCAGCAATCGCGGCAACGAATGAGATGTGTATGTTTTTTTCTTCAAAGAAAGCAGCCATGGCTGACAACATGCCATCATCCATGGAAAAATCATATTCTTGATGGATAAGGATTACATTCCTCCATTTCTGTAGCTCAATAAAGGCAGCGATTCCTTTAATTTGAGAGGTTTGGTCATCTCCAATTTGAACAAAGAAAGGAGACCGGGTTGGGAATGAAAAAGAACTAGGTTTCGAAAACGAAATGACGGGGATTTTATTCCGATCACCAAACTCCGTCAGAAACTTGGCTTCCGTTGATGTTTGTGCGCCAAAGATTGCTTTCACCTTTGCATCTTCCCAGAGATTAAGAGCTGCCCGTTTGTAAATCACAATAGATTCTTAGTTATCTCCGACCTAAATAAGTCTCTAACATTAAAATTTAAGTGCACAGTCGTTAAATGATGTTTTAAAAAATTATCCACCAATGCATTACATGTGACGATAATTTTAATTTTAAAAAAAAAACATTAAAATTTTATTTTTTTTAAATCTAAAAGTTATCAAAAATTCTCAACTCCCCAATCCTCACGGTTGTCAATTTCGAGTTTACCTTTTCGATCGTCGGATATGTATCGTCAAAAATTGACGAATGATAGTTTCACATTCGTCGTTTAATGTTCAGATTTAATTACAGATGATGTTTTATTCTTGCCCTTAAAAATATACTGATTGAAAATAATCCAAATCAATACGATTTTAAAAATTACTGGACTAAACTTACGGTGTACTAATAAAGAACATCATCTTAGTCTTGGTTAACATTAGATTCAAGAATCGATTCCGAACAATCCCTCTCTCTATTTTATAAAAACCTGGATAAAAAGGAGACAAAGTAAAAAACTTACCAGCAGACAAAGCCTGGAAAGGATCACCCTGGGAATCCCTGAAATGGGGAACAACCCTAACTCTGCAAGATTTCTGTACACAGAAATCAAAGATGGCCATGCAAATGCTGTGTTGGATCACCTTTCCCTGCCATGTTCCCATATCGACGATCACCCCGACGCTAACCTCCTCGTCTAAAACGACGTCGTTTACTTCACCTTCACACCAGGACATACCTATAAAGCTAACTAAGCAGATCATCATTACAAATAACACTGAACTTTGGTTCTTCATCTAATCTAATGGATCAAAACCAAATTTTCAGAACCGAAGATGTCTTTCTCTGTTTAGATACTTGAAAAACTTGAATGAATTTCTCTGTTATATACACGTACATATATATTAAAGTATATAACTGAAAGCAACATGTTAGTAGATATCGGTCGGGATTTAAATAGCGGTCCGCAATTGTAATAACGGTTGTTATATAACGGTAATGAATAATGATACCATCCAAAATTACAATACCCACAATTATTATGTCTGCAGTGACATTTATTATTAAAAAAATTCACGACCGTGGTACTCGTTGACTGTGAGTCACATTGACTACCATAACATTCATTATATATGTAACCGTAATAAACACAATACGACCGAAAACGCAAATACAACCAATATTAAATCCAAAAATTCTCGCTATAAAAAATGAGAGAATTTATGGAAGTTAAAAAATAGCCAAGTTGGCGTAGAAACTTTATCACAATAATCTCCATTTATAAAAGTAGAAGCCTTTGAACAAATCAGAAAAAGGAAACTTCATCATAATAATCTCTCTCTATGTATACACGTAATAAGAAAAAAAGTCAACCGTTAATAATGTTAAACTAACGTAGGGGGCAGTCACCAAATCCAAATATTTTTGGGTAAATTATACAAATTGTTATTAAACTATCCTAAAAAAATTAAAAATGGTCATTAAATTTTTAAAAAAATTTCAATAATAGACATTAGACTTTAGTTTTTGTTATAAAATAGTCACCGAGTCGTTAACTTTCGTTAAGTGAGTGACGTGACAGTTACAAAAATTTGTATAATATCATGTTTAATCTTCAATATTTATACGGGTAAAATATTGAAATTATCACTCAATTTTGGTCATTTGACCTATTTTGGTCACCGAACTTTTGAAAAGCTCAATTTACTCATTAAACTTTACTTTTTGACCTATTTTAATCACTTTGAAATATTTTATTAATATTTATGTATGACATGACATATTTTATTATTATTAAATATAAAAAATAATTTAAAATAAAAATAAATTATATTTTATTTATTAATAAATAAAAAATAACATAAAATAAAAACTCTAACCCCAAATATCCTAAATCCCACACACCTAAACTTTTAAACCCTTACCGGCGCTACTCTCACGGCGACCGCCACTGTCACAGATGGCCACCACTCTCTCTGCCGCGGACGATAGCATCATTTGCCGCCTACAATTAATAAACACAATAATGATTCTAAATCAAGAGTTTTTTCACCGATCTCCAATTTCCCGTCAACTATTCCTCAATCATTTTCCATTTTACTTACAAATTATAACTCTTCTGCTCCTTCTGTGTCTGCAATTGGTTAGTAACTTTAAGATTAGAAGAAAAAAAGTTTGTACTTTTTCGAGCAATTGGGTGACAGATCTTGATTTGGGTATTGTTCTGTTTTGTATTCTTTTTGCAGCTCCAAAGAGGAAAAAACTAAAACCAGTGAAGTACGAGGATGAAACTACGCCGCTAGCCCCGCCTCTTTCTACTTTTTCTGTTAGAACAATTTCGTTTCATCTACTACCACTAAGGTTGAAATTGAACAACCTATTAAAATTGAAGCCACATCTCCCAAATTTGAGAAGAACATTGTATCCATGGCTGAAAATTTGATGAATTCTTCTCAAGCCGTACCAGCCACATATCCCAAATTTTGATGGCACCGTCGGCGGTGGCAGAGGGAGTGGTGGCTGCCGGTAAGAGTGGTACCAGACTACCAGTAAGGGTTTGAGAGTTTAGGTGTTTGGGATTTGAGATATTTGGGATATTTGGGGTGTTTGGGATTAGGGTTTTTATTTTAAATTACTTTTTTATTTATTAATAAAAAATATTATTTATTTTTATTTTAAATTATTTATATATATAATAATAATAAAATATGTCATGTCATACCTAAATATTAATAAAATAATCCAAAGTAATCAAAATAGGTCAAAAAGTAAAGTTTAATGAGTAAATTGAGCTTTTTGAAAGTTCAGTAGCTAAAATAGGTTAAATGACCAAAGTTGAGTGATGATTTCAGTATTTTACTCTATTTATACATTCAATCAATTTAGACAACAATAACGAGAGTTAAATTAGGATAAAATTGATTGAATACGTAAATATAAAAGATTAAATGTACAATTATTTAAAATTTTCATTACTATCACATATTAACTTAACGACAGTTAACAGTTTAATGACAATTTTATAATAAAAATTAAAGTTTAATATTTGTTATATAGTTTCTGAAAATTTAGTCACCATTTTATACAGCAACAAAAGAGCAACCAGCACTCCAAATACACTCCAACACGCGGTAAAAATCAGATTAAGGTAGTGAGACTTTAAATACCGTATAAATGCTATGTATGGTTCTCGGTCCATATTTACTACAGTCTCGTTATGTCAGTTCTATTTAAAATTATTATGATTTAAATATGGGTATATGTTGGTTATCAGCTATTCAATTTGCGTTTTGTAATTACCTAGTTTCCTAAGTGGTTAAAAAACGCTTATTGTTCTTAAATGTCACGAGTTCGAACACCAGTAATTGCAGCAAAATAATTGAGCATGCATTATCAAATGGTTAAGAGTGTATTCAGAACAGATACTACCTGTAATCACTTTAGCTTTTAAAAAAATTGGGTGAACAAAACTCGATTCGAAAAAACTGAATTTGTTTTACTCAACTTGAGGTGAAAAACTCGGCCCGTTCTGACTTGACACGAAATTACATAAACTCGACTCGAAAAAATTCCAAATAAAGTTTGAGTTGTAAAAAGGAAATTCGAATAACTCGAAATTTTTAGTAATTAGTGGATTGATTTTTAAGTTCGATTTTTCCTGATATATATATATATATGTGTGTGTGTGTGTGTGAAGAAATATATGCCACATTTGAAAAAAAATATGATATATATATATATATATATATATATATATATATATATATTAGATATGATTAGAGAAAGTCGTTTAAATTAGAATCAAAGTGTACTATAACATGATAAATAATTACAATTAAATTTGTATAGGAACTCAAAAATTCGACTCGAACTCGACTCGAATCGAAAAAATTTCAAATAAAGTTTGAGTTGGAAAATATGACGCGTCAACTTGAATAACTCGAATTTTTTTTACTCGACTCGATCGAACGCTCACCCCTACAAATAAGTGCTCAAACTATATTTTTTTTCTTCAGATAGGTGTCTAAATTATTTTTGGGCCAAATATGTGTCTAATGTTTCATTTCGTGGCCCATTTAATATTTTTTCGTGACAAATGTTAATTTTTTTGTTATCCAATAAAAATTGAACACATGGCATGATTGATCATTTTCTGGAATTAAAATCTCAAAATGAGGAAAATAATAACAATCTTTAATTTTTCTAAAAACCTAACCCTAACCCTTGTCTTCATCAAAACCCTCTACTAAAAACCCCATCAACTCGTTGTAAAAAATCAACGAATGAACTGCCGATTGCATCGCCGGTGAACACCCAACAATAAAGTCGAACGGTGTGATATACGACGTTTTGGGCGGTGAACGGTAAATCACTGACTTGTTGAGGGATGTCGGACTTTGAGAGAGATGTAATTAGAGGTTGATGGAAAGAAATTAAAACTTTAAGAATTTTAAAGAAATTTAGAAATTAAAAATATAAAAAAGCTATGTATCATGTTCTAATTGGATGATAAATTTTTTAATGATCGTTGATGAAAAAACTTTAAATAGGTCACACAATAAAACGTTAGACACATATTTAACTCAAAATATAATTCATGTATTTATCTTGAAAAATAATATATTTTAGACATTTATTTAACCATTAAGTTATTGTAACTATAACTTAAAAAGTAATCAGCAATTATCAAGAAGGTACATAAAAGTCGATTGATTTTTTTTTTCTCGAAAGAAACATAGTTTGACATTGCATCAATCTTATATATTACACATGCTAATAATTCATTTTTATCTAAAAACATTTAATTTAACTCATTTGACGCTCCTCTTTTCTTAAGGCCTTGTGCGGTTGCTCACCTTACACATGTCCAAAACTCACTACCGGTTTTATATATTACATTAAATATTATGCATGTGGTGTAGTGGGGAAAAAACATCGTATTACTTTTGATGAACATTAGATTCTAAGTTCCATTCTGAACAACCTTATTCCCTTCATTTTATAAAAAAAAAAAAGTCAAATGTAAACCGAATAAAAAGAATAAACTTACCAGCAGACAAAACCTGGAAAGAGTCACCCTGAGAATCCCTGAAATGGAGAACAACCCTAACTCTGAAAGATTTCTGAAAATAGAAATCAGAGATGGCCATGGAGATGCTGTTTTGGATCATTTTTCCCTGCCATGTTCCCATATCGACGATCACCCCGACGCGAACCTCCTCGTCTAAAACGACGTCATTTACTTCACCTTCACACCAGGATATTTCTACAAACCTAACTAAGAACATCATCATTACAAATAACACTAAACTTTGGTTCTTCATCTAATCTAATGGATCAAAACCGAATTCCCAGAACCAAATGTGTGTTTCTCTGTTTAGATATTAGGACAACTTGAATGGATTACTCTATCATACGTACATACATATAGATGTTAAAGTACATAACTAAAAATTCTAAGTACAAGTTGATTTAGTGAGATAAAATGATAGGAAAAAGTTTGAATCTTGACATTATGAATATAATAAACTAGAGTAGGATGGTCGCTCCCACGATAGGTTTATGTAGTATCTGATTTAGATTAATCGATTACTAAATGAAATATTAATAGTTATAAAAAAATATATATACACATCAATGAAAGCAACATGTTAGTGGAAGTCAAAGAAATAACCAAGTTGGCGTTGAAAGAATAGAAAAAGGAAACTTCATCTCAATAATCCTTATTTATAAAAGTAAAAGGCTTTGAAACAATAAAAGGGGGGGGGGGGGGGGGGGGGGGGGACTTCATAATAATCTCTATATAAAAACGTAAAAAGAAGGAAGTCGACCATTAATAATGTCAAAGAAATTAAATTTTTTGAGAAACAATGGCAGTAAGACTTTAAGTACCTAGGTTTGTGTTTGCCATATGTATATCATGTATGGTTCCTTAGTTATATTAATTATTAGTTGAATCGGTCCAATCCATTTGGTCTATATATTCAAATATATTTTTACGAGATTTTGAATGCATTATTAAAGTTAGGGTCTTAGAACTTTAAGTGTAAGTTCATGTCTTATCACGTATGGTAGCCTTCATTTATCTTTTAGTTGTCAATTACAGATACACCTTTTATCTTAAATTTGTTAATTATCAACAAATTTATCATTAGTTTTGATGGAAAGGTTTTTACCCATTTATACTGGATAAGTCTGATATTCCAATTCGGTTATTTTATTCCTGAAACATTGCCTTTATTAGAAGAAAAAAAAATAAGCTTTTGCGTCTCAGCAGCACCTTTTATCTATGGATTAATATTTGATACACTGCCAGTGTAAAAAAAGTTTACACAAGCATGCCTATTTCTAAGCTTAAATTTAAAACCTAAAATTCTAACCTTAAAACCCTAAAAATCTAACCCCAAGCCCCAAACCCCAAACCCTAAATTCTAACCATAATTCCTAAATTCTAAACCATACAACCTAAACCCCTAACCTCTAAACCCTAAACTAAACCCCTAAACCCCTAAATAAACCCGCTTGTGGAAACTTTATTTTCCACCGCCGGTGTATAGGATATTAATCCTTTATCTATTAGGAAATAGTGTTTTTTAATTAAACTACTAAATAAAACCACAATACCATGATCCACAGGCAAAAAGGATAGCTTCTCACATCCCTAATAAACAACCAAATC
Source organism: Hibiscus tridactylites (assembly GCA_958450335.1). Lineage (NCBI taxonomy): Eukaryota > Viridiplantae > Streptophyta > Magnoliopsida > Malvales > Malvaceae > Hibiscus > Hibiscus tridactylites. The sequence continues at coordinate 16,842,679 of OY288273.1, read as the reverse complement.
TTTCAGTCTTTTCTAGCAGCGAAACAAAACAAAAATAAACAGGAAAGATATGCCAAAAATTCCAATGCTGAATTCACTCAGCATATTTCCTTTTCTTTGGCATCATCCACTTCAGCAGCTTAATCAATCCTCATCCGAATCATCATCAGCTCCGGCAGCTGAATTCAGAGCTTTCAACCTATCAATCAGCTTCGCCTTCCTTTCCTCATATGTCAGCTTCTTCAGGTTGTACCTATAATGCAGAACCATGTAGCATCAGATTCTTAAAAACCATTTACATGAATTGCAGGGAATCATATCGAGTTCTCTTTCAAGCTACATAACTAGTTAGTTTTGGTCAGCCATGTCCTGGTTTAGTTGGCTGCCTGAAACACGTTATTAAATAGATTGCTAGAAGAGAGAAATAAGCTAATACCTCTTGTGTTCCTTAGGAGGAGCCTTCTCTGATTTCTTTGCTTCTGGATTTGCACGAATAGCAGCATGAACCTTCTTGTAGATACCCTCAATGCTGTCAGGCTCGATGCCTCTTTTAATGAACTCACTGAAGTGGGACTGGTACTTCTCAGGCTCGTCTTCAATCAAAGTCTGTCAACTTGACAAAGTGAGACTTACAGACAAAAGGCATGAAGCTTTATCTGAACTACGACTTAGAAGCAGCAAACTCCACTTTGATTACGTCTAAATCTTACCCTCATGTATGCAGCAACATGGCCACCGTAAATGTACTTGCGGTGAACTTCGGGATCAAGTTGCTTACTGTCCTTGTTAAATCCAGCAAATCTCTTCTCACTGTGAGGAATGTCAATTCCTCCATCCAAAGCACCCTAAAAGGAAACAGGAAGACTACAAGTATTAAAACTGAATAAATAGAAAATATAAGTGGAAGATTGACGGGCTAAAAGATGATGTATTCAATAATAGATTTTTCAGCAACAAATTTGCAGGAAAGCATGGCCTAGCTGTTAATATAAACAGAAAAAAAAACTTAAATACTCATTGTACAAACATTTTATATAAAATAATTACCACTTTATTCACCAAACTTTTTCTTCCATTTCCAGAAATTAACCCTGGCCTCAAAAAAAGACCATGCTCATATATAGAAGCATGTGTGAATGAATGATGATGAGAAGTATCATAATCATTTGAGCCATGTTCGTGCATTTGCATGTATCATAACCATGTCTTAAGTATTTTACTTTTAGTGTTAAATATCACTTTTAGTGACAATCTGTATCACATTTGTGTCCTATAATTGTATCATGTCCAGAATTGTTGGGTGTAGGCATGATTAAAAGAACCCAAATCTTTTACTAAGATATAGAAAAAAATGAATGTCTAACTCAGGAGTCGGAACATATATAGGTCAGGGTTCTCCTATACCTTGAGAACACCAAAAACACGGTTGCCAGTAGTAGTTTTGACAAGACCAACATCGAGGAGAGCACGGAAAGGCCTCCTGGTCTCTGCAGGTTCAACAGTGAAGTCCTCCCCAGTTGCCTGTTAGCAAATGACATACAATCATTTACAGATACTTATCATACAACTATACAAAACAACACATTTCTTCCAACCTTCAAACCATGACAAATACATACCTCAACATTTCCCTCATATTCAGCATCCATCTCCAGCTGCTTCAGTGTTCGGCGAGCCAAGAGGAGTCCAACACAATAGGCTGTGTTCAAAAGCATCATTAAAATATCATCCTCAACCAGGAGCAAAAAGGAATTTAAAAGTTTATACAAAAGAAATTCACACACCTGCAGCATAATTTGTAAGGCCAACTTCAAGTCCATAGCGAGGAAGTTCATGAGCATAAGCTGCTGCAAGAACTATATCACCAGAAATACTAGCATGTACAATTTGTGCAACTATATCCTTGTTGGTCTAGTAAATGGTTAAGATTAGAACATTAACCAACAGCTCAAAATTGTTTACAGGAAAAATAAGTTGGGATGAAAGAATAATCAGCATATTCAGTTTATGTAATTAACTATACAAACTGTCATTATGTCCTCAACAAACAAACAAACAAACCATCCAAGCAATTTTTTTACTGAAAAAACAAACAATTGCCGAAAATTACCAGCATCATGAACCAAATTACAGTGAGGGGAAACAGGGCAGACAGTCAATTATAAGGATACAAATCGTGCAACAAAACGATATTTTGGGGTGTTGTACTTGTTCTTATCCTGATTGATAAGACGGTTCCTCGCCCGGTAGTCAGTCTTGCCCTCTGCAAGATCAAGATATTATTAAAACTTCGATAAAAGCAATCAGATTTCACAACACTATTTGAAGTATAGGTACTGGTATCATACCTCGCCTTCTCTTGAACTTAACTTGAAATCGCTTGAAGTAGGCATTAGACTTTTGAGCTTTCACGAAAGGCTAAGGCATAAAACAAACCAATTTAGGAAAAATAGGAAGCATCTATGATAGACATTTCAAACACAAATAAGCCTATAAAATTGTTCAATATTTCTTTCAAGCTTTCCTATGTCTTCATCCTAGGAGGCTCATAGCTCCATTTCTATGTCCAGATATATATCAAACACGAGTACTTCAAGACTTACTAGCATAAAATTTCAACATTGAAACGATAAAATTAATAAGCTTATCTGCCATAAACAAACTTATTTTCATTTCTTTTCTGGAAACAAAAGAGGAAGTTGAAAACCTAAGAACCAAACATTGCATAAATCTTAACAATACAAAAATAATAAACGACTTCAATTTATCGAAATAAGAAGATACAAAACACGGATCTGGCATTAAAAGTTGTTTCAAAACTTCATACAAAATCAGATTTGTACTCGAGATAAGAGATGCTAGAATACAAAAAAGAAACAAGAAAATTAGAGAAATTTGTAAAGATAAAAGATTATTGTTAGGAAATAGATTTACCATGGCTTCAGCACAGGGACTTGCAGCTCCTAGAGAGTGAAGAGAAACGGGAGCTCTGGGAAAACCCTAAACGTGCTTTTTATAGGAGAAAATCAACGGTGGCGATTGGTTTCATTTAGATGAGTTACATGCCAGATTATTCGGCCCGCGTGATTTTGGGCTGGTGCAAGGAGTCCAAATTATTAATCTATATCAATACTTACCCAACCCTAATTAATGATTTTCCTATTTATTAGTGGTGTTGTTATTTTTTAAAATATATTTCGATGAGATACGATCCTCTTACAGTATGTAAAATTTGAATGTTTTATATTTTTTAGACCGTTTTAAGTTTTACATCTTTTTTGGCCCGTTAGATTAAGGTAAATAGATAGTTGAGATTAACAGTAAGAACTAAAAAATTATCACGAGAAAAAAATAAGAAAATAATCTTAGCTATTTATCTACTCTCATCCAACGGTTTAAAAATGTGTAAAAATAATTCAATTTTATATAACATAAATGGATATTAATCCTGTTTTAATATATAAATTGTCATCGTCTACTGCTAATTGACCAAAAAAAATTTGATCGTCTGAGTATCCATCTCTCCTTCGAAAAGGTTTTCTAGAATGTTTCTTTTATTTCTGTGTTGCTTTGATAAGCTTAGGACGTGCGATGTTTTCCTTTGCTTTTGTTTATTTTTTACTTTATTATTAATAAAGTTCATATAGTTATTTTTAAAATAAAATTGTATAAACTTATTAATTTTAGAGATTATAAATATTGTTTAAGATTTAAATTTTAAAATTTATAATTACAATTTAGGGTTTGTATTTTAATTTAGTTTTTAGTACACAGGTGTATCAAAAAGTTATTTTTTGTTATGCTTAATACACTATTTATCTTTCTAAGTATATATATTTATTTTTATTTTGCATCTCAACGCTATTTTGAGCTACTTTGTCTTTTTAAAAATTCCAGATGGGCTACATTGATTTTTTGACTAACTGATGTTTAAAAAACTACAATCAATAAAATCGTGCTATGTGTTATATTTTTTTATTTTCTCGCTCTTTTTCACGGTAATGAAATTAACCATAGTTGATGGTAGTCTTAAAAAAATTAATATTTCGTTGCCTATCAATAAAAATCAGATTTGTTCTGCTTGTCAACAAGGCAAGAGTCACAAGCTTCCGTTCTCTGCTTCTAATACGATTTACAGTCAACCTTTTCAGCTTGTGTATACAGATTTACGGGGGCCTGCAGATGAGTTGTATGCTGGTTTTTCTTATTATGTGTCATTTGTTGACGCCTATTCACGACACACTTGGTTGTTTCTGTTGAAAGCCAAGTCTCAGGCTGTACAAGCATACAAGTTGTTTTCTAAACTTGTCAGCACACAATTTGGGGCAGTGATAAAAGAAGTGCAAAGCGACTGGGGTGGAGAGTTTCGGAGTTTGTCTTCTGTTCTTGCCGAGGCTGGTGTCTCTCATCGGGTAACATGCCCACATACTTCAGAGCAGAACGGCGTCGTTGAACGAAAGCACCGTTATGTTATTGAAGTAGCTCTCACTCTTCTTGCTCAAGCTGCAATGCCACTTAAGTTCTGGTCATTTGTTGTTGTTAGTGCCGTTTATTTGATTAATCGTCTACCTTCAAATGTACTTAATGGTGACTCTCCCTTTGAAAGGATGTTTGGCAAGTCTCCAGACTTTCACTTTATGAAAGTATTTGGGTGTCGCTGCTATCCTTGTTTAAGGCCGTTTCAGAAGCACAAACTTGATTTTCGGTCTCAACCTTGCACGTTTCTGGGATATAGTCCACAGCATAAAGGATATCAGTGTCTTTCTCCTGAAGGTAAAGTAATAATTTCGAGACATGTGGTGTTTGATGAGTCTACATTTCCATTTGCAGGTTCTGGTTCCACTACTGTAATCTCAAGCTCAAAGCAAGTGCCTCTAACCATTTTCCAGTCTGCTCCTTTGCGAGTTGTAGTTGAACAAAGATCACAAGATGTGCCAAATGTTGTTCCTATCGTCACTCAAGTCTCTAATGCTGCCAATCCGCAAGTTCTAGATCATAGTAATTCTGTCATTCGTGGGGGTCTTAATGAAGTTCCTGACACACGTGAGCCACATACATCTCCCATAGTGTCAATTTCGAATGAAGCACAGTCAGCAACTCCTTCCCAGCACCAAGGTATTGATCACAGTGCTCTTGCATTAGATGTTCGTCACAATAATGAATCTAATGATATGGTCAACTCTCATATTGTGGGTAGCTCCTCTAGAGTTGCTAGTGATAACTATTCTGCTGAAAATTTTGTTATGCCTTTTGAAAATATTAATATCCCTGTTGAGTGCAATCCTAATGATCGTGTTGACTGTCCTGTTGAGAGTCATGTGGATATGTCTGAAAGTATGAATACTCATTCGATGATTACAAGAAGTAAAACGGGTATTTTTAAACCGAAACTGTATACGGCAGTAGCATCATCCTCTAGTGAAGTTCCACTTGATGTACATCAAGCCTTGGCCTCACCCGAGTGGAAGGCAGCCGTCCTCGCTGAGTATAATGCTCTTGTTGGTAATGGTACCTGGGTGCTGGTTGCTCTACCTGAGGGTCGACAGGCAGTGGGTTGTAAGTGGTTATTTCGGGTAAAGTACAACCCTGATGAATCAGTCTCTCGCTACAAGGCACGTCTTGTTGCCAAAGGTTTTTCACAAGTGCCAGGTCAAGACTTTAAGGATACCTTCAGTCCGGTGGTTCGGTTCACAACCTTGAATATAGTATTGGCACTGGCAGTGACGAATGGGTGGTGCTTGCGACAGGTTGACATTAACAACGCCTTCCTCAATGGCGATCTTAGTGAGGAAGTGTTCATGGTTCAACCACCGGGGTTTGAACAAACTAGTCGTGAAGGAACGAAACTGGTGTGTCGCTTACAAAAGGCGTTGTATGGGTTGCGGCAAGCCCCGCGAAACTGGTACAACAAGCTGCATGATTTTTTAATTGCGATTGGGTTTCAGAAATCCAAAGCTGACACATCTCTGTTTATTCGCTCAAAAAATAATATCGTTACATATCTGTTAGTGTATGTGGACGATATCATAGTGACTGGAGAATCAATGCAGCAGGTGGAGGATGTTATCAAGAGTTTAGGAACCAAATTTGCTCTCAAGGATCTTGGAGAGTTGTCATATTTCCTTGGGATTGAAGCACGAAGAGTGGATGGTTCACTCGTGTTAAACCAAACAAAATTTGTTCTTGAACTTTTGCAAAAGACGAAAATGGATCAATCAAAACCGGTTCCTACTCCAATGTTGTCCTCGACAAAGCTGGTTCGAGATGGTGGCAACCCTTTACTCGATGCACAAGAGTATAGGAGCATAGTTGGTGCTTTGTTGTATGTCTGTCACACACGACCCGACATTGCGTTTAGTGTGCACAAGGTGGCTCAATTCATGCACAAACCTTGTGAGACACATTTATTGGCTGTTAAACAGATTTTGAGGTATCTTGCTGGTACGATTAATTTTGATCTTGTCTTTACACCTTCGGAAAGAAATGTGACAAACGTGGTTGCATATGCTGATGCCGATTGGGCAAGTGATGTTGATGACAGAAAATCAACAACTGGTTATTGTGTGTATATTAATAGTTGTTTGGTTGCATGGAATTCCAAGAAACAAAATTCAGTTTTGAGGTCGACAACAGAAGCAGAATATAGAAGTATAGCGGATGCCGTATCTGAAGTCACTTGGGTTAAAACTGTTCTAAGTGAGTTGGGTATTCTGTTGTCTTCAATTCCCGTCGTGTGGAGCGACAATACAAGTGTCATTGCAATGGCCGCTAATCCTGTCTTTCATTCACGAGCCAAACATGTAGAGCTAGACGTTCATTTTGTCCGAGAGAAAGTCTCGCAAGAACAAGTACAAGTGAATTATGTTCCAGCACAAAGTCAGGCTGCTGATGGGTTGACAAAACCCCTTTCAAAGTCATATTTTCAACTCTTCAGAGACAAGCTATATGTTCAGTCGATGTGCTGACGTTTTTAAGAGCTGGGAGGAGCAGAGAGGATGTTAAAGGTTGATAGTTTTACGGTCAACTATTGAAAGTTGGTCATCTGGAATTATTTGGTTCGTGTAACTAAAAGGTTGTTTACCATTTCTGTTATCTACTGGGCTATATAAATAAATGATGGCTACAATATTAAACACATTGCAGCCTACATTCTTCTTCTAAAATATTTCTAAATATAACGTTTAGTTTCTTTTGCTTACCAGCTGTAAATCACTTTCTTGTTTTCCTCTCTTTACATTCAATGGTAGAGACTCTTTGCTTCCTTTCAAACTTTATTCACATATCAGGTTCATTGTACAACAGGCGGGAAGTTCGTTTATGTTCGTTTATTTATTAAACGAACGAACATGAACAAGATTTTTTGTTCGTCTAATTAAATGAACGAACACGAACAAAAGGCTTGTTCGTTCATTTATGTTCGTGAACGTTCAGTAAATCGTTCATTTATGTTCGTTTATGTTAATTTATGTTCGTTCGTTTATGTTAATTTATGTTCGTTCATTTATGTTCGTTTATGTTCATTTAAATTTATTCACATATGTCTAGGGGTGTTCATTATTCGGTTAAACCGAACTAACCGACCGACCGAACCAAAACAAAATTGGTTAATCTATTAGATAATTTTAGGTTTCGGCTAATGATTAAGAGTTTTTTTAAATTTCAATTATCGATTAATTTGGTTTAAAATCGGTTAATTAATTGAATTAATCGAACTAACCAAAAATATTAAATATTTAACAAATTATATATGTTCGTTTGTGTTCGTTTATGTTCGTTTGTGTTCGCTTATGTTCATTTATGTTCGTTTATGTTCGTTTACCATTTAAACGAACGAACATGAACGAACACGAACAAGTTACATTCCTTAATGAACGAACACGAACAAGAAATTTTGTGTTCATTTATTTTCGTGTTCGTTCATTTGTTCGGTTAAAGTTAAACGAACGAACATGAACACACCCTCGTTCGTATTCGTTCGGTTCGTTTACAGCCCTAGTTGATGGAGTAAACATGTTCACTAATGTCATGGACCTTAAATGTGTTGGTTTTACACATTAAATCACATTTACTACATATGTGGGACGATTCTAGAAGTGTAGTTGCTCATAAAATTAGAATCAAATATGTGGTACGGCAACTTAATTTACGACTAAAAATGATATAATTGAAATATTAAAAATTACAAAATTTAAAATGTTACCATACAATCGAAATATTATACTTTTTGATAACATTTTAAGTTGTAAAACTAAAAACCAAGTTTCAAAACTTGTCAAAAAACCATCAACCTAAAATGTTATAAAAAAAAGGATAAATATTCTATACACAGTCGGTGGAAACTGAAAGTTTTCACAAGCGCCTTAGTTTTAGGGTATAAGGAGTTAGTTTAGGGTATAGGGTTTATGGGGTTTAGGTGTAAGGGGTTAGAATTTAGGGTTAGTTGTTTCAGTTTAAGGTTTAGGGTTATAATTTAGGGTTTATATGTTAAAACCTAAATTCTCACCATATGACCCTAAAAACTAAACCCTAACATATAAACCCTAAGCCTTAAATTGAAACAACTATCCCTAAATTCTAAACCCCTAAACCTAAACCTCTAAACCGTATACCTTAAATTAACTCTCTATACCCTAAAACTAAGGCGTTTGTGGAATTTCCACCGCTAGTGTATAGGATATTAATCCATAAAAAATATAACATTTTAAATTTCGTGTTTTTTAACATTTCGATTGCACCGGTTTTTAACCTTAAATTAAGGCATCGTACCGCAAACACGCCTATAAAAGTGGAATAAAAGCCCTCTGCCCTTTTTCGGTGCCCCTACTTATGTCGCAACACTAAAAAACACTACAAAATTAAATTTCAAGCCCTAATCCTAAATTCTAAACTATATACCCTAAAAAATACACCATGTTCTAAATCCCTCTAAATCCCCTAAACCCTAACCTAAAATTCTACACCTAATTTTAAGCTTGAGGCATAAATAAGAACACCGAAAACAGACAGAAAATTTCCATCCATAAAAGTGAGGCCAAATCTTTAGGATTTTATTATCTTTATTCACTTATTTTTTGTTTTGTTATTAAGTAAAGTCTCGTGCATTTATTAGTATTTTAGTATAATTTGCATATCATTCATACATGTTGCATATGCATTGTTTTCTTTAATTTATGCCATCAGTTATATCAGATTAATATTCAGTTGACGAATAAGTGTTTATTTACTTTCATGTGGGCGTTTTAAGCTTGTATAATGATCCGACAGTGCACGAGAGTGAAACATGGAGAATAATGGACATATTCTTCATCTTGTACTATGGAATAAGATTCGAAATCTATATAAATTAGGTGAATCTGAATAATATATATCTAATGTGTCCATAATAGAAATTCTCTTCTTCTTTTCGGTGTTTTTATTATGTCTCCACACTAAAAATTAAGTTTATGGTTTATAGTTTAAGGTTAAGGTTTGAGGTTAGGGTTTAGAATTTTTAGGGCATGATGTATTTTTTAGGCTATAGGGTGTAGGGTTTAGGATTTAAAATTTAGGCTTAGGGCTTGAAATTTTATTTTTTAGTGTTTTTTTAGTGTTGAGACATAGAAAGGAGCACCGAAAAAGGGCAGAGAATTTTTATCCATGTATCCATGAGGCGAAGCTACGTGAGTTTGTCATGGGCCTCGTCCTTGCGGCCCATCCTATGATCCATTTTTTTTTAATTTGGTCACCGTTGGAGCACCATCGGAGTAGGACTTCAGTACCGACTTGTATTTGAGTACCGTACTTAGATTATTTGGGCAATGTATTCGTAGGACCCTATGTTGTATTGTAACTACTGTTTTTGGATTTTAAATCACGAGTCGAATGCTTTTAATTATGTATTTTAAATGGAGCTCTCATGTAACGTTTTTAATTATTTATCTATGTTGAACATTTAAACTTAATAGATTTTATGAAAATGAATGTGGTTTGGGTTAAACTGGGTTGGAAATTTTATGGTTTGAGGCCTAAATGTGACATCCGGGTCGAGGGTGTCACGTGTTACCACTTGATTGGAGATAGAATAAATTAAAAATTAGAGTAAATTCATCTAACCGGGTGATGACATGTGTCGTCATCTGATTGGTTGATTAATTTTATTTAATTAAATTAGAAATAAGACTAAATTGATATAATATGTAATTAATAAGGACCAAATATGTAATTATATAAATTTTCATTAACTGCCACATCACCTCTCATTAGATTTTAACGGTTGGTGGTCAAAATATGAGCAATTTAAAAGTTTGTTAGCTTGATTGACGAGTTGCTTAGTTAGGTGATCAAAATAAAAATAACCCTATAATTTGGTGGTCACCTGTATAATTTATCCATAAAAATATTCACGCAATTTTCTTTTTGAGAAGATATTCACGGATATCCAAATTCATATTCTGAATTGTCAACTTTAATAAATCTTATTATAATAGAACTGATGCTATTGCTGCTAATTTTTCTACTGACTGAAATCTTTATTTTAACTATGATCTCATAACTAATGGTCGCATCTAAATTTTTAGAGGAAAAATCTTTATTTTACTGTTATTAATGCAGCTGATCAAACAGTTTTATTGAAGGGCGGGCTGCATAATAAAGATATTGAGATTTCTATTGGCTTCACTCCATGGTTGATTGGGGGAAACTTTAACATCTTTATTGCTGCTAATAAAAGCTAGAATTTTAAGATTTTGGGGCCTTATATGACCACATATATGGAAGATTTTCTAAACTACATAGATGAGTTGAACATTATGAATCGTTCATTTGCTGGCCTTTTATACACCTGGTCTAACAAACAAGACGAGGGTTACTTAGCTATGAAGTTTGATAGAGTACTTGTGAATCAAGTCTAAATTCAGACTTTAACTGATTTTTTTTGTTGAATTCATAGCTAAGGGCACGTCTGACCACTGTTTTGGACTAGTTTGGCTTACTAAAGAGGCCCATGCTACTCGCCCTAAATCTTTTAAATTTTTTAATTTTTGGACCATGCATTCTTTCTACAAAGACATTGTGAAAGAGTCATGACAAGAGCTTATCCTTAGTGATCTTATAAGAGTGTTATTTCAAAAGTTTAAGAGATTGAAGCCTAAGCTTAAAGCTCTTAATAAGTCACAGTATGATAATATATATGACAGAGTGACAACATGTGAGCTAGAGGAGAAGCAGTTGCAGAATCTGAAATGTGAGAGAGAGAATGTGACATGGAGGGAGAAAGGGCCCTTTTCGCAAGACTCCATAATCCTGAGCAGGCAGAGTCTTATTTTTATAAGCAGAAAGTTAAAAGTATAATGGCTTCAAGAAAGTGGTCTTGGTACTAAGTTTTTTCACTCTACTGTAGCTTCTAAAAATAAGAAAAGCACTATTAGGGTGCTCTTTGATGAGGATGCTAATAGACTGAACAATTTTGATTTGATGTCTAATAAAATAGTTCTGTTTTTTACAAAGCTTATTGAAATTGCTGATCCTAATGTTAGAAGATTCTTAGTGAATACTCTGAGGGAGATTTTGTAGATCAGCTAACTTGAAGGGACTAGTGATGATTTGTGTAAAATAGTGACTATAGATGAAATAAAAGATACTCTTTATGGATAATAAAATGAGAAGAGCTCTAGTCCAGATGAGTACACTGCATAGTTTTTCAAAGAATCATGAGACATTGTAAAGGATGACTTTGTTACAGCAGTGATGTATTTTTTCAACACTTCATCTATCATTCTTGCTTTTAATGCCACTACCATTACTCTGGTGCCAAAGTCCTCTAACTCTTGCAAAGCTAAAGACTTCATATCTATATTCTGATGCACTATATTTTACAATACTATCACCAAGATTTTAGTGGCCAGAATTGCAGCTTATTTTCCTGGGATGATTTTATCTAACCATCTACTTTTGTTAAGGGGAGAAGTATTGTGGATAATATTTTACTTGTGCAAGAGTTGGTTAAAGAATATTCTAGAATATCTTAGGTGCACCTTAAAGATTGACTTAAAAAAATTTAATTTTGTCAATTGAAATTTTCTTTTGAATGTGCTTAAGGCTATGAGATTGTCCTTAGTGTTTTAATGGCAGCTTGGTTGGCTTCTTTAAGGAGCAGAGAGGGTGAGGCGGGAAGATTCCTTCCCTCTTATCTTTTTGTCATGATAATGAATGTTTTGTCTATTCAAGTATCACCCGAAATCTAAAAAAATTAACCGACTTATTTGAATTTTGCAGATGATGTGCTCCTATTCTATAAAGAGAAATTGATTTTGTTGTGAGAATTTTGGTTGTGCTAGAACAATTTTATGATTTGTCTGCTCTGAAGCTTAATGTGACTAAGAATGAGATTTTCACTTGTGGAGTTAGTAATGCACATCTTTTGGGGATACAAGAGGCTACTGATTTTAAGCATGGAAAGTTGCCGGTGAGGTATTTGGGAGTCCCTTTGGTTCCGAGAAAACTCAGTGAGAAAGATTGCCCAATACTGATAGGAAAACTTAAAGAAAAACTGTATTGCTGGGCTGCAAGGAAACTTAGTTATGGGGGAGATTGTAGCTCATTCGTGCTATTCTTTTCAGTGTTACTAATTATTGGTGCAAGCAATTAGTCTTACCTAAGTCTGTCATAACCAAAATTGAGCAATTATGCATGAGAATCGTCTAGAAAGGAAGTGATACTTCAGCATATACTGTAAGAGTGAGCTGGGATAAAGTCTGAGGGAAGTCTTAGATTAAAAAGTATTCACTGTTGGAACAAGACTTGCTTTTTGTACTTAATCAGAACCATTTTTGCCTATTAAGGGTCTTTGTGAGTTGCTTAGCTACATGCATATGTGTTTAAGAGTGAGAGTTTTTGGACAGTGAAGGGTAAAGCCCACTTTAGTTGGGTCATGAAAAAGCTCTTTAAAGTTTAAACTACGAATGAAGGCAACAAACATATTTGCTGGGCTGACCAATCTGGTAAGAGCTACTACAAAGTAGATTTGAGAAAAGACTAGAGAGCGAGAAGATAATGTGGATTGACAAAAAGTTATTTGGCTTTCTTTTCACGTTCCTAAACACTCGTTATATTCTGGATGGCCATCTTAACAAATTCACAACACAAAACAGATTGATTTGGATGAGAATTTATGCAACTGCTTCTTGTCTGTTTTGTAACGCTTTAGAGAGCAAGAACTACATGTTCTTTGAATGCGCATATGATGTTGACATATAAAAAAATATTTTAAGATTGTTCAATGTGCAGCAACGTGTTATGTCTTGGGATGAAGTGATGCACTGAGCTATAACCCGGCTAAAAGGCAAGTCTTTGGTTGCTCATGTCCTTAAACTAGCCTGGAATGCTTACATCTATAGTACATGGGAAGAGAGGAATTGCGGGTTCTTTAGGAGGGACTTTTAAGACCCCTATTAACATTGTTAATAGTATTGAGGGTATAATGTGTGCGAAACTTCATAAAAAGTGTATAGACATGTCTGATAGTATAAATGTTCTTGTCTGTAAACTGAGATATACATGTATAGGGATAGGATGAGTCTACCACGTGCGACGAACATTGCTGAACACCACTAACGATGAACACCGATGAACATCATTAAATTTTTTTAAAATTTTAAAAATCTAAAAGACTAAAATTATAATTAAAATTATCTCTTAAAAAATAAAAATCAAATTTAATAATTACTTTATAATATCTTTAATAATTAGAATCAAATATACCCAATTCTCCTAAACCCTAACAAAATTAATCTCTTAAAAAATTTGATTTTTATTTTTTAAGAGATAATTTTAATAGATTCTTAAATTTTTTTAAAAAAATTAATGGTGTTCATCGGTATTCATCGTTAGTGGTGTTCATCAATGTTCGTCGCCCGTTGTAGAATTTTTCATAGGGATAAGATGAGTCTACCACGTGCAACGAACATTGCTAAACAATTATTGGAATCAAATTGTCTGTTTTATATTTTTTTTTCTCCCTTTTTGTGTCTACGTATAAATAAAGACTAGAAGGAAAATAAATACTTCAGAATTCAGATATTTTGTGAGAGCCGAGAGGTAATCTGTCCATCTCTTTAGATCTAGTAATTTACAGTTACAGCTCGGTAACGAAAAGGATAACAGAGACAAAATCCGTCACTTTCTCGGGAAAAAAAGTGTGAAAGAGGCAAAAACGAAATAAAAATATTCGCATTTTTAGGTTGCCAACAGGAAAAGACTAAAGAGCTCTTCCCATTTCTATCCCTTCGCAAGAATCCAGCCTTTCCTTCTCTCTTTTTGTTCTCTGTTTAATTAAATATGTTCCGCGCACATTTAACATCATAATTAATCCAAATAATAAAGAAAATTTCAATTCATAAGCCCCAACGTTAGAGTTTCATAGAAAAAGACAGAAAGATTTTAGACTACTTTTTTTATGATTAATGGCTGCGAGTGCGAATCCGGCGGGGAATAATCAGGAAGGTTCGTCGAACCAGAACGTAACGCCTCCTCATCCACCAACCAATGGCGTTTCCGTCAATTCGAACAACAGCGGGGGTATTACATCATCCGCCGCCGCCGCCGCCGCCGTATCGGCTGATACGCAGTCCGCGTTGAGGCACAACCCCGGCATCTCCCTCGATTGGACTCCTGAAGAACAAACGATGCTCGAAGATTTGCTCGTCAAGTAAGCTCCCTCTCCCTCTCCGTCTTTATCACTTCATTTTGTTTACCTCGTTAATCGTTTTGTTTCATTCCTTTTACTTGATGGAACTTGTTACTCACACGTTTTGTTCTTCACCTCATCTTAATTTAATACGCGTTAAAGAAAGTTGGAACTGGAAATAGTGTTATTTACACATTAATTGTTTTGATTTTCAACTTTTATACTTGATTCTAAGATGCAAAATAAATTATTGTTAAAGAGATTATCAATGGTTAAACTCTTCACCACTAATCAATGGGTATAACCCACTTGGTATGAATAGTTTATTAGTCTGCCTGTGGATGTTCTTATTCAGACATCTTGTTTGGGCTACTGGATTTATGCTCTTAATTTCTTGGCGCGGATATTGGCAAGAATTGTTTGAAACTTTAGCATGCACACCTTTAGTTAATTTGATTCTATGGAGAATTCCAGAATATTCTGCAAGCTTGGGATGAACATGGTTGGTAAATACAATAGGGTTGCTTGGGTTGTTATGAATTATATTTATGATGTTCTCCAACTTATCGAATTAAAGCTTTCAATTCATCATGAGGAGCTTCCTCTCCAACACAATGCAATAATTCCTGGCACTGTGACCACAATAAATACGTGGACAGGATTCTTTTTTTCATCTTGAAGTTTAGTCCTGTGAAACTTATTTTTTCACGTAACTTGCATTTATGCTGTTGTGTTCTTTTAGAACAATTAATATTTCCAAGATAGAACTATTAGCATGCTGGTTCCATTTAAAGCGGCCTGTATCTTATTTAATCTATAGTTGATACGTGAGTTTAGGAAGTGATTCTGGTGGTTGTCCATATGAAGGCTTAATGTAACTATCCTGTAAGAAATCTAAAGTAAATGCTTAATTTTGATGCTGGCTTACATAAGAGCTTCTGTTATACATGTTTCTTGTTTTGGTAAATTACTATTCCAGAAATTAGTAATGTGTTTTCTCCTGGTTGAGTCTTAGCCATACTTGATATTCTCCTGTTAATTTTTTGTGGCCCATATTTAAATGAAGGCAGCGCAATTAATCAACATATGTCTGACAATATCTCTGTTTGCAGGTATGCTTCAGATTCAACCATAGTTCGCTATGCTAAGATCGCGATGCAGTTGAAAGACAAAACAGTTCGGGAGGTGGCATTGCGTTGTAGATGGATGTCTGTAAGTTGGTCATTCCAAATTGTATGTTTTAAAAGATTTGGGACCAATGAGGGTCTTGAAAATTGATTAAAAGATTTCATGATTATCCTATAAATTGTCCTTGTTCAGAGCAATTTATCTGGTTCTAACTTGATTATTTTGGACCAAATGTTTCATTTTACGTGAACGTCAAAAGAAACCTTGGGGTAAAGGGATGTATTTGTCCAGTGTTTATTGGAGGCGTAACTTGATTATTTTGGATTAAATGTTTCATTTTCAAGACCGTCGTAAAGGGATGTATTTGTCCTGTTTTTATTGGAGGCAGAACCCAAAGTCTGATATGTTTGACTGTAGTTTGTACCACGGGGTAGAGATGGGACTATTAGTAAGGAGGTGGGACCAACTGTAAGCTTATTGATGTCTATTAATTAATACTTCTAAATTGTAATGACATTAATCTCAATTCCAGCTTTATATTTTTACTATAGACTTCTGTAAGAAATGAAGTTTAGATTATATTTCATATAATATTAAAATTTTTAAAATGCATCAAATTGCAATGACATTAACCTCAATTCCAGCTTTAACATCTGTGCTATACTTTTGTAAGAAATGAATTTAAATTATATTTCATGTAATATTGAAAATTCTAAAATGTTAAATTGCAATGACATTAACCTCAATTACAGCTTTAATAGTTCTCCCAGACTTTTGTAAGAAATGGATTTTAGATTATATTTAATATAATATTAAAATTTCTACGTACATAGAGCTGTAAGATTCTACATAAAGTTCAGTGTATGGCAGCAGAAAGAAAGATGCCTAACGTTCTTCAGTGGCTTGGTAAAAATTGTTGATCATTGTTCATGAATAAAAAATTAGCTGATATTTGTGTTTAAGACTGACTGTTGGATTCCTTGTTTAGCTTATTAAGATGCCTTCAGAAAAGTACTGTATGAGATATGTTTTCAAAGCATTCTTTGTTTTGTTTTCTCCTACTCTTTCTTGATGACACCTTGCTCTTTTCTAAGTCATGTATAATCAGAAAAAAAAATCTATATTTCATTAATCACTGGACAAAAGGTCTATAGCTAGTTTGGCACTAACATCCCTCTCTTAAAAAATTGTAGGTCCATTGTGTATAACATAATGTGTCACAATCATTTTGCTTGTATTTGTAGTAAATATTCATATAAATGTACATTCTATTTGTTTGCCAAAAAATCATCTAGTTGAATATGCTTGCAGAAAAAGGAAAATGGAAAACGAAGGAAAGAGGATCATAATTCAGCAAGGAAAAATAAAGACAGAAGGGTATTTTGGCTTTTTGCTGTATCTTCATGCTAGTACAATTCATATGTGCAATGTACTTCTACAATGCTTTATATTTCATAGTTGTTCCTTGAAGCATGTCTTCAGAAGAAAGTTCTTTCCCTATGATTGTTTCTTGGACAATTGCCTAGCCTGTTTGGTAACTTTAGTGGTTTATTATTCTCTCTATGGATTCCAAATCAGTTTTCTGCGGTCACTGAGCGTTTACCAGTTATTGAATATAGCATGTTTTTTCATTCTTGACATGACAATTGTTTCAAATGTATATATATTTCGCACACCACTCCTGTGATTGTTACATGCTCATCATCCTCCATTTCACATGCATATAGAAATTCTTGAAATAAGGGTGTGCCTGAAAAGATTCAAGCAGGAGGCAACTAGATAATAAATCAAGGTTACATAACGAGGTGGTATGTATAACACAATCATGTAATTGTCCACTGTGCCTCAGGTATTGACTATCGGGTAAATAAAGCATGAAGTCTGATAGATCTTTTGCATGAGATTCCACACTAATTCTTTTGAGGGTTCTTCTTGAGAAATTTTTTGATTGTTTTGTGTGTTTTTCTCCATGCTCTAACTCATTGTTCTTAACTTCAGCTGGTAATGGGAGTGGGAGCACTCCACCTTCCGATTAAAAGTTTCCTCAGCCCTCTTGTTTATGCATGCCATCTATTTGCATCTTAGTTTGTTTCATAGGTAGGTTACTGAAGTTTTTGAAACCTCAAGTTTGTAAGGACATTGTTTCACAGGAAAAGGGTACAGACTCTTCGGCAAAGTCTACACCTCATTTAACAGCTCGGCCTAATGGTCCTGCATATGCTCTACCAATGATCCCTATGGACAACGATGATGGCATCCCATACGAAGGTTTGGTTAAGACATATATTGGGGAGGGCTTTACTGTTTACCAATATAAAAATTACAGCTGGGCTGAACTTTTTATGCTCAATCAGCGTAAAAAGTCCCTTGTTTTTCTATTAAAAAATTAACCATATTTGAGACGTCAATATAGTAAATTTCCTTTCTTTACACCTTTTTCCTTGAAAGAATTTTAATTTTCTTTTCAGCGATTGGTTGTGTGACGGGAGAGCTGTTTGAACAAAATGCTCAAATGTTTAATCAGATTTCTGCAAATTTCGCAGCTTTCCAGGTGAAGCATATTGTTTCAAACTTTCCATAAAATTTCCTCCACAATTTTGCCTAAGATATTCTTCTGACTTCTGAACAATATTTTCAGTCATTGTTGGTTTTGATTGAAAGTGGCTACGGGATAAAATAATGGAATGAGAGGAAAGAGAAGGAAAAAATGAAATCAACTTACAGAAAGGAACTTAATCTTCCAGTAGCTAATCGCTGCTTCATTGATTGGTATTATTATCATTTGTTTTCCATGCAGGTACATGATAATATAAATCTCTTATGCAAGGCGCGGGACAATATCCTCACAATCATGAATGAGTATGTTATTATCTTTATGGTTTGATTTCTTTGTTATGTAAATTAGAGGGTTTTTTAATAAGCTTTTTAATTTCTGATAGGAGCACTTCATCATAATTGCATTTTTATCACATGAGTGCAAGTTTATAAACACTCATTGCCATGTGATGCGAATGGTATATATATGGCAATGGGATAAAATTTTCTCTTTTGAGTTTTGTTAGTTGTTTTAGCTCCCCAACTTCTTTTTGGTAGCTATTTTGCTTTCCTAGCATGCTACTTCATCATTATGCATTGGAAAATTTTATTTACCTGTCGTTAAAGGAGGAGCTGTTTTTCACCTTGTAATGTTAAATTTATATATCACCTGATGCTGATGCAAGATAGATTTGGCTTTTCATCTAATTATCAAGCTACGGTTATCATATCCTTAACTTAGTTATGTTTTTGCTGAGCAAAATTTACTGCTACTGATGTATGGATAGTCAGATTTATCATTATGTGAAGATTCCGAAACCAAAATTGATCAGCAAGTCCAGTATTTAGCCTTTCCCATCTTGATGTCTAAAATGCCTGTCATTGTCATTAATATCTTGGGTTCATGGTGTACCAGAAGTCAGGTACATGGAACGACTTTCTGGATTTAAAATAAAATTGCATGAGCAATAGCTAGACCTGTCCAAGGGCTGGGTTACCTGACCAACCCAATAGGTTTGGTTTGTATCAGGCTGGGTTTGGACGAGATGTTTCTCTAATTCTGGCAGATCCGGCCTGACCCGAATCAAAATTTTGATGATAATAATAATATTTTGTTAAACTTAATTATAAAATATTTATTATTTTATTATTGTTTAATTGTAGAATGGGTTATTCGGGCTGGGTCAGGTTTGACCCTATGGGCTTAGGTAAAGTATTTGAAAATTTTCTGAGCCGCAGCTCGAACTATGAACACCCATAGCAATATCCATTAGGGTGATCGATTTTTTCCGCTGTCAAATGGGAACAAAAATCCTCTGCCCCCTAAGTATGCCCCTTTCTATGCCCCCACACTAAAAAAATTAAATTCTAAACCTTAACCCTAAATTCCACATCCTAAACCCTACACCCTAAAAATACATCCTACCCCTAATTCCCTAAACCCTAACCATTAACACTAACTTTAAACCCTAAACTCACTTTAAGTGGGACACCAAAAGGGGCAGAGGATTTCCATCCGTCAAATGGCTGAATTAGAGTGAAATATGCCATAAACGAAACTATTTTTCTTCCAGCCTGTAAATGAGTTCCTTCCTGTTCTGTGCTGCCATCTGCTAGAGAATAGTTTTGAGATGACAAATGTATTTATCCTCCACGTTGACGAGTATGGCATCTTTGTTGCATGCTATTTTTGGTAAAGACATTTGCAATAGTTTCATTTGACATTTAGTTGGTACAGAATTCATTATCGAAGGTCATAAGTTGTTAAGAGTCAACGAACTGAAAAGGTTTATTCCCTCTCCATAGTTAAGGTATCGACTGAATGGTAAATGATTCAACCCTATGGGCACCTACTCCCAGCCCTTAATTTTCTTTCATAAGTTATTGAAATCTAATCCTTTATTCCTATTTCGGTTGACACCTACTGGATCTGAAACTGCATAGTTGATTGGTTATTGGAACAAGAATGAGGATGATGGACCTAGTCAGTAAGGACCATCAATCTCCATTTCTTCCTCTCTCAATCTCCCTATGTTCGGTGGAGACTAGAGAGGAATGTCGGAAAAAGATGATTCTTTCATAGCTTTCTTATTTGTTAGAGGGGGTGATATAAAAATCCATCCTCCATGAATGAATCATTTATCATCTTATCTGTATCATGTAATTCTTTAATGTTAATGGTTTTCTTTTCTTCTATTTTTTTCTCCAGTTTGAATGACCTGCCAGAAGTAATGAAGCAAATGCCTCCGCTTCCGGTGAAGGTAAACGAAGAACTTGCCACCAACATCCTCGGTCATTCATCGCATCAGATGAAATCATGATTCGGGGGGATCACCATATCCAACCAATTATCTCAGAGCGGGGAATCAAGTAAAATCTGAAAAATAAGGTAAAAAAGAAGAAAAAAACTGGTTAACTTATCAAGTCATTTTGTCAAATTACCAGTAGGTTTCCTTGTGTGTCACTTCTGATAAATTAGAATGCTAAAGTTCTACATTTCCCCCCATGATTTATACCTTTGCTGAAGTTTTGATTAATTTTAGGAACTATTAGTCAATGTAGCATGTGAATATTCAGTTGTGTAGAAGGAAATTCCTTTCTGTATTAGCATTGCTTATATTAGTCACTCACCCGGACTTAGTGTTGAGTGTTGGATACTTGTTATGTGTCGAACACGGGTATATTCTTTTTGGTAGTTTTTTTCTTCATAAATTCAAAGAATTAGATTTCATATCCATATCCGAAGATGCATCGAAAACATGATGTACATCAAAGCTCGTGTAGCAGGAAAGTTACCACTGCTCTGGTTCTAGGACAGGATGGTGTTGGAATGGTTGAGAGTTAATGCCATAGAACAAGGCAATGACCAAAATGCAACACTCCTTCCACTAGATTAGACTTAAGTTATCTGTTCGGCCAATTCGGGTTGGGTTTTAAACAAGTAGTCTATAAACCTGAATTTTATTGACATGGTAATGGTATCAGTGTGTATGAATGTCTCAATGTTTATAA
This sequence comes from Hibiscus tridactylites, assembly GCA_958450335.1. NCBI lineage: Eukaryota > Viridiplantae > Streptophyta > Magnoliopsida > Malvales > Malvaceae > Hibiscus > Hibiscus tridactylites. Next base: position 16,821,363 of record OY288273.1, on the reverse strand, counting down.
TAAATATGATTTTGGCACAAGTTGATTTGTTTCCTTGTGGTTAGAGCTCAGCAGCATTTTTTTAGCTCTGTGAATGGGTTGCATTGCCATTGGCGTATCGGGCGTTGTAGTCAAACTTGGGAATTGGGGTGATGGATTGAGTATTGACCTAAACTCCGTTCTGTATTACTTTTCAAAAGTATTTTCCAGTTCCGTTTAGAAAGTGTTTCAAATTTCAACTTTTTGGTTTTTAGCTATTTCGAAAATATTTTGAATAAAATTATTCATTTATTCTTATTTTTATTACCAATACTTTTAACGTTAATATCAAATAATTTAAAAATATTTCCAACTGTGTATTTTTAAAAGCAATGTTAAATTGGCCTCAAAACTTTGGGTTTATGCATTGAATTGGGTAGAAGGTAATTAATTTATGCAAGTTTCATATATAAACGTATGTTCGAGTCTAGGTGGCTTGTATTGTACTGTCAAAATATGATAAAGAACAACCAGCAGTACAAATGATGCATAAAGGAATAGAAATTTCGCAAGGCGAGAAAATATAACAATATAAAAGCAGTCAAATTTTAAAAAATTGACCCCAAAATCGATTGTTGTCCTTAATATTTAAAATTTTTAAAGTATCGTGTTCAATAAATAAAATTGAATTTCAACATGTTTTACCTCATGTAAAGTTGCATTCAAGACAAGAATCGAAATTTTAGAGTCTGCTCGACGAGTATTGATGAACATCATTGATTCAATTTATAAAGATTAAAAATTTAAAGAATTCACTGTATAGTTATAAATTATTTAAAAATTAAAAGGTAAATTAATTAAAATATATTATATTACTTTTAATTTTTTTTAAACATAGATCAAAATAGCTATCTACTCTTAAATTATAAAATCATAATTCTTGTTCATTTGAAATTCAAGTCGTCGCCGCTGCTTCCTACCGTGATGGTGTTACTCACGGTAGTTAAACTCTTCGATCATCATCATCATGCCACTGGATTGCCTTTGTTTCCCATCGTTATCAGTGAAGAAAAAGTTAAGCAATTTTCATTCTAAAGAAGACGAAATACAACTCAAGATTTTAACCTAGAATTGTAAAGTGGTCGGACATTACATTCAACATTGTCTCACCAACAGCGGCGGCGACGGCGGCAGAAGACAACGACGGCAGTTTAAATTTTAAATGAACAAAAATTAGTGTTTTATAATTTAAGTGTAAATAAGTATTTTGATCTATTTTTAAAAGAATTAAAAATAAAATAATATACCTTTTAATTTTTAAATAATTTATAATTATACGTTGAGTGCTTTAAATTTTTAATCTTTATAAATTAAAATAATAGTACTCATCGTTATTGTTGCTTATCGAGCGTGGCAGAATTTTCTAAAAAGTAATTATGGTTTACATGTTCAATTCTGTAATCATTTGTGCTTAAGGGTGAGAATTTTTACCACTAATAAAAAGTAAAAAAATCTAATTAGTTAATCAATTCAACTTGCTTAATAGCTAGAGCTGTTCAAGCCCAAATGGACAATAACTGAACCTTTTTTTTTATTATTTTTTTATACAGAACTCAAATAACTTACGAGTACAATTATCAAGTTTACACCGTTATTTAAAAGTAAAAAAAATAAAGGTAATATTTGATACAATAAACTGAAAATTTTCAATTCCACAACCAATATTTAAATACTGCTACATGGCCTAGATCCTTAATGTCACATGACCTAAACCATTCAACTCTGCTTGTGGAATTTGTTTTCCACCGACAGTGTGTATGAAATAATTTTCCATAAAAACTCGAATATTTTTGCGAATTGAAGGTAGCTATTAACATGGAAGGATTGCAAGTTGTTAATTTAGTAAAACAAGAAATAGATATTTAAGTAGCTTCGTCACTAAACATCTCTAAAATATAGTAATGTAAGTATCTGAGAACCAAATTCCTCCAGCAAAGTGCTAAAAACTGAGATTATCAGCCCACTCATTTCGAGAGACTGGATCAAACCATGTGAAATTTCATGAAGCAGAGTAGTGTATGTTACCCAACACATCGAAGTTGAATCCCGGAGCAGCAGTTCAAGTCCCTTTCCCTTGTTGAATTTGTTGAAGAAGAGCTGCTGCTAGCTGTAATGTTGCTTGCAAGCGTTTCTGTGGATCGCCATCGCCTTCCTCCGGTATGCCGGTACTTTGTGGTTGCTGACTTCTTTGAGTCGCTTGGGACATTGCAGCTGCCGAATTCGATGTCTGCTGCTGTGGCAATTGTTGCAGTTGAGAAAACTGAGTATTTGAAAGATCCGGAATAGCCTGGTTATTTTGTAAACCGAATCCATGTGGTTGTCTAGTCATGTCGGAGTGGTCCATTGTGTTTGAGTGTCGGAAATTCTCCCCCATTGATGCATTTACAGCATTCCCAACCTGTCCTTGCTGCCCGATAAGAGATGACGCTAGTTGTGCTAGTTGTTCTGGTTGAAGGGCATTAATCGGCATAGACGAAGATTTGAATTCAGGAATAGAGGGCTTGTTATTTCCAGATAATGGAATCCCAGAACTTCCACCAGTACTAGAATATGTTTCTTGCGCTGCTCTCGGCATAACTGACTGATGCCCCTGAATTGCTGCATCAAAGCCAGAAACTTGAGGAGGAGCATTTCTGTTGATGGAAACCGGATGCTGCTGATCGTGAGAAGACCAGCTTGATCCATACATTGCATTCTGCTGGGGCGCATAATCACGCCTGTGCTCATTATACAAGTCCGATACATTTTCGACAGAATGGGCAGACCCCGAAAGTGAAACAGGTAGAGCTGATGTTGCCCCATTCCCTGAATATGAGATGTCTTTAATTCCTTGCCTACTTAATTCTGGATAAGTCATAGATGGCTTTGCAAAAGATGTATCGCCATGAAATGGCAATGGCTTGGAATCGCTTCTTTCACTTAGATGAGCAGAACCGAATGAACCAGAATGATCTAATCTCAAAACAACACCAGAAATGCTCAGTTTCCCAGGTACTTTCAGTATTTTCTCGGAAAAATCCGATGGTGGTACAAGAAATAAAGTAGTTATATCATCTAATTTAGCAACAGCCGCTCGCTGCTTCTCTCCCAGGTAATTCATGAACTCATTATAGAATCCCATGTCAGCATCACTTTCTGGAACAAAGAAAACAACCCAAACACCAGATGCTTGATAATAATGCTTTGCAAGCATGTCTAAACCAGTCCTAGCTGTGCAATCTAAGAATTCAGGCCTGCAGTATCAAGGTACGGCTAATAAGTAATTTGTAGAAGCCCGAAGGATGGGTGGTAAATGGAAATGACGATATCGGAAAAAAAAATGTGATGCCTCAAGAAGTCGAAAAGATCCATCATTTTTCATAAGAAACGAACTTCTTTTTTTTGGTAGAGAAATCTAAAAATATTAAACAAATATGAAAACAAATACTTTGCAGGAATATTTCTACTTCATTTTTTGTATCAAATTGTTATAAATTATAATAAATAATTAAACCTTTAATCTACCAACTAAAAATATGATATATTATCAGTCAATTTGTGGCTTGAAACCATGAAATGAATAGAAACAAAACAGAACAATTTCATTTTGCAGGACCTAAGTTTAAAGATAACCGAGGAATCAATAAGAACAAATGTTATCTATGAGAAAGAATTTCCTACTACTTACAGCATCATATCGAGGACTTTTCCAACAGGAAAGCAGCGGGCGCGACATACAGGTGTTCCACCCTTGGCTATTGTCCCCTCCCATTTCCACTCTTTAATGGATGGCTGATCCAGCTCCTGAGTGAATCTTTTCCTCTCAACTATATTTGACTGTAGAGAACCAGAACCTACCGGAAAGCCATCATAAGATGGTTTCCAGTGATCGTTCCTTTCTCCACGAGTTGGAGTAAAACTCATTGGCCTGTCAGGAATCTGTTTATACCCTAAAGCTGCAGGCTCAAAGTTCTTATCAAAGGCTTCAGCTTGAGGAATATCAGAGAGCATCCTTGGAAAAACACGTTTTTCTTGTTCGAGATCAGATAGAGAGTACTCTGGCAAATCTTTCTCGGGAGGAAAGGAACCGGTTCTCATTTTCTTGGCCCCATGGATGGGATAGTTGTCTTCAGGCATATCCCAAGGTTCTTCATAGAATGCATTTTTCTGATGTAATTTTGGAGGAAAATCATGGTACCTCGTTGGACTTTTACTATGTTCATACATATCTTGGTGTACTTGAGGATCAGGTTCACCTTCCCCAAACCTCCAGGGTTCATATGTATTTCCACCAGTCCATGAACTACCTTTCCTCTTGAAACTATAGGCATCAACATCACCAGAATCGTAATTTGACATATAAGGAGATCTGATGCTTGCATCTTCTGGTAAGTCCGCAAAACTCCTGTCATGCGGAAAGTTCTCAGAAGACCCCAAGCGACCATTTGACCTGAAACGGGGAGAGTTGGGGGCATTCACTGAGCCCCTTCCACTGGTGGATGACCCACCATCACTTTTTGCAAAACAAATATGCACACGGGGATTACCAAATAACTTCCCCTGAAGAGTTTCTTTTGCCCTGCAAGCTGACGATAAGCGCCTAAAGCGAACAAAAGCGTAACTACGTCCTGGAAACACAGTAATCTTCTCTATCTCACCGAATGGGGAGAAAGCCTTTCTCAAAATCATTTCATCCACTTTCAATGAAGCTGGAAATCCTATCCATAGGACCTCACTGAGATCTCCACTTCTATCACTCCCCTTTGATTTGTCAAGGGTAAAATGTTCAGGACTAGCTCGACGTGCTCTATGGTCCCTTGGAGAGAAAGGTGACCCTCTTACTTTAGAACGTTGCTCATCCCGACGTTGCAAGTAGTCCTCATCACGTGATGGTGTGGATGACTTATCCTGTAATTAAGAATATCACCAGCTAAGGGAAAACTGACCCTTACTAAAGCAATCTTATATAATTATAATCCAAATTGATATAGTTTAAAATAAAAGAAGGTAGAAAATTTGAGTGGATGGATATGGAGAAAGAAATTAAATTGTGCATCTGTACTAGTACAAGCACAACTAACCATTTCCAGTAGAAGCCACACTATAGACATATGAACTATGGTATTGCAAGCTTCCGAAGCTAATGAAAAACAGTCAGCCACCATGCTAATTCATAACAAGATCCTACTGCCTCAGTAGTCAAGGTGGAAATAAAAAAAAACTAAAGAGGCATTGTATCCGAGATTTTGACTAAATTTATTGAATAAGGCATCCCTTTTTGAACATGAGTGAAATGCTCTATAGAATAAGCCCTAAGGACTTGTAAACTACTAAACTTCATATTGATTTTTTTCACTCTCATGAATTAATTGTGTTTCGTTGTCAAAGGATCAACTACTTATGACATCTACTAAACTTGCTTTTATTCACTCACATGCAGACTCCAAATCTCCTAATAAATAATACAAAAGCAGCTAAACTTCCATCATGCAACCCCAGTACAGAATCTTGATGCCCACGGTGCTCAGTATGGGTTAAAAACATTAATAAGCGAACAACAATTTCCTTTACACAGAAAGTACATCTCCCTGCTCTAACAAACAAAATATTTGCACACCCATACACACATCTCATCGTAAGTGAAAAACTATGCCATGCATTCACAGTACAGTAACACATGTAATTGCATTGTAAACTGTGGGTCTGTCACAAGCACAACTACAGTACTACACCTTAAAGTTTGCTGGGAAGACTAACAAAAGAACATATAAAAAATGCTGTGCAACTGAGGGATGCATCATCATAAGTAGAAAACATCAATCTTGTGAAAATAAATAAGTTTTCATCACATCTTAAGTGAATGCGATCACTGACGTCTGCAAAAAAGCAAGTCAATAATAGTTCCCACGTCTAATCCTGTAAACCTTGATCAGAGAACTCTTATCACAAAATGTTATAAAATTGGAGTTTTGAGTTCTGAGAATATTAAATATGGAAAGCAATGGTTGCCAGCTTATTGTATAAATCTTGACTGAATATGCACATTGATTTTGTTTATACTTGGAATCATTCGATTATAATCTTGAAGACATCATATATACATTCAGGACTACAACTTCTACAACCAGAAACATAGAGATGACAGTTTTAAAGCAATCGAACGCTAGGGCTTCCTTGATTTATTTATGCCATCCTGATTTTGTTGTCCTTTGGTGGGAATTGAATCTTGAAAAATGAGACAGGTGAGTGAGATAATAATCATGAAATTAGTGATCATTTCAGCACCAAAAGCTACTTCTCAGTCATTCTTCGCAATTAACAATTTGAACTTAAACTAAGGAGTTGTTTCGGATTGCATATGGCTCATAAGTTGCATGAAATATATAGTGAAAGTAATGACTAATTATCATTGAATTCAAAGGTTTACAAACACTCCCTCGTAATGTAATGTTCATAAGATTAGCAATGTGTCCTGAGGCAAGTCGATGGCACAGGGAAGACAGAGTACGTGTCTATATCTCATGTTCCATGCTGCATTGAGTTGAGAGTAATTCTGGATTTATGCTATTCTGGCTAATATCGAAACAATTCAGAGAAAATACAGATATGGACCCTGAATGCTAGGTGTCACGTGTGATAGCATATGAGAAACATATTGCCTTCCAGATTTGGCTACCTTAAGTTATATTGTGAAAATTAAGATTTTTGGAAACTTTGTAGATTTGGTAATGGCTCTTTTTGCTACAGAATATGCAATCTGCTCCAATGTCAATGATCTTCCTTCTACAGCTTTCCACTTTCCACTACAGTGCATGATTAAGTTTTTCAAATTTCAACTTAGAATGGTGCTTCTAATCAAAATCTAGTAATCATCAATTCCAATCATTTCCCTCCATTCTATTGGTTCCATCTTTCCTATTTCATGATTTATCTTTAAAACATTTAATTATTTCATTATTCTTCATGTATCCTTCAAAGAGGACACATATTAGAACTTAGAGTAATATTTATTGCTAGCAAAGAAAAGGTTATTGCCCCCTGAATCTTGTTAACTTTACATTATCATCAGTTATTCACTCATGCTTGAATGCAAACCATGGTATGCTTCAAGATGTCAGCAGATATGGGGAGTATTCTAGATCACGTAGCACAAAAAGGGCCTAGAATACCTATTAGAAAAACAATCTACGTCACCCGAAAACCTATGTTTATTTTCAAGTGTCTGCAGGTGTGAGCATATCCATGGAACCTGGAGGTCGAGGAATATTTCATTATGCAGCAGAAAAATGATGTGCATTGTATAAGTTATCTATTCTTTATGTAGAAAATTGTAAGATTGCTGCACAGGATACAATCCCAGTATCAACAGCATTGATGATGACACTGGTATGTACACTGTTCTAGGTCAATAAACCTTAACCATCATATTCAACTGTTTAAACTTCAAAAGTTGTTTTCCCAGTATGATTAAGTGCAAGGAAATGATCAAAATAGTATTGCAGCAAACATCTATTCATAGTATCTGTTTTGCTTGGCAATATGCAAGAAAGAATTGCACAAGATGGCATCAGACTAAGAAACATTGAACGCATGACTAGGTTCCAGAAAGATAAGAGCCACAGATTCACTTACGAACTCATTTCCATTCAAGTTACAAATGCATGAATGAGACACCGATTAACTGGTCTGAAATTGATGAAGCTAACAGCTAATCAACTTTTTCAAGTCGCTAAAAGCTATAACCTGACATCATATGGATTGTAAGTAACTGTGCAATTTATGCTGAGCGCTTGGGATGAACAGTGAAAATAACAAAGCAATGAAGAGAGCTTATTGGCAAAAGAATGCATCTGTTGTAATGGAGAACCCTCTGAGTTTTATGGTTAAGCAAATATCTTTTGAAACCTGTGTGGTGCAGTGGAAGTGAACAGCACGATTCCACATTCTGCATCTTGGATGAAAATGCAATAAAAACGTCGAAATCATGCGAGTGAGCACAAGGAACTAATTTTACTCTTCTTTTTCTTTTTCTGTGATTATCAGTGATATAATTGAGATTTATGAACCCAGTCATGCGAGAGGGCAGAGGGAACTAATTGCCAGACCAGAAAAGGTTTATGAGCTGTTAATGTAATTGGGAAGACCTCGATAAGCCTTATCAAACATCTTAACACTTGGTGCTTTGGTTTTTATAAGTTTCTATTTAAGGCAAATTTTGCAGATGAAATGGTGCTGTGGTGGAGGATAATAGATCCTTAAAGTTGCTGCTATTGGGAGAGAGAAACAAATTGAAATGAACTTCCTCACAAAGAACTATATAATTAAGGAATCTTGATTATGATGCCCCCCTTATTCCTGATACGATATTTGTAATTATGGAATGAATCCCCAAGAATATAAGCACCTGAAGTCATTTGGGTTATGGGCCTATTATTCTTCCATTATTTCTAACCCGAAACTGTGATGGAAACTGCTAATAGTTCACAACCAACTGTTCGATTAAATGGGCTGTATCACTATTTCCTATATTTATAGGCTCTTTTGGTTGCTACTTTTGCTGTTTGCATTTCCAAAACTTCTTTAAAAGAAGACAACATTGAAACACAAAATCACATTTTTTTTTTAAATGACAAATAGGATAAGAATATTTAACATCTTCAAATATAATAGTTTGATTAAGAAAAACTAGCATTCTATTGCTAAAACAAGTTCAAATTTTGGCATTAAGAAAACAAGCTTTTGCTTTTCTTTTTGTTCCCAGAAGCAGTAAAGCAAGCAGCTAAAATAATAGCAAACAAACAGAGCCTTAGTGCAAAGCCAAGTTGATATTATTTTTCCCATTTCTATCTAATTTTCAGCTTATCTTTTTGTTTTTCATGTGGTTGGATTATGTTTATTTTTAAGATCTTGATTCTTGAACTTCTTTTGACTTCCCTGCCAATCACCAGCTACTAAACGCACAAATTTTGGAGATTCAATCAAATTTAAATTAATTCCAGAAAAAACAGCAAGTAATATTAGTAATGGTTCAAGACTAACCGCCTTGGCAAACTCAATCCTAAGCGGATTCCCCGCTATGGGAAAACCTTGGAGCGCCCTCATGGCGGAAATCGCATCTTCTTCGTTCACGAAATTGATAAAAGCGTAGCTTCGACCAGGCTGGAATGCCACGCTCTCTAGCTCCCCAAACTGAAAGAAGTGGTCTGTGAGATCCGGCTCCAGTATACTGTGCGATATATTCCCCACCCAAAGGTGTCTCGAAGGCGGCGCATTACTCCGACTCGAGCTTCCCGACGGCGGATAGTCACGCCGCGATCTGTCCCTGCCTCCGCGGCCAGACTGAAAGCAATTCATTGAAATAACAAAACGATGAGAGATTACCTAAGCGAAAACATGAGAAAGGAGATTAGATAGCAGTTGAAAGATAACTGACCATGGCGGGGTTTTCCGGAGAATTTAGGCGGAGTTCTCGGGTCGAATTAGGGTTTGAAAATCAATAAAATTGGCAGTGTCAAACTCCATCGTACTCCTCCTTATCTTTCCTTTTATCTTTTGGTATAATAATAAATTTAACCCTTAATATTTACATTTTTTATTTATCTGCTTTTTTCTTTGATTTTATTTCAATTTAACTCATAACCTTTAAAAAAATTAAATTTAACCATCAATCTTAGGGGAAAAAATGTAATTTAAAGAGGTGTTACTGTGAATGAAGATTGATAAAGTTTTATAATGGAAGCAAAAGCTGTCAAATAGTACTAAACATATCAAATAATAAATGGAAGTCGAACATTTTTTTTGTAATGGAAGCAAAAACGGTCAACTATAGTACTAAAAGTTTCTTCAAAGATTTTCTTTTAGATTGTATTGAATCAAAATTATAAATAATACATCTATTTATAATTAGGGGTAGATATTTGATCGAATCAAATAAAAAATTTTGAGTTAGTCAGTTGAAGAGTTATTTTATAAATCAAATTTTGTTTGAAATTTTTACGAGTTGAGTTGTTTGTTTAAATTTAATTATAAACATTTATAATGTTATGGTACTAATTAGTTTCAATTTAAACGATTTTTTATATCCATATATGTTAAACTTATGTTTTGATTTTGATACAATAAAAAATTTTGTGTAATAAATAAAATTTTAAGGTATTTGAAATAACTCACAAGAGACAAGCATTCGAACAAAATTAACTTACTTTGAAGATAATATTTTGTATCAGTCAAACTCTTCAAAATAAAATATTTTTCTAAGTGTGTTGGTACTCTAAAAGACCATTTTGGTTAGTGAGCACCGGTACGACCCTATGTGTACCGAGTATGATTTTTCAACATTGAAATTCAAAATGGTAAGTGAGTATCGATACGACCCTTAGAGTAATTGTACGAGTTTTAATAATTTTATTTACAAATGGCTTGTCAGTATCAGTATAGTGGACTTCGCACCGATACACTTCGGAGCTTAAATTTTTTCAAACACAATGATTATCAGTACAGTGAACCACGTAGCAATGCGGTATGATAAAAATTTAAAGATTTTTACATTGAGTATCAGTTCGCCCTCAAGCATACCTGTTGGGTTTATCGGTGCTCGATTCCTTCAACCGTTCTTGCTCGCCAAGTGGTGGAGAAGTTGAATTTTGGGTGAAAGATGTGTGGAAGCTAAAATTGATAAAGACAATATGGTTTATAGTGGTTCAACCTTCTAACCAAGGCTTACATCCACTACCTTAGCTTCCCACTAAAGATTTACAATCAATCAACTATTGATTCGTCCCTTTTTCTAGGCTTAGGAGGAAACCCTTCCAAACCGATCAAGCTTTCTACCCAAAGCCTTGATCAAACCCTCTTTACAAAGAGATAAAGATAAGCAAACTCAAATCCCTCTAATAGGTATTTGTTTGCACAATAAATCTCTCACCCAATCCTAAAACACTTGAGCAAATCTAACAATTTTGGCTCACTAATGTTTGTCTATACAAGGAATTGACAATTAAGCACTAAGACACATTTTTATCATATGTTGTATTACAATTGAAGCATTAACCATTACTAGATGCTTGAAGGTCCCTTTTATACTCCTTAATGAGTTTGTAGTCGTTACTAGCCGTTGGGATTGAATTGGAGCCGTTGCAGACTTCATTTCCCACCATAAATGTAGTTCTACAGCTCCCCGTTTCAAAACGTGTTGAGATTTTAGGGGCTCGATTAGATCAACCGTTTTTGCTCGCCAAGAGTGGAGAAGTTGGATAATTGGGTGTTTTAGTGGGAGATGAAAATTTGGCAATTCGACACAAGGATTTATAGTGGTTCAACCTTCTAACCAAGGTCTACATCCACTACCTTAGCTCCCTACTAAGGATTTCCAACAAATTCACTAAGAATTTCGTCCCCTTTTCTCGGATTAGGAGGAAACCGTTACAACCCTCAAAGCTTTCTACCCAAAGCTTGAAGGAACACTCTCTTTACAAAGAAAGACTTAGCAAACTAGAAATCCCTCTTAAAGGTGTTTGTTTGCAATTCTTAGCACTCACCCAAAACCTAAACACTTGAGCAAATTTAACAATGTAAGCTCACAAGTGTTGTCTAAGAAAGAAATGAACAATTAAAGTTCTAGACAAATTTTGACATCATAATGTTGTAACAATTGAAGCATTAACTTGTTCTTGATGCTTGGAGGTCCATTTTATACTCCCAATTGAGTTTGTAGCCGTTTAGGACCGTTGGAGTTGAAATAGAGTCGTTGGAGCCATTATTTCCCACCATAAATGCAGTTCTGCAGCTTGGCGTATCGATACTCGTCCAACAGTATCGATACGGTCTCAATGAGGAAAGAGACGTTGGGCTTTTCAGCTGATGCGTATCGATACGCTTACCTGGCGTATCGGTACGGTCCTGTAAATTTAAAAGACCGTTGGGAAATGACCGTTGGGGGTAGTTAGGCGTATCGGTACGCGACACAACCGTATCGGTACGATACTAGCCGTTGGGCTATTTCAAAGCACTCCGTATCGATACGGCTAAGCGTATCGGTACGGGTTTTAGCTACTGGAATTCTGGTAGTTTGAAAACCCTAAAGCGTATCGGTACGGGTCAATACCGTATCGATACGATCACTATAAAAGCATGGTTTTGACTACTTTAAATGAACTTTAAACTCATTCCAAAGCCATTAAAACCCTTAAATATATTTTTCAAGTTGTTTTTGACTAAAATCATATTTTAAATTCTTTTCAATTTAGTCCAAAACATTTTTCAAATATTATATCAAAACCTTAGTTCTACAATCTCCCCCTTTTTGATATAATAAAACAAACTTGAAAAATTGTTTGGATTCTCCCCCTTTATCTTTTAAAATTGTGAATAAGCGATTAAAGATATGAAATCAAATAAAGCTCCCCCTTATTCATTTGAAAATTCAATTTTTCAAACCATTTCTCCCCCTTTTTGTTATATCAAAAAGAATTTAAAATTGACATTTAGCTCAAAATAACATAGGAGGAAAAAAAATTTGACACACTTAAAAATTTGGTTTAAAAATTGGCTCCCCCTTACTCAAAGCATCATAAGAGTGTTAGTTCAACATATATGATTATCTAGTTGACTTAAATGAAAATAAATCAAATAAAAACAAAAGCAACTAGATTTTACCACACTTGAACTCAAGGGAGGATGTGAAGCCTTCCTTCTTCAAGTGTTCTTCCTATGTGTGCATGGAGCTCCCCCTCAAAGTTTGACTTGTTGATCACTCTCCATCACCCCTAGCAAAAACAATCAAGTAATTTTTGGTATCCAAATTGCTTTGGATCCATAGACATTAGTAGCACAAAATTTAGTCCCCTTAGGAATCCATTTCTCAATTTCATCCTTTTTAGTTGAAGTGGTTAGTCCTTTTGGGACCCAAACACTTCTAAAACATTTTCCATTCACAAATCTAGGGGCACTAGATTGTCTTACATAAAAATTTGATTTTTCAAAACTATTTTTCTTTTCAAGTTCAATGGAAATCAAATCCTTTTCTTTTTGAACTTTATGAAGCAAATTTTGTAAATCAAAACATTTTTGTTCAAAATCTTTCAACTTTGCTTCAAGTTCAAGATTTGTTTTGGAAAGCAAATCATTTTCAATTTTTATTTTTGAAATCAACTTTTTGTTCTTGGAAAATGATGCCTTGAATTCCAAAAGCAAATCATCATAGGCATCTTGCAACTCATCAAATGTATATGAATTTGAAATAGATGAGTTAGAAGTTACCTCCCCCTCATTGAGGGCCATCAAGCATAGGTGGGCTACCTCATCATCGGTGGAGTCCTCATCACTCCACGTGGCCACACATGCTTGTTTGGAAGATGATCCCCTCTTTTTGGATTTGTGGGAGTCCTTCATCTTCTTTATCGATTCATGCTTGGATTTTTTCATTTTGCTCTTCATGAACCGGGCAAATTTGTTGAAGAGATAGGCCATCTCTTCATCTTCACTTTCCTCCTCACTTGAATCTTCATGATGGCATGTGGAGGATTTGAGAGCTACGGCACTAGTATTGATGCCTAGCTCCATGATCTTCTTCTTCTCCATCGCTCTAATCTCTTCCTTCTTCTTCTCCTCTTCTTTGTTTTTCTTCATTATTTGGTGAGTGAGAAGTGACCCCATAAGTTCATCAAGCTTCAAGGTCTTCAAATTCTTGGCTTCGATGGTGGCGGTCCTCTTTGAGTCCCATGACTCGGGAAGGGAGTAGATGAGCTTTCGGACAAGCTTCTCTTCCGGGATAACTTCTCCATAACCTTTAAGACCATTGGTGATAGTGGAGAACCTATCAAACATCTTCTCGATGTTCTCTTCCGGATCCATCTTGAAGTTCTCATACTCTAAGGTTAGGAGCCCAATCTTGGTCTCCTTGACTTCATCGGTTCCCTCGTATGTGACTTCAAGCTTGTCCCATACCTCCCTGGCACTTTCACAAGAAGACATCTTCTCATAGATGGTTGGGCCAAATGCACAAAAGAGCATGTGCAAGGCTTTGCAATTAAGCTCCATCTTCTTGCGATCGTCGGCACTCCATTCCGCTTTGCTTCCTTGAGGCACGAACGGACCATCCTCAACTATGTCCCATAGCTTGTAATCTCTTGACTTCAATAAGAATTTCATCTTTGTCTTCCAATGGGCATAGTGATTTCCGTCGAAGAAAGGCGGTTTGTCGATTGATTGTGCCATTGAGCCGGTTGGCGAAATGTTGATCGAGCTTGCCGGATCTTCTCAATAGGATGTGAATCCCCTTCAATTGAGCCAAGCTCTGATACCAATTGTTGAGATTTTAGGGGCTCGATTAGATCAACCGTTTTTGCTCGCCAAGAGTGGAGAAGTTGGATAATTGGGTGTTTTAGTGGGAGATGAAAATTTGGCAATTCGACACAAGGATTTATAGTGGTTCAACCTTCTAACCAAGGTCTACATCCACTACCTTAGCTCCCCACTAAGGATTTCCAACAAATTCACTAAGAATTTCGTCCCCTTTTCTCGGATTAGGAGGAAACCGTTACAACCCTCAAAGTTTTCTACCCAAAGCTTGAAGGAACACTCTCTTTACAAAGAAAGACTTAGCAAACTAGAAATCCCTCTTAAAGGTGTTTGTTTGCAATTCTTAGCACTCACCCAAAACCTAAACACTTGAGCAAATTTAACAATGTAAGCTCACAAGTGTTGTCTAAGAAAGAAATGAACAATTAAAGTTCTAGACAAATTTTGACATCATAATGTTGTAACAATTGAAGCATTAACTTGTTCTTGATGCTTGGAGGTCCATTTTATACTCCCAATTGAGTTTGTAGCCGTTTAGGACCATTGGAGTTGAAATAGAGTCGTTGGAGCCATTATTTCCCACCATAAATGCAGTTCTGCAGCTTGGCGTATCGATACTCGTCCAACAGTATCGATACGGTCTCAATGAGGAAAGAGACGTTGGGCTTTTCAGCTGATGCGTATCGATACGCTTACCTGGCGTATCGGTACGGTCCTGTAAATTTAAAAGACCGTTGGGAAATGACTGTTGGGGGTAGTTAGGCGTATCGGTACGCGACACAACCGTATCGGTACGATACTAGCCGTTGGGCTATTTCAAAGCACTCCGTATCGATACGGCTAAGCGTATCGGTACAGGTTTTAGCTACTGGAATTCTGGTAGTTTGAAAACCCTAAAGCGTATCGGTACGGGTCAATACCGTATCGATACGATCACTATAAAAGCATGGTTTTGACTACTTTAAATGAACTTTAAACTCATTCCAAAGCCATTAAAACCCTTAAATATATTTTTCAAGTTGTTTTTGACTAAAATCATATTTTAAATTCTTTTCAATTTAGTCCAAAACATTTTTCAAATATTATATCAAAACCTTAGTTCTACAAAACGCTTGACCCCGTTTCGAAACATTCTTGAGATAGAAAGAGTCATTGTAGTCTGATGCAGCACCCGTATCGAAACGCCCTTGGTCATATCGAAACGGCGTATAGAAACACTTGTTCCCGTATCGAAACGCTTTGTATTTAAAAGGTAGTTGGGAAATAGCCGTTGGGGGTTTATGACCGTTGAGGTCAAAACCACATAGGCGTATCGAAACGGCAGAGGCCGTATCGAAACGCTATGCAAAAATCTCACCCAGATTAAAGCCCGTTTCGAAACGAGTTTCGAAACGTTTTACCACTGTAAAGACACGTATCGAAACACCTAGGGGCGTCTCGAAATGGCTGGATGGTTTTGTTGAATTTGGATTTGAAAACACTTAAAATCCTTTTGAAATATCTCGTAAACATAGTTTCAAGTTGTTTGGACTTAAAATGGTTTTGAATTCTTTTTAACTTTGTCCAAAACATTTTTCAATTATTATATCAAAACATTAGTTCTACAATCTCCTCTTTTTTGATATAATAAAACCAACTTGAAAATTTGTGTGGGATTCTCCCCCCTTTAAGTTTAAAAATGTGAATAAGAGATGAAAATTTTAAAATAAAGTAAAGCTCCCCCTTATTCATTTGAACATGTAATTTTTCAAACCAAACTCTCCCTTTTTTGTTATATCAAAAAGAATTCAAAAGGCATTAAGTTCAAAATAACTTAGGAGGTTTGAAAAGATGACAAAAATTTAGAATTTTGGTTTTAAAATGGCTCATTCTTACTCAAAGCATCATCACAATGCTAGTCCAACATATGTCATAATCTAGTTGAAAAAAATCATATTAAACAAATAAAACAACTAGATTTTTACCACACTTGAACACAAGGGAGGATGTGAAGCCTTCTGTTGAGTTGTGAGGTGCTCGATTCTTTCAACCAATGTTGCTCACCAAGTGGTGGAGAGGTGGAATTTTGGGTGGATGTGGTGTGGAAGCTAAAATGTAAATGACACGATGATTTTAGAGTGGTTCAACCTTCTAGCCAAGGTTTACATCCACTACCTTAGCTTCCCACTAAGTATTTTGTAAAACCTATGTTTGATTTTGATATAATTAAATCTTTAAGGATCAATTTGAAAAACTTAAAATTGTTTTTGTAAGTCCCTTAATAAGTTTTAAATCACCAACTCTTTAAAACTGATTTGAAAAACTCAAACTCAAAATATTTTCTAAGTGTTCTAAGACCAAACTATTGAAAAACGTTCAGGTGTATCGATACACTCCCAAGCGTATCGATAACTTTTTACCAAAGTTGGCTACTGGAGGAACACGTATCAATACGGCAAACCCTTGTATCAATACGCCCCTTTGTAAAAGTCTAAAGAGTTTGAATGGCGTACCGATACATCAAACCCTCGTATCGGTACGGCCTTAATAAATTTTTAAATGCAAGTCGGTTTAAATAATTTGACCGTTGGTGTCAGTTGGTTGGTAACCAAATTTTAAATGGTTGTTGACCCGTATCGATACGCCAAACCCTCGTACCGATACGGAAATCGACAGTGAGCTAAGCTGAGAAAAAGGTATCGATACGGAAAACCCCCGTTTCGATACCCCGTACCGATACGCTTACGCGCATATCGATACCCCTTATTTATTGCACACAACGACTCTTTCTTTTCTGAGACAGGTATCGATACACCTCCCCACGTACCGATACGCATAGCTGCAGAAGTGCATTTATGGTGGTAAGAAAGGGTTCCAATGGCTCCATTTATGTTCCCAACCACCCAAACGGCTAAAAATCAATGAGAAGGTATAAAAGGGACCTCCAAAAGCTCCAGCAACAACTATTGATCTTCAAGAAACATCTATTCATCAAATCCAAGCAATTGTGCAAAAATCCCATATTGTCTAGAAACCCTAATTGTAATTTTCATTCTTATCTTGTTCAATTGGGTTGAGTGCTTGTAATTGGGCTACAATTTGTATTGAGAGATACTCTATTAGCCATCAAATTCTTTGTTACCTTGTTGTGAGGATTGGGTTAAATTTTGGGTAGAAAATTTAACCGAAATTGTAAGGGTTGCCTCCTTAGCCTAGAAAAGGGGAAGAGCAATTAGTGGAATTGTTGCAAATCCTTAGTGAAGCTAAGGTAGTGGATGTAGAGTTCATTTGGAACTTGAACCACTCTAAAATCTCTTGTCAATCTTTTTAATTTGCAATTTCCACCACACAAACTTTAAATTTCCAATTCACCCCCTCTTGGTTCATATCGATCTTTCGATCCACTCAACAATTGGTATTAGAGTCTACCTCTTTGAGGATTAACAACCACAAGAGAAGTTCCTTGGAAGAGTGTGATCATCATATATCAAGAGATGGCTTCAACCTCCGGTTCGGGCATGTACGAGTCTCAATCCACTACAAAGCCTCCCTTCTTTAATGGTGATAACTATTCTTTTTGGAAGAATAGAATGCGTCTCTTCATCAAGTCAAATGACTACCTAGTGTGGGATGTCATTGAAGATGGCCCTTATATTCCATTGAAGCAAGATGGTGAAGGCAAGATGGTCTTGAAGAAAAAAATAGAGATGAGTGAAGAAGAAATGAAAAAGATTCAAGTCAATGACAAAGCTCTCCACATGCTCTTTTTTTCTTTCGGTCCGGACATCTATTCTAAGGTTTCATCCATCGAGAGTGCCAAAGAAGTGTGGGACACTCTTGAGACTACCTACGAGGGAACCAACGATGTTAAAGAAACTAAGATTGAATTCTCAATCTTAGTTATGAGAATTTCAAGATGGAGCCCGATGAGACGGTATCCAAGATGTTTGATCGTTTCTCCACTATTGTCAACGGGCTCAAGGTTTTGGAGAAATCATACCGGAAGACAAGCTTGTCCGGAAACTACTCTATTCATTTCCCGAATCTTGGGATAGGAAGAGAACTGCTATCATTGAAGCTAAGAATTTGAAAACTTTAAAGCTTGATGAGCTTGTGGGTTCTCTCCTTACTCATGAGATCATGAAGCAAGGAAGGGAAGAAGAGAAGAAGAAAGAAGAGAAAAGGGTAGAGAAGCTTGAGGTTGAGAAGAAGAAGAAGATGGGAATAGCTCTCAAAGCTTCATTACATGAAGAGAGCTCTTCTAGTGAGGAGGATGAACTAGAAGAATTGGCTATGATAGCCAAACGATTCTCACGTTTTATGAGGTCCAACCGGGGAAGAAAAATCCAAAGAAAAATGGACTTCAAAAGCAAGAACAAAGAAGAAGCAAGGGATCCAATCATTTGCTTTGAGTGCAAACAACCCGGCCACATACGTTTGGAGTGCCCTCAACTCAAGAAGAAGGGCTTTGAGAAGAAGAAGAAGCTCAAAGCCAAGCTTGCTACTTGGAGTGATGAGGAGTCATCGGAGGATGACGAACAAGAAGTGGCTAACCTTTGCCTCATGGCACTTGAGGAAGATTCCTCCATGGTAACCTCTAACTCATCTACTTTAGATTTTACATATGATGAATTGAATGATGCATATGATGAGTTACAAGAGGTCTATGATGAATTAGTTGAGAAATATAAAGAGTCAGTCATTAGGAACAAAAAGATTATTTTGGAACTAAATGAGAAAAATGACTCACTCACTCAAGCTAATTCAAAATTTGAGAAAAAGATATTAGGGTTAAAAGATGAACTAAAATTCTTTCAAGATGAAAATGTTGACCTTAATAATCTTTTGTCTCAATGTAATAGTGAACACCAAAAGGTGTTGGATGAGCTAAATGAGCTCAAAAAGTCTTTGAAAAATGTTGGTAGTGTCAAGCATGAAATAGGTGAATCCTCAAGAACACACCAACCTAAGAAAAAGACTAACTACTACAAACAAGGTAGCTATCCTAGACATAGTAGAGCTAAAAGAATTAGAAGTGTATGGGTTCCTAAGGAACTTGTAAAATCTAATAATATTATTGCTATGTCATCTTGGATTCCTAAGGGAACCAAGGTTTTGGGAGCTAACACTCATGGACCCAAAATGATTTGGGTACCAAAAACAAAAGCTTAATATCTTTGTTTGTAGGGGGAGCATTGCTACAAGGCCAAAGCACAAAGTCAAAACTCATGGTACCTTGATAGTGGATGCTCAAGGCATATGACCGGAGACAAGAGTAGATTCATGGATCTAAAGCCAAAAAGTGGAGGAGTAGTAACATTTGGTGATAACTCCAAAGGCCACATTAAAGGTATTGGCTCCATAGGTAATCACTCTACTATTCTCATTGAAAATGTCTTGTATGTCGATGGTCTTAAACACAATTTATTGAGCATAAGTCAATTGTGTGATAAAGGATTTAATGTTCTATTTGATAAAAATGGATGCAAAATTGTAGACATTAAATCTAATAATATTATGCTCATAGGTCATCGCATAGGGAACATATACACGGTGCATCTAGATGACATTCATACATCTCATGCATGCTTAGTTGCACAAAATGAAAATGATGCATGGTTGTGGCATAGGAAACTAGGACATGCTAGCATAAGTGTTTTAGAAAAACTAGTCTCCCTTAATCTAGTTAGAGGTTTACCCAAGATAAAATTTTCAAATGATAAAATTTGCGATGCATGCTCAAAGGGTAAACAACATAGGTCTTCCTTTAAATCCATTAATGATGTTTCTACTAGTAGATGTTTACAACTTATCCATATGGATTTATTTGGGCCAATTAGGACTATGAGCTTGGGTGGTAAGTCTTATGCTTTTGTACTTGTTGATGATTTTTCTAGATTTACTTGGGTTCTATTTTTAAGTACTAAAGATGAGGCTTTGGAAAAATTCATCACATTTTCAAAACTAACCCAAAATGATCTTAAACTTAAAATTTCACATATTAGAAGTGATCATGGAACCGAGTTTCAAAATTTAGGGTTTGAAGATTTTTTAAATGAAAATGGTATTAGCCATAATTTTTCGGCTCCTCAAACTCCTCAACAAAATGGGGTAGTTGAGAGGAAAAATAGAACTTTGCAAGAAATGGCTAGAACTATGCTTTGTGAAAACAATTTACCTAAATATTTTTGGGTGGAAGCCACAAACACCGCTTGTTATATTGTAAATCGAGTAATGATTAGGCCAATTTTAAAGAAAACACCTTATGAGATTTTAAAATCTAAAAAGCCTAACATTAGCTATTTTCACCTTTTTGGTTGCAAGTGTTTTGTTTTAAATAATGGAAAAGACAACTTAGGTAAATTTGATGCAAACAGTGATGAAGCTATTTTCATAGGTTACTCTTTAACCTCTAAAGCCTATCGAGTATTTAACAAAAGAACTATAGTAGTAGAAGAATCTATTCATGTTGTATTCGATGATAACCTCATTCCTAGGAAGGATTCTTGTGATGATGATGATGTAGGAATCATAAATGCCTTTGATGGAGGAAAAACTTCAAAGGAGGATGAGATTCCAACAAAAGAAGAGGACACACAAGATCCACCTCTTGAAGCCTTGAAGGACTTGGCTCTTGAGGAAAAGGAAGTGAGCTACCCAAGGGAGTTGAACTATGTCAAAGATGGTGAAATCTTGGGTGCTCCATCCAAGGGGGTAACCACTCGATCTTCTCTTAAATTAATGAATCATGTTGCATTTATCTCATGCATAGAGCCTAAGAATATTAAAGAAGCATTGAAAGATGACTTTTGGATTATGGCTATGCAAGAAGAGTTAAATCAATTTAAGAGAATTGACGTTTGGACATTAGTTGATAGGCCTAGTAATCAATCTACAATAGGAACTAAATGGGTCTTTAGGAACAAGCTAGATAAGAGTGGTAACATTGTAAGAAATAAAGCTAGATTAGTAGCACAAGGTTACACTCAAGAAGAGGGAATAGATTTTGATGAAACCTATGCACCCGTAGCTAGAATGGAAGCCATTAGGATGTTGCTTGCATATGCATGTTATCATAATTTCAAGCTTTTTCAAATGGATGTTAAAAGCGCATTTTAAATGGTTTTATAAATGAAGAAGTGTATGTGGAACAACCACCGGGTTTTGAAGACTCAAAATTTCCAAATCATGTTTTCAAACTCACCAAAGCTCTTTATGGTTTAAAACAAGCTCCTAGAGCTTGGTATGAAAGACTTTCAAACTTTTTAATTGAAAAAGGATTTGAAAAAGGTAAGGTGGACACTACACTTTTTATAAAAATGTATAAAAATGACATCTTAGTAGTTCAAATTTATGTTGATGATATTATTTTTGGTTCTACTAATGAATGTCATTGTCAAGAGTTTGCTAAGTTAATGCAAGGTGAATTTGAGATGAGCATGATGGGGGAGCTCTCATTCTTTTTGGGACTCCAAATCAAGCAAAAGAAGGATGGCACCTTCATCAATCAAGCAAAGTACATAAAAGATATGCTCAAGAAGTTTGGCTTGGAGAATGCAAAGCCTCAAGCCACACCTATGAGCTCATCTACAAAGCTTGACAAAGATGAAGGAGGTAAGTGTGTTGACTCTAAGCTTTACCGCTCTATGATTGGATCTTTGCTTTACCTTATCGCAAGTAGACTGGATATATTGTTTAGTGTTTGCTTGTGTGCCAGGTTTCAAGCTAGTCCTAGAGAGTCTCACCTTATAGCCGTTAAGAGAATCTTTAGGTACCTTAGAGATACTCCTTGTTTAGGTCTTTGGTACCCTAGAGACTCTACCTTCAACCTTCATGCTTATTCGGATGCGAATTATGGGGGTTGCAAAATCAATAGGAAAAGTACTTCGGGAACTTGTCAATTCCTAGGTAGTATGCCCATATCTTGGTTCTCTAAGAAACAAAATAGTGTAGCCTTATCTACCACCGAAATCGAGTAAATATCCTTAGGGAGTTTTTGTGCTCAAGTCTTTTGGATGAAGCAACAACTCTTAGATTATGGAATTAAAGTTGAAACCATACCCCTAAAATGTGACAACACGAGTGCAATATGTCTAACAAAAAATCCCATCCAACACTCTAGAACCAAACACATAGAAATAAGGCATCATTTCATTAGAGATCATATCCTTAAAGAAGATGTGGTTATAGAGTATGTAGACACCTTAAATCAACTAGCGGACATATTTACAAAACCTTTAGACAAAGAGCATTTTTGGTCCCTTAGGAGAGAGTTAGGTCTAGCTAGCCTATCTTGACCTTTTAGGACCTCTTTTGTGCTTAAATTTGCTTGATCTTGTGAAATGTCATGTTTATGTGTTTAGACTCCTAATTTCACCCATGCCTATAGTTAGGGGGAGTATGCTTCTATTAAAATATGCTTAGAACTGTTCATTCATCATTTGCATACCTTTAGGAGATGTTAAATTCGAGCCTATAGTTGTTCTTAGAACTAAATATGCATTTCTGGGCATAAGGTATCGATACGGATCTACGCATATCGATACGTGTTCTTCATTTAGATTCACAGAATTTATTTTGCTTACACGGGTATCGATACGATTAAACCCGTATCGATACGGGTCGTTTCGATACGAATCCCATCCGTTTCGATACGACTCTCCAACGGGCATTTTTGCGGAAATGACGATTCTACCCCCGTATCGATACACCTTCAGGCGTATCGATACTCGATTGCGCAGACAGCTTTAAATTTAGCTTTTAATGTGTTCAACTTTTACCAAAATTAAAACTCTTCAAAACCTAAAAACCCTAGCCGTTTTTGCCTATAAAAGGGCTCTTCCTCCCTTATATTTTCACACCACAACTCAAAATCTAAAAGAGTTTTTGAACCAAGCAAGGCTTTAAGCTCTCTCTCATCAATTTTGCTAGAATTTTTCTTCAATCTCCCAAGTTTCTATCAAGGTAAAATTTCTTTCTTTTCTTTTAATTTTTTTGTTTTGTTTTTGATTCTTTCTTTTTAATCAAATTTTTGTTCTTCAAAATTTCTTTTTCTTCAAATCTTTATTTTCTTTCTCAATTTTTTTTCCTTGGTTTTTAACCAAAATTGAAGAAATCTTTATGCACGATTTCTTTTTTAGATCATGGCACCAAAGGAATCGAGGAAGCGTTCAAGGGTTTCTCAAACCGGTGAATCATCCACTCTTGGAGCGATTGCACGACTGAACTACACTTCCATCTATGAACAATCCTTTGAAGGTCCCACGGGTCTAGCTTATTTTCGTCAATTTGAGAATTATAAGATTCGTGCGAAAAGGGTAATATCCATTCCTTTTCTCGACTCGGAGCGTTTTAAGTTTGAATATCTTTCTTTGTTTCGACGTTGGAATTTCATGGATTTCATATCTATTCCCGGTTTTTAATATCGCCTTTTGGTTTTGATTTTCTACACTAATTCCAAATGTATTACTCGCAATGGGGAAGTTGTTGCCATTAGTTCTTATCTAATGGGAAAGAAAATCATCCTTGATGTTAAATCTATTTGTGAAGTTTTTAAATTAGAGGATGAAGGCCTTGAAGATGAGAATGCTTTGGGGCATGTTCTTAGTGGATCCGTCACCACCCTAAATGCTCAAGATCGGATCCTCCATTTGATGGTGTCTTGGTGGTTTCGTCACTCCGGAGGAAAATATTCTACCATCCGTCAAGTGGATGATTTTTGGATCCGTTGCTTCCGTGAGCGAAAGTGCCCAAGTCTTGCTTGAATCATGTTCGGGGAAATCGTCTATCTTGTGCAAAATCGTCACACAACTCTCGTCACCTCCTTTACATATGGTACGACCTTAAGTTATTTCTTTGTTAAAAAGGATATTGATTGCTCTTTTGACTACCCAACTCCTCTCACCGATCCCATTGATGAGCGAATTCTTGTACGGGCAAAGTTTCAATATTTTAATGATGAATGGGTTCGTCTTGCCGAGCTACCACCCGAGGCCGCCGCCGTATTTGAAGAACCTCAAGCTCCTCAAGCTCCACAACCCTCCATGGATGCTCTCATGACTTATCTTAATGAGCAATTTACCGGGTTGCGCACGGACATGGGAAATCGTCTTAGTGCCCTTGAAACAACTTTTGATACAAGGATGACGAGCATGGAGAATCGCCTCACATCTCTTGAAAGCGGTCACAATTCTTTGAATATTTCCATCTCCGCTTTCCATGATGAGTGGCGCAATAGCATGAGGGACAATGATCCAATGAGAGTTGATGATGAAGATGATTAAGACGACGAAGATGATGCCTAGACGTTTCTTCTTGCATCTCATGCATATCATTTAGGATTTTCTATTTTATGCATCTTTGATTTATGTTCTTAGGACTAAGTTTGCTTTATGTTTAAACCTATACTTTGATTTTTCTGCTTTTGTTTGGATTTTACATTTGATGCTATGATCAATAATATTAATGTTGCTTATTTATACCTTTGCCTAATGTTTATGCACTTATCTATTGTCTCAATATTTTTGATCTAACAAAAAGGGGGAGAGAAACTAGCTCACAACACTTTCAAAAATTTTGATTTTAACTCAAAAGTTAACAAGCTTATATTAAGGGGGAGTTAACTTTGTAAAGTTTTTGAAAGTGTCAAAAATTTTAAGTTTTAGTTTTGTTATATCAAAAAGGGGGAGATTGTAAAACCTATGTTTGATTTTGATATAATTAAATCTTTAAGGATCAATTTGAAAAACTTAAAATTGTTTTTGTAAGTCCCTTAATAAGTTTTAAATCACCAACTCTTTAAAACTGATTTGAAAAACTCAAACTCAAAATATTTTCTAAGTGTTCCAAGACCAAACAATTGAAAAACGTTCAGGTGTATCGATACACTCCCAAGCGTATCGATACCTTTTTACCAAAGTTGGCTACTGGAGGAACACGTATCGATACAGCAAACCCTCGTATCGATACGCCCCTTTGCAAAAGTCTAAAGAGTTTGAATGGCGTACCGATACGTCAAACCCTCGTATCGATACGGCCTTAATAAATTTTTAAATGCAAGTCGGTTTAAATAATTTGACCGTTGGTGTCAGTTGGTTAGTAACCAAATTTTAAATGGTCATTGACCCGTATCGATACACCAAACCCTCGTACCGATACGGAAATCGACAGTGAGCTAAGCTGAGAAAAAGGTATTGATACGGCAAACCCCCGTTTCGATACCCCGTACCGATACGCTTACGCGCGTATCGATACCCCTTATTTATTGCACACAACGACTTTTTCTTTTCTAAGACAGGTATCGATACACCTCCCCTCGTACCGATACGCATAGCTGCAGAAGTACATTTACGGTGGTAAGAGATGGTTCCAATGGATCCATTTATGTTTCCAACCACCCAAACGGCTAGAAATCAATGAGAAGGTATAAAAGGGACCTCCAAAAGCTCCAGCAACAACTATTGATCTTCAAGAAAACATCTATTCATCAAAACCAAACAATTGTGCAAAAATCCCATATTGTCTAGAAACCCCAATTGTAATTTTCATTCTTATCTTGTTCAATTGGGTTGAGTGCTTGTAATTGGGCTACAATTTGTATTGAGAGATACTCTATTAGCCATCAAATTCTCTGTTACCTTGTTGTGAGGATTGGGTTAAATTTTGGGTAGAAAATTTAACCGAAATTGTAAGGGTTGCCTCCTTAGCCTAGAAAAGGGGAAGAGCAATTAGTGGAATTGTTGCAAATCCTTAGTGGAATTGTTGCAAATCCTTAGTGAAGCTAAGGTAGTGGATGTAGAGTTCATTTGGAACTTGAACCACTCTAAAATCTCTTGTCAATCTTTTTAATTTGCAATTTCCACCACACAAACTTTAAATTTCCAATTCACCCCCTCTTGGTTCATATCGATCTTTTGATCCACTCAACAGATTTCCAATTAATCCACTACTGATTCGTCCCCTTTTCTAGGCTTAGGAGGAAACCCTTATACACCGATCAAGCTTTCTACCCAAAGCCTTGATCAAACCCTCTTTACAAGAGAAAGGAAAAATGCAAACTTAAATCCTTCTAATTGGTATTTGTTTGCTCAATAATGCACTCACCCAAAACCTAAAACACTTGAGCAAATTTGACAATTTTAGCTCATTAGTGTTTGTCTATACAATAATTGACAATTTAAGTACAAAGACACTTTTTGATCATTTGTTGATTGACAACTGAAGCATTAACCATATCTTGATGCTTGGAGGTCTCTTTTATACTTCTTAATGAGTTTGTGGCCGTTACTAGCCGTTGGGATGAATTGGAGCCGTTGAGGACTTTATTTCCCTTCATTAATGTTGTTCTGCAGCCTTCCGTGTCGATACGCTTGGACCCGTATCGGTACGGCCTTCATCAGAAACGACCAAGCCTGTTTCGATACGGGTTTTGACAGTGACCAAACTGGGCAAAAAAGGTATCGATATGGGTTGGACCGTATCGGTACGGACACTTTGAAAATACAAGTTTAGCTGTTTAAAAGCATGAAAAATCTTGCCAAAAACCTTTTAAAAATATCTCAAACATAAATTCAAGTTGTTTGAACTTAAAACTAAGTTTTAAATTCTTTTCAAATTAGTCCAAAACATTTTTCAATTGTTATATCAAAACACTAGTTCTACAATCTCCCCCTTTTTGATATAATAAAACCAACTTGAAAAATTGTTTGGGATTATCCCTTTTTAATTTAAACAAAGTAAATAAGAGATTAAAGATATGAAATCAAATAAAGCTCCCCTTTATTCATTTGAAAATTCAATTTTTCAAACCATTTCTCCCCTTTTTGTTATATCAAAAAGAATTTAAAACATTAAGTTCAAAATAACTATAGAGGAAAGATTTGACAAAAAAAAATATGTTTTAAAATGCCCCCCCCCCCCCCCCCTTACTCAAAGCATCATAAAAATGTTAGTCCAACATATATGATCATCTAGTTGACATAAATAAAAATAAATCAAATAAAACAAAAGCAGCTAAATTTCACCACACTTGAACTCAAGGGAGGATGTGAAGTCTTCATTCTTCAAGTGTTTTTCCTTAGTGTGCATGGAGCTCCCCCTCATTAATTGGACTTGTTGATCACTCTCCACCACACCTAGCAAAAGACAATCAAGTAATTTTTTGTATCCAAATTGCTTTGGATCCATAGACATTAGTAGCACAAATTTTAGTCCCCTTAGGAATCCATTTTTCAATTTCATCCTTTTAATTGAAGTACTAAGTCCTTTTGGGACCCAAATACTTCTAAAACATTTTTCTTTTACAAATCTAGGGGCACTAGATTGTCTTACATAAAAATTTGATTTTCCAAAACTATTTTTCTTTTCAAGCTCTTTGGAAATCAAATCTCTTTCTTCTTGAACTTTTTGAAGCAAATTTTGTAAATCAAAACACTTTAGTTCAAACTCTTCGAGTTTTGTGTTGAGTGTGTAAAAGTTCTATTATTTACACCCTTTTTAACCCATATTTCTGCTGCATTCAAGCATCATTGCATTGCATTTAGGTTAGTTTTCAATAAAACATCACAATTATATAAAAGGCACGGATTCTACTGAAAGATGGCTATTTTTGCAGGTATCTGTCACAGTAGATGTTGAAGGAAGGTGCAGGGCAGATAAGCAGAAAAGCTGAACTAGACAAGCAGCCGAAGAAGACGAACCTGTCATGGACCTGTCGTGACAGCATGGTGACAGCAGACTTATGAAGAGGAAAAGCAAAGTGGACCTCGATAGATAGAGAAAAATCTGCTCGTCTGTCGTGTGAAAGCCAAATATTTTTCCAAGCCCCGGATCAAAAGATATGTCAAGCCAAAGCCCAAGGAGAGGAAATCCCTAAAAGCAAGGATGCGGCTGGAAAGTAGGAGTCTTTAGAGATTTAGTCTTTATTAGAATCTTACTTTTAATTAAAGTTGTAATCCTTGTTACCTTAGATAACTTGAGCCCAAAGCTTATATAAGGGCATAGATTTAACCTAGGGCAAAACCGATTACCCCAGAAACGAAACCAAAAACCCCTGCCGTTTACCTGTCACCGACATGTTCTAAATTCCCCCTAGGGCCACGGGTTGTTTTGTAAAGTAGTTGCAAGGGTTGCTTTGTTTTAGGATTTTTTCAAGTTCAATAAAATAAACTTCAAGTTCTTTTATCTTGGTTTTAATATCTTGCAAGAGCATCGGGAGAGCATTGTGAGGTTATCCATTTACTTAGCATCGGGAGAGTTAAGTATACGAAAGAGATAAGAGCGCGTTCTCTAGTTTATAGTTGAACCATCTCGTGCCTAGGGATAGGGCGAGGTTAAGTGGCTAAAGAAGAATTCATACACATCGGTGTTCATCCTTCGATTCACGCCGGGAGGTATCATCAAAGACGTGATCATCGACAGACTTGTGCCTAGGGATAGGGCAAGGCAGATCTGGGATTCTTGCCAAGCTTGAAGTACGGAGTTAGTATTCGCTGCCGCGACAGCTAACGGACAGCCGCCGCGACAGGTGCTGTCGGCGACGGGCGCGACGACAGAACTGGAAATCTTAAGCAATTCAATACCTGCACTACTGAGCAATTCAATACCAGCCCATTCTCTCTATCTTGATAACTCAATCCTTTTATTTACGTCTTTACTCTATTATTCTCGTGACAACTCTTAATTATTTCCTTTACTTTTGTGCAGTAAACAAGGTGAAGTCATTAGCCCAATCCCTGTGGAGACGATATCCGATACTTCGTATCACTTACTACTTGTGTCGTGTACACTTGCACTACAATTGCGATAGACTCTTTTACACGCAACATTTTGCTTCAAGGTCAAGTTTGGTTTTAGAAATTAAATCATTTTGAATTTTTAACTTTGAAATCAATTTATTGTTTTTCAAAATGTGATTTTTAAACTCTAAAATCAAATCATCGTAGGCATCTTGTAATTCATCAAAAGAGTAAGAACATGAAGTATATGAATTAGAAGTTACCCTTGAATCTTCTTTGATGGCCATAAGGCAAAGGTTGGCTTGTTCATCATCGGTGGGGTCCTCATCACTCCAAGTAGCCACATATGCCTTCTTCTTATGGCTTGAAGTGCTTGCCCTCTCTTTTTTCATGGATTCTCGTTCAAGCTCTCTCAAGGCTTTCTTCATGAACGGGCCACACTTCTTGAAGAAATCTTCATCCTCCTCTTCACTTGATTCAACGTGATGGCAAGTGGAGGATTTGAGAGCAATGGCATTGGTGTTGATGTCAAGCCCCTTGAGCTTCTTCTCTCCCATAACTCTAATTTATTCCCTCTTCTTCTCATCTTCTTTGTTCTTCTTCATGATTTGATGAGTAAGGAGTGACCCCATGAGTTTATTAAGCTTCAAGGTCTTCAAATTCTTTGCTTCGATAATGGTGGTCCTCTTTGAGTCACATGACTCAGGAAGTGAGTAGATGAGCTTTCGGACAAGTTTCTCCTCCGGAATGGCTTCTCCATAGCCCTTGAGACCATTTGTGATTGTGGAAAACCTATCAAACATCTTCTCGATGTTCTCTTCCGGATCCATCTTGAAGTTCTCATACTCTAAGGTGAGGAGCCCAATCTTGGTCTCCTTGACTTCATCGGTTCCCTCGTATGTGACTTCAAGCTTATCCCATACCTCATTTCTCACAAGAAGACATCTTCTCATAGATGGTTGGGCCAAATGCACAAAAGAGAATGTGCAAGGCTTTGCAATTTAGCTTCATCTTCTTGCGATCGTTGGCACTCCACTCTGCTTTGCTTCGTTGAGGCACGAACGGACCATCTTCAACTATGTCCCATAGTTTGTAGTCTCTTGACTTTATGAAAAACTTCATCTTGGTCTTCTAATGGGCATAGTAGGTTCCGTCGAAGAAAGGCGATTTGTCGATGGATTGCGTCATTTGAGCCGGTTGGTGAAATGATGATCGAGCTTGCCGGATCTTCTCAATAGGATGTTAATCCTCTTCGATTGAGTCAAGCTCTGATACCAATTTTTGAGTTGTGAGGTGCTCGATTCTTTCAACCAATGTTGCTCACCAAGTGTTGGAGAGGTGGAATTTTGGGTGGATGTGGTGTGGAAGCTAAAATGTAAATGACACAATGATTTTAGAGTGGTTCAACCTTCTAACCAAGGTCTACATCCACTACCTTAGCTTCCCACTAAGGATTTCCAATCAATCCACTATTGATTCGTCCCCTTTTCTAGGCTTAGGAGAAAACTCTTATACACCGATCAAGCTTTCTACCCAAAGCCTTGATCAAACCCTCTTTACAAGAGAAAGGAAAAATGCAAACTTAAATCCTTCTAATATGTATTTGTTTGCTCAATAATGCACTCACCCAAAACCTAAAACACTTGAACAAATTTGACAATTTTGGCTCACTAGTGTTTGTCTATACAAGAATTGACAATTTAAGTACAAAGACACTTTTTGGTCATTTGTTGATTGACAATTGAAGCATTAACCATATCTTGATGCTTGAAGGTCTCTTTTATACTCCTTAATGAGTTTGTAGCCGTTACTAGTCGTTGGGGATGAATTGGAGCCGTTGAGGACTTTATTTCCCTTCATTAATGCTATTCAGCAGCCTTCCGTATCGATACGCTTAGACCCGTATCGGTACGGCCTTCATCAGAAACTAGCCTTTGGGCTCTTGCCAGCCTAGGTGTATCGATACGCTTGAGGGTGTATCGGTACGGTATGACGTTTAAAAGACCGTTGGGAAATATGACTGTTGGGGTTGTTAAATGGGGATCAGTACGCTTACCAGGCGTATTGAAACGACCCCTCTCCGTATCAAAACGGCCAAGCCTGTTTCGATACGGGTTTTGGCACTGACCAAACTGGGCAAAAAAGGTATCGATACGGGTTGGACCGTATCGGTACGAACACTTTGAAAACACAAGTTTAGCTGTTTAAAAGCATGAAAAATCTTGCCAAAAACTTTTTAAAAATGTCTCAAACATAAATTCAAGTTGTTTGGACTTAAAACCAAGTTTTAAATTCTTTTCAAATTAGTCCAAAACATTTTTCAATTATTATATCAAAACACTAGTTCTACACCTTCCTTCTTCAAGTGTCTTTCTTTGTGTGCATGGAGCTCCCCCTCAATGTTTGACTTGTTAATCACTCTCCATCACACCTATCATAAGACAGTCAAGTGATTTTTGGTATCCAACTTACTTTGGATCCATAGACGTTAGTAGCACAAAACTTAGTCCCCTTAGGAATCTATTTTTCAATTTCATCCTTTTTAGTTGAAGTGCTTAGTCCTTTTGGGACCCAAATACTTCTAAAACATTTACCATTTACAAATCTAGGGGCACTAGATTGTCTTACATAAAAATTTGATTTTCCAACATTGTTTTTCTTTTCAAGCTCTTTGGAAATCAAAATTTTATTTTCTTAAACTTTATGAAGCAAATTTTGTAAATCAAGACATTTTTGTTCAAACTCATTGAGTTTTACTTCAAGTTCAAGTTTGGTTTTAGAAATCAAGTCATTTTGAATTTTTAAATTTGAAATTACTTTCTTGTTTTTCAAAATGTGATTTTTAAATTCTAAAACCAAATCGTCATCGGCATCTTGTAATTCATCAAAGAGTATAAACATGAAGTAGATGAATTAGAAGTTACCCTCGGCATCTCATGCATATCATTTAGGATTTTCTATTTTATGCATCTTTGATTTATGTTCTTAGGACTAAGTTTGCTTTATGTTTAAACCTATACTTTGATTTTTCTGCTTTTGTTTGGATTTTACATTTGATGCTATGATCAATAATATTAATGTTGCTTATTTATACCTTTGCCTAATGTTTATGCACTTATCTATTGTCTCAATATTTTTGATCTAACAAAAAGGGGGAGAGAAACTAGCTCACAACACTTTCAAAAATTTTGATTTTAACTCAAAAGTTAACAAGCTTATATTAAGGGGGAGTTAACTTTGTAAAGTTTTTGAAAGTGTCAAAAATTTTAAGTTTTAGTTTTGTTATATCAAAAAGGGGGAGATTGTAAAACCTATGTTTGATTTTGATATAATTAAATCTTTAAGGATCAATTTGAAAAACTTAAAATTGTTTTTGTAAGTCCCTTAATAAGTTTTAAATCACCAACTCTTTAAAACTGATTTGAAAAACTCAAACTCAAAATATTTTCTAAGTGTTCCAAGACCAAACAATTGAAAAACGTTCAGGTGTATCGATACACTCCCAAGCGTATCGATACCTTTTTACCAAAGTTGGCTACTGGAGGAACACGTATCGATACAGCAAACCCTCGTATCGATACGCCCCTTTGCAAAAGTCTAAAGAGTTTGAATGGCGTACCGATACGTCAAACCCTCGTATCGATACGGCCTTAATAAATTTTTAAATGCAAGTCGGTTTAAATAATTTGACCGTTGGTGTCAGTTGGTTAGTAACCAAATTTTAAATGGTCATTGACCCGTATCGATACACCAAACCCTCGTACCGATACGGAAATCGACAGTGAGCTAAGCTGAGAAAAAGGTATTGATACGGCAAACCCCCGTTTCGATACCCCGTACCGATACGCTTACGCGCGTATCGATACCCCTTATTTATTGCACACAACGACTTTTTCTTTTCTAAGACAGGTATCG
The DNA here is from genome assembly GCA_958450335.1 of Hibiscus tridactylites. Classification (NCBI taxonomy): domain Eukaryota; kingdom Viridiplantae; phylum Streptophyta; class Magnoliopsida; order Malvales; family Malvaceae; genus Hibiscus; species Hibiscus tridactylites. The sequence goes on along the minus strand of OY288273.1, from coordinate 16,788,439 downwards.
ATACACCTCCCCTCGTACCGATACGCATAGCTGCAGAAGTACATTTACGGTGGTAAGAGATGGTTCCAATGGATCCATTTATGTTTCCAACCACCCAAACGGCTAGAAATCAATGAGAAGGTATAAAAGGGACCTCCAAAAGCTCCAGCAACAACTATTGATCTTCAAGAAAACATCTATTCATCAAATCCAAACAATTGTGCAAAAATCCCATATTGTCTAGAAACCCCAATTGTAATTTTCATTCTTATCTTGTTCAATTGGGTTGAGTGCTTGTAATTGGGCTACAATTTGTATTGAGAGATACTCTATTAGCCATCAAATTCTCTGTTACCTTGTTGTGAGGATTGGGTTAAATTTTGGGTAGAAAATTTAACCGAAATTGTAAGGGTTGCCTCCTTAGCCTAGAAAAGGGGAAGAGCAATTAGTGGAATTGTTGCAAATCCTTAGTGGAATTGTTGCAAATCCTTAGTGAAGCTAAGGTAGTGGATGTAGAGTTCATTTGGAACTTGAACCACTCTAAAATCTCTTGTCAATCTTTTTAATTTGCAATTTCCACCACACAAACTTTAAATTTCCAATTCACCCCCTCTTGGTTCATATCGATCTTTTGATCCACTCAACAGATTTCCAATTAATCCACTACTGATTCGTCCCCTTTTCTAGGCTTAGGAGGAAACCCTTATACACCGATCAAGCTTTCTACCCAAAGCCTTGATCAAACCCTCTTTACAAGAGAAAGGAAAAATGCAAACTTAAATCCTTCTAATTGGTATTTGTTTGCTCAATAATGCACTCACCCAAAACCTAAAACACTTGAGCAAATTTGACAATTTTAGCTCATTAGTGTTTGTCTATACAATAATTGACAATTTAAGTACAAAGACACTTTTTGATCATTTGTTGATTGACAACTGAAGCATTAACCATATCTTGATGCTTGGAGGTCTCTTTTATACTTCTTAATGAGTTTGTGGCCGTTACTAGCCGTTGGGATGAATTGGAGCCGTTGAGGACTTTATTTCCCTTCATTAATGTTGTTCTGCAGCCTTCCGTGTCGATACGCTTGGACCCGTATCGGTACGGCCTTCATCAGAAACGACCAAGCCTGTTTCGATACGGGTTTTGACAGTGACCAAACTGGGCAAAAAAGGTATCGATATGGGTTGGACCGTATCGGTACGGACACTTTGAAAATACAAGTTTAGCTGTTTAAAAGCATGAAAAATCTTGCCAAAAACCTTTTAAAAATATCTCAAACATAAATTCAAGTTGTTTGAACTTAAAACTAAGTTTTAAATTCTTTTCAAATTAGTCCAAAACATTTTTCAATTGTTATATCAAAACACTAGTTCTACAATCTCCCCCTTTTTGATATAATAAAACCAACTTGAAAAATTGTTTGGGATTATCCCTTTTTAATTTAAACAAAGTAAATAAGAGATTAAAGATATGAAATCAAATAAAGCTCCCCTTTATTCATTTGAAAATTCAATTTTTCAAACCATTTCTCCCCTTTTTGTTATATCAAAAAGAATTTAAAACATTAAGTTCAAAATAACTATAGAGGAAAGATTTGACAAAAAAAAATATGTTTTAAAATGCCCCCCCCCCCCCCCCTTACTCAAAGCATCATAAAAATGTTAGTCCAACATATATGATCATCTAGTTGACATAAATAAAAATAAATCAAATAAAACAAAAGCAGCTAAATTTTACCACACTTGAACTCAAGGGAGGATGTGAAGTCTTCATTCTTCAAGTGTTTTTCCTTAGTGTGCATGGAGCTCCCCCTCATTAATTGGACTTGTTGATCACTCTCCACCACACCTAGCAAAAGACAATCAAGTAATTTTTTGTATCCAAATTGCTTTGGATCCATAGACATTAGTAGCACAAATTTTAGTCCCCTTAGGAATCCATTTTTCAATTTCATCCTTTTAATTGAAGTACTAAGTCCTTTTGGGACCCAAATACTTCTAAAACATTTTTCTTTTACAAATCTAGGGGCACTAGATTGTCTTACATAAAAATTTGATTTTCCAAAACTATTTTTCTTTTCAAGCTCTTTGGAAATCAAATCTCTTTCTTCTTGAACTTTTTGAAGCAAATTTTGTAAATCAAAACACTTTAGTTCAAACTCTTCGAGTTTTGTGTTGAGTGTGTAAAAGTTCTATTATTTACACCCTTTTTAACCCATATTTCTGCTGCATTCAAGCATCATTGCATTGCATTTAGGTTAGTTTTCAATAAAACATCACAATTATATAAAAGGCACGGATTCTACTGAAAGATGGCTATTTTTGCAGGTATCTGTCACAGTAGATGTTGAAGGAAGGTGCAGGGCAGATAAGCAGAAAAGCTGAACTAGACAAGCAGCCGAAGAAGACGAACCTGTCATGGACCTGTCGTGACAGCATGGTGACAGCAGACTTATGAAGAGGAAAAGCAAAGTGGACCTCGATAGATAGAGAAAAATCTGCTCGTCTGTCGTGTGAAAGCCAAATATTTTTCCAAGCCCCGGATCAAAAGATATGTCAAGCCAAAGCCCAAGGAGAGGAAATCCCTAAAAGCAAGGATGCGGCTGGAAAGTAGGAGTCTTTAGAGATTTAGTCTTTATTAGAATCTTACTTTTAATTAAAGTTGTAATCCTTGTTACCTTAGATAACTTGAGCCCAAAGCTTATATAAGGGCATAGATTTAACCTAGGGCAAAACCGATTACCCCAGAAACGAAACCAAAAACCCCTGCCGTTTACCTGTCACCGACATGTTCTAAATTCCCCCTAGGGCCACGGGTTGTTTTGTAAAGTAGTTGCAAGGGTTGCTTTGTTTTAGGATTTTTTCAAGTTCAATAAAATAAACTTCAAGTTCTTTTATCTTGGTTTTAATATCTTGCAAGAGCATCGGGAGAGCATTGTGAGGTTATCCATTTACTTAGCATCGGGAGAGTTAAGTATACGAAAGAGATAAGAGCGCGTTCTCTAGTTTATAGTTGAACCATCTCGTGCCTAGGGATAGGGCGAGGTTAAGTGGCTAAAGAAGAATTCATACACATCGGTGTTCATCCTTCGATTCACGCCGGGAGGTATCATCAAAGACGTGATCATCGACAGACTTGTGCCTAGGGATAGGGCAAGGCAAATATGGGATTCTTGCCAAGCTTGAAGTACGGAGTTAGTATTCGCTGCCGCGACAGCTAACGGACAGCCGCCGCGACAGGTGCTGTCGGCGACGGGCGCGACGACAGAACTGGAAATCTTAAGCAATTCAATACCTGCACTACTGAGCAATTCAATACCAGCCCATTCTCTCTATCTTGATAACTCAATCCTTTTATTTACGTCTTTACTCTATTATTCTCGTGACAACTCTTAATTATTTCCTTTACTTTTGTGCAGTAAACAAGGTGAAGTCATTAGCCCAATCCCTGTGGAGACGATATCCGATACTTCGTATCACTTACTACTTGTGTCGTGTACACTTGCACTACAATTGCGATAGACTCTTTTACACGCAACATTTTGCTTCAAGGTCAAGTTTGGTTTTAGAAATTAAATCATTTTGAATTTTTAACTTTGAAATCAATTTATTGTTTTTCAAAATGTGATTTTTAAACTCTAAAATCAAATCATCGTAGGCATCTTGTAATTCATCAAAAGAGTAAGAACATGAAGTATATGAATTAGAAGTTACCCTTGAATCTTCTTTGATGGCCATAAGGCAAAGGTTGGCTTGTTCATCATCGGTGGGGTCCTCATCACTCCAAGTAGCCACATATGCCTTCTTCTTATGGCTTGAAGTGCTTGCCCTCTCTTTTTTCATGGATTCTCGTTCAAGCTCTCTCAAGGCTTTCTTCATGAACGGGCCACACTTCTTGAAGAAATCTTCATCCTCCTCTTCACTTGATTCAACGTGATGGCAAGTGGAGGATTTGAGAGCAATGGCATTGGTGTTGATGTCAAGCCCCTTGAGCTTCTTCTCTCCCATAACTCTAATTTATTCCCTCTTCTTCTCATCTTCTTTGTTCTTCTTCATGATTTGATGAGTAAGGAGTGACCCCATGAGTTTATTAAGCTTCAAGGTCTTCAAATTCTTTGCTTCGATAATGGTGGTCCTCTTTGAGTCACATGACTCAGGAAGTGAGTAGATGAGCTTTCGGACAAGTTTCTCCTCCGGAATGGCTTCTCCATAGCCCTTGAGACCATTTGTGATTGTGGAAAACCTATCAAACATCTTCTCGATGTTCTCTTCCGGATCCATCTTGAAGTTCTCATACTCTAAGGTGAGGAGCCCAATCTTGGTCTCCTTGACTTCATCGGTTCCCTCGTATGTGACTTCAAGCTTATCCCATACCTCATTTCTCACAAGAAGACATCTTCTCATAGATGGTTGGGCCAAATGCACAAAAGAGAATGTGCAAGGCTTTGCAATTTAGCTTCATCTTCTTGCGATCGTTGGCACTCCACTCTGCTTTGCTTCGTTGAGGCACGAACGGACCATCTTCAACTATGTCCCATAGTTTGTAGTCTCTTGACTTTATGAAAAACTTCATCTTGGTCTTCTAATGGGCATAGTAGGTTCCGTCGAAGAAAGGCGATTTGTCGATGGATTGCGTCATTTGAGCCGGTTGGTGAAATGATGATCGAGCTTGCCGGATCTTCTCAATAGGATGTTAATCCTCTTCGATTGAGTCAAGCTCTGATACCAATTTTTGAGTTGTGAGGTGCTCGATTCTTTCAACCAATGTTGCTCACCAAGTGTTGGAGAGGTGGAATTTTGGGTGGATGTGGTGTGGAAGCTAAAATGTAAATGACACAATGATTTTAGAGTGGTTCAACCTTCTAACCAAGGTCTACATCCACTACCTTAGCTTCCCACTAAGGATTTCCAATCAATCCACTATTGATTCGTCCCCTTTTCTAGGCTTAGGAGAAAACTCTTATACACCGATCAAGCTTTCTACCCAAAGCCTTGATCAAACCCTCTTTACAAGAGAAAGGAAAAATGCAAACTTAAATCCTTCTAATATGTATTTGTTTGCTCAATAATGCACTCACCCAAAACCTAAAACACTTGAACAAATTTGACAATTTTGGCTCACTAGTGTTTGTCTATACAAGAATTGACAATTTAAGTACAAAGACACTTTTTGGTCATTTGTTGATTGACAATTGAAGCATTAACCATATCTTGATGCTTGGAGGTCTCTTTTATACTCCTTAATGAGTTTGTAGCCGTTACTAGTCGTTGGGGATGAATTGGAGCCGTTGAGGACTTTATTTCCCTTCATTAATGCTATTCAGCAGCCTTCCGTATCGATACGCTTAGACCCGTATCGGTACGGCCTTCATCAGAAACTAGCCTTTGGGCTCTTGCCAGCCTAGGTGTATCGATACGCTTGAGGGTGTATCGGTACGGTATGACGTTTAAAAGACCGTTGGGAAATATGACTGTTGGGGTTGTTAAATGGGGATCAGTACGCTTACCAGGCGTATTGAAACGACCCCTCTCCGTATCAAAACGGCCAAGCCTGTTTCGATACGGGTTTTGGCACTGACCAAACTGGGCAAAAAAGGTATTGATACGGGTTGGACCGTATCGGTACGAACACTTTGAAAACACAAGTTTAGCTGTTTAAAAGCATGAAAAATCTTGCCAAAAACTTTTTAAAAATGTCTCAAACATAAATTCAAGTTGTTTGGACTTAAAACCAAGTTTTAAATTCTTTTCAAATTAGTCCAAAACATTTTTCAATTATTATATCAAAACACTAGTTCTACACCTTCCTTCTTCAAGTGTCTTTCTTTGTGTGCATGGAGCTCCCCCTCAATGTTTGACTTGTTAATCACTCTCCATCACACCTATCATAAGACAGTCAAGTGATTTTTGGTATCCAACTTACTTTGGATCCATAGACGTTAGTAGCACAAAACTTAGTCCCCTTAGGAATCTATTTTTCAATTTCATCCTTTTTAGTTGAAGTGCTTAGTCCTTTTGGGACCCAAATACTTCTAAAACATTTACCATTTACAAATCTAGGGGCACTAGATTGTCTTACATAAAAATTTGATTTTCCAACATTGTTTTTCTTTTCAAGCTCTTTGGAAATCAAAATTTTATTTTCTTAAACTTTATGAAGCAAATTTTGTAAATCAAGACATTTTTGTTCAAACTCATTGAGTTTTACTTCAAGTTTAAGTTTGGTTTTAGAAATCAAGTCATTTTGAATTTTTAAATTTGAAATTACTTTCTTGTTTTTCAAAATGTGATTTTTAAATTCTAAAACCAAATCGTCATCGGCATCTTGTAATTCATCAAAGAGTATAAACATGAAGTAGATGAATTAGAAGTTACCCTTGAATCTTCTTCGATGACCATAAGGCAAAGATTGGCTTGTTCATCGTCGATGGAGTCCTCATCACTCCAAGTAGCCACATATGCCTTCTTCTTATGGCTTGAAGTGCTTGCCCTCTTTTTTTTCATGGAGTCTCGTTCAAGCTCTTTTAAGACTTTCTTCATGTAAGGGGCACACTTATTGAAGAGATGAACTATCTCTTCTTCTTCATCCTCCTTCTCACTTGAATCTACATGATGGCATGTGGAGGATTTGAGAACAATGACATTTGTGTTGATGCCAAGCCCTTTGAGCTTCTTCTCCTTCATAGCTCTAATATCTTCCCTCTTCTTCTCCTCTTCTATGTTTTTCTTCATAATTTGGTGAGTGAGAAGAGACCCCATGAGCTCATCAAGCTTCAAAGTTTTGAGATTTTTGGCTTCGATGATGGCAGTCCTTTTTGAGTCTCATGACTCGGGAAGGGAGTAGATGAGCTTTTGGACAAGCTTCTCTTCTGGGATGGCTTCTCCATAACCTTTGAGTCCATTGGTGATAGTGGAGAACCTATCAAACATCTTCTCAATGTCCTCTTCCGGATCCATCTTGAAGTTTTCATACGTTAGGTTGAGGAGCCCGATCTTGGTCTCCTTTACTTCATTTGTCCCCTCGTATGTAACTTCGAGCTTGTCCCAAAATTCCTTGGCACTCTCACAAGAAGACATTTTCTCATATATGTTGGGGCCAAATGCACAAAATAGGATGTGCAAGGCTTTGCAATTTAGCTCCATCTTCTTGCGATCGTCGGCACTCCAATCCACCTTGCTTTGTTGTGAAACGAACGGACCATCTTCTACTATGTTACAAAGCTTGTAGTCCTTTGAATTTATGAATAACTTCATCCTTGTCTTCCAATGGGCAAAGTGTGTTCCGTCGAAAAAGGGCGGTTTGTCGATGGATTGCGCCATTGAGCCGGTTGTTTGAAATGTTGATCGAGCTTGCCAAATCTTCTCAATAGAATGTTAATCCTCTTCAATTGAGCCAAGCTCTGATACCAATTGTTGGGTTTATCGGTGCTCGATTCCTTCAACCGTTCTTGCTCGCCAAGTGGTGGAGAAGTGGAATTTTGGGTGAAAGATGTGTGGAAGCTAAAATTGATAAAGACAAGATGGTTTACAGTGGTTCAACCTTCTAACCAAGGTTTACATCCACTACCTTAGCTTCCCACTAAGGATTTCCAATCAATCCACTATTGATTCGTCCCCTTTTCTAGGCTTAGGAGGAAACCCTTACAAACCGATCAAGCTTTCTACCCAAAGCCTTGATTAAACCCTCTTTACAAAGAGATAAAGATAAGCAAACTCAAATCCCTCTAATAGGTCTTTGTTTGCACAATAAAGCTCTCACCCAATCCTAAAACACTTGAGCAAATCTAACAATTTTGGCTCACTAGTGTTTGTCTATACAAGGAATTGACAATTAAGCACTAAGACGCATTTTTATCATATGTTGTATTACAATTGAAGCATTAACCATTACTAGATGCTTGGAGGTCCCTCTTATACTCATTAATGAGTTTGTAGCCGTTACTAGCCGTTGGGGTTGAATTGGAGCTGTTGGAGACTTTATTTCCCACCATAAATGCAGTTCTGTAGCTCCTCGTTACGAAACACTCGACCCCGTTTCGAAACATTCTTGAGATAGAAAGAGTCTTTGCAGTCTAATGCAGCACCCGTATCGAAATGCCCTTGGCCGTATTGAAACGGCATATCGAAACACTTGTTCCCGTATTGAAATGCTCTGCATTTAAAAGGTAGATGGGAAATAGTTGTTGTGAATTTGTGACCGTTGAGGTCAATGCCACATAGGCGTATCGAAACGACAGAGGCCGTATTGAAACGCTATGCAAAAATCTCACCCAGATTAAAGCCCGTTTTGAAACTCGTTTCGAAACGTTTTACCACTGTAAAGACCCGTTTCGAAACACCTAGGGGCGTTTCTAAACGGCTGGATGGTTTTGTTGAATTTGGCTTTGAAAAACACTTAAAACTCTTTTGAAATATCTCATAAACATAGTTTCAAGTTGTTTGGACTTAGAAATGGTTTTGAATTCTTTTTAACTTTGTCCAAAACATTTTTCAATTATCATATCAAAACATTTGTTCTACAATATCGATAATCAAAGTTCCACTAAATTCTCGTGAGCAATTTCAGTACCGGTACGACTCTTAGTGTATTGATACCCAAAGCTCCACTAAAATTCTAGTGAGTAATTTTAGTACCGGTACGACCCTTAGCGTATCGGTGCCCTTTATTTCGTATCGGCACGCCCTATAATATTAACAATTATTTCTTCTTTAGACCGATACGGTCTCTCGTGTAGTGATATTCACAATTACCAAACAACATTTAATGCGGGAAAAACTCCTCCCAACGGTTATATTCAATAATCAACTACCTAAACGGTTGAAAATCAATTAGAAGTATAAAAACAAGTATCCAAAATTTCTTCAACAACAAGACAACTATTCCAAACATTCGATCAAATTCAAGTCTTTTTTATTTTCATTGTAAAATTTCTTGTAAACACTTTACAGAACTTTTCTTCTAATATTTATTTGTTAAGTGTTTGGGATTTTTAGTGTGCTTAGTTTTTTGCGAACACCTTCTTTGAGGTATAATCTTAGTTTGTTTATTTGTACTCAATTTAAAAAAAGGTCATTGGACTTTGGGGTATAAATCTAGATGATATTGTCAGATTATCTCTTTTGGCCTAAAAGAAAAGACAAATTATCGAATTTATAAAATCTTTAGTGTGGTCGCTAAGGTAATGGATGTTGACCTTGTTTAGAATATTCAACTACTATAGCAAATTTTCTTTCTTTTTGCAATTTGCTTCCACCATTTTTAAATTGTTAATTCACCCCTCTTAGCCATTGTCTATCGATTGATCAACTCAACAATATACAATACATATATATACTTCTTCATATTTTTCATATATAATATATACATAGACATAATTGAGAGATTCAGCTCAAACTTGAAAACAAGCTCACTAATTGTTAAAAATATTGAGTTATTTGATTTTTTATTTTAGAACTTACAACTTTATTTAGAATTTTTTCAAGTTGAATAATTTAAATTTTATCTAGTCTAGTTGAATTCTGTCCACGACTATTTATAATGCTAAATCGTAATTCTAATTTATATAATTAATATAAAAATAGGTGAAATTTAATATGGATACAAATAGTCTATGGATTTATCTAATTAACTTCTATTTCTAACTAAAATTAATTTTATTATTATCATGTAATAGTTAGCAGGGTACAAAAGATTATTACTTTATATATTATCAATTAAAAAATGATTTCACAAGCGATTTTCATGTGATGTCAACATAGTCAAGTGTCTTATTTTTTTTTTTATTTTTTAGAGTTTAAATAGAGTTATTAATTGAAGCAATGTTAAGTGTAAAGAAAATACACAAATATTTTAACTTTAAATTCTAAAATCATTACTCATCTTCTTGTGTCTTGGTGACAAAGGTAGATGTTCATCATCCCTTGGGACCCAGGTAGAGGTGGCAAACGGGTCAATCGGTTCAGGTTCGGTTTGGGTCATTTCGGTTTCGGTTATTTCGGGTCTGATATCATACGATTCAGATTTGGTTCGGTTCGGTTCTATTGTTTGGTTGATTTTTGAGTCGGTTGATTTTCGGTTCTGTTTGGTTCAAATCGGTTCGAGTCAATTTCTGGTTGATGGAAAATCGGTCGGTTTTAATCAAAATTTTAGATTGGTCAGTTTTTTTACACCCTTTATATGGCTTTATAAAGCCAATATATTTGACTTTTTGGTGAGTTGTGCGATTGTTCATATCTCATCTTTTTTTATTTCTATTAATATCTTTTATTTATTTCGGGTTGTCTTCGGTTCGAGTCCATTTGGTTCGGGTCTATCGGTTCGGGTCCATTTCGGTTCAACTAAAAATCAGTTCATATTCGGTTTTGGGTTTCGAGACAAATTTCGAGTAAGCATGTTCAGTTCGGTTCGGGTAAATCGGTTTGGTTTTCGGGTCTCGGGTCAAGTTTTCCAAGTCTACCCGGGTTTGAGCACCAGTAATGCATGTTGTGTGTGTCGTCTTTGAAAATACTAAGAAAGTTGAATAGATGCCTACCCTTTCATTACACTAGCATATTCAAAAAAAATTCTAAAATCCTAAAACTATAAATTTTTATACCAAATTCTAATCATAATCCCTAAATTCTAAATTCTTCAACTTTAAACCCTAAACTAAACCACTAAACTCTAAAATAAATATACTTGTGAAAAAAGTTTCACCGCCAATATATCAAGTATTTTCTCTTTCAAATATAAGTTAATATTTGATGCACAAGTTATGAAAAACTTTTTTTCCCGCAAACATGCCTAACTTAACTCTAAAAACTAAAATCCAAATCCCTTACTCTAAAATATAAACCTTAAATTTTAATCATGATCATTATATTCTAAACCTTACAACTTAAACCATAAACTTCTAAGCCCTAAATTAGACTCATTTGTGGAAAACATGTTCTCCACCACCATTGCGAATATTTTCCCTTTTATGGTTAATATTTGATACGTGTGTAATGAAAAACTTTTATGGTTAATATTTAAATTTTAAAACTTAAATCTTAAATCCTTAATCTTAAATTCTTAAATCATAAACCTTAAACCCTAAATTTAAAACATTAAAACTAACCCATTAAACTCTAAACCCTAAACTCAACGTATAAACTAAAGTTTTAGTATAGCAATGCAACATATATTTTTTTTCTTATTTTTAACGTCAATTTAATAATATAATGAACAATAAAGAACAATATATTTTATCACACTTATGAGTTATGATGTGGGTGGAAAATGTATTATGTAAAAATATATATTTATAAAAATTTGTTCAACAAACCTTAAAAAATAATTTATAAACAATAAACCATAGATACTTTTTTAATGTACAATTACAATGAATAATTAATTAACATTTAATACAAGTATAAATAATTTAATCAATAAATTATATAAACATGATTATAATAACAATCAATATATTCATATAATTATAACTAAAATAAATCAGTACACAAATGAATCATACAAAGAGAAATAGAAATTCTCTTTCTCTTTTCGGTGTTCTTATTTATGCTCTATATTAAAAAAATAAATTTAGTGTTTAAGATTAAAGTTTAAAGTTAGTGTTTAGGGTTAGAGTTTAAAAAATTAAAAGTAAGATATATTTTTAAGGTTTAGACTTTAGAGTTTAAAATTTAAAGTTAAATTTTTAGTTGAAGCATGGAAAGGAGTACCGAATAAGGGAAGTGAATTTTTATTCCATGATGAGACTAATAATAGTCATACAAACATAATAATATATCTTGATCTATATGAATATGATTGAACCATAATAACCTTTTCCTTTAAATTCTAGCATTTTTGTGATGTATATAAAGATAAAATCCATTTTCATGGTAGACAAACAGACTGAGTGTATATATAGTATACATACTCCCCTTTATTTCGGTCACCATCTTTGCTTACAGCCTCTAGAATCGAGATTTTTCCTCCATGGAAACACTAACTTTCCTTTTTGTTTCCCCCATTCATTCCATTTCCTGGGAAACAAACACCCCTTCAAAGTCCAATCTCCTTCGGCCATACCATTCTCTTGTTCTTCCCCAGATCAATCTCAGCTGGTTTTGCTTTCAATCTCAAATGTAACCTTCTGTTTCCTCTTATTTCCCATGATAAGTCCTGGGAAAAAACATTTTCAAGGGTTATAACAAGAGATTGCAAAGAAAGCAACACCAATGTCGTTTAATTTCCCCAATAGAGCCCAATCAGCTCGGAATTCCGCCATGTATGCCGAGAGAATAACCGAGGAACCGCCGTCACAGACCAACAACAAGAACTCGCAGACCACCGTCACGTCGTTGTACCAGACGAACATGTCCGGGTACTGGCGGAACGTGACGATCATCTGGTGCAAGAACGTCATGAATTATTCTCTCAACATAATGGTGAACGGCGCCGACGGCGACAACGTCCATTCCACGTGCAAGATCGAGCTCAAGCCATGGCATTTTTGGAGCAGAAAAGGGTATAAATCATTTGAAGTTGAAGGCAAACCGGTTGACGTTTACTGGGATCTCCGCTCGGCTAAATTCACGACTGGCCCTGAACCGGTTTCGGATTATTACGTCGCGTTAGTCTCCGACGAAGAAGTCGTTTTGTTGCTCGGAGATTACCGGAAAAAGGCTTACAAAAGAACGAAATCCAGACCGGCTCTGGTCGAACCGATCCTGTTTTACAAGAAGGAAAATGTATTCGCCAAGAAAAGCTTCGCGATCCGGGCCAAATTCGACGCGAAAAGGAAAGAACACGACATCGTGGTCGAGAGTTCGACGACCGGTTTCAAAGACCCGGAGATGTGGATAAGCATGGACGGGGTGGTTCTGATCCACGTGAAGAATCTACACTGGAAATTCCGGGGGAACCAAACGGTTCTCGTCGATAAACAGCCGGTTCAAGTGTTGTGGGACGTTCATGATTGGTTCTTCGGCAGTCCCGGGACCGGGCACGGGTTGTTTATATTTAAACCGGTGTCGACGGAGGTAGCGGATTGTAGTGATAAAGAAGGGAGTAGCCACGGCGGTGACAGTGATACAGGCAGCTGTACCGGAAGCTTGTATTATTCGACGCCGATAAGCCCTAAGGTGGCGGCGTCGGAATTCAGTTTGTTTCTTTATGCATGGAAGATTGAATGAGCTTTTTTTTTTTTGGCAATTTAATCAATGTAATTTCCAGGAAAAAAAAAGAATTCTTTTTTACAGGCAATTTTCCATGTATATTGTATTCTTTGATTTATTGTAGATTATACTATTTGCTTATCATTTGTTAAAAAAAAAAAAGTGGATTTAGCCTTTGAAATCTCTTCTATCGATTTATATTCAATACGCTAGTTGTGGAAAGTAAAAACTTCCACAAGCATTTTAATTTTAGTGTTTATAGATCTAGTTTAAGGTAGAGATGGGCATGGGTCGGGTCGGGCCGGGTTTTTGGCCCACCCGAACCCGACCCGAAAATATTAACCCTAAACCCGAACCCGACCCGACCCGACCATATCTCTTAAAAAACCCGACCCGACCCGACCCGAAAATAAATACCTTAAACCCGACTCCGACCCGACCCGACCCGACCTATATAAAAAAAATCAATTTTAGGGACTAAATTGTAAAAAAAATAATTTTAAGAGACTTAATTGTAAAAAATAATAAATTTAAGGACTAAATTGTAAATAAAAAATCAATTTTAAGGACCTAATTATAAAAAAAATATTAAAAGGAGTATTATTATAAATATCCCTAAAAAATTTAGGGAAAAATTACACTATTAGTCCCGGGTCGGGTCGGGTAGGATTTTTTCACCATAAAACCCGAACCCGACCCGACCCGACCTCACCCTACACAAAAACCCGACCCGACCCGACCCGAATCCGATTTTTTCATAAAAATACCCGACCCGATCGGGCCGGGTCGGGTCGGAACCCGTCGGGCTCGGGTTCCGTGCCCATCCCTAGTTTAAGGTGTACAATTTAGGGGTTTGAGAGTAGGACTTAAAATTTAGGGATGCTGATTAGAATGTAAGGTTTAAGGTTAATATTTAGATAAAAAGAAGTTACTAAATTTTTGAAAAAAGTCTTGGGACGAAATTAGGGACCAATTTAAAAAAAAGATTATAATTTGGGACGTAATTAGAATGTTTAAAAGTTTAAGGATCAATTTAGGATGATCCTCATCATTTAAAGATTAAATTAAAAAGTTTAAAAGTTTAGGATCTAATTTAAAACGAGGATCTTAACTTGAAGATTAAATTAAAACGTTTAAAAATTAAAAAATAATTTGAAATAAAAAAATCATATTTAACATGTATGGTATAATTAACTCTTAATTCTTATAATTTATTTTGTGGTGGATTATGAGTAAATGGAATAATATTATAGAGAGAATTAAAAGAAACCATCTTTTTAATAAATATATATCCTTTAAATAGTATTATATTTATTCTTTAATTATAATTTTTTGAAAATTTGATTTGACTATTATTGTGTTTTAATTTATTAAATCTATGAAACCTCAAAATGTAAAAACAATTTATACCAAATAATTTAATGAAATTTAAATATTAAATACAACAACAACAACAACAATAATAATAATAATAATGTACATTGCAATGTTAAAAATATCTAGTTTATTTATTGGATGAGTCTACTACGCTCGATGAACACCTCTGAACACCATTAACGTTGAACATCGCTGAACAACATTAAATTGATCAATAAAGATTAAAAATCTCAAGGACTTAACATATAATTATAAATTATTTAAATTAAATTTTCAATTAAATTTTTTTCATATATATTATGTATTTATTTAAATAATTAGATTAAAAACCAACCTTCAATTTCAAAAATAAAAAATCTCTAAACCATAAATTTTAAACCCTAAAGCATAAAGCCTAAACTATAGTCTTAATCTATTGTTGTTCCTCCTCTAGTTACCAGTCGAAGTCATGGTCCATCCAAACAATCCGAAAAATCGAAAGTCTGCTAAAATGATGTGTAGTTTAAGAACACATGGTGGACGATTAGTAGCTTCTCTAGATTACGTGGTTCAATTTCTTTAGATAATAAGGTTAGAGTCGGCCAAGATTTCCATTCTAAGATTGCAATTTCAATCTCTTCTCGACGTGGTTGAGGAAGTTTAAGGTTTATTGTTTAATATTTTTTTATTTTTAAAATTGATTAAAATTTGTATTTGATCTAATTATTTAAAAAATATAATATATATGAAAAATAATTTAATTGAAATTTTATTTTAAATAATTTATAATTATATGTTGAGTCAGTGAGATTTTTAATTTTTATTAATCAGTTTAATGATGTTCAACGATTTTCAACGTTAGTGATGTTCAACGGTGTTCGTCGAGCTGGTAGAATTTTTCTTGTTTATATATATATATATATATATATATATATATATATATATATATATATATATATATATATATATATTGTTCATTTGTTTGTAAGGATGGAATATTTAATTTCTAGTTTTTGAACTGGATAATTCTTTTTAAGTTAAAGTTCACAAATGGTACCTAAATTTTGGTTCATTATTTAATTTAGTAATTAAATTTTTAATTGCTTCAATGTTACCATTAAACTTTATGTTTTGCTTCAATGTTACCATTAAATTTTATGTTTTGCTTCAATGTTACCACTCATCCGTTAACAGCCGTTAACAACTGTTAAAATATTTGGTATAATAACACATTTAGTCCTCCACGTTTGCACATTCAAACAATTTAGTCCAAATTTGAAAAAAAAAATTAACCCTCATTATTTATTCATTATTTTAATTTGACCATATTTTTATTTAAAAATAATTTAACCCTAAAATTAAAATTCTAAACCCTAAACTTTTTCAAATTACAAGATAAATTCAAAATTTATTATATGTCCATACTTCAATCCCTTTCTTAATCAATTCTCAATTTCATAAAAATCTTAGTTACCAAAGTCATTGTTATCGGCCTCTTAGAAGAGAAGTAATTGCTGGGCTATTTCTCTTGCTTTTCCCAATTATTTTTCTTTGTTTGTTTACTCCATTCTCCCATGTTTCCTCTTGACTCTTCTACATTCTCAGTATATTCATACATTTCCCCCCTCTCCTTTACTGTGTTCTTTTTGTTTAATTAAAAATGGTTTTTGGGTTCTATTTTTCATTGCGTAATATTCATGAAAATGAGAAATGGAAACTCCATGGTTTGTTCAATGAAAAAATTGTAGACATCAAGGAGATTAAAGGTAGAAAAGCACTGCGAAAATGCCCTTGGAAAGAAGACGGATGAAATTAGGGGCGAAGAAGGAAGAAAAATGGGTAGAATTCAAAGGTTTAAAAGGCAAAATTGTGGAACTAGGGGTGGGTTCGTTTATTATTTAGGGAATGGGGTGTTGGTAAAATGAACTGCAAAAAAGCTGTTAGCACTGACTGGAAACTATAAGCAAAAACAGAACGTAAAATCGTTGACCGTGTCGTGGTATGGTGGCCACTGCTTTAGAAACAAAACTGCCCCGAACAGTGTAGTCGCTTCACGGGCAGGTTGTCCCCCGAGGTGCACACGGACGCTCCTGGAATCGTACACTCGACTCTCGGAGTGAACAACAGTGGAACTGCTCGAACAAGTGGAGAGAACAGAGAGAAACTGGAATGCTTTGTGAATGTGTTTGGTGATTTAAAATGATGTATGCAGCATCTCTATTTATAGGCTGTAAAGCATGTCTATAAATGACATTTCACTTGCACAAATAATTACAGAATTAAATCTGTATAACAGCCATCTTAAATCTGCTGTAACAGATTCTAATAAACACCATTTTAATTCTGTAATAATCATGTCATTACAGTGCTGTTACACCATGAATTTGACTGGAAAACAGTCTAAATTCATCCACTGAACAGACTGTACATATTCGAATAAATTCGAATAATCTGCACTGGAATCAAACCGTTCTGAACGTTCGAATTAAATCAAATAAAATTCTGAACGTTCGAATCAATTAAATTCGGATGATTCAAACAGTTTTATCAAGAGCCTATAAATAAGAAAAAATTCTTTCACATATAGTCTTTTATTCATAAGAAAATTCCTACGAATTTTCTCCAAAAAGAATATATACGCGCGCGTACGTGTCGAAGACACGTGTTACCCGACCCGACCCGACCCGACCCGAGCCGGCCGGACGGCGGCGGCGGCGGCACGCGAGGACTTCCCTTGTTCTTTCCCACTCAACAAGGGAGGGAGGAAGTAAGGGTATAAATACCCTTCCCTAGCTATTTTCCCAACTAATGTGGGATATAGCTTTGGTAACTTTCTTGAAGCATTACCAACATGGGGGTGGGTTGGTTGGCCGAAAATTGGGGAACTAGGTCAATTTTTACAGTAGAAGGTGGACCTCGCCACCTGCAGTCGGTGTTGTGTGGACCTCGCCACCTCCTCCTGGCGTGGTCCTGTTAGAGGCAGCCTTCTCAGCTTTACTCTGCGCTACGATGCTCATGCATGCATGCCACATGACGTGCCTGCATGGCGGGTAGCATGCATGAGGGTATATATAAAAGGTTTAGGCACATCAAGCTATTAAAGGGTAAATAGGGTTATAGGTACGGGCTAGGTTTATTAAAGGGGAGTAATTTTTTAATAGTATTTTATGTGTATATATATAGGGTTTAGGGAAGATGAGTGTATAGTGGTTGAGAAAAAATTAAGAGAGTTTGTCGGCAAAGAGGGAATAGTTTGTGAGTTTTTGAAGCAATATTCTAAGACGGTGATTGAAGAGTTCGTAAAGGGCAGTGAAAATTAAGTAAGTGATTTTTGCCTTTTAATCTGTTTTTTTTTTTAATTCTAGAGGGTTTGTATATTTTTTGTATGATTGAAGATATATTCAGATGGTAATAGTATTTTTAAATTTTAATAAGAAAACCCGAAAGTTTGATGTTTTGCTTATGTTTTTTTTAATATTTATAGAAGATGAGTTCATCAACATATTGCGACACCGAACCCACAGTTGGTCGTTGGGGCAAATCACTTGAAGATTTCAGTGATGATGAAGAAAATATTGTTCCTATGAGTGAAGAAGATGACGTTCAATTACTCGATGTCGATGATATTGACGTTGTTATGACAGATGCGTCTCAAGGCAATGGTATTGATGTTGAAGAAGATGTTTGGGCCACGGCTGTTGCTAGGCTCGAGTTGAGAAATGAACAGCCAGCTGTATAGGGTAATGCTGCACCGGAGCCCCAACAAGGAACCTATATATCCAGCCTATGAAGCTCCAACAACTCGCATGTATGAAGTTGACTATACTGCAATGCAAGATCAGGAATATCAAGCTCGCGTATTTGGTTCTTCATCATATTCGAACTTTGGAGAATTGGAACTAAAGGCTGAATTTGAAACAAAATAAGCCGCGAAGCTTGTAGTTCATGAGCATTGTATCAAACGTCATACGTCATTTTCTGTTGTTGAGTCCAACATAAGTACCTATTGTGTAAGGTGTTTTCATTGGAAGAGCAACTATCCGTGGTGGGTAAGAATTTCTTACAGGAAGAGGACTGAAATGTGGGAGATGTCACGGTTTATTGAGCAACACACCTGTACCAATATGGCTTTATCATAGGACCATATTAATTTAAACTCTGATCTGATATGTGCTTACACCAAGGTTTTGGTTGAACAGGAACCAATAATTTCGATTGCAGTGTTAGTAGCATCTATTCGGACCCAGCTTGGTTATACTTCGTCTTACTACAAGGTGTGGATGGCAAAGTAGAAGGCGATGGCGCAACTCTATGGTGATTGGGATAAATCGTATAATGAGCTACCAGCTCTTTTACGAGCAATGTAACATTTCATCACGGGGACCGTTGTAGAGAACGAGACTTTGCCGACGTTCAACGTACAAGGCGAATTAATTCATGGTAAAAGAGTATTTAGTAAGTTATTTTGGGCGTTCAATGCGTGCATTCAAGAGTTTCCATTCTGCAAACACATGATTCAAGTGGATGGTACATGGTTGTATGAGAAGTAGGGTCATATATTAATCGTGGCCATTGCACAAGATGGAAACAATAATATATTCCTAATTGCCTTTGCCATAGTTGTAAAGGAAGACGCGGATGAATGTGAATTTTTTGAAGCACCTACGCATTCATGTTGTAAAAGAAGACGAGATTTGTATGATTTCTGATAGAGGAATTGCGCTCTTATAAGTAATTGACAGACATGAGAGTTTATGGAAACCTCCACATGCATATCCAACATATTGTATATGGCATATTGCAGCGAATGCAAAAACGCGGTTCGGAAACAATCAGGTCCGAAAAGAGATTTTAGGCGCGGGTAAGTTGTTATTTGTTGTTTATAAAAATTTTAAATTTTTTTGAGTTCATCTTGTTGTTTTATTTAACTTGTGTTTTTATAAATAGGGTATGAACTAGTTCAACCAAAATTCCATGAAAGGATCAGAAGGTTGAGGCGACACAG
Source organism: Hibiscus tridactylites (assembly GCA_958450335.1). NCBI lineage: Eukaryota > Viridiplantae > Streptophyta > Magnoliopsida > Malvales > Malvaceae > Hibiscus > Hibiscus tridactylites. The sequence goes on along the minus strand of OY288273.1, from coordinate 16,768,954 downwards.
TGCAAATGTAATAAAATTTGTAAATGACATCCCCACGGAAAGATGGTCAAATGCCTATGACGAAGGTCGGCGTTATGGTCACATGACAACTAACCTTGCAAGGGCTATAAACTCGGTTCTTAAAGGAACACGCCATCTCCCAATTACAAGTATTGTGTGGGAGACTTACTTTAGATTGGGCAAAGTGTGGTCTGACAAAGGACAGAAAGCTAACTCCCGAATAAACAGCGGACAATATTGGTCTAAAACCCTGCAGGATAAAATGATCGAACTTCAAGCCAAAGCTTTTGCTATGCGAGTAAGATCATTCGACTCACATGGATGGGAATTTTCTGTGGAAGCTAAAGTCCGAGATGAGCAAAAAATGTTCACTGTCAAACTTCATCAGAGATGGTGTGATTGCGGTGCATTCCAAGCATTTAGATACCCTTGCTCTCACGCACACGCCACATGTTTGCATTTCCGACTCAACCCTTACTATTTTGCGGATGACTGTTATAAACTGGAGAATATTGTAAATATATATAGAATTCAGTTCAACACGATCCCGAACCAAGACTATTGGCCGATAGAGCTAATATACGAAGAATGGTTACCAAATCCAGTGCTTCGTAGAAAGCTGAAGGGTCGACCGAAGTCTACTCGTATTAATACAAATATGGATAATCTAGATGATAGAGGGGGAGGAGTTCAAGTTAAACATTGTACTCTTTGTATTGAACCGGGTCATTCAAGAAATAAGTGTCCGAACAAATCAAATATTTCCAACTATCGTGCCGAACCGTCAACCTAAATGCTCTGTTTAATGTATGTAATTTTATGGCATTGAAAATAATTTTTTTATCTCCTTAATTTATTTTAAATAATATATTTATTTTTATTTTTTATTTTTTTCTATAATATTATTTACTATAATTTAAAGTCTTTATTTATTTTAAGTAATATATTTTTCCTTATTTAATAAAATTTATTATTTGATCTTATTTAATATAATATAATTTATTATTTGTTCTTATTTTGTATTTTTATTTTTTATTTTTTTCTATAATATTATCTACTATAATTTAAAGTCTTGATGTGGAATTGGAATACGAATTTAAAATTTGAATACGAAAATTTTAAAAAATATATCAAAATGGGTATAACATAAATATCAAAATGTTCAACCATGGAAACATAAATTACAAATAAATAAAAAACCCTATTTTCGCCTTCTCCTGGCGGGTAATTCTTGCCGGTGGAGAGGGCCTGTTTGTGAGTACCGTGGAACGGGTTGAACATGTCTACGAGCTCTAAGATTAGGAGCCAGCTCATCGTCATCGAAAAATTGCTCATCCGTTATTTGCATAGTAGGTGGTGTAGCAAACATTTCTTCAAGATAAAATGATGGGCTGCTAATGGTAGTTGTTGACAACATAAATGTCATACTACCAACACCAAAACTTTCACCATACACAGATGATTGAGGATACTGAAATTGTGGCACGTATCATTCATCGTCATTGTAGCCGGCTGAGAAGATGAGCTACCACCAGTTGCAAAATTAAAAGGTGATTGTTGCGGAACATGACCAAATTCAAATGTCTGATGACTTTGTTGAAATGGTGTTTATTTCGAGACATTACCAAATGGTGGTTGCTCCCAAAGATTACTGCTTACATGTATCGGGGGGAGTCAGATCGCGACCACGAAGAAGGCCAACCTCGATTGGTTGTTCCCGAAAATCCTTCCAAGTTTGGTTCGCCTGTTGATTGCTGAGAGCTCTGACCAAACTCGGTTGAGAGGTGAACGTGTCTTGAGCACCATGGATCTTCAAGCCATTTATTTGCATCTTCGACATAAGCTATGAACGGTTTATCATTTGCCTAAAATCATGAATAGTATTATGTATTAAATTCAAAATCGTTGGCTTGAATTGGACTCAAAACTTCAGCCTACTGCGTCTAACTTTCCTCCCACAATTTAATGAAATCAGCTTGCTTCACAATCTAATTCTCATTGAATCTACCTCTACGAACGATGTGAATTTGTTCAAGTGGAGCTCTTGAAATGGGTTGATGAAAATTAAACCGCCTCAACACTCTGTCAGCACAATGGAACTCAACAATAGAAAAATGGATCAAAGGTACAACTGCACCCCAGAATGATGCACATTCAAGCACAGTAGGTGGTAGGTAAGTCCTGACGTCGTCATTCACGTACAGTTGCCAAATAAACTGTAAAACACAATTATTAATATGAATTCACTCACAATCAAATATACAATTTCTCTTTCAAAAACAAAAAAAATAAAATACAAAATAAGAACAAATAATAAATTAAAATAAATTGATTATGATACCAGATTTTTTTTTCTATTGTTTGGATCTTTAATCTTGTCTCTCTAACAGTGTTGTGAACCACCCCGCATTCTTTAACTTATGCATTTATCTGCAAAGATATATTGAAATTATATTTCGAAGTCATTGGATATAAATATTATATCAATAAATAGTTATATACAACTGCAATCACATTATTACCTTCCAGCAAGCGGAAACTCTATATGTACCAGTACAGAAAAAATGGGCGTTAGATAAGGCAGCCTGTACCACGCCCAGGACTGTAGTAAGACTTGACATCCACCCATATCTGAATTTACCTTTTCACCATGCATAATTGTGACCTTGCACGTTTCATGGTATAAAAATACCAATATTGTGGACCCTCAACTATATGTAGCAGTTGTGTCCAAATTAGCCAAGAACGGCAGGTATTGTGTGTGAACCATATTACCAGATGTATCTGGCATCAACACACCACCAATAAGTTGCAGTACATAAGCTCGAGTTGTACACTCAAGTTCTCGATGACCATATTCATCGGTCACACTAAATTCCTGCTGCAACCATGATACTCTGAGGCGTAGCCCGTCCACACAGGTCTCAAGAGGAGCTTTGCCCAGGTACTGCATGCAAAGGTCACATGCATTGTACTTATTTTGTGTTGTACCGCAACATCCTCCAGGGTTATTGTGCATTCGCCAAATGAAAAATGAAATGTGTGGGTCTCTAGTCTCCACCGTTCAATTAATGCAGTAATCAACCCGAGTACTATCTTAAACCCACGTAGAAAGGTGGCATTATAAAAATCAGCTCGTTGTAGGTAATACATTAAACACTCATCGGGTTCCTTTATCTTCATTCCTCGACGGCGTAGCATATGCTCTACACCCTATAATTAATTCATTATAATTTCGAAATATAATAATTACATAGTAAATATGAAATTTTAAATTACAAAATATTTACTTACTTGCTCTTCGTGAATATGAGACGAAATGTGCTCATGGTCACGGTACAACAAAACTTCTTCAGATGCCATTTTCTATTTCTACAGCTAAAATACAATTATCATTCAAATATATACATCAATTTCGAATATATACAACCAAAAAAATGTATTAACTTCAACATTTCGAATATATACAACTAAAACACTAACTTTAAAAATCAGATTAAAAAATACATGCACTTACCATATTAAAAAATCGAAAAACCAGCTTCTTTTTGTTCGAAACAACAATCAGAACCATGACAGCTTCATCAATAATAAAAAATAATTATCATTAGATCATCAATCACACAAAATAATATACATACACTAATAATTAAAAAAAAACAGATTAATTTAAACTCAAAATTTAAAAAATCACTTAGTGAGAAACCTAGAAAATATCAGAATGATACACTCCAACGATTCTCACCTCTTCGAATATATCTTTAAAAAGATATACAGAAAACTCTTCACCTTCACCAAATTTTTTTCTTCTTCTCTTCACAAATATCACCAACTCTTAACTCACACCAATCTTACCCATGTTTATCTTATATATACACACACAAAATAATGAAAAAAATAGAAAAATGAAAAAATATCACGTGAAGGCTTCCGGCCTGTATGGCTCTGATTAATACTACAACACCTCACCATGTAGAAATGGCGAGGTCCCACATCTGCATGACACGTGCATTCCAGCATGCTGAGACGCTACCACCCTGTCAAGCCGAGCCAGAAACCAGCCAAGAGAGACCTTGTCGTTTGCACCTGGCGAGGTCCAACCATGCCTTCTGCAGATGTCGTTCCACTGTAGATATTGGCCTATTCTCCTAAATAACGTTCAAACATCCTTTTTTCCCTAATTATTTTTTTGGCCTATTTGACCAATTATGCCGGTTTAAAAGAAGGAACGGTGGATGGGTTAAATCGTAGAAGTAGAGAATAGTAACAAGGGGAAATATATATTATTTGAGGGTTTAGGGTTAAATTTATTATATTTTTAATTAAAACTAAATTGTTTGAACGTGTAAACATGGAGGACTAAATGTGTTATTATACCAAATATATTAACGGTTGTTAACAGCGTGAGTGGTAACATTGAAGCAAAACATAAGTTTAATGATAACATTAGAGCAATTAAAAGTTTAGTTACCAAATTGAATAATGAACTAAAGTTCAGTTATTATTTATGAACTTTACACTTCTTTTTATTTTGATTATGAATTTTTGGATTCATATTAATCTATATATTTAAAATTTTAATTATTTTGATGACGTGACACACTAAAAATATGTAATCGAAATAACATTAGAGTTTTACATCTACTAAACAACCAAAAATGAAAATGCTGTGAAATTCAAGACTAATTGGACATAATTAACTTGAAAATTTTGTTTAATTCAAAGACTAAAATTTAGTTTACACCTATAATAAAATTGAAAGCATTTTAATTATGGGAGGGACCAAGTAAAAGGGAGGGTTTGACTTTCCTTTCACGATTGAAAAGGACAAGGGCTCGCTTTTCTTTTCTTTTTTCCTTTTTTGCCCTTTATATTTATTAAAATATTTTTAAAATTTTTAAGGATAAAGTAACAATCATTAAATTATGAAAAACTAATTGTTTTAGTCATTGACTTTTTAAAAGTTATAAAATATCACCAGATTTATAATAATGTTACAAAACAGTAACTATATTTATTAAACTATTATAAAATAATTATTATATTTTATCGAACTGTTACAAAATGATCATTATATTTTATCAAATTATTACAAAAATGAACGTTAAATTAATCAAATTGTTACACCATTTTATAAAGTCTAATGACTATTTTGTAATAATTTGATAAATTTGGTACCCATTTTATAACTTTATAAAGATTAATGATTAAAACGATTATTATTTTATAGTATAGTCACTATTGGTGTACTTTACCCATGTTTAAAATATTTTTAATTCTCTGCACTTTTTATCAGCTTATGTGATCACATTTCCCGTATGCTTCCCACCAATTTCTATCTCTCACACTTTCAGAAACTCAAAATACAGAAAATAAAATCCAAAGAGAAAGAGAGAGGGATTCTGGAAAGCACATTGTTCCAGGGTTTCTCGTTGTAATTTTGTGATTTTCTATAAATTTTCGATTTCTCAAATCACTGCTGGTAACCGATATTGTCATCATCTTCTTTGTTTTTTCACGGTAAATCTCTTTTTCTCTTTTATATCAGCTCTTAATCTGATTTCCCTTTCTGGGTTTTTTTTTCTTCACTTGATTTTGATTTTATTTCTGGGTTTTAGATTTATTTTTTGTTAGTATTTCTGGGTCTATTGGTTTGCATATGATATTCTGTTTTATTTTACTGAATCTGTTTGTGTGTGTGTAATTTTGTTCTGATTATGGGGTTTAAATTATGTGGGTTAAGGTTCTGTTTCCTATTTGATTTATGATAAAAAAAAACTACTTATTTTTGGATAATTCATTTGATTCTGGCATTTTTACATTCTTTGAAATGTAATTGGTTTTCCTTATAATTATTTGATGAAAAAGGATATTTATTTTCTCTATTTTTTCTCGTTTTTTTTTCTGTTGTAGTCGTCATGGATGACTCTCTAAAATTTGGTGTTTGCACGTTTACTCAATCAATAATATTTTTTCGTTTATTTGCTTCTAAGTGCTTGAAACTGTTTACCTTTTTGGCTGAGATATAGAAGATAGAGATGTTTACCCTTAATCAGTGCTGATTCATGTGACCACTTCCATGATACAGTGTCTTCTCGAATTTTGTCCTGTTGCCGATGTCGTGTCATTAATTTATGGGCAAATTTGAAGTGAATGAAGCTATATCCACACGAGTTTTCAGTTGATATTCCATTTTTCTTATTGGTTAGTTTGCTTTTAGATGAAAGTGAATTGAATTCCCTTGTAACAGCCACCTTTCTTTTCCCTTTGTGTGACAGCCTGACAGGTATTGAAGTGCACGAAGAAATAGCAGAGCCGGGGATTGTCAGAAAAGCTACTCGTTGTGGTTTATATATATTGTCTGCTTATAGTCTGATAAATTTTGGAGAGAAGTTTTAGGTTTTGTTGTGGAGTGCTCTGACTGCATACATGGGTTACAACTGTGATTTCTGTTGCCATCAAAGGCCGGTGGTATATTGCCGGTCTGATGCTGCCTGTTTATGTTTATCATGTGATCGACATGTCCATTCTGCTAATGCACTTTCAAGACGCCATTCGAGAACACTTTTATGTGAGAGATGCAATTCACAGCCTGCTTTTGTTAGATGTGCGGAGGAAAGGGTTTCCCTATGCGAGAACTGTGATTGGATAGGTCATGGTACCTCTACCTCTAATTCGACACATAAGAGGCAAACAATTAATAGTTACTCTGATTGTCCATCATCCACAGAACTTTCTTCGTTATGGCCATTTTTTTGGCAGTCCCCTTCACCGGGTGAATCTACCGGTGAGCAGGAATTAGGTCTAATGAGCATCCCTGAGAATATGGAGAGGTCTTCCTGGGGCCCTACAGGAAACACTATTAGTCAGAATCAGAATAATACTGGTGTTGCAGAAGCTAATAACGACAATAATGCGGATATGGGAAGTGGTTGGGATGGGTCTTCTTCAATTCTGGAAATAAAATATCCACCACCAGCTCTAGATCAGCCAGCTGGACTAACTGATACATCATTGCCCAAGGTAAATGATGAATTTAGAACATTTATCATCAATGAATCTAGATCAACTGTTATTAAGGTACTTTCAGTCCCTTGTTATCCAAGTTTTATGGGACAACACTAAAGATGTATGATAAGCATTTTGAGAAAGAGGGTCTATATTTGCAAATTTGTTCTGCTGTTGCACTTTATGTTAAAAAATATTAACATTGTGTGCTTAGTAATAAATGCTATTTCTGCTTAGAAACAGGCTTGAGGTTTAAGTGCCAACATTTTCTTCAGATAAGTTCCTTCTACATAAGGAATTTATGCCAATTTTGTTCCTTTCTTTCTTGATTGTGTTTTATAGTGGAAATCAATGGTCCATCAAAAATATCTTTGAGAGCAACTTATGTTTGAGGGTGATGTTGCTGAGAACATTTAATGAGGCCCTCAGAATACGATTACTAAATCAATAACCTCATCCTTTATTATGTTATCTTTGCCTATTTGTCCCATGGGTTCCTAAATTTTGATTATATGCTAATGCCACCTGTCTACTTGGTTGTAGTTTTTTTTTCATTTTGAATATATATACATACGGGATAAGATCCACTTACATTGTAAAAACTAAAAAGTTTTACACTCATTTTGGACCACTAGATGAATGTAAATTTATGCTTGAGATTATCCACTTCTCTTTTTTCCCCTTAAGAAGCTCAACCATCAATTTACACTCATCCAATGGTCCAAAATCAGTGTAAAACTAAAAAGTTTTACATTGTGTAATTAGATCCTAACCGTATATATATATATATATATATATACATATATATATATATATATATATATATATATATATGTGTGTGTGTGTGTGTGTGTGTGTGTGTGTATTGATAATAGAGAGGGGAAAAGGCAGTGTAAAAGTGATTGACACAAGAAATAGGTTCATCTTGGAAGTTATCAAGATTTCATTTTAATAATTTAAAAAGTGATTAGAATAATATAATTCCATTTTGGGAACAGTTGCTAATTTTTGCTTTATTAAATTTGCAGTTATCTTGCCCCCAAACAAAGCATTCTTCGCTTTGTGAAAATGATCTCTATGGTGACTTCAACATGGATGACGTCGATTTGAACCTTGAAAATTATGAAGAACTCTTTGGAGAAACTCTCAATCACTCTGAAGAACTGCTTGAGAATGATGGAATTGATAGCTTATTCAGGATGAAAGACATGTCTGCTTCTGATTCCAACTGTCGGGGTGCTGTGGCTGCTGAGGTTCTCTCCTCCCTTTTGAACTTTCTTTGTTGTGTCTGAATTGTCTTTTCCTGATGATAGTGTTGTCATTTTTGTAGATTTTCTTTCTTCTGGTGTTAAATAGTATGTATGGCATTCAGTATATTTAGGGTATCAATTTTCTTTTTCCCCTCATTTTTGAAAATGGGAGTGTTCCTTACCACATTAAAATAGAGAGAAGTTTTTTGATACTGTACTGAGAAGCTTTAATCTGGAGAATGGGGCACAAGTTCTATTTTTCGGTAATGTACAAGTTATGTATGTTGTAATTGTCTTTTTCTTCTAGATTTTCTATACCGTTACACAAAGTCAATTTTATTTTGGCGATGTATTATAGCATCAATAACATTGCTTTCCCATCATGTACCGAAACGAAGTTTAATATCCTTCTACATCAGCATCTTCCTTTTAGTGTTTGCTTAGTGATCAAAGGCACGTGTCCCTTTTTACTTGGGGCAGTACTCTCTACATGAAAACATTAACTTAAGAAATGATCACTGTAATGAAAGGAAGTTTACTGTCCTATTTGCCGAGTATTAATTTCGTATTGTGTTTGGATATGACCTGTTTGTTTTATCTTCATTAGGAATCACAGATTCCCTAATTCCAGCCCCCGAGATTTTCAAGTTCATGGCAAATGTTCTCAATTATTATTCTTGTACAGGGCTCATCTATTGGTCTGGTCAACACAGTCCAGCCAGCATGCAGCAATGGGGCATCTGCTGATTCCGTGATGAGCAATAAAACCGATTCAATTCTTTGTTTTACCGGAAGGCCGGCTCATTCAAACCTATCATTTTCTGGCCTTACTGGAGAGAGTAGCGGAGGAGATTACCAAGATTGTGGAGCTTCATCAATGCTCCTCATGGGAGAGCCTCCCTGGTGTCCTCCATGTACTGAGAGCTCCTTCCAGTCATCTACTCGAAGCAATGCTGTAATGCGTTACAAGGAAAAGAAGAAAACCCGGAAGTAAGTATATGCCAATAGCATATAAGAACATGTGCCGCCTTATATGATTATCTGGTTGATGACTTTTCAAATTCCTGGAACCTAGATGCCTTCCTTTTGATTCCTCCCTGCTTCTAAATTTCTAGTTCTGAGGATGTTGCTTTACTACAAACTAAGTAGACCATCATGTCTTGATTCTTGTTTCTCTACTGCACTTTCTAGCTTTTCTTCATGTGGATCTTTCTTATTTGCCTTCAAGTACCAATATAGTTGTGTGCAATTCTATAAAAGGAGCAGCAGAACTCTGACATGACGATTCCAAATAATTTGATATCATTTTAACATGTTTGTTCATACTAGTATAATTGTTTCTCGGTATTGTAATCTGTAAATAGTGTATTTTAGTTACTATTTCCTGCCATTGAAGGACATAAGGAGTTCATTTCAATGTGGTGCTCTCTGGTAAGGAACGTGATTTGCGTTCCCTATAAGTCTTCATCTGTGTATATTTTATCAACAATCCATTTAGAAAGTTACTGTAAAATCTGAACTGTTGGTCTTGATGTTTTATTTTAATGCTAGAGTGCCAGTCTTTTCTGCAAGCCTCGTATTTTTTTTTTCTTTATAGAATATATATATATATATATAGATATTCATATTATTCCACCTATTGGAGGAGTTTATTGTTTAACTTTTGTCCTTGTTCCATGATAGGTTTGAGAAGCGAGTGAGATATGCATCTCGCAAGGCAAGGGCGGATGTGAGGAAGCGTGTGAAGGGACGCTTTGTGAAAGCCGGTGATGCCTACGATTATGATCCATTGAACTAAACCTGAAGCTGCTGGTACGGTTCCTTTAACCATGCTTTGTTAGACGGAATGAATTAATTTATTTCGAACTAGTTAAAGTGACAGGGTGTGTGGTTGTATTACAGTGCTCTAGGTTTTTTATCAACACAAAAACACCATGAATAAATCCCAAGGCCTAGTTCTTTTTCACCATAAAAAAATATCAATGGATCGCGAGATCAGTCGGCAAGATCTGCCTGCAGTTGCCATTATGATCAAGCAAGTTCACCTGCTCATTTCTTTAGTATGGAAAGGAGGATGGATGCTCACTGTCGTCCTCCGAGCAATATTTAAGCTCAGGTTGGTTCTGTCGGCAATTATATCTATCTTCAGCTGGTTCCCAGCCCTTTTATAAAAGCTGCTGCCGCCGCGGCCATCTCCGTTGACATGCTAAGCCGGCTGGACTTACAATGTCAAGTCACAGGCAAAAGCATGCAGCTATAATTTTGATCTTCGTTTCTTTTGTTTTTTTTGTTTTCTTTTCTTCTTCTTCTATTTTAATGTATAGCAAAGATCTTGGTTTGTATGCGCAGTTGAGAGAGTTTTAATGGCTGCCTGCCTGCCCATTTTCCATTGCCCAATTAATACTTGCACTTGGAAATCCCCCATCCTTCCCTTTTTCTGGTTTAACCACTGGCGACTAATTAAAACCATTAGATTTAGGGACTAATTTGAATAAAAAATAATAAAGATTAAGTAAAAAACTCCAAAAGTCGACTATCCCCTTTCTATATTAAGAATGTTTTCTAAAGACATATGTCAATAATGTCTATATTTTATTTTTTAAGTCATAATACTCGGATAAAATTATTTGGATTGGATTTTCTATTTTTCTTTTTTTTATTTTCGCTTTCAAAATAGAAATACATTTGGTTTATAAAAATGAAATTTTGTTTTTAAAAATAAAAATAGTGAAAATGTGTGTTTTTTTTAAATAAAAATAAATAAATAGTTACTTATTAAATAATTAAATTATAATTTAAAAACTATTATTATAATTAAAATATAATTAAATAAATTAAAATTTAAAATTGTCATTAGAAGGTTAAAATTTTAAAAAAATTGTTTTTAATTTTATTTTTACTTTTTGGGTAAACTACACAGGTGACCATTGAACTATGAGTTTGGTGTCAAAATGACGACTATATTATTTTTTGCCGCAAATGCACCACACAACTATTTAAATTGTTCCATTTTAGCCACATGCCGTTAAAAAAATGAAAAAATTGACGAAAATGTTAAAAAAATTGGTATAATTACACATTTGGTTCTCTATATTTATACAATATATCAATTTAGTCCTAATTTTAATCTAATAAAATAAAGGGTAAACTAACCCAATGACCACCATACTACAGTAAATGTATTAAAATGACCACATTAAAAAATCGACTCAATTGACCACCCAAACTATTGAAATTGTATCAATGTGACCACCAGCCGTTAATGGGCTAACGGAAAGTGACGTGACAGTTAAAAAATTAAAGGTATACTTACACATTCGGTCCTCGTTACTTATATACTCTATTAATTTGATCTTAATTTTAATTTAATAAAATAAATTAATTATTTGGTGACACGTGTCACCACCTTATTGGATGACTTTAATTATTTCTATTTAATTTAATTTAATTAATTCCCCTCCAATCAGGTTGTGACACGTGTCACAAGATTAGAGAAGGAAAATTGAAATCCAAGAATTGGGGGTGGGGGGATTCAAACCTAGGTTAGAAGGGTGGGAAAACGCTAGGCTTGCCACTAGGCCAAATAATTATTTTTATGTTATAAAGTACTACATATATTATATATTTATATCATTATTAATGCCTAGAAAAATTAAAATCATGTTGATCATTTTGCTTAGCAGCTTCTGACTTTTTGCCATACTCCGCAACATTCGAGGGATTGCCAACAACCACGTCTTTCATTTCATTCTTTAGTTTACACCTCTTTTAGGATGGCTCCAAAAACTTGGAAGTTCCCTAGTTGTAAACTAAGAGAACATAAGCTGCTAAACTAACGAATTAAATGAAAGGCAACATAACCTGATGGTGGATTTGAGAGAACATAAGACAACAAGGGAACTTCCAGGTTTTTGGAGCCATCCTCAAAAAGGTGTAAACTAACGAATGAAATGAAAGGCGTGGTTGTTGGCAATCCCTCGAATGTTGTGGAGTATGGCAAAAAGTCAGAAGCTGATAAACAAAATGATCAACATGATTTCAATTTTTTCAGACATTAATAACGATATAAACATATAATATATGTAGTACTTTATAACACAAAAATAGGTTTGGCCTAGTGGCAAGCTCAATGTTTTCCCACCCTTCTAACTTAGGTTTGAATCCCCCACCCCTAATTCTTGGATTTCAATTTTCCTTCTCCAATCTTGTGACACGTGTCACAACCTGATTGGAGAGGAAATTAATTAAATTAAATTAAATAAAAATAATTAAAGCCATCCAATAAGGTGGTGATACGTGTCACCAAATAATTAATTTATTTTATTAAATTAAAATTAAGATCAAATTAATAGAGTGTATAAGTAACGAGGACCAAATATGTAATTATACCTTTAATTTTTTAACTGTCACTTCAGTTTCCGTTAGCCCATTAATGGCTGATGGTCACATTGATACAATTTTAATAGTTTGGGTGGTCAATTGAGTCGATTTTTTTAATGTGGTCATTTTAATACATTTACTATAGTATGGTGGTCATTGGGTTAATTTATCTTAAAATAAATTAATTATTCAATAAGATGGTGACATGTGTCACCTGGAAAAATGAGAGCAATAAAATAACACCCATTAGGAATTAAATTCAGGACCTTAGACTACTCAAGGTGTGTGCTTGCCACTGCACCAAGTGTAGGCCTTGTGATATAAAGTACAACATTTAATATATGTCTTATATAGATTTTAATGCTTGGAAAAAGGAAGGAAATGTTGTTTTAGAAAATTCGAATATAATATTTTTATGATGCATAAAAACATCTAACCCAATTAAATAAATCTAATAACTAAATTAAAGTTAAGAATATTTTCTATATATTTTAAACTATAGTTAGTGCACGATTTAAAATAAAAAATTTTATATTATTTTTTTAATTTTTAATATAAAAATTATTTTAAAAATTTTATATTTTAAACTAAATTTAATATATTTTTCAATTTCAGATTTATTTTTATAATTTCACGTATATAATCATTGAATTGATTTTTTTAACTTAATTAACAATTTTAATATTTATTAAAAAAATTAATTAAATTATTATATTAAATTCATTTAGCGAATTCAAACTCACAAACATAACTTACTATTGTTAACTTTAATTTAATTATTAGATTTATTTAATTGGTTTAGATGTTTTTATGCATCATAAAAATATTATATTCGAGTTTCCTAAAACCACATTTCCTTTCTTTTTCCAAGCATTAAAATATATATAAGACATATATTAAATGTTGTACTTTATATCACAAGGTATACACTTGGTGCAGTTGCAAGCACATACGCTTTGGACCATAATGTCTTTGGTTCGAATCCATCCAATTTTATTTTCTTCTCTTTAATTTTTTTGGGCATTAACAATCATTAAAGACATATATTAATTGTTGTACCTTTAGCACAAAAGCGTGCTTGGTTTAGTGGCAAGCACACACTTTGAGTACTCCAAGGTCTTGGGTTTAATTTTTGATGAGGGTGATTTTGTCGATCTCATTTTTCGACAAAATCACCCTCCAATTGGGTGACACGTGTCACCACTTGATTAGAGGTGGAAAATTAATTAACTTAATTAAACAAAAATAATTAAAGACTACCAATAAGGTGGTGACACGTGTCACCATCTTATTGAATAATTAATTTATTTTATTAGATTAAAATTAGGACTAAATTGATATATTGTACAAATATAGAGGACCAAATGTGTAATTATACCAATTTTTGTCAACTTTTTCATTTTTTAACTGTGTGTGGCTAAAATGGAACCATTTAAATAGTTGTGTGATGCATTTGCGGCAAAAAATAATATAGTAGTCATTTTGACACCAAACTCATACTTTTTTAAAACATTTTCATGAAAAGTAAAACATATTTTTTTTATGTTTTCAAATTTTAATTCGTTTTTATTTCATTTTTAAAATTATTTTTGAATTTTACAATTAAACACGTTCTCTTAATATTTTTTCTATTTTTTGAAGAAAATTAAAGTGACCTATATTCTCTAAAACCAAACGCACTCTAATTTTTTTTTCATTGAAATTATTCCTTGATTTAAGTGTAAGGCCATGTTTGCTAAACAACTTTTTGAGCTAAACTCAGATTTTTAGAAGTTTAACTAGTCAAATCTGCTAACTTAGTTGTTTTATAAATAAAGGATTGTAATAGCGGATTTGGGTGAAAACTTTCATTTTAAAAAAAGCTCTTTTTAGGAGCTTTCTGAGTTAGAAGTTTGGATAAAAAGGACTTATAGAGACTCTTTTATCTTGGATAATTATAAAAAAATTATCTAAATAACATAAATTTGAATAACTAATAAAATTTTAAAAAATAATTTTATGAATAAAAATTAATATATACATATACATATAAATTTAATAATTAATAAAATTATATTTAATATATAATTTAAATTAATATACACATTTAAATTTAATAATTATTAAAATTATAATAAAAAAATAATTTTACAAATAAAAAAAATTAATATATACATTCTTATATATGCTTAGCAATGATATTAAAAAAATAATTTTTATAATACTATAATTAACATTAATATATACAAATATTGATAACCAATAAACTATTCAAACAAGTAGAATATAAACATGTCCTTATATGTTATTTTGCTTGTTTAAATAAACAATCTGCTAGTCAAATCAACTAATGCAATTAGCTATCAGCTAATGTAATCCGCTATTAACTATTCGCTAATTGCTAAACATAGCCTAACTGCCTAACTATATAGAATTAACAAATTATTAGTAGTATCTAAATTTGTCGGTTTTTATAAATGTGATATATGTGTTTTTTTATTAGCCTGATATATATATATATATATTTATTCAATATTACATACTTTATATCACATTTCATTTTGTTATTATTTTAAGATTTTAATTTAAAAAAATAAAAGTTTTAAGAAATTTGTAAAAGAATAATAATAGGAGTTTTTGAAAAATTATAAATTTTACTTTAAAAAAAATAAAAATAAAAATAAAAGAAATAAAAATGTAAGTGTATAATAGTTGAGTAATTCAGTTTTAAAATAATAACGAAACATAATTGTTTCTAAAAATGGAAAACCTAATTCTTCTGATGGGGACCCTAAGTGGAAGGCGACGCGAGCGAATTATTTATCAGTATCCGGCCATGATGGTAGTCTTCCTCCGGAGGCTATACCCCAAGTGTCGGTGAATCCAATATTAGAAAGAACAAGTTTACCTTTCGCCTTGGAGGACCAGCAACATGCTAAGGAAGGCAGGATTCATGATGGTGTTAATGTCGAGATTGAAGATTCGGTCTCGATGGACTCTGATGCGGGTGAGGTTCCAGCAGGGGTGGTTGCTTAGATGAATAGTCCGGCTGACCGGGACTATGCTGCTACAGGTACCTTGGGTTTGAAGCCAAGGGCTTCGTATGCAAGTACGGTTAAGATTGCGGTTACTTCAGGCAAATGGATTGATGAGTTCTCTGACTTTACTCCGGATAAGGTTGTGGTTCGAGATTAAGATTGTGTCGTGGATTGATCCGGGAACTTTCCAAATATCACCTTTTCGGATCATGTACACGATCAAATTGATTTGAGTATGTGGCAGACCATCATAGTTCGTTTATTAGGTCAAAATATTGGTTATCAGAACCTCCTAAACAGAATTCAGGTGCTTTATCGTCCCTGGGTGAAATTCAACTTATTGATCTTGCTAATAAATATTTCTTGGTTCATTTAAAGGACTCGATGGACTATGAGAAAGCTTTGGCGGAAGTGTCGTAGATGATTTATGGTAGCTATTTAACTGTTCAACCTTGGAGTCGCTCATTTTCAACATCTGCAAAACATCCTTCAAAGGTTGTGGTGTGGGTTCGCATCCCTGGTCTTCCTTATTGGTATTATACCAAAGCTTTATTTCGTCGCATCGCGACAGTCCTTAGTAAGGTTATAAAGATTGGTTATAACACTTAGGTAGATGAACGAGGGAAGTTTGTGCGGCTTGCTCTAACGGTTGACTTGAGTAAACTTCTATTGCCATGCCTTGGTATAGATGGGTTTGTGCAACGGATCGAATACGAGGGCTTACAAAACATCTATTTTTCATATGGAATCTATGGGCATGGCCAGGACTCTTGTCCTACGACCACTCGTCCGGTTGATGCTGCTGCTCCGGCAGCTTCTGTTGTTACTGATTCAGGTCCGCCAAAATCCATATCTAAGGAGTTGACTGAGTTATTTGGCCTTTGGGTGTTAGTTGAGACTCGACGACGTCGACCTCTCACGAATGCATGTGGGTCTAAGGGGTAGTCCAATACTTCAAATGATGTTCGAGGCTCGTGTTTTGCTGCTCTGGCAGCGGATGACATGGATACCAATGTTGGGCAGTTATCGGACATTGTGGTTAATGAGGCTCGAAATGTTGAAGTCATGGTCGCACCTGTTTCTGAACCCTTTTATATTGATCGTAGGTCACCTCAAGTGGCGAATGTGGTAATGAACGCGACTTATCTTGAGTCTAACCCCCTCAAAAGTCAAAAGCTGGTCAGAGTGGGGTGTCACTACTACGATTGTTCCGTTGGTTCCAGGCCATGAGGTGAATTTGGTTAAACATGGATCGAATGAGGGAAATTCTAGACATCGTTAGGTCACTATTCTGGAACAATGACTTGGTAAGAGTGCTACGACATGAGGAACGAGTTCTAAGGGTCAAGGGTTTAAGGTTAAACAAGCTAAGGAAAATGTTCCTAAAGGCCTAGCTATCCATAAACCGACCCAAGCGAGGACTGTTATGCGACCGGTTTTTAACGAATAGGTTGAGAATGTTCATTCCCAACTTAATTCTATCGCTCTACAATAGGAAATCGAGCCCGGTGAAGCTTCCAAAGTGGCGGTGAATCAAGCGGGTTCTCTTGAAGTTCTCTCTGCTGATCAAAATCAATTCGGTGTAGGAGTGTGGGCTAAGGTCTCGGCTTGGAGTTTGGGGGATGTCGTAGTGGATCTCGACCAGTAAGGTTGTTTTTTGCTTCATTTTCTTATTTTTAATGATGTTTATGCTATGGAACTCTCAATGTGCCGCAAGCACCACCTTTCGTCGTTATCTCAGGTCCTTTTTAAGGGAACATTCTCTCACGGTGTTGTCCCTTTTTGAACCAAGAACTAGCGTTCATCGTGCTACTAGGGTGATTACAAAGTTTGGCTTTCCATATTCTTTTCGAGTTGAGGAACAAGGATTTAGTGGTGGTCTCTGGCTTTTTTGGGAAGTATGTATTACACTTGAAATTTTACGTATTGCCAATCAATTTATCAATCGCAGAGTTCGAATAGCTCTAAGCGGGAAGCGTTATAGGCACAACTTGAAGCTTTGAACCCGGGGGACAATGTTCCTTAGTTTGTAGGAGGCGATTTTAATGTTATTTTATCACCGGATGAAAGGCGAGGGGATCGGATGTCCATGTGAATGGTAGCCTTCCTTTTGCTGATTTTGTCTTCCGCTCCGACTTACTTGACTTGGGTTTTCGCGGTCCTCCTTTCACTTGGTCTCGTGATGATCTTTATGAGCGACTTGATCGTTGTTTAACTAACAATGCATGAATTGCCTTATTTTTGAACTCTCATGTTTGTCATCTTGAGCGCAATGGATCTAACCATCGTCTCTTGCTTCTTTGTCTGGCTAAACATGAGTGGGTTCACTCTTCGCGTCCTTTCTATTATAATCAAGCTTGGCAAGAGCATCCTGATTTTTAGCATTTTCTTGCATCAGTTTTGGGTAGTTCTGATCTCTTAGCTAACATTGCTTCCTTTCGCGCGAAAATTGGTGAATATAACTCGAATGTTTTTAGGCATATTGGTAAGAGGAAGAAGTGTCTCTTAGCTTGCCTGTGTGGAATTGATAAGGCCCTTGCACGTTTTTATTCTGATTCTCTTGTGGAGTTGGGGAAGAAGTTTCGTTCGGAACTTGAGGAGGTTATGGATCAGGAGGAGAGTCTTTGGAATCAAAAGGCTTGCACTAATTAGATTTTGGAAGGTGATCGAAACACTGCTTTCTTCCATGCGACCATTTTGGCTAGAAGGAGGCGAAACCATATTTTGAGTTTAAAATTAAATGGCTCTGATTGGTGTGATGATCAGATTGATCTTCAGAGGGTAGCTATATATTTCTACAGTACCTTATTCTCCTCTTCTGGAGGACTTGACTATGATTATCCGATTCAAAATAATTTCCTTTTCGTTTCGAGGGCTGCTTTTGATATGGTTTCTCATCTGATATCGGACGATGAAATCCGTCAAGCGTTCTTTGTTATGAGCCCGCTCAAGGCCCCTGGGGTCGATGGACTACACACTGCCTTTTACCAAAGAAATTGGGAAATTATTGGATCTTTTACTTGTGAGCTTATTCGTAAAGTTTTTTTCTGAAGGTGTCAATCCCAATGACTTGAACCGTACATTGCTTGTTCTCATTCCAAAAGTGGATTCACCAAAATTTTTAACGCAATTTAAACCTATTTTCCTTTGTACTGTGGTTTACAAGGCAATATCGGAGATCATTGTTAACCGTCTAAAGCCATTTTTTCTAGTTTGGGTTTCCCAAGCCCAGACAAGTTTTGTTCTTGGGAGGGCTATCACTGATAACATAGTTCTCGCTCAAGAAAGTATTCATTCTATGCAAAAGAAGAAAGGCAAGAAGGGTTGGATGGTCATTAAAGTGAATTTGGAGAAAGCTTAAGACCGACTAGAGTGGAGTTTCATTGATGATACTCTTGCTGACATTGGTATACCGGATCCTCTTCGGTCCCTCATCATGAATTGTGTCTAATGTTGCGATCCAGCTTTTTTGGAATGGGTCGCCTACCGATGCTTTCTATCCTACTAGAGGCATCCGTCAGGGAGATCCCTTATCCTCATACCTTTTTATTTTATGCATGGAGTGTTTGGCGCAAGCTATTCAGAAGGATCGTGGCAAGTGTTTTGCACTTTTAGAACTAGCCCTATTATCTCACATTTTTCTTTGATGACAATATGTTGTATTTATCGAGGCTTCTGTTTCTCAAATGGCCCTGATTTCTCGCATATTACAAGATTTTGGTTCCGCATCTGGTTAGAAAGTTAGTATCTTTAAAACTACTATTTTTACTCGTCTAATGTTCCGTTGCATGTTAGACAGATGCTTAATGCATGATTTGGTTTCGCTGAAGTTGATGATCTGGGGAAATATATGGGCGTTCCTATTCTACATAAAAGAGTTACTTCAGCTACATATAGATACTTGGTGCAAATGGTGTAGAACTGTAACACCCGTGTTTTGGGGTTAGGAGTTAGTCGGGTTAGCTGGTTCGAGTCGGTAAAATTAATTTTAATTTAATTTGACCTTAGCTTTGATTTAATTGGGATTTAAAATAAAAAGAGTGGCACTTTTGTAATTAAGGTGAAAAGGTGGAAGACCACTTTTTGAATCAAAAAGAAAAAAAAGGGGTTGTCTTCTTCCCTTCTCCATTTTCACGTTGGAAACACTTAAACCCCTCCCAAACCCCTATTTACTATTCCATTAAATCTCTCCATTGTTTCAAAGGCATCTTCAAAGGTAATTATATATTTTCACTCTCCTCATCATCCTCTTCAATTTCATAGTCTTAGATTTCAAAACTACCCACTTTTGTATTTTGCAAGTTTGATGAAAGTTTGAATTTTTAAGGGGTTTTTCAATTGATTTTGAATTGTTGAGTTGGGTTTTGTTTTAACCTCATCATAATACACATAATATCTTAAAATGGTTGATTTTGGGTGAAAACCCGAAATGGGTCTTTGAGGCCATTTTTGAGGTGTCTAAAATTGGGTTTTGGTGAGTTTTAGGGTTAGGTTGAAGGGCTGATGGTTTAGGGATATTAGAGAAGTGATTAAGGACCTTTTAGATGTCATTTGAGTGGTTGAAATCATGGTTTTCAGCTGGGTTTTAAGGGAGCTCGAAAATGGAAATTTTGGGTGATTGTTGGGTTTGAAATTGTTAAAGTATGGCTTGTGTTTGTGGGTTGGAGTTGGTGACTGAGTCTAGCATCGGATTTGTGAGTAATGGTTGTGTTTTGTTTGGCTAGAAACAAGAGGAGACATCGGAGAAGCATCGGGATCGAATCTGGGCATTTAGGAGGCTTGCTTGCTTGCTTGGTTTGCTAAGGAAGGGTGGTGAGTAAAACTTTAAATTGTTTTAAAGTTGGTTCAAGTGTGTGTAGTGGATGTGTTGGAATGAGCTTGGTAGGCCATTCCTAGGTGGGAGTTAAATTGGTAGTTTAACTCTTGATTTCTAAAGATGCTTATATTGACATTGCCTATTTGATCTTGTGACATATGGATTGATGCGTATGTGTATACCTTGATATGTGTATGTGATAAATATGTGTTATAAATGGTGGATGTGTGATGTGGTTAAAGAAATTGGCACTAATTAACTTATCGGGTGTAAATGATCGATCATTAGGATTAGTGTGCACACAATTGAGTCAAAACGCGCGTGGCCTTGATGACGTTGAGTCATCAAGGAGGAGTACGGTGATGTAATATTCCACCAGAAATTTATTTATATTCTACGTGATGATGAGTGGAATCCCATCCGTAGGGCATGTGGTGATGAGTGGAATCCCGCCCATACAAGGTCCGGTGATGAGTGTAATCCCACCGAGGTAATGTTGTTGTTGAGATTAAATCCGCACATCCGGGTAAACTAATAGTGGCCAATGAACTTGTTCTTATATTTATGATGTTGTGATGTTGGTTTAAAATGTTGAGCTTAGTATGATGTGAGATGCCATATTATGACTCTTGAAAGACTAGCTAAGTTGACTTGTTGATACATATGTATGTTGTATGTGAGGTTAAGGATTTGCATGCTTGGACCCTGCATTGTTGTTGTTTTTGATTTTAGAGCATCCTCACTAAGCTTTTAGCTTACGCTCTCATTTTCAACAATGTAGATCATTAGCGTGGTGTTAGCAAGGAGCAAAGCGAAGTGGCTTTCCAAGTGTAGTTGCTCAAGTATGATTTTGTATTAAAGTGGTAGATTAGCAATGAGGCTAGTGTGTGTTTGTATGAGCGATGTATGACTCATATATGTGTTGTTGGATGTTTATGCTTGGCTTGATTTTGTAAACCATACTATACCTTGATGAATGCTTGTATTGATGAAGCCATGCTAGAATGCTTAGGTTGCTTTGGTTGTATATGCAAACCTCATATGTGATAACTTGTGCCTTATGGCTTTTTGAACTCTTAAAGTATGCCCTTTTTATAAAACTTTGCCCTTTGAGTGAATGCCATGTATGGATGCCTCATCTTGTGCTTGTGTGATTTGGGTATGTTTTGCCATAGGATCCATGCCTCTAGAATATGCTTGTAAGTGATGTATGCTTCATATAGTTGTTTATGGCTTTTGGGATTGGTTGGAGATGTTTAAAGATGGTTTTGGGAAATTGCAGACAGTCAGTGTTTCGAAATGAGCTAAGCTGTTTTGGAACGGGTATGGCTCTAGGGACCCCGTATCGAAACTCGTTTCGATACACTTTGGCCACTGTGAACCTCTGTTTCGAAACACTTTGGCCACTGTGAACCCCTGTTTCGAAACAAGTTTCAAAACACTTTGGCTACTAGAGGTGCCTGTTTCGAAACAAGTATCTAAACGCCTAGGAGGAATTAGGGCCCTGTTCTGAAACGGGGTGGATGCGTTTCGGTACGGGTACCTGGCTTTTTAAACTAGAACCCGTGTTTCGAAACGGGTGACGACTGTTCTGAAACGGGTAGTAGGAAATGGGTTTTGGACATCTCCAATGGGTCTCAAGGGTTGGTCTTGGGCCCGGTTTGTAGTATGGCTTTTGTGGGCCTCGTTTTCCGCCATCCTGATCACTTAGGTAATTAAATGCCTCTAGACAAGACGTAAAATAAACAAAAAAAAATTCGGGTCGCTAACCGAGGTGGAACCTTCACAGGTTTCATGTCAAATTTCCCCGTGTAGCCTACTCGAACCGGTATGTCGACCAGACCGAGGCGAGGGGGTTACATTTGTTGGTATTAGAGCCTGAGGTTACCGAGACCTCGAGCAGGTAATGAGGTAAGCTTGATGTGTTAAGTAATTGTATTGCTTGGTGTATGCTTGCCATGAAATCTCGTTGTTTGATTATTCGTATGATGAATTGAAGCATGAATTGTTGCGTTTGGTGTAGAGTCGAGTGCCCATTGCTACTATTACTTAATTTAAAAAGGTTTTTGTGTAAAGGAAGTACTTGAGCACTGTTGGACCCTTGCTTTTGCTAACGTAATCCTTATCTGTTTGTTGTTGTTGTTGTAGTTATTATCTTGCTAGTTGTATCATGAGACCACGTGAAAGGCCTAGGATGGTTCGACCGGAACCACGGGCAGCGGCTCCAGGAGTTGAGCCAGTAGTTAGAGTTGAGGCTCAAGTGGGAGAGCTTGTGGACGGAGTTGGAGTTCCTCCACCACCTCCACCACCACCACCTCCTCCGCCAGGAGTAGGAGGCGAGGTCGGGGCCTAATGAGAGGGGCCTCAGGGAGGCTAAGGTGGCCAAGGTCCGACCGGAATAAACTTAGCTCCTTTGGTTCAAGCGATAGCCGGGGCTTTTCAGGCTGCAGTAGCTGTTGAGTGTGTAAAAGTTCTATTATTTACACCCTTTTTAACCCATATTTCTGCTGCATTCAAGCATCATTGCATTGCATTTAGATTAGTTTTCAATAAAACATCACAATTATATAAAAGGCACAGATTCTACTGAAAGATGGTTATTCTTGCAGGTATCTGTCATAGTAGATGTCGAAGGCAGGCGCAGGGCAGATAAGCAGGAGAGCTGAACTGGACAAACAGCTGAAGAAGACGAACCTGTCATGGACCCGTCACGACAGCATGGCGACAGCAGATTATTGAAGAGGAAAAATGAAGTGGACATCGATGGATAGAGAAAAATCTGCTCGTCTGTCGTGTGGCAGCCAAATAATTTTCCAAGCCCCAGATCAAAAGATATGTCAAGCCAAAGCTCAAAAGAGAGGAAATCCCTAAAAGCAAGGAGGCGGCTAGAAAGTAGGATACTTTAGAGATTTAATCTTTATTAGAGTCTTACTTTTAATTAAAGTTGTAATCCTTGTTACCTTAGATAACTTGAGCCCAAAGCTTATATAAAGGGCATAGATTAAACCTAGGGCATAGCCGACTACCCCATAACCGAAACCAAAACCCTGCCGTTTACCTGTCACCGATATGTTCTAATTTCCCCCTAGGGCTACGGGTTGTTTTGTAAAGTAGTTGCAAGGGTTGCTTTGTTTTAGGATTTTTCAAGTTCAATAAAATAAACTTCAAGTTCTTTTATCTTGGTTTTAATATCTTACAAGAGCATCGGGAGAGCATTGTGAGGTTATCCATTTACTTAGCGTCGGGAGAGTTAAGTATACGAAAGAGATAAAAGCGCGTTCTCTAGTTTATAGTTGAACCATCTCGTGCTTAGGGATAAGGCGAGGTTAAGTGGCTAAGGAAGAATTCATATACATCGGTGTTCATCCTTCGATTCACGCCGGGAGGTATCATCAAAGACGTGATCATCGACAGACTTGTGCCTAGGGATAGGGCAAGGCAGATCTGGGATTCTTGCCAAGCTTGAAGTACGGAGTTAGTGTTCGCTGCCGCGACAGCTAACGGACAGACGCCGCGACAGGTGCTGTCGGCGACGGGTGCGACGACAGAACTGGAGATCCTAAGCAATTCAATACCTACACTACTGAGCAACTCAATACCAGCCCATTCTCTCTATCTTGATATCTCAATTCCTTTTATTTACGTTTTTACTTTATTATTCGTGACAATTCTCTCAAACTATTTCTTTTACTTCGTGCAGTGAAATTAGGTGAAGCTATTAGCCCAATCCTTGTGGAGACGATATCCGATACTTTGTATCACTTTACTACTTGCGTCGTGTATACTTGCAGTACAATTGCGATAGACTATTTTACACGCAACAAGTTTTTGGCGCCGTTGCCGGGGATTGGCAACATAACTACACCTTTCTTTCCTTGCACTTTTTTTTTATTTTCGTTTTTATTTTTGTTTTTATTTTTCTTTAATTTTTCTTTTGTGTTTTTAAACTCTTGCTTTTCACAAGGTTTTCCTGTTTATGCGCAGATCGAAAAGAGGTGAAGATCCTGAGTATAAATTAGATCCGGAGATTGAACGTTCCTTTAATCTCAAGAAACAGATTCGCCACCTCTTAGACCGAAACGAATACCTTGAAGAACATCTAGAGCAGATGGGCCATAACCAACCTGCTGGTGGTTTCATACCACCCCTTGGCAATAATAACCCACCTGTCGGTGACCCGCCTGGGGCAGATAGACGACGGTCATGTCGTGACTACATGCTGAACGATCATGTAGAGCTGGAGACCACGCTGCCGGATATTGACGTTGACAACTTCGAGCTTAAACCTGTCATGTTTAGTATGATCAACAACGCCGGGCAGTTTGGTGGTTCTGCGACAGAAGATGCCAGGGAGCATCTCAAAACGTTCCAGGAGATCTGTGGTTCGTTTAGACTACCAGGAGTTAGTCCGGAGATACTGAGGCTTCGGTTATTCCCCCATTCATTGAGGGACAGAGCTAAAACTTGGTGGAATAAACTTACACCGGGTTCTATTATGACTTGGGCAGATCTAACTCGTGAATTTTTGTCTCGTTTTAATCCTTCTCATTTAGCCGAGCGATTACGTAATGAAATTGCTACTTTTCAACAGGAAGATGACGAGCCAATGCATGAGGCCTGGGACAGATTCACAACTCTTCTTCGAAACTGCCCAATGCATGGATTCCCCGTCTGGAATCAGGTAACTAAGTTTTATAATGCTGCTAACTTACAAACTCTCATTCGAATTGATTCTGCAGCAAATGGACTATTATTGGACAAAGATCCAGACGAGGCTCTGCAAGTTCTGAAACATCTGGCTAAAAATGAGGAGCAGTTTCCAACCGCTAGAAGAGGAGGTAAACGGGTACTTGCTGTCAAGGATTATGAGGCCGACAGCACTATGAAATCTCAGGTAGCATTCCTCACTAAAGCCATGAAACACTTATTGAGTGAAGAGGAAGTACGAGGGTTTGCTGTCGAGGAAGTTTGTGCTACATGTGAGGGAAATCATAGCAGGGATGAGTGCCCTATAAATATAGAAGAAGGAAAATATGTTGGAAATTACAAGCCAAACTATAATTCCAACAATTACAACCCTAATTGGAGGAAAGACCCCAAATTTTCCTGGAGTAACCCCAACAATGCTCTAAATCCGCAAGCATATAATCAGAATCAGGGGGGTCCGAGATTGTTGACGCGACAGCAGCCACAGCCGCAAAACCTGCCGCAGAACATGCCGCCTCAGCAACAACAGCAGCCACCACCTGCCACGAGTAGTATATTGGAGCAGACTCTAGCCACCTTTATGTCTCAGACTGGCACGTATATGGATAACATCAATAAGTTTGTCAAGAAAACGGAAGACTTTATGGATGAGACTAAGATGAGAATGACAAACCATGAGGCCACCTTGAAATCTCTAGAGACACAAATGGGTCAGGTGTCGCAGCATATTAAGCCACGGCAGAATGGAGGTTTCCCTAGCAATACTGAAAATGCTAGAACGCCCCCTCATGAGCAATGTAAGGCGATTACTACTAGGAGTGGGAAAAAGTTACCAGGGTCGGAAAAAGAAGCTGAAAAAGAAAAAGAACCCGCCTTGGATACACCTGCCGAGGAAGCTGCCCCGACAGGTGACAAACAGACTGCTGCCGATGAGCCTGTCACGACAGCAGAAGCGACAGAGGAGAAAAAAGATGAGTATCGACCTCAGATTCGCATGCAGTGGGAAGGGCGCATTGCTGATTATCGCCCTCCACCACCTTTTCCGCAACGGATACAGCAAGCTAAGCATGAATCTCAACTTAAAAAGATTTATGATATTTTTAAACAGGTCCATATTAACATTCCGTTGTTAGATGCTGTTAGGGAAATGCCCGGTTATGCTAAGTTTCTCAAGGATGTGATGTCTAAAAAATCTAAACTTGGGGAATTTGAAACGGTAAGGATGCAAGAAGGTTGCATGAGTATTCTTCATCGACAACCACCCCAGAAAAAGAAGGATCCAGGGAGCTTCCTCATACCTTGCGTAATCGGAGATAAATTTGTGGGTAAGGCATTATGTGATCTTGGTGCTAGTGTTAATCTAATGCCCAAATCTGTTTTTCAGAAACTAGGTATTGGCAAGGCGCGGCCCACGACAGTTACCCTACAGCTAGCCGACCGCTCTTACGTTCACCCCGAGGGAAAAATTGAAGACATCTTGGTAAGAGTGGATAAGCTTATATTTCCTGCTGACTTTCTTATTTTAGATTGTGAGGCAGATGAGAACGCACCAGTCATCCTTGGGCGACCCTTCTTAGCCACAGGAAGATCATTGATTGATGTGGAAAAAGGAGAACTCACCATGCGCGTAAACGATCAAGAAATTAAGTTGAATGTTCTCCAAGCAATGAAACATGCTGATGTGGATGAAGAATGCAAGGCCATCATTGAGGTGACCTTTGATCAACCCTGCATCAGGTCGGGCTGCCAGGATATAAAATTTGGTCACTGCTGCGACAGCCATTTACAAGCCTGTCACGACAGCAACGACGACAGCACCGACGACAGCGACTCCTCTGAATCCAATTCATCTGATACTGAAGGTCATGAGGAGGTAGACTGGTTAGACTATCGCCCAGGTAAGTTATTTGAACCCTTGAATTACACTTCGGATAACCATTTAATCCAAAAGCCATCTACTGTTGAACCACCTGTCTTAGAACTTAAGCCCCTGCCAGGGCAGCTTAAATATGCTTATCTTGGTAGTGATAAAACACTACCCGTAATCATCTCTGCTAAGCTGCCGCAGGAACAGGAACGACAGCTGATCGACATGTTGAGGCAGCATAAAAGGGCGATAGGATGGACCATAGCAGACATTCAGGGCATTAGTCCGGCAATCTGTATGCACAAAATCCTCTTAGAGGAAGATCATAAGCCGACTATTGATGCCCAAAGGCGGTTAAACCTTGCAATGAAGGAGGTAGTGCGTAAAGAAATAATTAAATGGTTAGACGCTGGTATCATCTACGCCATCTCCGATAGCAAATGGGTAAGCCCGGTGCAATGTATTCCCAAGAAAGGAGGCATGACTGTGATAACCAATGAAAACAACGAGTTAATCCCAACCAGGACTGTGACCGGTTGGAGGGTTTGTATGGACTATCGGAAGCTTAATAAAGCTACCCGAAAAGACCACTTTCCTTTACCCTTTATTGATCAAATGCTTGATAGATTAGCGGGTAAACCTTACTATTGTTTTCTTGATGGTTATTCAGGATATAATCAAATTGCTATTGCACCGGAGGACCAAGAGAAAACGACTTTCACATGCCCTTATGGAACATACGCATTTAGGAGGATGCCGTTTGGACTCTGTAACGCACCTGCCACCTTCCAAAGGTGCATGATGGCAATATTCTCCGACATGGTAGAGGACTTCCTTGAGATCTTCATGGATGATTTTTCTGTCTTTGGAGACGATTTTGAGAGCTGCCTTGGCAACCTTCAAAAGGTACTTGAAAGATGTGAAAAAGCTAATCTTGTTCTTAATTGGGAAAAATGCCATTTTATGGTAGATGAGGGAATAGTTTTAGGCCATAAGATTAGCTGTCGTGGGATAGAAGTCGACAGGGCAAAGATTGAAGTCATAGAGAAGCTGCCGCCGCCAACCACAGTCAAGGGCATTAGGAGTTTCCTAGGGCATGCTGGTTTTTATAGGAGATTCATTGCAAATTTCTCAAAAATCACGAAGCCCCTATGTCATCTCTTAGAGCAGAACCGACCCTTTGACTTTAATGAAGAATGTACTGAAGCATTCAAGGTTCTAAAGGAAAAACTAGTGACAGCCCCCATAGTACAGCCACCAGACTGGACGCAGCCATTTGAAATTATGTGTGATGCTAGTGACTATGCTGTCGGGGCAGCACTTGGGCAGCGCAAGGACAGGTTGTTTCATGTCATATATTATGCCAGCAAAACATTGAATGATGCCCAAGTGAATTATACCACCACAGAAAAGGAGTTGTTAGCTGTGGTGTTTTCCATCGACAAGTTTCGTTCTTACATACTTGGAACGAAGGTAATAGTGCACACCGATCATTCTGCTCTTAAATACTTGTTCGCAAAGAAGGATGCAAAACCTAGGTTGATACGATGGATCTTGCTATTACAAGAATTCGACCTTGAAATCAAAGATAAAAAGGGGACAGAAAATCAGGTGGCAGACCACTTGTCGAGGTTGGAATTGGGACAAAGTCTACCTGTAGATGAGACACACATACTAGAGACCTTCCCAGATGAACAGCTCTTTGCTGCCGCAATAGCTGTCGCGACAGCCATGGCGGCAGGTAAGTCTTCTAACCTTCCTTGGTATGCTGATTTCGTTAATTTTATAGTTAGCGGAATATTACCTTCTGATCTTACTTACCAAGCCAGGAAGAGGTTTCAAAATGATGTTAAACATTATTATTGGGACGAACCTCTTCTTTTCAAATTATGCGCAGATCAGGTTATAAGGAGATGTATACCACAAGAAGAACAAGAGGACATTCTCCATCACTGTCATGCTTCACAATATGGAGGACACTTAGGAGGCAACAAAACTGCTGCCAAGGTGCTGCAGTCAGGTTTCTACTGGCCGACACTGTATAAGGACGCACAGGAATTTTACAAAAACTGTGACAGGTGCCAGCGGACAGGTAACATCTCAAGGAGAAACGAGATGCCACTGCAGAATATCCTAGAAGTCGAGATCTTCGACGTATGGGGGATTGATTTTATGGGACCGTTTCCATCCTCATGTGGAAATCTTTACATCCTCCTAGCAGTAGATTATGTCTCCAAGTGGGTAGAAGCAATCGCAACTCAAAAGAATGATGCCAAAACAGTCCAAAAGTTTTTGCACAAAAACATTTTTTCTAGATTTGGCATCCCTAGGGCGATTATCAGTGATGAAGGGAGACATTTTGACAACAGGGTAATTGCTGCCGCCTTGAGAAAATATGGTGTCAAGCACAAGATCGCGACAGCATACCACCCACAGACCAATGGACAGGCTGAGATTTCCAACAGGGAAGTAAAGAACATTCTTGAAAAAATGGTCAAACCAACTAGGAAAGATTGGTCTTTACTTCTGAATGATGCATTATGGGCATACAGGACAGCTTTCAAGACTCCATTGGGCATGTCTCCATTTCGATTGATCTATGGGAAAACCTGTCACCTGCCTGTCGAGATAGAGCACAAGGCATATTGGGCAATCAAGGCAGTGAACATGGACTTGAACAAGGCAGGTCAGAAAAGGCTGTCAGATTTGAATGAAATCGAGGAAATACGGACAATGGCCTACGACAACGCAAGAATATACAAGGAGAAAACAAAGAAGTGGCATGACAAGAAGTTGCTGCCGCGACAGTTCTGCCCAGGGCAGCTTGTGTTGTTGTTTAATTCGAGGTTGAAACTCTTTCCAGGGAAGCTCAAATCTAGATGGTCTGGACCATTCCAAGTAATTCAAGTTTTCCCCCATGGTGCCATTACAATTCAATCATTAAAAGACGGGCACCAATTCAAAGTCAATGGACAACGCCTCAAGCACTATCAAGGGACTGAAGCCCCAGGAATACAGGAAGTGGTTACTTTAGGTGATGCCCCACAAGGCATCCCTAATTTAACCTAATTCTTTTATTTTTATTTTTATTATTATTAATATTATTTATTAGGAATTAGATTTATTTTAATAATATTTTGTTTTTAATTTCAGTTTTTAGGAAATAAAGGAGGCAAGTGAGAAAGAAGAAGTGGCCCAAGCCCACCGCCCATCCATCAGCCCAAATAAAGTCCATTTATAATAACATGTCGTTTCGGCTGCCGGCGCAGACGGAGTTGACAGGCTGTCAACAGACGCACAGCAGACGAAGAATTGTGCGGCAGACGCAGCATTAATGTCCGTCAGACGTGTCAGACGCAACATTCAATCTGCCGCTCCGTTATTCCCGCCTGCCGTTGCGGCATTAAATGGGCAGCCCCCGACAGCTATATAAACCCCTTCTCCTTTTCATTTTTCCTCACTTCAGATTTTCTCTCTTGCTATTCTCTTCTAGTTTAATCTCTTTTCTTTCATTTTCAGCCCTTGCAACCAAACATGTCTTCACGACAAACCCGACAGAACGCTGCCGCCGCTTCCTCTTCCGCAGCAGCATCTCCGTTCGCCAACAAGGAACTTTGGGAGGAACGAAGCTTCATTTACAACAGAGATGCCCCTCTTTTTGGCCTCCGGCCGTTCATCATGAAAGCTATCACGGCGCAACTCTGGGAAGACTTTGCCGAGCAGCCGGCAGAGCTTAATGACACCCTGGTAAGGGAGTTCTATGCGGCGATCGAGAGCAAGACGGCAACATCTGTCACCGTCAGAGGAGTGACAGTCCCTTTTACCGCCAGCAGCATCAATCATGTCTTCGGCCTCTTCTTTGGCCCCAATGACGACGCTCATCAACAGTTTTGGGACTCTCTCGACGCTGTCGGCCACGATGCTGTCATGAGGGAATTGACAGAAAGGGGCACAACATGGAGCACCAGCAAAAAGAATCCCAACTCCGTCAACCGGGCACAGCTGCTCCCCGAGGCTAAACTATGGAACGCTTTTATTAAAAAGCGTATCCTGCCCTCATCCCACCACACGACAGTCAACAGGCAGCGGCTTGCCCTCATCCACTCTATCATGCATGACAGGCCGATCAACGTGGGCAGGTACACGCGAGAAAGCATTCTCGACTGTGCCTTCAGAACAGATTCACGACTATGCCTGCCCTTCACCATCACGGCCCTCTGCCGCTGTGCTGCCGTACCGGAGGACCCTTCAGACAAAATTAAGAAGGGCAGCGGCTGGACCGACAGCAACATCTCCAGCCTTATGGAGATCATCGTCGTAACGCCCCTCAACGCCTTCGATCCAAACGCCTCACCTGCTGAATCTGATGATGAACCTGCCAACGAACCTGCCCCAGAAGCTGCCACCAACAATGTACCGGCAGATCAGAACGCCCACATCCTTGCTGCCGTCCTGCGGATCGAGGAACGTCAGATGGGCTTAATGACATTCATCCGAGATTTCTCCAATGCCACGGTAAACTTTATTACCAATACTTTGAATTTTTCGGATGTCAATTTCCCCACCTTCCCCGCCCATTACTTTAATATCCCCTCCCCCACTCCCACACCACCTGTCTCTCCCCACGGAGAATCTGCCTCCTCCACACCTTCACCGACAGCAGCCAGCAGCCCACCGGAGGACACTTCCCCTCGAGGCACCAAGCGAGCTGCCACTGACGACAGCCCCCTTGTCCGGAGGAACTTGGACAGCGCCTTCACACGGGTGAAGCGTATCAAACATGTGGCCAACAAGAGGATGCTGTCCAAGGCCATCACGAGTAACAGCTGGGATAGCAGCGGCAGTTCTGATGTTCGACTAGTGGAGCCACCTGCCCTTCAACCTGCTGACGACCCTGTCCACCAACCGGAGGAGGAATCTGCACCTCAACAGGCCGAGGAACCTGTTGATCCACCTGCCCAGGAACCTGCCCAGCCACCTCCCCAACGCAGACGCTACCATCAGATCCGCGTCAGCAGCAGTGATGAGGACAGCACTTAAAATTTAAGTTTTTATTTCTTTTTCCTCTCTTATTTGCTGCCTGCCTTTCTATATTTTGTGATGTACTTTTCTTTTTTTTTTGTTTTTCTTTAATTGTTTTTAGTGTCATCTTGCATTGAGGGCAATGCAACCCTCGAGTTTGGGGGTGGCAGCCCTCCATATTTAATGGAGTCCTTAGCACATCTTTTGTTTAATTGTTATGTCTAATTAGTTTGTTAATTTTTTTAAGTTCTTAAAAAAAAATCGGAAAATCAGAAAATTTAAACTGTTGGCTTAAAACTGTGAAATTAACTTACCTGTCATGACGGCTCTGTCGTGGCAGCATCTTTAGGACAGGTTAAGGAAAAGTTTAGAGCCTTTCTATAGTTCTGAAAATTTAAACACTTTTGTGACTGTTATAATGCTTAGACTTCTTTTAGCCAAACTAGAATAGGAAGCTTAGAACTTGGATAGCCCCTAGAGGTGCCTAACACTGGCTCTAGGAAAGAAGTTTAGCAAAAGAAAAATCAAAAACCTAGAGGTGCCCGAAACCGGCTCTAGGAAGCTAACTAGAGGTGCCCAAAACTGGCTCTAGAAAAACTTAGCTTGAAAATAGAAGAAAAAAAAGCATGAAAATGTGCCTTCTAAAAGAAAGTAAACTTTGGCATAAAAATTCAAGTTAAGAAGTTGAATATTCTAGTGAAACTAAGAGGGTCTTAGCATATAACTGTTCACAAGCATGCACATACTGCACGAGAGCTATAGGGAGATTCCGGACAGATCCTAACCCTTCCGACAGGTTGCTGTCGCCATAGAGAATGAGCGACAGGTGAGGGACAGTTCACTGTTTGAAGGCCAACACAAAAATTTTCAGTTTTCTTTTAAGTCTTCATTGCTTGAGGGCAAGCAAAAACTTGAGTTTGGGGGTGTGTTGAGTGTGTAAAAGTTCTATTATTTACACCCTTTTTAACCCATATTTCTGCTGCATTCAAGCATCATTGCATTGCATTTAGATTAGTTTTCAATAAAACATCACAATTATATAAAAGGCACGGATTCTACTGAAAGATGGTTATTCTTGCAGGTATCTGTCATAGTAGATGTCGAAGGCAGGCGCAGGGCAGATAAGCAGGAGAGCTGAACTGGACAAACAGCTGAAGAAGACGAACCTGTCATGGACCCGTCACGACAGCATGGTGACAGCAGATTATTGAAGAGGAAAAATGAAGTGGACATCGATGGATAGAGAAAAATCTGCTCGTCTGTCGTGTGGCAGCCAAATAATTTTCCAAGCCCCAGATCAAAAGATATGTCAAGCCAAAGCTCAAAAGAGAGGAAATCCCTAAAAGCAAGGAGGCGGCTAGAAAGTAGGATACTTTAGAGATTTAATCTTTATTAGAGTCTTACTTTTAATTAAAGTTGTAATCCTTGTTACCTTAGATAACTTGAGCCCAAAGCTTATATAAAGGGCATAGATTAAACCTAGGGCATAGCCGACTACCCCATAACCGAAACCAAAACCCTGCCGTTTACCTGTCACCGATATGTTCTAATTTCCCCCTAGGGCTACGGGTTGTTTTGTAAAGTAGTTGCAAGGGTTGCTTTGTTTTAGGATTTTTCAAGTTCAATAAAATAAACTTCAAGTTCTTTTATCTTGGTTTTAATATCTTACAAGAGCATCGGGAGAGCATTGTGAGGTTATCCATTTACTTAGCGTCGGGAGAGTTAAGTATACGAAAGAGATAAAAGCGCGTTCTCTAGTTTATAGTTGAACCATCTCGTGCTTAGGGATAAGGCGAGGTTAAGTGGCTAAGGAAGAATTCATATACATCAGTGTTCATCCTTCGATTCACGCCGGGAGGTATCATCAAAGACGTGATCATCGACAGACTTGTGCCTAGGGATAGGGCAAGGCAGATCTGGGATTCTTGCCAAGCTTGAAGTACGGAGTTAGTGTTCGCTGCCGCGACAGCTAACGGACAGACGCCGCGACAGGTGCTGTCGGCGACGGGTGCGACGACAGAACTGGAGATCCTAAGCAATTCAATACCTACACTACTGAGCAACTCAATACCAGCCCATTCTCTCTATCTTGATATCTCAATTCCTTTTATTTACGTTTTTACTTTATTATTCGTGACAATTCTCTCAAACTATTTCTTTTACTTCGTGCAGTGAAATTAGGTGAAGCTATTAGCCCAATCCCTGTGGAGACGATATCCGATACTTTGTATCACTTTACTACTTGCGTCGTGTATACTTGCAGTACAATTGCGATAGACTATTTTACACGCAACAGTAGCTGGAGGTCAGGCAGCGGCACATCATCTGGGAGAGGGCACTGGTTTGCCATTAGAGAGGCTCCGTGGTTTAGGGGCTGAAGAGTTCAGAGGGTCTACCCCGGAGAGATCCGAGTTGTGGTTTGAGAAGACCGTCCGTATCCTCGCACATATGGGATGTACCGGAGAGCGCAAGCTAGGGTGTGTTGAGTCCTTGCTTCAGAGTGATGCCTACACTTGGTGGGTCACCATCACTACGGGTATGGATGAGGCCGAGATTACTTGGGAGTTCTTCGAGACAGCATTCCGTAAGAAGTATCTGGGTCATCGATATCTCGATGAGAGGAAGAGGGAATTTATGGTTTTGCTTTAGGGGAGTATGTCTGTGACCGACTATGAGATTCGATTTGTTAGGCTGAGTCAGTATGCATCTGAGCTTATTCCTACTGAGGTGGAACGTTGTAACCGTTTCCGTTATGGGCTGAATGAAGAAATCAAGAGATATACTCTAGCTTCAGACTACACTGATTTCGATGTCTTGGTCGCGAGGGCCAAGGACTTAGAGCACAGTTCGGGCTTGACCAAACGATCTGGTGGCTCTAGTTCCAGCAAGAGGTCTAGTGACTTTGATAGAGGTGATGCCAAGAGGCGTCGGGACAACTAGGGATGGCAATGGATCGGATTTGGATCGGATTGTATAAATCCAAGTCTGAATCCGTTACAATCGGACTCAGATATTTTTTCGGATTTGGATTCGGATTTTTTTCAAACGGATTTGGATCAGATTGTTTTTGGATCAGATTTTTTCAGATCGGATTCGAATTTGTTTCAACCGCATTTAAATCAGAGTTTTTGGATTCGGATTAAATTGTCATCCCTAGTCTTGACCCAAGTCTGAGGAGTAGATTCGCGAATTTTAGCGTCTTTAGGGTATATTGTGTTTTGACCTTCTAATAATTTTATTTTAGTCCAAATCAGTCCATAATTTTGTATATTTAATTTCTTACGCATTTAGTTTATGCTGTTTAATTCTACACTTGTTCATTTTTATCTCTTATTTGTTGACCACATTTATTTTTTGTGTTTATTGTTTATGTTTTTAATTTGCTTTCTATTTTAATTCATAATTTTAGCATAATATATCATAACATTATCTATCGATTGCACATTACTTACTATTTCATTCACTAACTTTCGTAATTTTTAGTAATTCATTGATGTTTACATTTATTTGTTTCTCCACTGTATTTATTTTATTGTTTGATTATCTATGACTTGATCTTGCATTTGTTTTTTCATATTTATTTATACATGCATATGATATAAATAGATATATTACACTATATTAAGGTTAATTAGTATATATAAATCATAATAAATATTATTATTATTTAACTTACATTCTTAAGACATTTATATTTTTATTATCACTTTTAATATATATATATATATAAAGTTAATTTTATTTTTACTATTATTCCAAATTACCTAATATATACATTTATGTTTTCGTTTAGAAAATATATGTAGTTATGTTTCTTTTAATGTATTTAGTTTAACTTTTTACTTTATTTATGTTGTCTTCTTGTTTTAATGTAAATATTATACATGATATTTTGTTTTAAGGAGTTAAAAGTCCTAAATATTTTGATTCAGACTCGGATATGGATCGGATTCGGATCTTGGCATGATCCATATCCAACCCATCTCCTATTAGGACTCGGACATTTTACTCGGATTCAGATTTTTTTCAATCGAATATGGATCAGATAAATTCCTTTGAATCGGATTCGGATCGGATTCGAATCAAATTGCCATCCCTAGGGACAATCGGCATCACTATGATCATAGGCGTGGTGGCGGTAACCACGGAAGGGGCCAACAGGGCCAGAGAGCTGGTGGGAAGTTGCCCATGTGTGCTACTTGCGAGAGGAACCACACCGGTGAGTGTTGGCGGAATTTCCACTCGTGTTGGAGTTGTGGAGCTAGGGATCATATTAGGTGTGACTGTCTACATCAGGTGGGGCAGGCACCAGCTCAGGCTCCTGCTAGAGGCAATGACTTTCAGAGAGGCTGCGGGCGCGGTAGAGGTAACTTCTAGCTGAGAAATGATGGCCAGAGGAACATAGCACATATAGTTGCAGTCCAGCTGGAGGGCGGAGGTCAGGCCAGAGTTTACGCTCAGCGTGGGGATCAGCATGACACAGATGTGATCGCATGTAACTTCTCGATATAGTCCTTGGGTTTGCTTTCTTTGATTGACTCCGGGTCTACACATTCTTATATACTGAGTGAGCATGCACAGTCGTTGAATTTGCCTTGTGAAATGTTAGAAGTAGGAGTTAGTGTTACTAGTTCCTTTGGGACACGGTAATAGTTAGAAAGATGTACAGAAGGTGTTCGTTGATGGTTCAGGACATGTGTTTCCAGTGGATATGATGGAGCTACCTTTTTATGGATTTTATGTGATTCTGGGTATGGACTGGCTCACTGAGCATAGAGCTAGGATAGACTTTGAAACTAAGAGTATTTCTTTGAGACTCACATATGATTATGAGATCGTAGTGGTGGGTGAGAACATGAAGTTCTTGTCTAATGTAGTTTCAGTTCTAGAAGCTAAGAGGTTAGTTGAGTTGGGTTGTGAATCATATTTGGCCTTTGTGATGAACCCTAACATGAGTGAGGTTAGACCTCAAGACATCCGGACAGTGTGTGACTTTCCTAGTGTGTTCCCGGAAGAGTTGCCAGGGTTACCACCGGATAGAGAGGTAGAGTTCACTATTGAGACTTATTCTGATTCAGCTCCTATTTCGATTGCTCCGTATCGCATGGCACCGAAAGAGCTGAAAGAGTTGAAGACTCAGTTGCAAGAGTTGACAGATAGAGACTTTATTCGACCTAGTTCTTCACCTTGGGGTGCACCAGTTTTGTTTGTAAAGAAGAAAGATGGAAGCATGAGAATGTGTAGATTATAGGCAGTTGAATCAGTTAACAGTGAAGAATAAGTATCCTTTGCCTAGAATTGATGATTTGTTTGACCAGTTGATAGGGGCATCAGTCTTTTCGAAGATTGACTTGAGATTGGGTTACTACCAGCTAAAGGTAAGAGAGGTTGATGTACCGAAGACGGCCTTTAGAACTAGGTATGGTCACTATGAGTTTTTAGTCATGCCTTTTGGGTTGACTAACGCACCGGCTGCCTTCATGGATATGATGAATATGATTTTTCATCAGTACCTAGATCAGTTTGTAGTTGTTTTTATAGATGGCATCTTGGTGTATTCGCGAACTGAAGAAGACCATGACCGACACTTGAGACTAGTTTTGAAGACCTTGCTAGATCATCAGTTGTATGCGAAATTGAGCAAGTGTTAATTCTGGATCCGAGAGGTAGTCTTCTTAGGACGTGTAGTGTCAGCCGATGGGATTAGAGTTGATCCGAAGAAAATAGAGGCCATTCTTGAATGGAAGCAACCGAAGTCTGTAACAGAGGTACATAGCTTTCTAGGCTTAACTGGATACTATAGAAGATTCGTAGAAGGTTTCTCGAAGTTAGCCGCTCCATTGACACAGTTACTTTAGAAGAGTGTTCAGTTTGAGTGGACAAATGCAAGACAAAAGGCCTTTGAGAAATTGAAAGAAGCTTTGACCCAAGAACTGATCTTGATTCAGCCAGAGTCTGGGAAAGACTACGTAGTTTACAGTGATGCTTCCTATGTAGGCTTAGGTTGTGTTCTCATGCAAGACAAGAGAGTGGTGGCTTATGCCTCAAGACAGTTGAAGACTCACGAGCGCAACTATCTGACCCATGACATAGAGTTAGCTGCAGTTGTGTTTGCTCTGAAGATTTGGAGGCATTATTTGTACGGAGAGAAGTGCACAGTGTACATAGATCACAAGAGTTTGAAGTACATCATGACTCAGCGAGATTTGAATCTCAGACATCGTAGGTGGTTAGAGTTGCTGAAAGACTATGATCTTACCATTGAGTACCATCCGGGTAAGGCCAATGCAGTGGCCGATGCATTGAATAGAAAGATAGCCGTAGACTTGAGAGCCATTATTACTAGATTGAGCTTGTCTGGAGATGGTGGCTTGGTAGCCGAGCTTCAGGTTAGACCTACTCTAGGTCAGTTGATTAGAGAGAAGCAGCTCTTAGATAGATCTTTGGCACCTCACGTGCAAGATATAGCCGAAGGTAGGTCTTCAGACTACAGTTTCAGTACCGATGAGGTTTTGTGTTTCAAAAATAGGATAGTTGTGCCAGAGGACAATGACTTGAGACGTACGATCTTGACTGAAGCCCACAGTAGTCCGTTTGCTATACATCCTAGAAGTACGAAGATGTACCGCGATTTGAGGAATGAGTACTTTTGGGTTGGTTTGAAGAGAGATGTGGCCGACTTCGTGAGTAAGTGTATGGTGTGTTAGAGAGTGAAGGCGGAACATCGAGTTCCCTCAGGTTTGTTGCAACCGTTGAGAATTCCGGAATGGAAATGAGAGAATATTACCATGGATTTTGTTTCGAGTTTGCCTTTGACTCCTACGAGGAAGAACTCAGTTTGGGTTATAGTAGATCGTTTTACGAAGTGTGCTCACTTCTTAGCAGTCAATACCACTTATACTTTAGATAGATTGGCCGACTTGTACATTGGTAAGATTGTTAGACTGCATGGTGTACCAAATTCTATTGTGTCCGATAGAGATCCGCGGTTTACAGCTCGATTTTGGGAGTGTCTGCATACAGCTTTGGGTACCCGTTTGAATTTCAGCACGTCTTATCATCCTCAGTCAGATGGTCAGTCAGAGAGAGTTATACAGATTTTAGAGGATATGTTGCGTTGTTGCATCATTGATTTTCAAGGTACGTGGGAGAAGCATTTGCCTCTAGTTGAGTTTGCTTACAATAATAGTTTTCAATCGAGCATTCAGATAGCACCGTATGAGGTCCTGTATGGCTGGAAGTGTAGAACTCCAGTTTGTTGGGCCGAAGTGGGACAGAAGTTGTTACCTATGCTGGATTTGCTCAAGGGGACAACTGATAAGGTGAAATTGATTTGCGATCGATTGAAGGCTGCTTCGGATAGGCAGAAGTCCTATGCCGACTTGAAGAGGAAGGAAGTTGAGTTCTCAGTGGGTGAGAAGGTATTCTTGAAAGTGTCTTCGTGGAAGAAAGTAATGAGATTTGGCCGTAAGGGGAAATTGAGTCCGAGATACATAAGACCGTATGAGATTGTGAAGAGGGTTGGTCCAGTTGCTTATCAGTCGCGTTTACCATCCGAGTTAGAAAAGATACACGATGTATTCCATGTTTCGATGCTCCGTAAGTATAGGTCCGATCCATCACATGTTATGCCTGTAGAGGAGATTGAATTGAATCCGGATTTGACCTATGAGGAAGAACCAGTTGAGATCCTAGCTTCTGACAGTAAGGTGTTGCGGAGTAGATCGATTGAGTTAGTAAAGGTGCGGTGGCAACATCGAGGGGTGGACGATGTCACTTGGGAGAGGAAGAAGAACATGGAAAGGCAGTTTTCGTATCTCTTTCAGTCAGGTAATTTCGGGGACGAAATTCCTTAAGTGGGAGAGAGTTGTAACACCCGTGTTTTGGGGTTAGGAGTTAGTCGGATTAGCTGGTTCGAGTCGGTAAAATTAATTTTAATTTAATTTGACCTTGGCTTTGATTTAATTGGGATTTAAAATAAAAAAGAGTAGCATTTTTGTAATTAAGGTGAAAAGGTGGAAGACTACTTTTTGAATCAAAAAGAAAAAAAAAAGGGTTGTCTTCTTCCCTTCTCCATTTTCACGTTGGAAACACTTAAACCCCTCCCAAACCCCTATTTACTATTCCATTAAATCTCTCCATTGTTTCAAAGGCATCTTCAAAGGTAATTATATATTTTCACTCTCCTCATCATCCTCTTCAATTTCATAGTCTTAGATTTCAAAACTACCCACTTTTGTATTTTGCAAGTTTGATGAAAGTCTGAATTTTTAAGGGGTTTTTCAATTGATTTTGAATTATTGAGTTGGGTTTTGTTTTAACCTCATCATAATACACATAATATCTTGAAATGGTTGATTTTGGGTGAAAACCCGAAATGGGTCTTTGGGGCCATTTTTGAGGTGTCTAAAATTGGGTTTTTGGTGAGTTTTAGGGTTGGGTTGAAGGGCTGATGGTTTAGGGATATTAGAGAAGTGATTTGGGACCTTTTAGATGTCATTTGAGTGATTGAAATCATGGTTTTCAGCTGGGTTTTAAGGGAGCTCGAAAATGGAAATTTTGGGTGATTGTTGGGTTTGAAATTGTTGAAGTATGGCTTGTGTTTGTGGGTTGGAGTTAGTGACTGAGTCTAGCATCGAATTTGTGAGTAATGGTTGTGTTTTGTTTGGCTAGAAACAAGAGGAGACATCGGAGAAGCATCAGGATCGAATCTGGGCATTTAGGAGGCTTGCTTGCTTGCTTGGTTTGCTAAGGAAGGGTGGTGAGTAAAACTTTAAATTGTTTTAAAGTTGGTTCAAGTGTGTGTAGTGGATGTGTTGGAATGAGCTTGGTAGGCCATTCCTAGGTGGGAGTTAAATTGGTAGTTTAACTCTTGATTTCTAAAGATGCTTATATTGCCATTGCCTATTTGATCTTGTGAAATATGGATTGATGCGTATGTGTATACCTTGATATGTGTATGTGATAAATATGTGTTATAAATGGTGGATGTATGATGTGGTTAAAAAATTGGCACTAATTAACTTATCGGGTGTAAATGATCGATCATTAGGATTAGTGTGCACACAATTGAGTCAAAACACGCGTGGCCTTGATGGCGTTAAGTCATCAAGGAGGAGTGCAATGATGTAATATTTCACCGGAAATTTATTTATATTCTACGTGATGATGAGTGGAATCCCATTCGTAGGGCATGTGGTGATGAGTGGAATCTCGCCCATGCAAGGTCCGGTGATGAGTGTAATCCCACCGAGGTAATGTTGTTGTTGAGATTAAATCCGCACATCCGGGTAAACTAATAGTGGCCAATGAACTTGTTCTTATATTTATGATGTTGTGATGTTGGTTTAAAATGTTGAGCTTAATATGATGTGAGATGCCATATTATGACTCTTGAAAGACTAGCTAAGTTGACTTGTTGATACCTATGTATGTTGTATGTGAGGTTAAGGATTTGCATGCTTGGACCCTGTATTGTTGTTGTTTTTGATTTTAGAGCATCCTCACTAAGCTTTTAGCTTACGCTCTCATTTTCAACAATGTAGATCATTAGCATGGTGTTAGCAAGGAGCAAGGCGAATGGGCTTTCCAAGTGCAGTTGCTCAAGTATGATTTTGTATTAAAGTGGTAGATTAGCAATGGTGGGCTAGTGTGTATTTGTATAAGCGATGTATGACTCATATATGTGTTGTTGGATGTTTATGCTTGGCTTGATTTTGTAAACCATACTATACCTTGATGAATGCTTGTGTTGATGAAGCCATGCTAGAATGCTTAGGTTGCTTTGGTTGTATATGCAAACCTCATATGTGATAACTTGTGCCTTATGGCTTTTTGAACTCTTAAGTATGCCCTTTTTATGAAACTTTGCCCTTTGAGTGAATGCCATGTATGGATGCCTCATCTTGTGCTTGTGTGATTTGGGTATGTTTTGTCATAGGATCCATGCCTCTAGAATATGCTTGTAAGTGATGTATGCTTCATAGAGTTGTTTATGGCTTTTGGGATTGGTTGGAGATGTTTAAAGATGGTTTTGGGAAATTGCAGACAGCCAGTGTTTCTAAACGGGCTAAGCTGTTTCGGAACGGGTATGGCTCTAGGGACCCCTATTGGAACTCGTTTCGAAACACTTTGGGTACTGGAGGTGCCTGTTTCGAAACAAGTATCGAAACGCCTAGGCGGAATTAGGGCCCTGTTCCGAAACGGGGTGGATGCGTTTCGGTACGGGTACCTGGCTTTTTAAACTAGAGCCCGTATTTCGAAGCGGGTGACGACTGTTCCGAAACGGGTAGCTGGAAATGGGTTTTGGACATCTCCAATGGGTCTCAAGGGTTGGGCTTGGGTCCGGTTTGTAGTAGGGCTTTTGTGGGCCTCGTTTTCCGCCATCGTGATCACTTAGGTAATTAAATGCCTCTAGACAAGACGTAAAATAAACAAAAAAAAATTAGGGTCGCTAACCGAGGTGGAACCTTCACGGGTTTCATGTCGGTTTTCCCTGTGTAGCCTACTCGAACCGGTCAGCCGACCAGACCGGGGCGAGGGGGTTACAAGAACCGTCTTAATGGTTGGAAGGCTAAAACACTGTCTTTAGCGGGTCAGATCACATTAGCTAAGGCAGTGCTTTCAGCTATTCATATTTACATGATGCAGACAACTGTGTTACCTAAGAGAATTTATGCTAAATTGGAGTCCTTGATTCGCCACTTTATTTGAGGAATTACTGATGAGCTTCGATGGATTCATCTTGTTTGATGAGAGGATGTCCGTAAACCGACTCAGCACGGTGGCCTTAACTTTAGAAAATTGGAAACTTTGAATGATTCGTTTCTAATGAAGTTGGTCTTTTTTCTAGTTGCAAAGAGAGATGCCTTGTGGGTGCCGTTTCTACGCGCTAAGTATAAATGGGCCAATCTTGACTCGGATTTTCCTTCACCTCCTTCAGGATCTCGATTGTGGAAAGCTTTAGCTCTTGTATGGCAGTATGTTCGCAACAGTTTATCTTGGAACATTAGGAATGGCATTTGTGTTGATTTTTGGTGTGATAATTGGTTACCCGAAGTTGGAGCGTTAGCGAACCATGTTCCTTCTATGTATCAGCCGCACTTACCATGTATACCGGTTGCAGCAATGGTCGATGAAGCTGGGGAGTGGCGATGGTCGACAGTACAACAATTGCTTCCGTTGGTTGGAGCTTGTGTGCGGATCATCGTTTTTCAATCAAATCAACATATAACTTGTGATTTAGGCCAATTATAGGATAGCAGGATCGAGTATGGTCGTTAATCCATAAATTTCGAGGGTTGTAGCGTATATAAATTTTCCTCTGGCTTGCATACCGTGGTAAACTGATGACAAACGTTAAGCGTACACGGCGACACTTTACTGTTGATTCTCTTTGTTTGATCTGTTATGTGAAAGATGAGGATGTGAACCATATATCTCAAGGCTGTAGGATGGCTAAATCGACGTGGGTTTTACTGGTTCATCCATCCCAGGTTGTCAAGTTTTTCCGATTACCTTTCCTTCAATAGATTGAGCTTAACTTAAAGGACAATTCTCCTTTTGGTCGCATCATTGAGTGTTGGGACTTGTTGTTTACCTCGGTGTTATAGAACTTTTGGTGCCAACGAAATGCAATGGTTTTTGGAAGTGTGAATGAGGACCGATGTCTATCTTAATCCAGAGCAAGTGGCTTGCTAAGAGGACTCAAAATGCCCTTACGGGACGACGATTTTAATGGTCAACTTCTGAGGTTTTACGATCTGTGCACCGGTATTAGTTACCGTCGAACACATGTTGGTTTAAGCTAAACACTGATGCCGGACGCTCGGGCAAC
The DNA here is from genome assembly GCA_958450335.1 of Hibiscus tridactylites. Taxonomy (NCBI): domain Eukaryota; kingdom Viridiplantae; phylum Streptophyta; class Magnoliopsida; order Malvales; family Malvaceae; genus Hibiscus; species Hibiscus tridactylites. Next base: position 16,725,051 of record OY288273.1, on the reverse strand, counting down.
GATGGGCGAGCTAGGTGTGGCGGTGTTGTCTGAAATCACTTAAGAGAATGGATAATTGGTTTTACCAAGTTTATTGGATGTTGTTCCGTTGTGGAAGCAGAATTGTGGGACATTTATTCGGGCCTCTCTCTTGCTTGTGAGATGGGTTTTCGCTTCTTGGTAGTGAGGAGCGATAGTGTTGAGGTCATCAAACTTATCGAGCATGATGACCGTGGTGGTTGTGTGCTTGCACTCATTCGATATATCCAAGAATTGAGCCGAAGGAGTTGGAGACTCACCTACTGTTCTATCTCTCGGAGAGAGAACCGGGTTGCTGATGCTTTAGCAAGTAAGGCGAGTACTATTATTTTACGTTAGTTTCTTTTTCCAGTCCTCCGAGTTATGTAATTCGTCTCTTGGACTTGGTTTCTTTGAATTCCTAATTTGTGTTCTTCGATGTAATATTGTTACCATGTGTACTCTTTTTCTTTTATTAAATTTATAAAATTTTTTAGCCGATGCATATGGTATAATACTCTTTTTAATAATGAAGTGTAAAATTAGACACATTAACAAAAGAAAATAAGACATTTAAATAAAATTAGATATAAATTAATTTATTTTAAATTAAGGCTTAAAACAAATTACTAAATAAAAAAAAGGAAATTAGATATTTAAAGAAAAGATAAGTAAAATTTCAACAATTCTTTTCTTTTTTCTCTTAACCCTACCTCCAGTCCAGGTTATCCGTAAACTAAACCCTAGCCCCGTTTTTATTGCCTCCATTAGACCTCTATAGTTCTCAAAGTCACAGCTTTCATGGGTTCCAGAAGAGGCAACGATAATGATGGTGCTAGCCCTGGGTATTACAAACTTATACTCTTTGTTTTCTCTTTCCAAATATTTCTCGATATTTAATAGTTTTCCCACTCCTTTATTGTACAGGAAAATATTCATTGGAGGCTTAGCAAAGGATACAACTCTAGGTGATCAAAGCTTCCTTTCTTTTTCTTTTACTGTTTTTGAGGTCTCTATTTGTTTTCCTTTGATGGTTGTTCTTCAATCACTGAACTTTTGCATTTTTTGGGCTGGGATTTCAGAGACATTTACAAAGTACTTTGAAAAGTATGGGGAGATTACAGATTTTGTTATAATGAAAGAACGTCACACTGGTCGGCCCCGTGGTTTCGGGTTCATAACCTTTGCGGATCCTTCTGTTGTTGACACTCTTATGCTAGAGGATCATGTTATTAATGGCAAGCAAGTAAGCTAAAAGCCTCAACCTTTTTATAAAAATATCATTGTTGTTGTATTCCATGATTCTGCTGTGCTGGGCACTTATAACTTTAGCTGTTTTACTTGGAATCGGTACGAGTTTCGGATATGTGGGTACGAGTTTCGGATATGTGTGTGTAGTGCTAAACTGCCTAATTGCAGTAAATGGAAGAACAAGGAAAAAAAGTTTGTCCTCTGTAATTTGATGCTTAACATGTGAGGGCTATGTTGCGAGGGCAAATTTTGTATTTTCATTGAAAAGTTGGATTGATATTGTGAGGCTTTTAAGTTTTTATGAATTACAATCTTTTATGATGGATTGTTTTTTTTGTTGGTTTGCAGGTTGAAATTAAAAGAACTATCCCTAAAGGTTCTTCACATTCAAATGAATTCAAGACAAAGAAAATATTTGTTGGCGGGATTCCAACATCCGTAACTGAAGGTCTAATATTTGATTATACAAATTCTCTCTGTAAAATTGAGTGTTATAATTTATTTTTGTAATTGTCCTTATTGATGCTTTTCATTGCTGTTTGAACCTTAGACGAGTTCAAGAATTTCTTCTTGAAGTACGGGAAGGTGGTGGAACATGAGATAATACGCGACCATGTAACCAAGCGTTCTAGAGGTTTCGGGTTTATCGTATTTGACAGTGAAACGGTGGTTGACGATATGTTGGCTAAAGGAAACTTGATAGATATGGAGGGTACTCAGGTGAGTGCACAATCTGATGTAAATGAATTATCATTATACTCGTTGGAAGGAAGTAACCAATATTGTTATTCTCGAGTTGAATGTTATTGTCATGTAATTCTGTTGGTTTTAAGAGATGCTTTTCAACTTTCAATTTAGTTGAGTTTGGCACAGGTCCATTGTCGTTATTAAGTCTTTTCTTCTCAAGGCAGGCTGTCGAGATAGTTCGCCTGTGAAGGAAACCTAGATTGACTTACTTCTTTGTTGTAGGTTGAAGTCAAGAAGGCTGAACCAAAGAAAGCCTCAAACCCAGCACCTGGTCCTGCATATGGTAGTGAATCTAGGGCACGCTCATACAATGATGGTTTTGGTGGATTTGGTGATTATGGAGGTTTTGGTGGTGATGGTGGTTATGGTCCTCCTCCTTACAGATCTTTTGGAGGTTTTGGCAGTAGATTTGGAGGGTATGGTGGTGGCGGTGCTGATTTTGGTGGTAGTTATGGGGGATTTGGTGGTGGTGGCGGTGGTTTTTATGGTTATCGTGGAGATCCATCATTTGGTTATTCTAGCCGCTTTGGTTCCTATGGTGGTGGGTTTAGCGGGAGTGATATAGGTGGATATGGACGAGGAGGTGGTGGTGGCTATGGAAGTTACGGTGGCTCAGGCTCAGGTGGTAGTTATGATTCAGGCCCAGGTGCTGGTTTTGGTGGTCCGGCATATGGTAGTAGAACAGGATATGGAGGCAGTAGTCGTTATCATCCTTACTCAAGGTAGAGCACGATTAAGATCTTCCATAGGAGTTACCCCAGGTTTTCAAAATTTTCAGCATTTCTCGTCACATGGTTCGGTAGGCACTGTGCACTCTCGCAAGTTGGCACTATCTAGAAGATCCAAGGACCTAGTAGATTTGCATGTCTTCGATCCATTGCTTAGAGAACCCAAGTTAAATCATCATCAACCTAGTGCTTCTCATCAAACCGCAAAGTTGAATATTAGTCGGTCGATCTTCTACCATTTGTTTTAAGTTCCGTTTTCCCTTTTCGTTGTAGTTGAAGACTTCTATCTTGTTTTGAGCTCTAGTTAGAATCACTTTCGAGGTTTGGACCTAACATTTAGGCAATTAGTAATTATAAGCTAGATTGTTGCATTTTTAAGTTTCTAGTCTTTACTTGGCATGTGCATATCAAATTGTCTGTCTTCCGCATGTAACATCACAGGTAAATCGAACTACTCGCTGTTGAACTAAATCGTGTTTTAGCGTAGTAGGCTTAACTTGGATGATGTGCTCTGGCATTTCAGGTAAAGGATTTGTAAATGTATGTTGAGAAGCTCCTTTACGTTTAGCCTATATATATATATATATATCATTGAGGAGAAGTAGTCGTGATAAGATTTGAAGGATTGTAAATAGTTTTGAAACCATAAATTGTGAAGCAGATTGGTTTTGGCTTAAGCAACCTTTGCTTGTGTGAATTGTACATAACTATTGTGGCTGATACGATCCTATTTGGGCTCGGATGTGTTGATGTGATAAAATTAAGCGTGCCGACTATAGAACGATGATGGATTTAACGTTTTTGACTCAGCCCACACAACCTGCAGAGTCTAGCTTCTATTGATGGGAACCCTCACAAGCTCAAAGTAGATCTAAAACTGTGCTTCTTTACTAACCCCTAAAAATTTCATAATAACGCACGTTCTTAATTTTTTAATTTTTTTAATATGCTGGTGTGATGTAAGGGTAGTATATGTTCAATTTTCTTAGTCTTTTTTAAGATGACAGATACAACATGTGTTACTGGTACTCGAACCCAGATTTCAAGAGATGATGAACATCTACTTTTGTCACCAGTACACAAGGGGATGAGCATAACGCAAGTTTTTAATTATTACGAGTGAATCGGCTTGTAATAATGTAGTGTTTTAAATTTAATAATGATATATGAAACAGTTAATTATGTTATACGATTTTTGAACTATAACTTTTATTCTTAAATATTTTTTGAATATTATAATTATATTTTTAAATTAAGACTCTTATTTTAAGTTGATATCCGAATGTTTGAACATTTCTGTTTCAGCTGCACGTTTCAATTTCATTCTAAAGTAAAATGTTAAAACCATTAGGAAAAATGTTAAATTGTCGTGCTTTTGTATAATGGAACAATGTGATGCATAAGATAATGTTTACTTTAAATATTTGGCGTAACAGATAATAAGTGTACTATATTTTTTCTCGGATAGGTGCGTAAACTATATTTTAAACAAAATAAGTACTTAATATTTTTACTGTGACTCATTTAAGATTTTTTGTTGACGAACGTTATTTTTTTCGTTATACGCACATGTGGCATGTTGTTTTTCTTTCAGCATTTGAAATTAAAATCTAAAAAAAATATTAATTAACTCAATAATCTTTAATTTTTTTTTAAAAAATTCCCAAACCTTAATACTAAATCCTTAAATTCTCCCACTTCAACTATCTATTCAACTATTACCGGTCATCGGGTAGAGGATTGCAGATGTAGAATGACTAGGTACACAATGCATTGGGCGGTGAACAATGAACTACCGACTTGTGGGGATACCGAACCGTGAGGGAGATGTAATTTGGGAGTTTGATTGAAAGAAATTAAAACTTTGAGTTTTTTAAAGAAATTTAAAATTTTAAAGAATTCTTAAATTAAAAATATAAAAGTTTTTGTCGTGTGTCATGTTTTGATTGGATGATGGAATTTTTTAGCCGTTATTGTCAAAAAACTTAATGGGTCATGAAAGAAAACGCAAGACGCTTATTTGACCCGAAATATAATTCGTGTACCTATCTAAAAAAATATAATTTAAACACTTATTTAACTTAAATATTTTAATTTTATTTTAAATAATAATTTTGAAGGATGTGATATAACATTAATCATTGTTTATGCTATTTCATATTATTATATAAGTAAGTATTTACATGTCATTTAATAATTTATTTAACGACTTTACCAATAATGATTATAATTAAAATATATCAATAGTTTGAGAATAAAATTTAAATAAAGTTTGAGTTATTAAATATTAAATAAGTTTAACTAAAAAATATTAAATAAAGTTTGAGTTATTAGATAAGATTCATCAACTCGACTAATACAAATTTTTTTAACTTCACTCGATCAAATGCTCACTTTTACTATTAGTCACTATCCCAACAAAAAACCATTCATATCATTTTTCATCTCAACTCGATTGAGTTGATGGACAGTAAGCCTGAAAGATGCGATATGGGATTTGTTCCAGAGATTTTACAACAAAGGTGAATTAAATGCTTCTTTGAATCATTCCTTTATTATTTTAATACCAAAGGTGCAGAATTCAGTGGCCATCGGGGGTTTTAAGCCAATTAGTTTGGTCGGGAGTGTCTATAAACTATTGACCAAAGTATTATCGCGAAGACTCAGTGGCTGCCTAAAGGAAATAGTCGGCGTAACACAATTTGCATTCTGCCCTGAAAGACAATTGCTGGATTGTTCGATGATTGCAAATAAAGTGGTCGACTTACTGAAGAAAAAGGGTTTATCAGGAGCGATCTTAAAGGTGGATTTTAACAAAGCATACGACACAGTTAATTGAGATTTGTTATTCCTAATGCTTGAGAAAATGGGGTTTGGTATGAGATGGCAAAATTAGATTCGGAGTTGTATCTGCTCAGCTTCGATATCTATTCTTATTAACGGTTCCCCGACAAAGTCTTTCAGGATAAGAAGAGGTATTCGTCAAGGCTGTCCGCTATCGCAGTTACTATTTAATATATTGGCGGAGGGCTTGAGTTCGCTTTTGACAAAGGCATCTGCTGGAGGTTTCTTCAGTGGGGTCAGAATTGGGGTCAGTGATTTGAAGATATCTCATATACAGTTCGCAAACGACTTGATCGTCTTCAGTGGTAGCAGTGAAACTGAGATAAAAAATATTGTCCTTATCCTCAGAGGCTTTGAGATTGCATCTGGTTTGAAAATGAACCTTGTTAAGACAAAGCTAATAGGAATAAATGCCGATCAAGGTGAGGTGGAAAACTGGGCAACGTCAATTCAATGTAAATCATAAAAACTGCCAAGTAAGTATTTGGGCCTACCACTCGAGAATCATAAGAATGCAGTGGCCTTGTGGGCACCTATTATTGAAAAAGTCGAGAATCACTTGGGAAGCTGGAAAGTGAAATTACTATCCTTGGGTGGAAGAATTATGCTGGTTAAATCCGTGCTCTCCAGTATTCCAATTTTCTTTATGTCCATTTTTAGTATGTCTGCTGCTGTCGCAAATACTTTGAACAGGTTAATTGCCAAATTCATTTGGGGGGCTCTAGGCAAAAGAGCTATTCACTGGCTGAGTTGGGAGACCCTCTGTAAACCCAAGAATCAAGGAGGCCTGGGTTTATGCGACTTGAGGCTCAAGAACAGAGCCCTCTTGAACAAGTGGTTATGGAGATATGACACTGAGTATATGAAATTGTGGCGTAAGGTGATCAATGCAAAGTACGAAAGAAACATAAAAGGGTCCAAAAAATCCTAGATATGAAAGGGGATCATCAAACCTCTTCAGGGCCAAGGGGATGCTTTCTCACAGAACCTCAGACAAGTGGTTGGTAATGAGGAAAGAGTGAATTTTTGGAATGATATTTGGTGCTCGAACTATCCTCTTAAACATACTTTCCCTAGAATGTTTGCGCTGGCAGTTCATAAAGATGGCAAAGTAGCAGAATTTGGCCGTTACTCTGAAGATGACTGGATTTGGGTGTACACTCCATCCTTCTTTTGTAGGATCATGAACTCGGGATCGAAATCAAGTAAAAGTTGTTGGGATTTGGTGTGGTTGAATTTAGCTCCGTACAAAATAGAAATTTTCTTATGGAAGCTTGTCCACGACAGAGTACCTACCAAGATCGAATTACTGAAGAGGGAGTGCTGCAATATTGAGGATGCCGAGTGTCCCTTTTGTCGACGATCAGAGGAATCGGTCAATCATATTTTTTGTGAATGTTCGACGACTTGGAAAGTTTGGATGAAGTGGTGTTCCCTGTGGAATATCAATATAGTAATCCCAAACAATCCGAAAGCCTTGATACTTCTTTGGGAGCAGACTTACTGTGGCTTCAAGGAGAAACCGATCTGGTTGATGATTTTTCGCTGTATAGTTTGGTCGATTTGGATTGTTCGGAATGATATTATTTTCAACAACAAGAAAATAAATTCGATAGAGACCTTCAACTTATCAGTGCCCAGGCTATGTAAATGGGGAGGGGCAAAATGGGGGAGCCCCTTCCCCCAGACTTCGGTGATTACAAGCAGTGTCAGTGTATTAAATTCAGTTGATTTAACAATGCAGAAAACTGGGCCGAACATTTGGAAAAGTCCCGCAAAAGGATGCCTGTCTTTTTGTACTGATGGAGCGGTGGTGAATAGCTATGGGAAGGCGGCGATAGGGGGAGTGTTAAGGGATCATGAAGGATCGATATTGTGCTATTTTTCCAAAAAGCTAGGAATTGCAGATCCTCTAACAGCAGAACTTCTGGCAGTTAAAGAAGCCTTGACCTTGTTCAAATCCTCATCCTATTCTCCGAAGCTATTCTTACTGATAGAGTGTGATAGTAGTGTTGCTGTCCTTTGGATCAAGAATGTTCAGATAGCTCCGGAAATTTTCAAGGATATCATCCGTAACATTATCAAGGAAGGGAGTGAGTTGGAATGGGGCATTTATTTAATTCCCAGAGAGGAGAACGCTTTTGCAGACAGCCTAGCTAAAAGAGGCCTTTCTAAAGACAAGGATCTTATAGTATAGAAATAATACCATGGGGCGATATGGTTCAGATTCATTACTGTGGTCACGGGTAGAGATGATGCTTCGAATTGCATTGCCCCGGTCAGAAATCCTGTTTCGTTAGCGATATCAGACTAACCGAGCTACTCTTTTAGTGTTATGATTTTCAGGCAGAACCATGCGCTTTTTAACCCTTTTCGTTTCTTTGTTTTCTTGTATTGTGTGACTTGTGTGATTTTGTTAGTTTCGGCAGGTGTTTGTAAGCCAAACTGCTTACTCGAGTCTCCGAGTAGGTTTCGGACTGTTGTTATCTTTGTACTTAAACTTTGGTAGGCTGTACTCTTTTTTTTCCAATAGGATTTAGGGAAGTTTTTTAACGAGGCGTATACCAAGGTTTCCCATTTAAACAAATAAATATCATGTGTTAAAAAAAAACAGCGTGACAAATAATAAAAAAATATGTTGGAAATGCATGTAATGTCGGAAATTCTAATTGTGAAAGATTAATTTGAACAAATAAAATAGTTATAAAAAATTGTTTAAATTAAAATTAATTAGTACTATAATATTATCAATGTTTATAATAAAATTTAAACAGAAATTTGAATACGTTAGTGTGATTACAAATAATATCTGTTTAAATTTTTTAGCCTTTTAATAAAACACACATTGTAAACACATTAGTGCTCGAACCTAAGTTACTGAATAAAATACATTAGGACACGGGTTCTCCTACTAAAAGAATTAAAACTGTTTAATGGTTTTCCAAAAGGCAAGATCGAGACAATTTGTAATTTAAAAGGGGAAAAACGCTATACAAGATTCCTAATTTTCCCGAATGTGGCTTGGACTTTGATCAGTTCTCGTTCAATCCTACCGTCTCCATCGATCTGATATTTCGAACCCATCTTCCTCAGGTATAACCCATTCTTTTGTTTTCCTTTTGAGTTACTCTCCATAAATTTTAGGGCTTTCTTATTTTAATTTCATTTTCAGCTTTCGCCCTTGTCTGCTTAGCGAAATGTGCTACTTTCTTGTTTTATTCTCTCGATTCGCTGAGCTTTCGTTATTTCGTCAACTTCCGGTTTTAAATTCTTACTAGGGTTTGACTCAGATTAGGGTTTTGATCAATCCAAAATCATATGGTTGACTGTACGAGATCGGACTAGTTTTTGCTTGAAAGGAATGGATTTATGGTGGTTTTGAGAAGCCTTGAGTTCTTAGATGTTGATCTGAATTTGGATTTAATTTTTTGGTCAATTGAGTTGGGATCACCGTTCATGAAGTAAATGGGGATTAAAACCTTCATGGAACTGTTTTTTTGGTCTTAAAAGGATTGAGATAGATTATAAGTTGTATCTTATCTGTAATATGGACTGTTTTAAATGTTCTCTTTAGTGTTGATATGTTTGGTTTTTGTTTTATATGGAACAATTTTATTGGAATAGTATTACTTGCTTTAAAAACAACTTTTGAAGAAGTAAAAGAACAAATGGAAAAAATCAAGCAGCAATTATCCAGGAAACTTAGTATAAAGAAGCTTAAAGTTAGATTATCATATATTCCAAGTTGTGCTAGGTGATGGTTCAAAGGAGTTGCTTTTATTTGCAGATTAATCAAGATTTTATCGATGGGAACATCATCTGGTTCTAATATTAACCATCAGCATTCATCCAAGATGTTGCCCCCACGTCAGCAACCACGGTCTGGGAGCTTACAAACTTCGTTGTCCTTAGTCTCCTCAGATCCTCGCTTGTCACCTGATGCCCATGCGGATAACATTCACGAGTCTCCTACTGAGAGTGCTAGCTCACGAGAAACTTGGCCTACTGCTGATGCTGTTGCAGCAAAGGAGATAGCAAATGTGAAAACTGAAAATGATTGCCTTGAGCAGTCTGTCATTCGTCGTGTTTCTAGCGCTGATATGATAACTCTTCGAGACATTGCAAGAGAAAGAGTTGATGTTATATCGGAAAAGATGCAACACCTACCAGATGAGTATATAGTTGAGTTAAAGAATCAACTCAAGGCTATCCTAGAAGGCAGTGGTGGTTCACAGAACAAGGAAGAGTTTTTGGTTCTTCAGAAGTATGTTCAAAGTAGATCTGATTTAACAGCAAAGACATTGATTAGAGCACACCGGTCACAGCTTGAGATCCTTGTTGCAATAAATATGGGCATTCAGGCATTCTTGCATCCAAACGTCAGTCTATCCCAAACTAATCTCATTGAGGTATTTGTGTACAAGAGATGCAGAAATATAGCATGCCAAAACCAGCTACCTGCAGATGACTGCACCTGTGAAATATGTGCCAATAGGAATGGCTTTTGCAATCTTTGTATGTGTGTTATTTGCAACAAGTTTGATTTTGAAGTAAATACCTGCCGCTGGATTGGCTGTGATTTGTGCTCCCATTGGACTCATACTGATTGTGCTATTCGTGATGGGCAAATTTGTACGGGTCCTTCGGTTAAAAGTGCAGCAGGTCCTACTGAAATGCTCTTCAGGTGTCGTGCTTGCAATCGACCATCTGAGCTGTTAGGTTGGGTTAAAGATGTTTTCCAGCACTGTGCTCCAGCCTGGGATAAGGAGGCTCTTATGAGAGAACTTGATTTTGTTAGCAGGATATTTCGTGGAAGTGATGATCCTAGAGGGAAGAAACTCTTTTGGAAGTGTGAGGATCTTTTAGAAAAAATGAGGGGTGGACTTGCAGAGTCTGCAACTTGCAGATCGATATTAGTATTTTTCCAAGGTACAACATGTGTTAGTTATTTAATCATCTTGCAAAATTTCATGTGGTGTTTTCTTGTTATCTGGTAAACATTTCCCGGGGAATGAAAAATACCACTCTTTATGTGAAAGAAAAAGAAGAGAAAGATTGGGCACTCGTTCGAAGATTTCATATTTTAGGTGTACTTTAGAACTTTTTTTTAAACCATTTTTCTTTTCACTGTAGAACTTGGCTTGGATTCTCCAACGAGACAGGAATATGTTGAAGGTGGGCGATTGATAGCACCGCAAGATGCTTGTAGTCGAATTGCAGATGTGGTACAAGAGGCCATAAGGAAGATGGAAATGGTAGCTGATGAAAAGATGAGACTGTTCAAGAAAGCCCGATTGTCTCTTGATGCTTGCGAGTGCGAGATCGAGGACAAGGCCAAGGAAGTAGCAGAACTAAAGCTGGAGAGACAAAAAAAGAAGCTGCAGATAGAAGAGCTGGAGAAGATTGTAAGGCTTAAACAGGCAGAGGCTGATATGTTCCAGCTTAAGGCCAATGAGGCAAAACGAGAGGCTGAGAAGCTACAAAGAATTGCTCTTGCGAAGGCAGATAAATCAGAGGAAGACTATGCTAGCAGTTACCTGAAACAGCGCTTGAGTGAGGCGGAGGCTGAAAAGCAGTATTTGTTTGAAAAGATAAAGCTGCAGGAGAGCTCCCGTCCGTTGCAGAGCAATAATGGAGGCGATCCTTCAAAGGCGTTGATGTATTCCAAAATCCATGATCTGCTTCATGGATACAATATCCCTTCTAAAACCGAGTCCCGGCCAAAGGAGCGTCACGGTTTTAGAACAAATCCCTAAGGAAGTCTGATGAACATGGTGATTGTGGTAAACTAGACTGTAAGATTTGGTTTGTTTAATTTATCTATAAACCTCCAAGCTTTGTATGTTAATTTGTCCTGTGAGCGTGGATAATCTGGTGTCTTCTTATTTAGCTTTTCTTATGGTTCAGGGTGAGTGTCATAACATATTGTCCTAATGGAGAAGCTTGCTTTTCTGTGGCTTTAAATGCAATGAACATGCTCTGGTTTCTATATTTTCAATTTTGAACTAAAATGGTTTGCATGTGCCTTTTGTCGTCTTATTTATCTTTCTCTATGCAATGAGGGAGTTGTCCCAGCCCCCTAGGTGTATATAACTATGCTCTGAATAGGTTCAACAACTTTCTTAATGGATACTCAACTCATAGCACTGTAGGAGGCTCTATGGACCGTGGTGGTTGCCGAGGATAATGGAGAGGGAAAACATTGATATCAACAACTTTTCAGTTATATGGAAAACCTTGAAAAAAACTGACCCAAAAACATTACGTAAATGTCAACTATTTATGATGATTCAAATTCCTTCTTTTTGTATCTGAATCAATCCCTTTTCCCATTCTATGTTTAGGTTTGGAAAAATAATTGGGGTCCTTCAAAATGGCTGTAATCTACTGATTGCTTCCATTTTCGGTTTGTTCTAAACAATTTCTCACCAACAACATACTGTGGAGTACTCGGAACATATTAATAGTTATAACAACTAATATAAACAATTTATAAAACAAATCAACAACGTCAAGATGGCCGAGTTGGTCTAAGGCGCCAGTTTCAGGTACTGGTCCGAAAGGGCATGGGTTCGAATCCCATTCTTGACATTTTCTATTTCTTTTTAAATTTCTTTCAGTTTTGCTAGCTGAGCTGGGCCTGTTATACCACAACAGATGACACGCGATAGGACCCAGGCTTCAACCCCATTTTGTTTTAGATAAATCTTAACTAAAAAAAATGTATCTATATAATACTAATGAGATTCACTTATACTATCATATCAAAATAAATATAAAACTTAAATTAAATTAACTTTTAATTTTATATTGATAATAATGATTAATCTCTTCGTCATACGTGTTCTCATTAAGAAAAATGCATTCATTCTCATATGTGAATATAAACCCTTAACTTTATGATTAAGTGGCAAAATGAACAACTATCATACCACCCCATCTCATGGTTAATATTTTGATACTCTCGTTCAACCCTGCTTTACATTCTAAACCGGCTTAACATTGCACTTATTGTCTCATTTCACTGAGTGGATGTGATTTTATTAAAGACTATATTTTTTGAATTAAAACAAAAAAAGACAATAAACATCACTATTGTTTCTTGATTACAAATCTTATTTTTTTTTGTCGTAGTAAAAAAGAAATATAGAGTTATTTTTAATTAAAAAAGTTCCATTTTAGACTATTGCAGAATATCAAGAAAAATTTTCCATTTACATCATTTATTCAAATATCATTTCAGAATCAAAATGACGTCAAATATGTTACCTTTAAAGTTTTAAAGTGTGCAACAATGACATAATTTGATACTTGTAATAATAGGAAAGTAATTATAAAGTAAAAACTCTAACAATCATTATCCTGAAGTAATACTGAAGTTAATTAATTATATGTCGGGTCAATATTAGTTCATACCAGTTAACAAGTCTAGTCTGTAACAAGTCAATTAACATGTCAGGTCAATTATAGGTCGAGTAAAATCAAATATCGGGTCATCTCAAGTTGAGTTATATCAAATATTTACTAGGTTAATTTCGGGTTCGTGTTCATATCAGGTCAGGTGCAAGTCGAGTTTAGTTATCACATTATCAAGTTCAATTTAGGTTCGAGTCGTTCTCAGGTCGGGTTCAGATTCAAAATCATCGGGTTCAACTCAGGTTCGGATTAACATTAGGTCAAACTCGGTTGAGTTCGGATTATCATCCCCTTTGATCAATCTCAATTCAGACTCGGGTCGATTTTAATAGGGTTTTCATGTTGGTTCAATTTTTTACACTCCTACATCTGTCCACTTGAAAAATCATTCATAGCCATAGAATAATTTTCAACTTCAATGTGAAGCACATGCATGAATCAAATATAGCATACATTAATAGATTAGCCAAAATAATATGAAAATCATGCATGAAATGAATATATTCGTACAACCATAAATTAGCTAAAATAAATTTAAAAAAAATGTATGAAAAAATTAATTAAATATAGAAAATTTAATAAATTAGCGAAAATAATGTAAAAACATGCACATATTAAATACATAATAAAATACATAAAATTGTAGGGAAATTAATTAAATATATAGTACAAATGATAAATTAGCTAAAATAAATGAATGAAAAAATAAACATGGATGGGAAGATTAGAAAGAATGTAAATCTTGGCATGGACGATCCGTGGGTTGCTGCAAGGCAGCAATCTCTTTGATGATTTGACATTTGTCCGCTTCAAATCGATCATCCCCTACAATAAGAGAAGGACGTAGAATTTTATATTAGGGGTGAACTTACACAATTTTAGGAGGTAAATATAGATTACTAATAAAAAAATACATAATTTTTTTTTTACATTATATACGAATTTTAAATTTTCAGGGGGCAACTGCTCCCCGGCCCGTCGGTGTATCCCTGTCTACATGTAGATGCTTACCACAATTTATCATTAATTTACAACACATTAATAATACTTTAAATTAAAGAGTAATTTCAATATATCTATATGTATGTGTATCAGCGTGTGTATCTATGTATATATCACCTTTATCAATATTGAATTCGCCAAGGAATCGAAGAAGTTTGCTTCTGTTTGTGACAAGGACACTGATAATCTCCGGAGGCTTATTTTGATTTGCAACAAATAGCTATCAAAAGTGAATAAATAAATAAATAAATAAATGTCGAATAAAACAACAAAAAACCCGCAGTTAAAAAAACAGGGGTTTATCTAGTTGAGTTTAACTCTTGAACTTAACTCGAAGTTTGGGGCTCAAGTTATGTTCAGTTAAGTTTAATGAAACTCATTTATTTAGTAAAATCTTAGTTTGATTTTGGAGTTATCATTAAAAAAAACTTTGATTTTTTGAGTTCGATTTCAAACTCTATTATCTATGTTCAAAACAATGATGGAGCTAAATTCGAGTTCTATTCAAAACAAATTCAAGTAGCTATTGTGTGGGGGATTAATCATTCACTCACCTTGAACACATGAAATGTATCCAGTTTTATTGTCTTGTTTGAATCCTGCAAATTGGTGAGTCAAAATTATCAGATTGTCATACATACATAAATACGTATGTACGTATACGCACACACTATATATACGGAGAAAGAGTACCCTAAGAAGATTCATCATGATCCTCATGTGCTCCACGGACGTCACATAACGAACCATTACAGCGGAGTTCGAGCGATCTAACAACATATCTCCAAGAAGCTGCAACATTGCAGTCAAAAGCAATGGCGAACAAATTGATAAATTTACTTTTATTTTGAGAACCAAAAGTTTTTTATACAACAATCGTCTAATATTTACCTTCACAGCATGTCGTCTGGTGATGTAACTTTCCGATTGCAGCAGTTTGGTGTTGTATTCATGGAAGAACTGTAAGAACAACATTTTTAATCAGAGATTTAAATGGCGGTTTCCAACGTGATATTACAGTCGTTATTTTGCAAATTCGAATATTTTTTCATGTCGATGTTCACCGTAGTTTATGTGTGAACGATTAGTAATACTCCGCAATGGTTAAAACTACAATGAATTGTCCACAATGACTGATCACATTCATTTATTTCTCGACAACAATAAACACGAAGTGGTTGAAAACACATCCGAAATCACAACCATTAGGAAAACTACCCCAGCAAGATATGCATGTATCTATCTATGCATATATGTGTGTATATGGAATCGAGCACTTTACCCAGTCATAATTTGCAGAAAGGAATTCAGCCACAGTGGACTTATGCCTTGTCAAAAGCTCCTGCAGAAATGTTTGTCACTCAGATGAGTTCATTTTTATGTTCTTTGGCACAAATAAAACACATGGAGAATGGGAAACAATGGTAACTCAACTTTAAAAGTGGCTTGAACATCTGAAGCTATGTCGAAATTCGGATTCTGCAGATATTTGAAAAACTTCTTCATATGGTCTGATTCCAAGACATACCTGTAAGATCAACCCACCAAAACCTTTTCAATAAGCTGAGAAAAGTATTTCCACTAAGCAGCTATGGATTCAAATTCTATATTTTGTGCTACGTTGTCCGGACTCGGTAGTGAGTGTCGGATATTAATTGATTTCTTCCTTAGAGTCTCTCGTTGTATTCGCAAGATCAATGTTGAAGAGCTAATACCCATTTCTTAATCCAAAACATTAATCAAGTTAATTAATATGTTTGATCATCATCACCACAAACTTTGCTCAAATTTCAGACATAACATTTTAGCGTAATTAGTGAAACTAACCATTCGGTGAAGCATTTTCTCGAACACTTGGAAAACAAAATCACAGATTAACCATTTTTGGTTCTTACTTTGCAACATTCTGATGGCGGATGCACTCCCTTAAGATTGAACCATAAGTCCATGCAATATCATCGTCTTCGTATCTGATTACCACGCCAACACAGCCAGTTAGAACCCGGAGTTCGATTCTATGTTACTCAGACTCGAGTGCCGAAAATGGATATTTCAAGAAAAATCATACCCTGGTAACAAAGTATCCATGATATCCAAATTATTCCCCAGATACTCAGAAGCAATTACTTTTGAATTCACTTTTTGTCTCTGTAAATTTGCAATCACATGTGTAGCATTCTGACGGGCCTGCAAATCGATTGGAGACCCTAAATTGGATCATTTAAAAGAATCAAAGAGAAGAAGGGTTGTTCGATATTTGAATGCTTACCCCAGAATCCAAACTCGGAAGACAATTGATGAGAAGTCGAAACGTATCCTTTTGGAAGAACTCTTTGGTTAATTGTGCACATGATTCTGCATTTGGCTCCATTTGTCCATCCCCAAATAGAACAGTTCTTATATCCAATAACAATTTATCCAGTTCTGCAATCTGCACACAAAATCCCTTACGAATGGATTCACTTTCTCAATTTTGCTACAATAATTAAGCAATTCATTAAAACAGACACACATATATCCCTGTGTCCAATATGAACATCCACGATCACTCAGTTAATTAATGGATCTTTATATCAAAAGGACCATGTATTTATATTCGTGTTTGAATATACGAAAATTAGCAATGATAAAGAAAAACCTTCTCTGCTCGTTTCTTGTCGCGGGGCTCGGTGTTGCCGAGGACGAAGAGAAGAAGCTCGTGCAGCAGCTGCACCATCTCGACCGGGGTCCGAGGTTTGGACTTGAACAACCCCTTCATTTTCCCCCTAACGACTAAATTATTATCTCAAATCGTTGTGGTTTCAAGGCTTTGGCAATGGAGGATGAATGATTATTGGGGTTTTAGAAGAGGAGGATGGTTTGACATCGGAAATGAAAATGGAGATCAAATTTAAATAATGCAAATGATCAAGTCACTAAACAAGTCCGAATTAATCAAATATATTCGTATAAAAAATTCTTTCGTATATGATATCGTTGATCATTCGAAGTTGCGAATTATCTTTTTCTCGGAAGGAATCATGGATATTTCATATGGGACTACAGGTGCCGAAACAGATATTCTTGGGATTGAAGCTTTGTTTTTGAGGTTTGCAAGGATTAGTTAGTTAGGTAGTTAGTTAGTTAATTATATAATTAGAGCATGCATTGTACGGTAAAACACCTCATATTCATTATTTAATGTAAATGATAAATATAATAATTTAAATTTAATAGTTCACTAATCGATAATAAATATAATTGTATATAAATTAAGAATAAATTATTAAAATTATATTCACAAATACACTTGAAGATTTTTCATTAGAAAAGAAAATTTAAAATTTTAATAGTAAGTCACGTAACTTAGTAGAAACAATGGTAGATTTATACCGGTTGCTTGGCTAAGAACGAAGATACACATGAATGAAGTCAGTTTTAACAAGCGCGCCAATTTACCATTTGCACTATTGGCAAAGCAGTTATGGATGATTAGGATTGTAAATGAAAAGAGTGTTTTACGAATTACACGTAAAATGTTTGTATATTTTTTTATTATGAAGTTATATAAATGAGTATAAATAAAAATTGTATGTCACTTTATTAAATTGATGAGTTTAAACACTGATATATTCTGTTTATTTATGTTCATGAACATATTCTTTTATGTTTTTCTTTACTTAAATTTGATACTTTCCTATAAACTCTTGTTTATCAGAGAACGTTGGGAAGCATAGACTTTACTCCACCCTTACTTATTTTCGGCTTACAAAAACGAGAAAACATTCGAATTGATTTTATTTTCTTTGGAAAATATCTCCAAACATGATCCACCTTAATATATCCTCGTTGAAACTTGATAGAGTTTGTAAATAATTTTTTTAGTTTCTCAAAGTGTCCGCTAAAGTGAGCTTAATAATTAATTTTTTCACGTTTTGTTGGCTTATATAAAGGTAGACGCTAAAGCGTGTAAGTCTTTTTGTATAAACCTTCTTATATTAGCAAAATGGATAAATAAATAAAAAGGCAATCCATGTTTATGTATTTTGTTCTAAGACAATCTAAAGCTTTAAATTCAAGTCTTGCCAAAAAATATTACAATATTTTATTATTAATGTTTTGAATGTTTGTTTCTATCACCTATGTTGGATACATATTAGAACATATAGATAGGAAGTTCATATGTATAAGTTATGAAAAATAATTATGTCAAAAAAGTTCTGATAAATAAAATAAAATAAAATATGTTTTTTATTATTTATGAATAGATGTTTAATTGTTTGCAAACATGTTCAATTGTATGTTTTTGAAAATATTCACGAATATATTCGTAAATAAGTTTTATGTCCGTAACAATTAAATGAACAAACATAAATACACATAGTTTTCAATAAATGAACACGAATACAATTTTATATTCCTAACAAGCAGAACTCGAACAAAAAACAATTTAAAAATAAACCAATAAACATAAACTGAGATATGCTCATTCATGATAAAATCTTTTACGGTCCTATATATATATATGTAAACACATGCTTATATAATCTATTTGTTCAACATCAAACAAACCATAATTATCAACTTTAATTTAAGAGGAAATAAGCATTTTTTTCGATAATTCCAATCCAATCTATCAAAAATACTCCATTAAAAGTCTAAAATCCATTCCATTGTTATGATTCATAAAATCAAACGAATAAATGTATTGTATCAATATTATTCGTATCATATAATCGTATCGTAAACTGATATTATATTTTTTAAACCATCTCTCGCTACACTCAAGCTCCTCCCTCCACGGCTATCAACCGAAACCCTCCATTTGTGAGATGGAAAATCACTATTATTTCGGATCACCAAATGACCATTTCTCACTACTTGATGTTTCAACAAAAACATGGAACAAACCAAGACCAAAGACCACCTCAAAAACCACCCCATTTGCTGCTCTTTTAGGCTTTGCTTCCCTCCTTCATTTCTGAGTTTTTCAAACAAACCAAAACCAAATCCCACACCATCAAAACAAAGTGGTCGACCAATCGGTTGCTGCAGGCATACATGTCTTTTTCATGGCCTCTGGTTCAATGATTCATTTCCTGTGCTTTCGGTTTTAGCGGACGACAGACATTAGTAATAGGTAGGTTATTGGTAGGTGTACTTTTGGCTGTTCTCGGTTGATGATCGGTTGATGTCTTTGGCCGTTGGAGCTGGTCCGAGTTCCAGTAATATGGATAACAACAAGGACTCTACTGAAAAGAAGACTCAAGAGGGTGAAGAGGAGGAGGATGATGAGAGCAGTTTGCACTTGGGTCCACAGCGGACTCTCAAAGAACAGCTTGAAAAAGACAAGGTTAATTCATTTTTGTGTTTCTCAACTATGTATGTATGTATGTATGTATGTATGTATGTATGTATGTATGTATGTATGTATGTATGTATGTATGTATGTATGTATGTATGTATGTATGTATGTATGTATGTATGTATGTATGTATGTATGTATGTATGTATGCAATGTTTTACTATCATTATTCTATGTTAGTGATGGTTGCGTGAGTGTAGGATGATGAGAGCTTAAGGAAATGGAAAGAACAGCTTCTTGGAGGTGTGGATATTAACAATATTGGAGGTATGTATGTATTTTATGCATGCATGTGTATGTGAACCATATGCATGTATGGATGGCGGAAGAAGATAATGGTAAATATGTGATCCAACAATAAAGAAAAAAACAACAAAATTTATGTGGAAAACTCTCCCGTGAAAAACCACAAGCGAAGGGGTAGACATTGGTTAACGTTGAAAAATATGGATACAAGAGGATTGTGCATTAGCCACGATTAGTGGGTATTTAATTATATATATTTACCCTCTATTTGCAGGAATAGATATTTGATTTCGGATGATTTCTAATCAAACTGAATTCCTTGCTTTAAAGCATCTACCACAAATCCCGTTTTTTTCTCTAATTTTATTCTTTTACCAACTTGGTTGAACCGCTAACTTTTTGAGCTGGAATAAAATAAAATTTGGATCACAACTTCCAACATATACTACAGGCATACATAAATCTTTTCGAGCTGGAATAAATGATCTTTCTTAAATAGAGTATATATCCTGCATGGAATAAATAAGGTTTTAATCTTTTAGGGGTCATTCAAATAAGATCTAACCTTTCAAGACAGTTGAATAAGATGTTTAACTTTTTTGAATATGCTCAAATAAGTATCTAATATTTTTGAATATGCTCAAATGAGATCCCTTATTTGAAAGCATTTTCAAAAAGTTAGTCCTTTATATGAACAAATTCGAAAACAATAAACTCTTATTCTAACATATACAGAAAATGTTAGGCCCCTTACTCGAACGTATCGAAATGTGAAGTCCAAATGTTGAATATGGTTTTGTGGAATTGAATGCAGAAACACTTGAACCAGAAGTGAAGTTCCTTAGTGTGGCAATCGTGTCTCCCGACAGGGCAGACATAGTTCTTGCAATCCCTGGAGATGGAAAGCCCCATGGCTTATGGTTCACACTGAAAGAAGCCAGCCATTATCGCCTCAAGTTCACTTTCCAAGTTAGCAACAACATCGTGTCTGGTCTCAGGTACACCAACACTGTCTGGAAAACTGGTGTCAAAGGTAAAATCACTCAACCCTCGTACTATCCAAACGATTCTTACCAAGTAAAACTGTTACAACAGTACTCGAAATGTTCGAATCCTTTTTGTTTCAGTTTACAGCACGAAAGAGATGATCGGAACCTTTAGTCCTCAGTTAGAGCCTTACACACATGAAATGCCAGAAGAGACAGCCCCTTCTGGGTTCCTGGCTAGAGGATCATACACTGCAAAAACAAAGGTAAGTTGTTCATGTCGGACGCATACTTGTATCCGACGTATACCGTCTCTGAATTCGAGTAACATAGATTTTGTTTTTTGTTTTTCAGTTCCTCGACGATGATAACAAGTGCTACTTGGAGATCAACTATACATTTGACATCAAAAAAGATTGGGCCTCTGCTGAATAGATCAGAACAACAATTTGATGATCAAATCAAATCCAAGCACACTTCAATCTTCATTGCATGTTCTTGTCATGCCTATTTGCATGTTCTCCCCCCCGACAATAAAAGCGAGTGAGGTTTCACTTGGCAAGTTTAAGGTTTTATTATGATTATGAGCACATTGAGTTTAATTAGCATTTGTTTTGTTAGGGACAATCTTTTGATAAAATTAATGATGTCTAGAACTCTAGATATTGTTCTTCTTCTATTCCATCTATGTTCATATATTAAAAATGTGGGATCAGTCGATGATGTTCTTTTTCTATTTATTTTGTTTTTATCATCAAATAATTCTTTATATGTTCGATGATAAATTTGTGTTTTGTAAAATAAAAACCAAAAGAAAGCAATGCATGAGCTTGGCAATAGGTTCTTGTTGTGCATGGAGACCTACAAAACATATAATCTAATGGAAGAACTTGGGGTAAGAGTTCTAGGGGCAACTTAAATTTTTAAATAATTTGGAGGCTTAAATTAAAACCCTCATAAATTTTGAGGGTTTAATTAAAATTTTTAATAATTTCGAGATATTTAATAAGAACTTTTAAAAATTAGAGGGGATTTAATTAAAAATATTTAAAAATTTAAAATTCAATATAATTTTTTAAAAATCTTGAGAGACCAAATAAAAATAATTAAAACTTCAATGTCTTTTTGACAATTTTTCAAAATCTAGGGGGTCATGGCCCCACTGGTCGATTAAAAATATTATTCAACTAGAGTTGAAAAATATTTTTCAAAAAAAAAACGAAATTTTTAGCAGTTTACTTTTTAAACAAAACTATTTATTTTTTGTTGTTTATATCATCTATTATTTTATGTTTTCAAAAATAACGTCTACAACAGAAATTTTTTACTTATTTTTTTTTTACATCAATGTTCAACACTTAAATTTCAAGCCAAACAATCAAAGAATACTTTCTACCATATTTTTTTAAAAACAATGTCAAAGTGGTCATGAGACTTTACTTGATAAAGTGAATTTGAAAGGGCAAAAAATTAAATGGTAGAAAAAATGAAAAATATTTATTTTCCATCAAAATGTGCAATGTACAATGTAGGTAGAGTAGAATTGAAAAATAGGAAAAAAAATATTAAGGTTTAGAAAATACATATTGTTAGTGTTAGTGTGTTTGTATGCGTTTTATGTGTTAGGTTTTGCGTTTTGCAAACATTTGTTTATGTGCGTTTTATGTGTTAGGTTTTGCGTTTTGTATCTGTTTGTCTGTTTGTTCTTAAGTCTTGAGTCTCTGATGATTGTTAGAAGTCAGTCGAGAGACGATTTAGGAGTTAGTTAGGAATCTGTTTCTCAACTGATTTCATCAACTCATCTCCTTTGTATAAATATCAACCGACCTTCTTTTGAAGGTATTACGGTTTTCAATTAATAAAACACACAGAGAGTACCACCTCTCTTTCTCTAAATTCATCATTTTCTTCATCTTCTTCAACCTCTTTTCATCATTGTTGTAAACCTTAATCTGCTATTCGTTTCTTTCTCAATTCCTCACATGGTATCAGAGCTATTTTCTCTGAGTTCAGAGTCTTGTTCCTTCCGCAGAAATGGTTGATTCGTTCTCAAACTCCAGATTCTCTGAGGTGTCAGAACGCAGCAGTTGCAGAACCAGATAGATTTGAAGAACGAACCGTAATTTTGCTCTGATGATTACCGTTTCTTCAGGAGTGAGACGGAAGAAGGTTAATCTAAAGCGAGCAGTTATGGTAAGCTCTTCTAAGGTCGTTTCTTGTTCTTGCGTCAGTTTGTAGATCTCCATTCAAGAAGTTTATCTGTTTAAGGCTATAAGCATGTTTACTGCGTGATGATTTTGTGAAGCATAAACTAGTAGCTATTGTTTGATGACTTCAGATCTGCAACTGAGCTCTGCTTTGAATTTTTAAGTTCTTTGAGAGCACTGCGATGTTATTCTGATTGCCTCAGTTTTCGTTTGTTCTTCCTTGCTTTTGGTGTTTGTCATGTGTTTGTTGAAATGTCTCAGAGAAGGTGTAGTGTGTGTTTCGAAGTGTATCTGTGCTTGTTACTGTGCGTGTTTTTTGATGGCTGTTAGGTGTTTGTGAAAATATCTAAGAGAAGGTGTAGTGTGTGTTTCGAAGTGTATCTGTGCGTTTGGTTCTTGTTATTAAGCAATCATGACTGAAGGTGTTACTGGTGATGGTGTGAATGGTGTTCATGTGGGAAACACGGCTGGAAACACAAATCAAAACACAAATTCAAGTCAAAATAATGCTGCTAATAATGCTACTGTTTTACCTACAAACACAAACTCGTCTAGTTCAGATATGCTGTTTGGTCAGTCTGCAATGTCACCTGTTCAACAGTTTCCTAAGCATGATACAGTTAAGCTGTCTGAAAGTACTTATGTCCTTTGGAAGCATCAAGTTTCTCTCATAATAGATGGTTATGGTCTGATGAAATATATTACTGAAGGTGTTGAGATTCCTGCTCAGTTTGTTAGGAATGAAACATGACAAGTTTTTGAGAATCCTAGTTATCTAGCCTATCGTCAACAAGATAAGCTTTTAGCCTCTTGGCTATTGTCTACAGTCACTACTAATGTTCTTCCTCATCTGATTGGATTGAATACTTCACGAGCCATTTGGAATACTGCAGCTCGTATGTATGGTGCTAGAACTAGTGCTAAAGTCTCAGCTTTAAGGTATAGTTTACACTCACAAAAGAAAGGTGTTATGTCTGTCAGTGAATACTTAGCAAAGATCAAGCTTTTATGTGATACCCTGAATTTCTCAGGAAGTATTGTTACAGAGGCAGAGCATGTTAGTATAATAATTGCTGGTCTCTCAGCAGAATTCGAGTCAGTTTTAGCCATAGCTTCTAAATAAATTTTGTCTTTAGAAACTCTTACTGATATGCTGTTTGATTGTGAGGCTCGTCAGAAGATGTTTCTTGTTGATACTCTTCCCATGGTTGCTAATATGGTAACTCAGCAAAGTTTGCCTAGGGCCGAGAATGCTGTAGCTAGTGAGACTGATATTCAAGAAAAACAATATTCAGTACAGCCCTACAACAAGTCAGGTCGTGGTGGCAATTTTAATACTGGTGGCAGTTTTCATAATAGTGGTGGTTCTAATAATGGTGGCAATTTTAATCGTGGTTGTGGTCGTGGCAGATTTAATTTTAATAACAGACCACAATGTCAGCTTTGTGGTTGTGTTGGCCATGTTGTTCAGAAGTGCTGGTATCGATTTGATCATGACTATCAAGGTCAATATGAGGAAGCTGAGGTGAGTCAAGGTTCAGGGAGTCAAAGATCTGGTTCTAGCAGTTTCTCTCAAGCCTTTTATCATACACCTGGTGTGCAGACCACAAGAATCACTACTACCAGTCCTCCTACGTCACAAGTCTATTCTCACTCTCTTGGTGTGCACAATGTAGGGGCCTCCACTGCTAATCCTGGTGCACAAGTGTTTCCTTCTTCTTATGGTGGTTATTCTTCCTCTGTTCATATGGTAGCACCTACAGCTGGTGTTCAATACTTCACTGCTGCCCCTGGAAGGTCTTTACCTCTTTCTTCTCACAGTGGTTCTACTTCTTCTCCTGGGAGTGTTTTCTCTGGTGCTGCAAACTCAACTTCTGGAAATATGATCTGTCATATGCCATCATCAGTTCCTCCACAAATATCTCCAACACCTATCTCATTCTTTGCTGCTCCACCTGCTGGTTTTGGGCATACTTCGAGTCCTTCAGGGGATACTTCCTGGTACCCTGATTCAGGGGCCAGCCATCATGTTACTAATGACAGCAGTAATCTTCAGTCTTCTGAAAACTACAAAGGTATTAATTCTCTTCTAATGGGTAATGGTGATGGAGTTCCAATAACCAAGGTTGGGTCAGGTTATTTATCCACTTGTTCTAAGCCCTTAGTTTTACAAAATATTTTACATGTTCCTGCTGTTAAGAAAAATCTTCTCTCAGTTTCACAATTGGCTAAAGATAATGATGTGTTTTTTGAGTTTAGTGCTAATGGGTGTGTTGTGAAGGATGCTCAGACTCAAGCTATAATTTTGGAGGGGGAGCTCACTCGTGAGGGCTTGTACAGGCTTATGTACTCTGGTCAGAATGCTCATGCTAGCTGTCAGGCAGAAGTGAATGCTGTTGTGAATGCTGATTCTGGTTTGGTCCCTTTCTCCTCAGATTCTGTTCTATGTTTGTGGCATAGACGTTTAGGGCACCCTTCAAATAATGTTCTCAAACATGTACTTTCTTTCTGTCATGTTTCTACTACTGCAAATAAAATGTCAAGTGTATGTGTTGCTTGTCAACAAGGGAAAGCTCATAAGCTACCCTTTCAGAGGTCATTGACTCAATACAAAAATCCTTTTGAATTGGTTGTTTCTGATGTGTGGGGTCCGACCCCTATGCTTTCTGATGGTTATGCATATTATGTTTCGTTTGTTGATATGTTTACTCGGCATACATGGGTTTATTTACTCAAGAAAAAGTCTGATGTTATGCAATGTTTTTTGAATTTTTCGAAGTTGGTTGAAGTTCAATTTGGGATGAAAATAAAAGCTTTTCAAATAGATGGGGGAGGTGAGTATAAGGTTCTTTCAAATTGGTTGATTACAAATGGTATTCAGCATCGTATTTCATGTCCTGGAACTTCTGAACAAAATGGGACAGCTGAACGCAAATATAGGCACATAGTTGAAACTGGGTTAACTCTTCTTGCTCAAGCTTCACTTCCTTTAAAGTTCTGGAGTCATGCCTTCACTACTGCAATTTTTCTGATAAATAGGTTACCAACAGAGGTCTTGGGTGGCAAATCACCTTATGAGGTTTTGTTTAAACGATCTCCTGATTATCTTTACATGAAGGTGTTTGGTTGTGCTTGTTATCCGTGTCTCAGGTATTCTAATAGACATAAGCTGGATTATAGATCAAAACAATGTATTTTTCTTGGTTATAGCTCCTTGCATAAAGGTTACAAATGTCTTGCTGAAGATGGAAGGGTTTTTATTTCTAGGCATGTAGTGTTTGATGAGAGTGTTTTCCCTCACAAATCTCAGTTAAATTCTGAAAGTTCAGATTCTAGTCTTCATGCTTCTGCTTGTTTACCTGTTATAGATACTACTAGTATTAGAACAACATCAAATGTGATGCCTGCTTGTGAGAGTTTCAGATGTGCATCTGGAAATGGTTCTCCTGTATGTGCTTCAGTAAGAGATCTCACAGCCACTTCTCCTGATCATTTAGTGAATCTGGATGACTGTCTCAACAATGTTACTCCTGTAGAACAAGCTGGTTCTTCAGGATGTGGTCAACAGGTCAGAACGATCTCTACTGAAGGTACTGAAGGTACTGCTTCTGAAGGTACAACTTCTTCTCCTCTTCTTGATGCAAATTGTCTGTCTGTTACTGATAATCTTGTGCAAGAAGAGGTAGGTTGTAGAATTACTGAAAATTTTGTGAATGAAGCTGATGTTCATGAGTATGAGGATGCTGAGTATGAAACTGAAAATGAACTTCTGCCAGAACTTTCTGATAATTTTAATGTCATCCTTCCTGAACATACTTCAGTTCCTGCTATTTTTAATGATGAACAGTGTTTTACTACTGATAATGGGTCTGGTTTGGTTTCTGAAGTTAGAAATATAGCTGAAGGTGCTCATGTTGGTTCTAGTGTGAATCCTTCAGGTGGTACTGCCTTAAGCAGTGCTACTAACATTGGTTCTCATCATATGATAACTAGAAGTGAGAATGGAATTAGAAAACCCAAGATTTATCAAGTACAGGCTGATATTTCACCTTGTAATATCATAGAACCCAAGAATATAGTTGAAGCCATGAAAGAACCTTGTTGGAAAGAAGCAGCTCAAGCTGAGTATAATGCCTTAATGCAGAACAATACCTGGGAACTTACTCTTTTACCACCAAACAGAAGACCTGTCAGTTGTAAGTGGATATTTAAAGTTAAACGTAATGCTGATGGGACAGTTGCAAGGTATAAAGCACGTCTTGTTGCAAAGGGGTATTCTCAGGAAGCAGGAATTGATTTTCATGAGGTTTTTAGCCCAGTGGTGAAGCCTGCTACAGTGAGAATTATTCTCTCTCTTACTGTAATGAAAGGTTGGAAATTAAGTCAAGTGGATGTTAATAATGCTTTCTTGCATGGTGACCTAACAGAAGAGGTATATATGCTTCAGCCTCCAGGCTATGAAAAGGTAAGTGATACACATCAACCATTAGTATGTAAATTGAATAAAGCTTTGTACGGGCTCAAACAAGCCCCTAGGGCTTGGTTTGAGAAACTAAGAACTTATCTAGTCTCGGAAGGGTTTGTTTCCTCCAAATCTGATGCATCTCTGTTCATTAGAAAGACTGAAAATAGTGTGGTGTATCTTCTTGTATATGTAGATGATATAATACTCACTGGAAATGATGATAGTGAGGTGAAATAGGTTATTGTTAAGCTGAATAAGATGTTTTCTCTAAAAGATCTTGGCAGGTTGAATTTTTTCTTGGGGATTGAGGTTTGTTATCTTTCAAATGGATTGATTTTAAGCCAACGGAAGTACATTATGGATCTTTTAATTCGAAGTGGTCTGGATAAATCCAAAGATCTACCAACACCTATGGTGTCTAGTTGTAAGCTATCTGCTAATAGTGGCCACCAATCTCTAATGTTCAAGAGTATAGAAGTCTTGTTGGGGCTCTTCAATATATAGTAATCACACGTCCTGACATTGCTTATGTTGTGAATCGAGTGTGTCAGTTCATGCATGCTCCTTTGGATAGTCATTTGCAGGCAGTTAAACGGATTTTGCGTTATCTTCAAGGGACACTTGATTATGGTCTTTGTTTTCTCAAGCACTCTCGATTGTCAGTTGTGGGTTTTGCAGATGCTGACTGGGGATCTGATACAGATGATCGAAGGTCCACGACTGGCTATTGTATATACTTTGTTGGGAATCCTGTATCTTGGTGCTCTCGTAAGCAACAAGTAGTGTCTCGGTCCACTGCAGAAGCAGAGTATAGAAGTGTAGCTTGTGCTACTGCAGAAGTCACCTGGATTGAAGCTCTTCTTAGTGAGCTATGTGTCACAACTGTGGGCAAATCTGTTATTTGGTGTGACAACTCTAGTGCTGTGGCAGTTTCAGCGAACCCTGTCATGCACTCAAAGTTCAAGCATGTCGAATTAGACTTGTACTTTGTAAGAGAAAAGGTAGCTGCAGGGCAGCTTCAAGTGAATGAAGTGCCCTCGTATGAACAAGTGGCTGATGTAATGACTAAGCCCCTGTCTGCTCCTATGTTTCAGAAGCATCGAGAAAAACTGGCAGTTGTTCCTCTTACTGCAGGGTAAGTCTGTTGTGTTGACAAGTGTTTCAAGGTATGTTTAGTAGGGTGAATATTAGGGAAGCATGAAGCTAGTAGGCAGTTCAGTTTGTTGAAGTAGCAGAGGTTTTGTTTGAAGACAAGAAGATCTGAAGAAGAAGAATGTTTTTGAAGAAGATTTCAAGGATAGTATTAGTAGGGTGAATGTTAGTGTTAGTGTGTTTGTATGCGTTTTATGTGTTAGGTTTTGCGTTTTGTAAACATTTGTTTATGTGCGTTTTATGTGTTAGGTTTTGCGTTTTGTATCTGTTTGTTCTTAAGTCTTGAGTCTCTGATGATTGTTAGAAGTCAGTCGAGAGACGGTTTAGGAGTTAGTTAGGAATCTGTTTCTCAACTGATTTCATCAACTCATCTCCTTTGTATAAGTATCAACCGACCTTCTTTTGAAGGTATTACGGTTTTCAATTAATAAAACACACAGAGAGTACCGCCTCTCTTTCTCTAAATTCATCCTTTTCTTCATCTTCTTCAACCTCTTTTCACCATTGTTGTAAACCTTAATATGCTATTCGTTTCTTTCTCAATTCCTCACACATATTTTACACTAATTTGCAATTTCTCTCACGTTTTCTTTTTAAAGAATGATTTACTTTTACACACAGATAAAAATGATTATCTCTCTCATCTTTTCAATTTTCTACCAACCAAGCAAAGATATAATATAATATCTAAAACTCGAATATTGTTAATTTAATTTTCTTTTTTAAAAAAAAAATATTTGTCTCCATTATATTTTTAAATATAAGTATTAAAGATCTCTGCCAAATGTGGGTATCGACGCTGTGGGTTGGCGAGGAAGCTCATATAGTCGATTTACAATCAAGTTGGCTTATGGAGTGCGTTTTGGACCAGTGGCAGGGCAAGAGAACAAGCTTTGAACTTGATCCATGGCTATAAAGGAATGCAACGAGTGAAAATCTTCATTTGGTTAGCTTGCTGTAATAAGTTAATGACTAACGCAAAACGTGCGCGTTGACACTTCACAACGAATGGGCGCTGCCACTGCCAGTTCTACCACTACCCTATGAAAAAGGTTGATCATGTACTCCGTCTTTGCCCGACTGCATTCCCGGTCTAGAAGAGTTTGGTTAAACCAGAAAATTTTCAAGAATTCATAGATATGGATTTTAAAGCATGGGTGGGGATAAACCTTTCCAATCTTGTGTAATTTGCGAGGGATTCTTCGGAATGAGAAATTATGTTTGGCTTAGTGTTGTGGAACCTATGACTTCAACGTAATGCCTTTGTATTCTAGACGCCGTTGGAGGATTGCCGTTCGGAGATTGAACGAAGCAAGCATTTGGTTCTACTGACTTGCACGACAAATTTGAAGACCCATGTTCTGACTTTTCAGGTTTTGGCTGAGAGCAAAGGAACAAATAAGTGGTTTCCTCCGGATGCAGGTTGGTAAAAACTTAATACCGATGGTTCGAAGCGGGTTGGTTATGATGTTACTTCTTGTGGAGGGGTTATGCGTGACTCTAGTGGTATTTGGAGATGCGGGTTTACAAAATTTGTTGGGATATGTACTACCGTTAAAGGTGAGCTTTGGGGTGTTCTTGTTGGCCTTACCGGTGCATGGGATGTTGGTGCTCGACAAGTTTTCTCAAAGTTGACTGTATGGATGTTGTCCGCCTTCTCCATGCTCGTGATTCGTGCACGACACGACTCTCCAACCCTTATGATTCATATCTAAGAGCTTTTGAATCGAGATTGGGATCTCCGTATTCAACATGTTGATGCAGGTCTTTTGCTGTGAAGTCAAAACACAACCATTTTATATATAAATAATAACCGCTGTTGAGTTTTTTTTCTCCTTATTTTATGAAACAATGTCGTATTAGCTGTATTAAGTAGAGGGGTTGTCACAGGATTAGGGCATGTCTGTCTTGTGAATGAACTTTCTATTGTCGCTACCCCTTTTCTCTCTGAAATACATCTATCTTCATCGCCCTATCTTGTTTCCTTTTCTTTTAACTTCCAATTCTTATTTTG
This sequence comes from Hibiscus tridactylites, assembly GCA_958450335.1. Taxonomy (NCBI): domain Eukaryota; kingdom Viridiplantae; phylum Streptophyta; class Magnoliopsida; order Malvales; family Malvaceae; genus Hibiscus; species Hibiscus tridactylites. The sequence goes on along the minus strand of OY288273.1, from coordinate 16,694,652 downwards.
ATTATTTGAATTGATTACAATCAAAGGTATCAGAGCCTTTCGTCCTGGCCATGGTGAATGGTGTTTAAACTCGTTCGCAGCAAGAAACGACAAAGATGAAATTTGATTTGAAGGATCTTGAGAAGTGTCTGGAACAAAAGATTGAATAGACACTGACGGTAAAGTTCCAAGATATACATCTGAGGTTACTGGAGTTCGCGATGAGGTCCGAGATTTGAAGATTCTAATTGAAAATTTCATGGGTAAGATTGGAGCTTCTTCTGGGACTGTTGGAGCGTCGCCGCCTTTTGGGCAGGCTTTTGCTGGTGTTCTTGAAGCATCACCATTGTTTGGGAACGTCGTTGAGGTGGCTGATTCGAGGGATAACATTGGGGATCCTACAAATGATGTGTTACCTTTGGGAGAACCCACTTCACGGCCCTTTCGTCTTTAGTGCCCTAACTTTGATGGGTCTAATTTTAAGGAATGGTGGTCCAAACTAGAGAAATACTTTTCAGCTGAAGAGGTTCATGAGCATTCCAAAGTGAAGTTGGTTATGCTTCATCTAGAAGCGGATGCATTGCAGTAGCACCATTTTGTGGTCCGAAACAGTGAAGGCATCGATAAGCTAAGTTGGGAACCGTATTTGAAATCTTTAAAAGATAAATTTGCACCTGATGGCTTAGAGGATCCCATGGGTGAGTTAATTTCTCTTCAACAAACTTCATCAGTTGATTAGTACTATGCTGACTTTGTAAGTCTTTTGAACCAACTCTAATTATCTGATGAATATGCACTTAGTATTTTCTTGAAGAACTTGAAATGGGAAATTGATTAGTCTGTGAGGGTGTTTCAACCTAAAAATTTGCTAGATGCTTTCTGTTTAGCCTTACACTTTGAGCAACTCATTTTCTAAACCCCTAAGCAAAATTACATTGGGTATGTCAGAACTCAAACAAGTAGTTTACCCTTTACTGTAAGTCCACATTCAACATTCTCTCGGGGTGGGGGAGCATCTATTTCTGCAAATAAGAATTTAGGAGGAATAGTTACACATCTTTTCAATTAAGGCAATCTTCAACGTTTGCCAGCAAAGTTCCCTCACTTAGAAAAGAAATTTCTCCTACAAGTAATGGTCCTGGTAAACTTTCTGCAACAAAAATGGAAGAGAAGAGGAAGAAAGGATTGTGCTACTGGTGCTCTGCAAAATACTCACCTGGTCACAAGTGTACGAAGTCCTCTCTTATTTCTTGAATCTATCATTTCTGGATCTAAAAATGACCCTTCCCACGATTTTTTCAGATTTTGAGACACATTTAAATTTAATATTCAATAATAATTTAATATTCAATAATAATATAGAAGTAGAAGTTACAAAAATGAAAAAAAAACAACAAATTAGAGGGAGGGTCCGTCAAACTTCTGTAATCTGTAACTTAAATGAAATAAATAGAATTAGAATGATGAATGAAAAGAAAATAATAAAATAGAAATAAAAAATAAATTCTAAATTATTAAATATTTAAATTATTATTTATTCTCATATAAATACCATGAAATAAGGTTTGATCCTATTCATGGGAATTCCGTAAATATTCCATTCCAAAAATAGAAAGTTCGAAACAATTGAGATTTTTTTGGAGATTGGATGCAGTTACTAATTCATGATCTGGCATGCACATAATGAAAACTACATTCTCGATTCTACGAGAAATTTTATGAAAGCCTTTCATTTGCTTCTCATTATCAATTATTGATGGAAGGGCATGAAGGAGAAAATGAATAGGAAAATTTTGTAGATTGTGAGGAGAAGCTAGATTCTAAAAATTCGGAGGGTTTGGGAACTGATATTCCTATACTTTCTCTACAGGCTATGTGGGGATCTGTAGGTTATGGCACAATAAGAATTGAGGTGATTTTGAAGAAGCGGGTATGGGTGGCCTTAGTTGACTCAAGCAACACTCATAAACTCCTTGAGTTTGAGAATGGTAAAGGCGTGTGGCTTAGCTATGGAACAAAGGCATCAAATGAGAGTTACTATAGCTGATGTAGGATCTCTACAGACTCAAGGTTTATGTAAAGTAGTTGATTGAGAGTCTCAAGGGCAATTTTTCAGTACTGATTTCTTGGTTTTCCCCCTCAAGGGTTGTGATATAGTATTGGGGTACAATGGCTTGCTTCACTTGGATCTATTTAGTGAGATTTTTTCAAGATTATCCATGCAGTTTAAGTACTCTGGACAGAAGGTACAATGGACAAGATTGTTCCCTGGACCAGCTCAGCTTGGAAGACAATAAAGGATCGAAAATGCTCAAAGGATCCAGAATTATTCCTGGAATTTCCTTACTCACCATGAACACTCAAGTGGTAGTGCAACTCAAGTAGAAAGATGTTCATGAAGACTTGCAATAATTGATGAATGAGTATGCTAGTGTATTTGAAGAATCTAAAGGCCTACCCCCTAATAGAGGACATGAGCATAGAATCACACTATAAGATGAAAGTGTTGTTGTGAAAGCCAAACCCTATAGATATCCTACAGTCCAGAAAAATGAAATAGAGAAGATAGTTCAAGAAATGTTGCAAGCTAGGATCATTAGAGACAATGTGAGTCCTTTTGCCTTTTCGATTGTTATGATCAAGAAGAAAGATGGGACTTCGAGGCTTTGCATAGATTATATGCAGTTAAACCAATTGACACTGAAGGACAAGTTCCCAATTCCTATCATTGAGGAACTACATGATGAACTGGGAGCTACTTGATATTTTTCTAAACTGGATTTGCGTTCAGGCTACCATCAGATTCGAATGTGGGAACCAAACGTGCAGAAAACACCTTTTAAGACACATGAGGGGAACTATGAGTTTTTGGTGATGCCCTTCAGGCTAACCAATTCCCCTGCTACCTTTCAGGGGTTAATGGACTCTATCTTCAAAGACACTTCTCAGAAAAACTGTTTTGGTCTTTTTCGATGACATATTAGTGTATTCAAAGACTTTGGAAGACCATTCGAAGCATTTGAGGAACATTTTAGAGCTGTTGCAACATCATCAATTATTTTCTAGGGGGAGTAAATGCACATTTGGAGCTACTAAAATGGATTATCTGAGTTATATCATCTCTGGTGGTTTTATTTCCATGGGTAAAGACAAAGTATAGTGTATTCTAGATTAGGGAACTCCTTCAAACATCAAAGAGTTAAGGGGTTTTCTAGGGTTTTCATGTTACTATAGAAGATTCATTAAGGGGTATGGTGGAATTGTAAAACCCTTAACTGACTTGCTTAAAAAAGATGCATGGAAGTGGGATTTAGAAACTGATAAAGCCATATACCAATTAAAAGATGCAATGGCGAGAGCACCTGTATTAGCACTACCCAATTTCAACAAGGAAATTATTTTAAAAACTGATGCTTCAGCTTTTGGAGTTGGGGCAGTACTGGTTCAAGAAGGGCGACTACTTGCTTACTTTAGCAAAAGCTTAGGAGTGAAGCATCAGATTCTTCATATATATGAAAAAGAAATGTTGGCAGCCCTCTTGGCTGTTAAGAAATGGGCACTATATTTGATAGGAAGACACTTCAAGATTCGAACAGACCATCAGAGTCTGAAATTTTTAACTAGTAATCAGGCGACAACTCCAGCTCAACAATTGTGGGTGGCCAAGATAGCGAGGTTTGACTATGAGATATGTTATAGAAAAGGAGCAAGCAATACTGTAGCTGATACCCTTTCGAGAGACCCCAAGTTTGTGGAAAGGAAGTGCATGGCCATCAACAGTTTTAGTACTCATTGGATGGATCAAATCTGTCAATCTTGGGAGAAGGATGATAAAGTGCAAAAACTTATAGCTGAGCTGATTAATGATCATGCATCTCATTTCAAGTATTTCTGGGATGGCAAGCTGTTAAAAAGGAAGGGTAAACTGGTGGTTGGGGCAGATATGGAGTTAAAGAGAAGTTTAATTGAAATGTTTCACCAAAATCCTTTTGGTGGACACTCAGGTGTTGATGTTACAAGCAAGAAAATGGCAACTTGCCTTTACTGGATGGGAATGAAAAAAATTAATAAGAGGTCTGGTTAGAGAATGTGGAGTGTGCCAATAGTATAAATATGACAATTAGTTGAAACCTGGAGTGTTACAGCCTTTGCCTATACCAAACCTTGCTTGGTCCTCAGTTAACATGGATTTTATAGAAGGTTTACCAGTATCAAGAACTAAAGACACTATATTTTTGGTGGTTGATAGACTAACCAAATATGCTCATTTCATGGCCCTAGCTCATCCCTTTACAGCTTTGGGTATTGCTCAGGTGTTAATGGATAATGTTTTTAAACTGCATGGGTTGCCTGAATTCATTGTGTGCGACATGGACAAGGTATTCATGAGTACATTTTGGAAGGAACTATTTATTAAGTTAAAGGTGACCTTGACTCCTTCAACAACATACCATCCAGAAACAGATGGCCAAACTGAAGTGGTCAACAGATGTTTGGAAACATACTTGAGGTGCATGTCAGGTCCCCGAAAGAATGGATCTCTTGGTTATCTTTAGCCGAATGGTGGTATAATACCTCTCACCATTCAACTGTCAATACCACGCACTTTCAAGCTCTATATGGACAAGAACATGCTATACATCTACCTTATCTAGCAGGTGAATCCTTGGTTGCATCAGTTGATCAAAGTTTACAAGCTAGAGAAGCTGCTATGAATATGCTAAAATTCTACCTTAATCGAGCTCAAGAAAGGATGAAAAAGCATGCTAACAATAAGAGGAGTTATAGGCAGTTTTCAGTGGGGGAGTGGGTGTATTTGAAACTTCAACCGTATAGACAACAATCGGTGCAGTTTAGGAGGAACCAGAAACTTGCTCCTAAGTGGTTTGGGCCCTTTCTTATCATTGAAAAAGTGGGGAAGGGTTCTTATAAATTGAAATTTCCAATGGGATCCAAGGTACATCCAACATTCCATGTATCACAACTCAAAAAACATGTAGGGTCTGCTTTGGTTCAAGCTGAGTTGCCAGTAGTGGGTCCTGATGGATCTATGGTGAAAGAACCTCTTCGAATTGTGGACAGAAGAATGGTCAAGAGAGGAAACAAGGTAGTAACTGAAGTATTAGTAGAATGGTATAATTTCTTACCAGAAGATGCTACTTGGGAACTGTTCCACAAGCTGCAATTGAACTGTTCCACAAGGTAGTAACTGAAGTATTAGTAGAGAGGACAAGGATTGTTCTTCAGAGAAGGGAGTATTGATGTAGGTCTTTTGCTGTGAAGTTAAATCGCAGCCGTTTTATATATAAATAATAATCGTTGTTGAGTTTTTTTCTTTATTTTGTGAAACGATGTCGTATTAGTTGTCTTAAGTAGATGGGTTGTCCTAGGATTAGAGCATGTCTGTCTTGTGAATGAACTTTCTATTGTCTCTACCCCTTTTCTCTCTAAAATAAAGCTATCTTCATCGCCTTATCTTGTTCCTTTTTCTCTCAACTTTCAGTTCTTATCTTGATTACTTGGATTGATTAGCATCACATGTTATGCATGGGGGAATCACATTACAAATTTTATGGCTAAGCAAGCTCCACATGATACTTATAAAGTTGTAGTTTTTCATACACCACAGGCAGAAGTGTTGCCTATGTTGCAGCAAGAGAGACCGAGTTAAGGGTTTGTTAGTGCATTTTTAGTTTGTTTGCTTTTTCTTTGGATTAGTTGATGGTGTATCCTTCCCGTTCATTGTATGTATTAACTTGTGTACTCTTTTCCTTTGACTAGATTTAGGGAAGCTTTTAATGAGGTACAGGATAATACCTCTTCTTTCATAAAAAATATAAGTATTAAGGAGGAGGGTCCAGAGTACGGGTGTTTATCGAGCGAGTTGATCACAAGATGAGCAGTGCTCAACTCGAATAAAAAATTACTCAAATTGTGCTCGACTTGATTAGGGATGTGCAAGGGGCGGAGTGGGCAGGTTTTTTGGCCGCCCCTCCCCGATCTAAACCTATATAAAAATAAAATAAAAACCAATTTTAAATTACCCATATGAAAATTTACATATTTAAACAATAAACTTTAACCATTGATCGTCAGAATTAGATATGTTGAAACTTGAACAACATCTAAATTTTTTTACGATAAGCACAAACAAAAAAATTAGCTTAACAACAATAAAAATGTTTATATATAGTGTTATATATATATATATATGAAGAAAAGACGAGCCTCATTAAAAAACCCCTCTAAAGCCAACACTAGTGAGCTGGTGGGGACCACCTAAGGGGAAAAGAGTGCCCTAAATATCATTAAACTAAGGAGGGTGAAAATCATCCATTACAACATAGTGTATGAAATCGGGCATACCCGAATCAAAAAAGATAGAAGAGCCAAAATGCAAAGCCCAAGTGGCCAAAGAATGAGCAACGGAGTTAGCCAATCTAGGCGTATACATAAAGCGTAAACTAGGGAAAGAGCCAAATAGGGGCCTCGCCCGTGCAATGTGGGGTCTCAAGAGTGAAACATCTGGAGTTGGCCACTGAACCTTATGGATCACAATAGCAGAGTCAGATTCCAAAATCAAGGCACTCCATCCACAATCATGCCCCAGCTGAGCACCTGCAACAATCGCATGAAGTTCGGCGTGCGCTGCATCCATGCAACCAGTCGAGTGAAGAGCTAAGCCACCAAGTACAGTACCCAGATGGTCGCGGGCAATGACGCCAACGACAACTGCACCCATTGATGGGAGGAAGGCACCATCTACATTGATTTTGATCGTTCCTGCAGATGGCAGCGTCCAACGAGGATCGGAGAGGGCAGGGGCAACAGGCGGTAGGCTGGTGTGCGGCGTATTGGCGGTATCATAGTCGCGTGGAAGACCCTGTGCATTCATGACAGTGAGCCACGAAGGTTGAAAACGACCATTATGGATGAGGTCATTCCTATGATTCCATAGGTCCCAGAAGACCGTAAAAAATATGCAAAGTCGGAATGGGAAAGGAGCGAAGCCCATTCCTCAAACTAAGAGGACATATCCGAAATGGTACAGAGACGGATCATGGGTGAGAAGCTAGCAAGACGAAGGGTCTCAGCAGCCCCAGTGCAATCTCGGAGAGCGTGCAATGCTATTTCAAAAATGACTGGACAAAAGGGACAAGAGCTAGGCGATAAATCAGCAGCTGCAAGCCGATTTCTAGTGGGGAGGGCATCACGTCTCGCACGCCACCCAAAGGTCCGCACTTTGGGGATCGTAGGTAAGCATGAAATGACTTTCTAGATGGGCGAGGGTCGAGGGATATGTCGTGGAGGTCGGCGCAAGAAGAGATAGCCAGACCGGACGGAATAGAGCCCAAAATCATGGTTACTACAAAGCGTAATATCTCGATGCTCGTCAGTAATAGGGATGCGAAGGATATTATCAACATCCTCCCAGTCAAAGTAGGCGCACACTTTATGTTCATCCCACTGAGCGCGACCACGAATCATAAAGCCTTGGCAACAGACAAGGACTTCATCGGAATCATAATATTCCCCATATAGGTTGAGAGCTGCAACCTCTTCTAGTTGTCGCAATGCACCTGGATCGAACTATCAATTTCGGGTCTTTGGAAGAAACCAGGAGATAACAGTTGCCTCGCCTTACAGAGGCCCTTCCATGCAAAGGAATCTTTGCGTTTGGGTACCGCATCAAAAATATTTCTGAAAGGGAAATATATATATATATATATATATATTTAAATATATATCGAGGCGAGGCGAGGCGAGGAATTTCTAGCATACACCCGAATCCGCCCTGCCCCGACTCAACATTATAAATAACTCGCCTCACCCCGCCTCGATCCCCAAAATTCAAGACTAAAAACTCAACCGGGTCGGATCGGGGCACACCGCGTCGGTTCAGGTTCAGGTTATTTGGCCATCCCTAGACTTGATAAGCTTGATAAAATTTTACTCGACTCGTGCTCGTTAAGCTTGCTAGAAATTTTACTTTGCTTTTTTACTCCATATATCTAAAATCTAGTAATATTATTTAAGTTTAATATAAACATGAATTAACAAATTCAACCAAAAAATATCAAAATAATGTATGAAGCAATTCCAAAAATTTAAACTCTAAAGTAACATTTCACAAATACATCAAACTAATATATTATAAAAAATTAGTAAACTGCTCGCGAACTTATCGAGTCGAGTTGAACCTTGCCTGACTCGATTCGTTAAGATCTCAAGTTGAATCAACTTAATCTAAATATTAACCAAATTTTAACTGAGTCGAACTCGAGCTCAACTCATTTAGCAACCCTAGTCTAGAGTATTCTATCCTCAATAGTTAGCAAAATGCTAATTTGGATATTGAAAAATTCTCAAATAAAGCCAATGAAATGCCTTCAATATTGAAAATAATAAAAATACTAATATAATTTAGGGTTAACTATACCATTGACCACTGAATTAATTGGGGATTCTTATTTTGACCACCGAACTAACGAGCTCGTCAATTAGACCACCGAACTTATAAAATCAACCTATTTTGACCACCAAACCTAACGGTGGAGTGACAGAACTGCCACGTGGCAATTAACAGGAAAATTTTAAAATTGCACATTTGGTCCATGTTATTTACACATTCTTTCAATTTAGTCCTAATTTTAAATTAATAAAATAATAAATTATTTATTAGGTGGTGATACATTTGGAGGAGGAAAATAAATTAATAAAATTAAATATAAATAATTAAAGTCCTCCAATAAGGTGTTGACACGTGTCACCACCTAATTAAATAATTTATTATTTTATTAATTTATAATTATGACTAAATTGAAAGAATGTGTAAATAACAGGGACCAAATGTATAATTTTAAAATTTTTCCATTAATTGCCACATGGTAGTTCCGTCACTCCACCGTTAGGTTTCTAATGGCAGTGGTCAAAATATGTTGATTTTATAAGTTCGATGGTCTGATTGACGAGTTCGTTAGTTCGGTGGTCAAAATAAGAATCATCAATTAGTTCGGTGGTCAATGGTTTAGTTAACCTATAATTTATAATTTTTTAATTTTAAAAATGAAAGTCAATAAATTAACCCATCCATCCCTCGGGCGCAATGCATGCCCTCCGACACGGTTTACCGAAGCAAATGCTGCTTTTTTTTTTTTTTTTCAAAGTCTTCACCTTAAAGGTAGTGCATATTTTACCTTTAATTTTAATTTAGATACTTAATTATTTTTTTATTTAAATTTTTTGATTAATTTAATTATTAAGTGAACCGATAATCTAAACCTTAAATTTAAAGGTTTAAAAGTCAACAATTTAAGAAAATTTGTTCTTTGAATTGTTTAGTTTCCAAACTATGTAATGACGGATGTTCTTTGAATCGGTTTGATAATTTGTGTATTGTTATGAATATTTATTTATGTGAATGTCTATCACGATAAGAACTTTATCAAGGAGATTCGATTTACTTTATCATTAGAAATATAATCTTCATTAATTAGAGTTTAATGTATTATGTACTTTTTATGCCTATAAATAGATGATTTAATGAAGACATTGTATAGACTTGAATATTGAGAATAATAGAAATCTCTCTCTTATTCTCATCTCTTTGTTCTTTTATTTTTTGTTATTTATTCTTGTTATCGTTCTTCTTTATTTTATTTACAACATGATATCAGCACGATCATGCTCAACCATTATAGTTCTTGAAAACATGTTAATATAATATCAAAATTCATGTGGAGACCAAAAGAAGCGGAGACGATTGCTTCACTTCGCTTTCCTTTTATTGTGCTTGCCACGATTCCCTCGTTTAGATACTTCCAGGTGAAGTTAATATTGCCACCATAGGTAAAATCAAGATGACATCGTAAGTGAAAATCAAGATATATTCCTTTTTATTTTATTTTTGCTTTACTTTTACAATTGCTTACAAAGTATGTTTACCAAATTAATTGTTTAAATGCTCTAAATTATTTTTAACTATCAAATTGTACTGTTAAATCTTTATTTGGGTGCTGATAAATTTATATATATAGGTCTATGGGATGAATAAATAAACATAAAAAATGAAAATACGGCTAAGGTAAAAACCATACTCTAAATTGTTAAGTTGCTATAGCCTGTATGCGTTTGTAACTTGTGAGCGCATGTGCGCAAAATAAAAGGGTGACAATGGCATCATGAGTTTTCATGTTTTAAATTTCATTCAGTTCAGACCTTTTTTATTTTCTTTAATTCAATTTTGACCCTAAACAGTTTTGTTTTATAAACCAATACAAACTTATTGATGTTAACTATTGATAATTGTTTATGTTATTATATTGTTGAAATATATATTTTTAACCATGCTTTGAGTTTTGCATGCCTTGGAAAGAGACATGACATAAAGAGATTATAAAAAGCTTCTTGGTCATTTGCTATGTCTCTATTGTCCTCGGGAGGAAAATCAATATCGGTAGACTCTATTTTTATTTTCATTTTTTTAAATTACGATTTTAAAGTGTGATAAATTATGGTGATTTTGCTCGAAAGCAATAATTCTCATGTGTCGAAAAAATCGACTATTGACTTCTCCCAAGTTCAAGTTACGAAAATTCATCTTGATCCAAAAAGTTTTATGGGAGGCATTCCCTGAAGTGATTGCAAGCATGATGTTTATTCCATGCGATTATCGGATATGTTTCATTCCCTAAAGTGAATGCAAACATGGTAAATCATTATTCAATTGGTGACATAACTTCGATATAATCCAAATATATTGGCTGTACATCCCGTTCTGCGAGGTTATTGGTCTCAAAGAAGGTTTTTAAAGAACCTTGTGAACTGGTTTAACAATGCCACGTATGAGGATTAAATCTTTGTTCTCTGTGATGATGATATGTTAATACTTCACTTTTCACGAAAAAAATGTTGTCCTCAGACACAATATCGTGAAAAAGTTTCAAAGGCCTATTGGCTCTACTCCATTCCCTGCAGTGAATGTGAGAATATATTGTGGAAAGAATAAAAGTCACATTAGAAGTTGTGGTTGTAGTCGAGGCTATGAATATAGACATGAAAAATATGGTCGTTTTAAGAATACTTCTACCCACCGATAGTGAAGTTATAAGGATGACAAGAGTGATAAAGATCATTCTAAGGAAGTAAAATCTTTTTACCAATGTAATGTATAAACCATTGGTCTCGTACTTATCGTACGCTGAAAAATATCAACAATCATTGAATGATAAAGGAAAAAAAATAAAAGCAAATTTTGTTTGCGAAAATGATGAAGATGATATTGCTCCAACTCATTTGGATGTTGTTGGTCCAACTCATTTGGACATTGTTGATTTCTTTATAACCCTCGAAGGGAATAATCATCTTCTAATTATTCTTATAACTTTGAAGAGAATTATTTTTCTTTTATTTATTTTGCTTTATGTTTATTTATTTTACACATTAATTATTTATGTTTTATATTTATATTTATATTTATATTTATATATTATGATATTTATTTATTTTGTTTAACATAATTACTTATCAAATACAATTTATGGTGACGATTTATGCTTAGCAGAAGCATAATATATATTTTACCATCTAAATGCAAGGGAAAAATGTGACTACTATTTTTCAAAGTAATGAAATTATTGATGCTCTAGAAGAGCAATAAGTTCTTGAGAGAAAACACATTATGAAAAGTGCATAATTGCAAATATTACAATAATTACCGCTAATGGTAATAGTATTGTCAACACTAGAAGTGGAAATTTTAAGAGAGCAATATGAGTTCGCAAAATATCCCTTTAGAAATTATAAATAACATATGTTATCAATTGGCATTTGAAATAAGCCAATGTGGATATAAGTTCTAGTAGCCAAAAAGTCAGTTGAAAGCTCTAGAAGAGCTATATATTGCTACCAAAAGATAATTTTCATTAAAAGCTCCAAAAGAGCTAAATATTCCTATTCAAAGGAACAATTTTGATGGTCGTACTAGACATGTACGAGTGAGATTGAATCACATGTTCTAGTTTATCAAATTCAGAAATGTATATACACACTTGTATATAGTTGGCATGATCGGTTAGACCATCCTAATTAATAATGATGCGAAAAATATTGAGATTTATATGCACATTTATGAAAAGAACTTGAAGTTCTTGTGGTGCTTGTTCTCAAAGGAATTAACTAAATTCATTTATTGATAGAACACGAAGTTCTTGTGTTGCTTGTTCTCAAAGAAAATGATTAAGATCCCACTTATCAAAAGAACTTGAAGTTCTTGTACTAAAGTTAAGATTGCATGTCTTGCATATCTGAATGACATATGAGCCCATTTATCCACAAATATGAAAAGTTTTATATGATTTTAGTAGATGCATCCACATTGTTTTATTAACTTACAACCAGAAGTTTTGTAAGATTGATTATAAAAGGATTCAAATTATGTAGTTAGATTATTTATTTTGCAAAAGCTAGTGAGTTTATATTTTAGGCTATATCAGTTGTTACAAAGCCCATTGATTATGAAAAATACAGTTTAGCAAACTTTTAATTGGATGTCTCCTCTTTGATAGCTAAACTATGAGAACAAGATAGTTATTATTTATATGGTATTTCCATATAGCAACACTTATATGCATCAAGCCAACAAGTTATAATAAACTCCCCGTTATGATTGGTTTTTGGTCAGAAGCCATACATTTCCCATTTTATAATTTTTGAATGTGCGATATGAATTGCTCCACCACAACGCACAAAATGGGCAAATAAAAAGGGTTGAGAATATATATTGAGTATGAGTCTCCATTTATGTTTAAATTCTTAAACATTAATTAGAGAATCATTTATGACATGACTTTTCTCAACATTAGTGGAGATAATAATCAGTTGGATAAAAGAAAATGAATTATCGTTATCTAGATCCTTGTATATGAACCAGAAGCTCATAAGATAATTCATGTTATTACATGTCAACCGCCAGACATATTTACTGACCCAATGAGAGTAACTTAGTCTTATATACCAGCTGAAATACTCTAAATTTAAATTACATGTTAGATAGAATGGATGTAAATCATGCATGAAGCATAAAAATTGGTTTCGATGATCAATACTCTCGTGAATAGAAAATAGTATGAGATGGTCATATATTGGAGGCGGGTGCTCCTGAAGAGACCCACGGCATAACTAATAATAAAATTTTTGAAGAGTTTCAGGTACTTGAAATAAAGATTGAAATCTTGAAGAGATCTCGATGAGTTATGTCACAACAAGAACGAAACCAGAAAAATTGAAAAGTTGTCGACAACGATTTTACAAATGATTTTACATAGAATACTTCTGTAGAAGTAAAGAAAGAAAACGAGAATCTTGTATAAGAATCTATAGATGTTGAAATGATTGGTCAATATAGAAAGACGCTTTGAACTTCCAAAACAGAAGTATTTGGACCAACAATCTAAACACCTAAAGGTGTAGTGCAAGTGAGGCACAAATAAGTAGTCGTAAATACGACTTGAATTATGATTTATGAAGAGTTTTAATTACCTCACGGTGGATGCAACTCTTTGGCAGTTATGAAATATTTTATATGCGTCTAATTATTTTGTGGATCCCTATTTATCCTTGAAGGATTTAAAATGCTATAAGCATTTAAAAATTTCTGAGAAAATTTATTTAGACATGTCTAATTGAATATTTTGGTGCATTTGGTATAATCGCCTTAGTGAGTACCAATTGAGGAAATACTATAAGAATGGTCGTATTCCCTTATGTATTTTATAAATGAGTTTGGATCAAGATTCATTATGATAATTTGAATTTCATTATAACTCCTAAAGAGCTTCAAATTGGAAACTCGTGAAGTACTTTCAATGTATTTAATAAAATTATTTGAGTAAAAGAATCTTGAGATATGGTTTTGTCTCGACCTAAAGATCGAGCACTTAAATACGCATTTTTGTCTATGAATGGACATAAGCTGAAAGAATCTTAAAGAAGATTCAATATGGATAAATCATATCTATTGAGTATCATAATAATTGTAAGATTGTTGGTTGTGAATAAAGATAATTATATCTTTTCTTGGTCTTGAAGCACCATATATTAGTTGGTCAAGAAATATCTATGGATATACAAAGATCATTATATTTAGATCTTCAAACATTCGTCGATGCCTCCTCAAATCTTGTAGAAATAATTGTTATGCAGGAGGCAAGCCAAAAATGTGTTTGGCCCAACATATCTAGAAGATATGTGATTTACTTTTACAAGATATGATACAAAGCTATATTGTGTAGAGATAATGCAAGATGTATATCTCAATCGAAAGGTGGATACATCATGGAACATATTACTCCAAAATTTCATCCCTTGTGATCTTTAGAAAAATAATATTCAAGATTGAATTATGAAGATTCAAAGATCTTCTGTGATATTTTCATGAGGGGAAGTAGATACGCGTTGCACTCTTTTTCCCTTAACCGAGGTTTTGTCCCAATGGATTTTTCTGGTAAGGTTTTTAATGATGCAACATGTTATGCGTATCAAAGATGTGTGTACTCTTTTTCCTTCACTAAAGAAATTTTTTCCACTGGTTTTTATCTTAGTAAAGTTTTGACTAGGCACATTATCTTCATAGACATCCAAGGGGGAGTGTTATGAATATTTATTTATATGGATGTCTATCATGATAAGAACTTTATCAAGGAGATTTGATTTACTTTATCATTAGAAATATTATCTTCATTAATTAGAGTTTAATGCATTATGTACTTCTTATGTCTATAAATAGATGATCTAATGAAGGCGTTGTATAGACTTGAATATTAATAATAATACAAATCTCCCTCTTGTTCTCATCTCTTTGCTCTTTCATTTTCTGTTCTATATTCTTGTCATCGTTCTTCTTTATTTTATTTACATGTATGGTTATTTTTCCTATTAATTATAAGATAACTTTTTGATATACTAATAGTAGAATTAAAAATTTACAACCAACAAGTGTTAGGTGCATTGGTAAGGTACATTGCACTCTCAAGGAAAGGACATGAGTTCAATCCTTAAAGACGACATTATTGGGAGGGACAACTGCGCACCGTAAAATGAAACGTAAGATGGACATGCATATTACCAAAAAAAAAATTTACAAGCCAGATTTAAGACCTTAGCACATGTTATTATAACAATAAAACATATAATAGAAATAAATTCACTTATAATTTTTTTATTCAAATCACTAGTATATGAAATAAAAATCTGAATTATATAAAAATAAAGAATGTAAATAATTATATCCACACCTTAAAATCAAATGCATTAATTAATTTAATTGGGACAAAATTATAAAAGAGAAAGGGAAAGGTCAATAGAAAATTTATCCCTAGATTTAATAAAATTCGATTTTTGTTTTTTGAATTATAGAACAATTTTAAAATTTATAAGTAAAAGTCAACACAATTTGGAGTAAATGGTTAAAGACTCATGTTGACATCCAATCTCTTCCCCTAGGTTCTAGTCCTAGTAGGAGCAAATCTCTCCCCTTCCCCTAGGTAGTAATTGTTCAAAAAAAAGGCTTAAGGGTACCAAAAGTCCCTGAACTTTAAAAAAAATCAATTAAGCCCTTAATATTTTTTTTGCACTCAATGTCACCCTCAAACCTCAAAATTTAATCAATCCAACCCTTTGACCGACGAAATTCACCATTGACCGACAGAATCTGTCAAATTCTTAAACATGGGTCGTTTATATGTCACATCACCTGCCAAATATTAAATATTTATTTATAAACTAATGACGTGTATTAAAAACGCTGACGTGGATTAAAAAATATTAAAAAAACAAAACACTTATTTAATCCCACCCGCATCTTCCATAATTAGAAAACTCTGAGAAATAAAAAAACTCTTAAAGAAAATATGACCGATCGTTTCTTCCTTAATCAGAAAACTAATTCGCTCAAAAAAAATACTTGAGAAAAACTGATAATCGCAAAATCGATCTTCTGCAACTTCCCTGAAATCAGAGCATTGTGGGTAAAGATTGAAGTTTTAAAGTGAAAACTGAAAATCATTGGAAGCGAAACGTTTAGAGGAGAAAAATTGATAGATTTTTTCTTTAATCTATATACTTTTATCAGTCTATTTGTTTTTTTCAGACCCATTTGTAGTTTGTGGGTGAAAACTTCAATTTTTTTTTATTTTCTAGTGGTTACCCGAGACAGTGTTGAAAGCTTTTCGAGAGAAGAATATTCTTGAAGATATAAAGTTGCTACATATATATTATTGTTTAATAACATATTGTCTCTTTCTAGTATATTGTTTAATGGTATATTTGAATATTAAAGTGAAAAAGGTGTTAACCCATTGTGATGAATTTTGTCTTTTTTTACTTTATTGTTTCTGATATTTTGAATATGTTAAGAATATTGATTATTTTTAGCATTGCAATAGTACATGAATATGGTGCTTGTGTTTTGCAGAATGAGTGAGTCAGTCTATGGGCTACAATATTTTCATGGTGGAATATTTAGGACTACCCTAAAATTTGAATATGTTAATAGCTCTTCTGAAAAGTTATTTTCTAACTAATGATACTTATTTTTTTACTTTACTGATTTTCACTAATGTTGCAGGTGCAAAGAAATGAAAATGTGAAATCTTCTTCAACACATGATTCTATAGGCCAAAGAATCATGGAGTCTACCTCAAGTCAGGCTCATCGTCCAACAACTCGAAGCATGGCCGGCAACTCTATGCATGATCAACCTTTCAAGAAAAGAAAAAAGGGTGGCACTGGCTGGTATTTGTTTGTTTACCAATTTAAAAATTGGAGAACAAATTTTTAGTGTGAGTCCCAAATATCTATGAATATAATACTATTGTCTTTATTCATATAATTGACTGTTGATGTTAACTTTATTTTGTTGTAGTCTAATCTGAATTCTGAAAGGGTTGTTACACCCCTACTACTGTCTCAAAAAAGATTAGAGCTTCAACATCTCAATTTGATCACACATGGAAAGGTCCTGGGTTGAGCTGGAAAGGGAAGAAGGCTACCACAATAAGGCAACTTCAACAAAAATATTCTGATACCAGAAGGAAGCATCCTCAAGCAAGAACGACCCAATGAATGCTACTTTCTATGATTGATTGTTTGTATTTATTCTGTTGCAATTGAAGTTAGACCTAGAAGGGTTCTATAACTTCTTGAACTTTATTTTGAAATTAAGCTAGACCTAAAAACATATCTTTGTAAAAGTAGCTTTTTACCTTTAACATTATGTTATTGGATGTTTATTTTGGTAAAGCTAGGGGTGTTCAAACAATCAACACTATAAATAGTAGTAAAAATTAAAAAGTTGTTAGTAGTAAACAATAAACATTGTCTTACATCGGTGTAAGTCAGTTCTTTAATTTACTAAACAATCAACACTGTCTTACACCAGTGTAAATCAGTTCTTTAATTTACTAAACAATCAACACTAACTTACACCAGTGTAAATCAGTTTATAAACAGTTACTTTTGTGTTTAACCAATATTGTTCATGTTCCATTAAACAAGATTGTTCACAAGATTGTTCACAATCCTTAACACATTCGTAAAAATGCATATTGAACATTCAAACCCTAAAACCATAAATATATTCTACAAAATTGTTCACAAACTTTAATTCATTCATTAAACCACAAAATACATAGAGACTTCTACAAAAACCATTAGATGCCAACTTTCAACATCTTTATCTTTTGTGTTTAACCAATATTGTTCATGTTCTATTAGCAATCCTTAATCCTTACACTAAACAAGAAAATGCATATTGAACATCCAAATGTTACAGTTCATAAAAATACCAAGATTGTTCACAAACCTTAACTCATTCATTAAACCACAAAATACACAGGAACTTCTACAAAAACAACTAAATGCTAACATTCAACATTTTTGTTCACAAAGAGCATGGTTTTGCATTAAACCAAACTCCTTATAACTCATAATTCATAGGCTAACCTAAGACATAATCACTAGTACAAATACTACATATATTATTCAACCAAATATCATCCCTACAAAATATAGTTTTTTTTCTTCCTAAATGTATGAGCATGTTCGATAGCTAAAACTAGTTATTTCTGCATTAATTTCAATTCCAGCTTCATTTGTTGAACTTCCTCATTAGGTCGACTCACTTTCCTTAACTCATCATTTTCTTTTTTCATTTTGTATATAAGAAATTTTGCTCTATCAGACATATCTTCATCAAACCACCTAAAAAATTACAGTTAGAACTTTTATAATTTGGACAACCGAAGAACCTTATTCCAGCATTTTTCTTTTTCATGTTGTCCACATACGACATTTTAAACTGTAATCACAAAATACAGCTTCTCCTTAGTTTGATGAACTAGACGAGATCGCCATCTTCAAAACTTGTATTTCCCAATAATGACGATAGACGCGAGATGTGAGAAAAAGATAACTGATTAGGAAAAAATGAAATTTGAATACTCACCTATTAAAATCTTGCAATCAAGCCAGGAGAATTTCACGATATGCAAGAGAGAGAAAAATTAAAAGGGGTGTTCTCTAAACCTGCAGATTTCACTTTCTGGATTTCAAGTTTTGGAATGATATAATGTTAGGGTTAGGATTTAATAAGCGTTTTGTTTTTTTTAATATTTTTTAATCCACATCAACATTTTTAATCCACGTCATTAGTTTATAAATAAATGTTTAATATTTGGCAGGTGATGTGGCATATAAACGGCCCATGTTTAAGAATTTAACAGATTTCATCGGTCAATGACGGATTCTGTCGGTCAAAGGGTTGGATTGGTTAAATTTTGAGGTTTGAGGTAGGGGTGAGCGTTCGATCGAGTCGAGTCGATTCAAAAAATTTCGAGTTATTCGAGTTGACGAGTCATATTTTACAACTCAAACTTTATTTGAAAATTTTTCTATTCGAGTCGAGTTTAAGAAATTCGAGTCGAGTCGAGTCGAGTTTTCGAGTTCCTATAAAAATTTAACTGTAATTATTTATCATGTTATAGTAGGGTTTGATTCCAATTTAAACTCCTTTCTCTACTCATATAAGATATGCACATATATATTTTTTCACATGTGACAATATTTCTTCATATTTTTATATATCATTATGTATATATCATGAAAAATAGAGGGACTCGTCTCGAACTTAAAAATAAATCCACTAATTACTAAAAATTTTGAGTTATTCGAATTTCCATTTTACAACTCAAACTTTATTTGAAATTTTTTCGAGTTATTCAAGTTTATGAAATTTCGATTCGAGTCAAGACGAGTCGAGTATTTTTGCCTCGAGTCGAGTCGAGTTATTCGATTTTTTCAAGTCGAGTCGAGTTTTGCTCACCCCTAGTTTGAGGGTGACATTGAGTACAAAAAAACATTAAGAGCTTAATTGATTTTTTCAAAAAAGTTCAGGGACCTTTGGTACCCTTAAGCCAAAAAATATAAGTAAAAGAAAAAAACCAGTTAACTTATTCCGATAGATATCTTAAAAAATAATATTATAGATAACCATTTAAATGACGTTTAATTAATGTTCATTAGCTCATATCAAATAAATAATGTTCATTAAGACTTTTAACTGGCCGAATAAATAAATGCATATTTGTATTAAACCTACTTAATGACAATATATTTTTTTGTTGTCCTTACGTTTTTAAGGCTTTGTTTTGACTAATTCGAATCGACCCGCATCGCGCACTTGATTTTAGTGGGTGAGTCTTACAACGTAAATTTTTTACATATACAAGGACTCAAACTCAAAACCTTCTTAAGCGATAACAAA
This sequence comes from Hibiscus tridactylites, assembly GCA_958450335.1. Taxonomy (NCBI): domain Eukaryota; kingdom Viridiplantae; phylum Streptophyta; class Magnoliopsida; order Malvales; family Malvaceae; genus Hibiscus; species Hibiscus tridactylites. The sequence continues at coordinate 16,674,854 of OY288273.1, read as the reverse complement.
CTGCTTAGTGCTTACCACTTGGACCAACTCCGCTTATACTTAATAACATTATATTACAGGTGTGTGATGGAACTCAAATAATATTATCAAATTAAAGAGAAACATTTATTCATATTAATATAAAATTAATTATTTTATAAATTATTTTATTTTTCATCAAATCTATCGCTAGATCTGGTAATAGTGCACTAATCATCATAGGCGTGAAATTTGATTTGATTCCACACATTTCATTTACATCAATAAAAAATATATTTTTAACATATCTAATATTTCAGTTTTATTACAAAAAAAATGATTAAAAATTTTAAGTTATTCAGAAATTAGTATACATTATATATAAATAAAATATAAAAAACTAGTATACATTATATATAAATAAAATATAAAATGACTAATATTTGATACACTGTCAGTGTAAAAAAATTTACACAAGCATACCTATTTTCAAGTCTAAATATAAAATCTAAATTTTTAACCTTAAAACCCAAAAAAGCTAACCACAATCTCTAAATACTAAACCCTAAATTCTTGTCATAAATTTTAAATTTTAAACCTACAACCTAAACCCCTAACCTCTAAACTCTAAACCTCTAAATAATCCTGCTTGTAGAAACTTTATTTTCCACCGCCAATGTATAAGATAATAATGCAATATAATATATAAATATCAATTTTTTAATAAAAAGAAATAGAACATTACTAAGATAACCAAATAGATGTCATTTAAATACACCGCGTCAAATTTAAAGTTTAGAAAAAAAATGGTAAAAGACGGAGAAAATATATTAAAATTATAAAACTAAATGAATTTTACATTGTGTAATAGGTGGATTCTAAATATATATAGGTTTACTATATCATGCAATAACAGTGATTTTTTTCCACAAGTATGCCTAAATTTACTTTAAAAACTAAAATTTAAATCCCTAACTTTGAAACCCTAAAGCCTAAACCTTATCTCCTAAACTCTAAACCAAAATTTTAACCCTACACCTTAAATTTTAACATTTAAAACTTAAACCTCTAAACTTTAAACCGTAAACTAACACTTAAATCCGCTATAATTTTTTTCACTAAATGTGCATAAAATATTTCCATATATATTGAAGTGCATATATGTTTGTTAATTAAAGAAAATGAAATTAGAGCATGTAAAATTTGACCTGGAAAACCAGCCAAAATTATGTACTATTTTATAGCTAAAGCCTAAATGTTAAAAACAGATTACAGAGTTTATATATCGCCAATTTCATATTAAAAAAAAAAAGAAAAAAAAAACAGAAAATTAACAGCTTGAAGAAGAAGAAAAACAATCATAAATGCCTGGCTTTCCCGTGTACGCCGCTCTTCTTTTCGGACTCTCCGATGAATATATATATGAACCCTTGCCCTTGAAACGACATGACTATTGCTATCTTCTTCCACGGCAGACCTTACGCCGGCCGGCCGACGTCGACGGTGGAAGGGCCCTCATCAGTCAACCACACAAAGGGAAACTTCAGAAACTCGAAATTTTCCGGAAAGAAAGTACTTGGAATTACTATAACCGAACTCTTGTAAGCAAGCCGTTACATTCATCTTCTTCATAATTTCTTTCTGGGATTAATCTGAAAAGAACAAGAAAACAGCAAAAGATAATCAAATGGCAAGAAAAAGTATGAAGAGATTGTATAGGAGTTACCAATGAATATATACATACATACATATATATATATATATATAATATTAAGAGAAGTAGGAAAAAGTGGAAGGGTGTTCCCAAGAAGATGACAGCGTTTCGCGTTAATGTTGTGTGTTTTCAAATTGCAAATTACATACAATTATAAAAAAAATAAGAATATTATATATGAAAACAGGTATGGATCGACTTGGAAATTTAAAATTCTTAAATGATTTAGGATATTTTTAAAATTATATATATATATATATATATATATATTCACCTCTTAAAATTTTATAAATTTTCACCTGAACATTAAATTTGTGTCCGTCCATGTATGAAAATATTGAGAAATAATAACAATGTATTATATAGTATTAAAATTTATATAAATATGTAATATCTGATCTATTAATTGATTAATTTGAATCGAGTATTACAGATGTCCGTTATAAAAATGAATCTCTCAACTTACTTTATAATATAACGATTTGAGCTTTTAGTCTTATTTAAAGGATCTAACACCTCGAAACCAATAATAATAGTGTATGAATTATTATTTTCATAAAAGGGTGGGACAAAGAAGTGAATAAGAGGGCAGGGCATTTTTTGTTTCACACGTTGGGGTGGTACCTTTTGTTATCCCTATGCAAATCGAATATATAAAAAATATCAGTCAATGGATTTTTAAGGTCCCTTTTAATGACTTTAATGGTGTTAGGTTTGGTTTTTCTCTCTTCCATACTTTTGCCTTGATTTAGGGAACAATGTTGTTGATCCATGGTTTTGAGTTTTCACAAGACCATTATATTTTTAATGCATAATACTAAATGTAAATTATATTTCAAGAAATGTAATTTGAAAGAAGAAATGGTTTTTACTAATAATTGTAGTTAATTTAATTTAAATTTTTTTATAGTTCATGTTTATTTTATGGTCTATGTTTGAGATTTATGGTTCTCATTTTTAACAATGTCGCTTCTAAGATTCATATCTTGTCATTGCACCCAACACTTGTTGGTAGTTAATTTATTTTTCGAACAATGACAACCATATTTTATTAAATAACAATAAAAGGTATTGCAAATCCAACACACCAAAGAGAGAAAATTGGAGACTATGTCAACCAAAAAATTCATACAAAAATAAAATATGAAACCCAAAAGTGCAAAGAAAAGCAACAGTTCCCTTGAGATTGACGTACATCATCAAAGAACTCAGAAACCTTCATGAATCTCCTTGTCTCTAACCAATCGAGGCGCTTTACGATTTGAAAAAAAGAGTGGTGAATAAACCAAACTATTAAGCAGATTGCTCTGTTACACAGTTCTAATTACATCAACAAACAATCACCAAAGAGAATCGATCTTTCTATGACCACCAGAAAATCCAAATGAGAAAAGAAGCGTCGCGAGGATCTCTGCATGAGCACCAAACAACCGTTACGGTATGCGAAAATCACGCCAAACGACAGAAAAAACGTACCACAAAGGCCGAGGAAAAACGTACCACAAAGGCAGAGGAAAAACGTTCGACAAAGGTAGAGAAAAAGCGTGCCATAAGAGCAGACATTCTTATTAAAAATTGAAAAACTCAAGAAAAGAAAAAATAGTACATAAAAAAGCAAGTGAAATAATAAATATCAGTGGTCAACAACCAGTATTAAGACCATTATCATCGCCGACAAAACAAAAAAAAAGATGAAAGCTCTTGCGGCGATAGAAACTAGAAAGAAAATACTTACGACTAGTTGATAATTAATTTTATTAAATAAATAAAAAAGTAATGCAATAAAGTTATAAAAAAATCTACAAAAATTTAAGTAGATTAATCACATTAATCGATCATTCGCCTTAAAATCATCAAAGTTCACAAACTATCACACCAAAGAATAAAATAGGACCATATAAGGAAATGATGAAAATCCAATCAAACAACTCAGAATAATGATAGCTACAAGCAAACACAACTATCACCAGTTAAGGATAAACACTATCAGCATTCAACACTAATAACAAAATGCATATTACAAGGATTACACGTTGACAAACAGATTTTATCATAACTCAATTATGATTTATCTTTAACGAATGTGAGTATCCCATCAATAACGATTGTGAGTACCACATCAATATGAGAGAATCGATTCGAGAGTTCAAATCAGGGGTAGATTCATTTTTCACTGCAGTCCCCAAACCTCACTTGGGGCTGCAACATCTGTTTTCTAAAAGTTGAAAAAAAATAATTGTCGGTAAACGTTTGTTTTGGCACTAAAAAAGGCGGAGTTTGCCTGTTCGATGACCAATGTTGGCTGTTTGGCTAGAAAAAGTTGTTGGACAAACGCCCGTTTGAGCCGCTAAACTCAATCAAAAACACAGCCTAAAGATAACCAACTAAACATTAATTGAAGAGACGATGTCAAATTTTACCCTAGAAAGAGAAAACATGTTGCAATAGCAGAAAAAAATGTACTATAAAAACAGAGAAAAACATCTACTATTTCACTAAAAAATGGATAGTTTTATGAGCGAAGAAAAAAAAAAAACCCTCCAATATACATAAACATAAAATTAAGGGTAAAATACACAAATGGTTATTAAACTAAGTAAGAATAATTTTTTTAGTAATTAAAGTAGCAAAATGATCATTAAACTTATCAAATTATTATAAAATGATCATTGAACTTTTTGAACCGTTACAAAATACTCTTTAAATTTATTGAGAATTATCATTATTTTATAATGTACAATGTCTATTTTACAATAGTTCGATAAATTTAATAATCGTTTTCAATGCTCAAGAAAATTATTACACTTTACTCAGAATTTAAGATAGAGAAAAAAAGGAACCCAACAAAGACCATGATAAAAGCATGATCGGGAGGGTAAAAATAAAGTATAAAAAATCTAGAAAGAAAAGAGTAGAAAGAAAACCTAAAACACGCTAGGTTCTGATTTAAAGTTTTATTCTTCTGCAAATGATTGTATAAATCTAATAAGTTTTATATTCGAACTCAATGAGCGAGTTCGGCGTGTTAAAGTTAAACATACGCAATTTAAATTGTGCGTTGTAAAAAGATAAAAAAATATAATTACCTCGTAATATTAAAAAATAAGTTTCATATTAATCCATTTATTTTTTTCACACGCCCATCCTCCAAATTTGACCATTTTTTCGTTCACAACATTTGACGTTTTTCCCTTTCTTTTTCCCAATATTGTTCGTGCTTCGGAATCTACCCTTTGAAATAAAGAACATGTACAAAGTCTAGAAAAAATCCTAGAAATTTGGGGAGTTGTTAAAGGGAATCTTGTCATAGTCTAAGGAATAAATTATTTTTGATAATCTAATATAATTTAATGTATTTTTATTTTTTTATATTCTATTTACTCTTTAGAATTTAAAGTTCAAGTTCATAATTTTTTAACAATATTGTCGTTTGTAGAGTTAGATATAGTTTATTATTACACCCAGCAATTATTAATAATTTGTATTATTATCTTCATGATTAACTTAAATTAATTGATACTAATTATAATTTTTTGTAACATATATGTGAATAGTTGATGACCCTATGTTATCAATGTATATATGATAGAATTTAATGTCACAAAACAAATAATATTAAAATAATAAAGTTATAAAATTTAAATCTTAAAAAATATAGTTATACAGACAATTATTTCTTTTTACCATTTTCGAATAAAAATAGAAAATCATTTTAAAAGAATTATAAGTATTAGAATAAAAGCATTTATAATTAGAATAAAAGCATGCCAGAACATAAATAATTGAATAATTTGAGGGAGAAACTTTATATTAGATTAAAGGTACGTAGGTAGTACATAACATAGGCCAAACTTCATGGGATTTTAACCATTCAGCCATTTTATTACTATTTACTACACATTTTCTTCTTGTATTTATATATGTAAGTTTTCCTATGGATCGGCTTCATCGTCATATGAATAGTTGACGTTCCCAACACTACCTCAATATCCGCCTCCGCTGCCACCACTACCACCGCCACCACCACCTTTCCCTCCTCCACCTCCATACCCACCACCACCACCTTTCCCTCCTCCACTGCCACTACCACCTTTTCCCCCTCCACTTCCTCCACTGCCGCTACCACCACTGCCGCTGCCACCTTTTCCCCCTCCACTTCCTCCACTGCCGCTACCACCACTGCCGCTGCCACCTTTTCCCCCTCCACTTCCTCCACTGCCGCTACCACCACTGCCACCTTTTCCCCCTCCACTTCCTCCACTGCCGCTTCCACCTTTTCCCCCTCCACTTCCTCCACTGCCGCTTCCACCGCTTCCTCCGCCATGTCCGCCACCGCTTCCGCCATGTCCTCCACCGCTTCCGCCACTTCCTCCATGCCCACCACCGCTTCCGCCGCCATGTCCTCCACCGCTTCCGCCACTTCCTCCATGCCCACCACCGCTTCCGCCGCCATGTCCGCTACCGCTTCCTCCGCCACCATATCCACCACCTCCTCCACCGTGTCCTCCGCCATGACCGGCACCTCCTCCACCGTGTCCTCCGCCATGACCGCCACCCCCACCACCATGTCCTCCGCCACCATGACCGCCACCTCCACCATATCCTCCGCCACCATGTCCGCCTCCTCCACCATATCCTCCGCCACCATGTCCGCCTCCTCCACCATATCCTCCGCCACCATGTCCGCCACCACCTCCACCATATCCTCCATGATTAGTTCCTAGGTCCTTCACCTGGTCTGGCTGGTTATTGAATTTGAACTCATTAGCCACGACCTCTGCACCGACAAAAACACATTTAATCAAATATCGTCACCTATTTAACCGAAAAAAAAACATATATTTTCCTGAAATAACAAATAACCATTAAGATCAAAATGATTTTAATATCCATTGCCCGCTCGTACCCGAAAAACTGCAACACCTACAACCACCATAGTGGCTACAACAACGGTATCGGCAATAATACTTGGCGTCCTCCACCTCTTTCACTTCCACTGCTTCCACACAAAAATGTTACACACACACACATCAATACGTTTAACATTAATTTACGTGAAATCTTAAGATAAAATAATTTTAAACGACCTTTGACCTTGTAAAAAATAAATGGATGCAAACCTTTGGTAGTTCCATCTTTGGAATCTTGAGAAAACGCAGGAGCAGAGAAGGAAATGAGTGCAAGCAAAATAAACAGCTTCAGCTTCATGTTTGGTTTTTGTGTGTTGGCATGCAAATGCAGCCTGGGGGTTTATTTATAGTGCAAGTAGCCGAACAGCAGAGACGGTTGGAAGCGGTGCGAGGCAGGTGAGTCGATGGCATGGATTCGGATGAGAGCCATGTGGATTGTGGAGTTGAGATCAGGTTCAGATAACTTTGAACAATGCTGCTCATTTTGCTTACTCCATCTCTTTTGTTTTCAGGGTCAAACTTTGCTCATCTCATCGTATTCAAAAATATGGATCAGCTCCACTGCGATCTGTACTCTTTTCGTTGCGCCACATCGCCCACCATTCCCACATATATATTTTGTATTTTTCATTTTTGGAACTCATTCATCAAAGGATATTAAATCTTAAACATATTCGATCCTTTATCCTTTCCTATATTACATCACAACTGTTACGAATTTATGTCAAAAAATCATCACAAAACAAGATAACGAGATTTAACATGGTTCAAACTTAATTACCTTTGTGGATAATATAAACAACAATCTACTATAAAGGTAGATATCACAAAGAATACAAATACATTATATATAACTCATGTATCCTAAGATTTGGTATATCCAAAACGTTTTCTCAAAATCCTTACAATGCATTCTATACAACATAACTGCAACATTTGCAAAGATCATAAAAAAGATTATATTTTTTTAAAATATTTTTTTAATTAAAAATTGTGTCTTTATGTAACAAAAAAAATATATCAATTGAGTTCAACGTAATACGCGTTGAATGTTCCAATATGACAAAATATAAGTGTTTAATAGTATCTTTCTTTACTAGTAAAGGCCGGAAAACAAAAGGGAAGAAATCAAAGATTTTAAGAGAAATATAATTTTTTATTGAATAATGTCGAGACACAGATATGTCATGACAATATTAATATATTATGTGTAGTTAGATTCGGGTCGACCTAGATTGTAATGTAGAATCAGCTTTCAAAGTTTTGATGTTCTAAATTTGATCCGAGCGTAATTTAAATTTAAATTTTAAAACTTGTAACATTTTGAATTTAACCAAGTTGGAAGGAAGATTTACAAAAATATTGCAGTTGCAATCTATTATTTTCCAATCTATTGAAGTTGCGAGATTATTTCCGGAAGTATTGTGAATTGAATAGTGGAATGTGAAGTCGGATTCACCTGAAACCGAAATTGAAAAAAAAAAGTGGAGTCGGATTCTAATGAATCCGGTTTTGAAAAAAAAAGTGAAGTCGGATTCTAATGAATCCGGTTTTGATAAAAAAAACAAAAAAAAAGAGTGAAGTCGGATTCTAATGAATCCGGTTTTGGGAAAAGAAATCCAGTCTAAACCATTTGAATCCGACTTTGGGGCATGCGCATCAGACTGAAAACCTGCAAAGAAACTGAAAAGCTGCAAAAAGAGAGGGGCATGCATGAGAGGGTAGTGTAAATAGGATTGGGGGATAGAACGGTGGAATTTAATTGGGTAGTGTAAATAGGATTGGCGCATGAATCCGGTTTACTGTTTATTTTCGGGAAGAGTGGGAATCAGATTAATTTTTTGGGAGTGGTGTATGTGATTTTTGAATGGTGATGGGTTTATAATATTTTAAAATGTATAGGGGTATAGGTTAAAAATTTATAGTTGTTAGATAGGCAGAGATAGGGGTAGTATAAGGGATAAGAAAATTTATTTTTTTGTTAAATAGTTAAGTTAAGGTTGAAAGAAAGTTAAGATTGAAGGAGTAGAAGAAGAAGAAGAAGATAAAAAAAGTAGTGAGAAGAAAAGACTGTAAGTAGATTCAAATTTTTTTAGAGTTTCGTTTTTTTTGTTTGATAATTTTATTTTGTTATTTTGTAAGTAGATTCGAATTTTTGAATTTGGTAATTTTTTCAGTTTGGTATTTTATTTTGTTATTTTGTATGTTTCATATATTTTTAATTTTTTCATGTAGTTTATTTGAGTTACTTCGAATTTGGATTGGACAAATGGTATATTTTTTCATGTAGTTTATTTGAGTTCGTTTGGTAGTTTTAAATTTTAATTTCAGTTTATTTTGTAAGTTGATTTACTATGTTAGAAAAAATATATTCGAAATATATTTATTATTTTTATTTTATTATGAGCATTTTGATTTAGTATGTTTTATTTCGATCATGCAGAGAAAATGAGCAACAACAAATTTATGGTGATTGTTCATTACAATGGACAAATGGTGAAAACTGATGTCGGGGTTGTATTTGATTGTGAAAGTAGTACGAAGATGAGATTCGAGAAAGAAATCATGTTTCGAGAAATGAAGGAGAAAATATCACAGAAAATTAGAAAAGAGATTCATGGTTTACGTTACCGATCGATGACATGTGACAATCCGGTCAAATATTGTGCAATCACTCTTCAAGATGATGACGATGTTTCTTTGATGATCGCAGAGCATGATTCTATGGGAATTCGATATATCGAGTTGTTTGCCGAGGTGCGTGATGTTCCCGACCCATCTACAAACGTAGTTGGAGAATCAGCTCAAATGAACTTTGGTGATGAGATTGATATGCCCGGAGGCAGTTTTGTTGCAATGTTGACAAGTGGGACATCAAATACATTTCATGAAGCCGGGCCTTCAACATATGCTTCATCACACGGGTCGAGTGTTGATCCTGCTATTGAAGCTGGTGTGGAACCCTCACGAGGTCGACGGGGAGAATCACTTGCCGATTCCAGCGAAGATGAAGATATTGGGGATCCCGATTTGTTCCCTGATGACGTTGGTGCAGCCCCTGATTTTGGTGTTGGCGAATTTGTTTCATCCGGGGGCGACATTACATTTTATGAACCTCCTTCTCACATGAGTTCGGTGGATTTTGATGCAATGAGAGCGCCATAATTCTCGAATTTGGCCCGATTAACCTCGAGTCAAGACGGTGAATTATATGTTAAGCTTCAATTTGATGACAAGAATGAAGCTATATTGGTAGTGAAAGAGTACAACATCAAGAACCACGTGGACTACTTTGTCGCAGAATCCAGCACGAGGACCTTCTTTGCCAAATGTGTGAAATACGAACAAGAGTGCAATTGGAAGATCCGAGTGACAAAGCTGCAGAGGTCAAATCGTTGGGAGGTCACAAAGTATAATGGTGTTCACACATGTTTACGAACTTCCATCAACCAAGACCACCACAAGTTGGACTCCAACGTAATATGCCGTCACATAATGAAGTTGGTTGAAGCAAATCCACGGGTTATAGTTTCAACGATTCAGGCAAGCATTGCGCAGCAATTTGAATACCAAATAAAATACAAGAAGGCCTGGCGTGCAAGGGAAAAGGCAATGGACTTGGTGTACGGTGATTACGATAAGTCGTACAACGAGCTACCGGCTTTATTACTAGCACTGACAAATTTTATCCCGGGCACCATAGTGAGGTATCAAACCAAGGATGCGAAAGACCGAGAAGGACAAATTGTTGAAGGCTATAAATTTTTTCATCGACTTTTCTGGGCGTTCAAGCCTGCTATCGAAGGCTTTCCCTATTGTAAACGTATGATACAAGTTGATGGCACATGGTTGTACGGGAGATACTCTCATATATTTTTGGTTGCTGTTACGCAAGATGGTGACGACAACATCTTCCCGATTGCATTTGCAATTGTTGAGCAGGAGACAGCGGAAGCTTGTAATTTCTTTTTGACGAATTTACGTGAGCATGTCGTCAAAGAAGATGGGGTATGCATTATATCCGATCGAGGGACGGGTATCAAAGCAGCAATTAATCGAGACGGAAGTCTTTGGACACCACCGAACGCATACCCTGCCTACTGTATTCGTCATATCACTAAGAACTGCTATGAGCGGTTCAAAAATCCTTATCTTCGCAGTGAGATTGAAAGCCTGGGTAAGCATCTTTTTTCAAACTAAATTATATTTGCATATGCATTTATTTATTTATGTTTGATTCTAATAATACTATGACACATGATATCTACTAACGTGACCACATTTTGAGAGGAAGATGGAAAATTTAATGAAGTACGGCGAGCAGGTTTGGAGTTGGGAAAATGAAATCGAGAGGGAAAGATGGGCCCAATCATATGACGAAGGTGGTAGACGATACGGGCAAATGACTACCAACCTTGTGGAGTGCATAAATGGAGTACTAAAAGAATCACGTCATCTCCCAATAGCAAGCCTGGTGAAAGAGACATACTATAGGTTGGCGAAAGTTTGGGTAGTTAAAGGAAAGGAAATTGAGGCCTTATTAAATAGGGACCAAAGGTGGGCTCCCGCTCTTGTGAAGAGAATGACAGAGAACATGATGAAAGCAACGTCGCTACTGTAACACCCCCTTCCCGGCCTGGTAGAGAACCGGGTTGGAGGGCGTTACCGAAAACGAAACGGAAATCGATGACATAAATCTTAAACCTTTTTAACCAATATTTTAGTATCAAATATGTAAATTTTATTACTAACTCAAAAATCATTATAGCTTTAAAACCTTATACAAAACATAGGTAACATATACACAATAATAGGGTCACAAGACTAGTATAATTATTTTAACTACTTTGCCACCATACTAGGAGTTCATAAGGACAAAACACATTACTCTTTACTTGTAGTGACTTGCCAATCTTCCAACTAATCCCGATCTCGATCTCTTACTTTCCTTAACCTGAAATGTTATGCAAATGAATGCATTAGACTTACATAGTCTAAGTGAGGTAGCCAATAACAATTAATGAGCATGTTATGCAATGCTGCATACTTTAATGGCATATTTCACATAAGCAATCTATATACATATTATAAATGAAAGGCATGTTATCTAATCATAACAAAAGTAATATCAATAATCAATATTTTCCCTTGGACCGATTCAACAGTATTTGGATACGCGAATTCCACCACATCACCAACAATAATGGTCATGTCATAATCCCTCCTCCGCACCAATGGCCGAAGCCCAATACCCGTACCAATGAGCTCATGAATTCTATGGCATGCCAATTGTATCCAATATTCTCGAATCCAAGGTTCAATACTCAATAGTTCAACAACAATATTTCAATAGCAATGTTTACACATCAATATCAATAACAGTAATTCAATAGCGGTAGACATATATCAAAGTTTCACTAGCAATATTTAATGCTCGATATGCAATACTTAATCAAACTTACCAAGTAAATTTTTCAATATGATTTTTATGCAATGACCTTCAATAAAATGGTTAACAAATCAATAAACAATGATTCGAGATGGCACCTAGCCAACTCTCGAGACTCCGACTACACTCACATATCAAAACATAGAAACAAATATCGGAATGACACCGTGTCACCCGAGACAAATGCATCTACACTCACCTCGATATTAGGGTTCCCGTATAACATCACCTGTTTCCCTTGGTTGACAGTCATCCTTTATCGATTTTTTGGACCCGACATCAGTAGAGATTCAATATTACTATATCAAAAATATCACCACCAATCTAATACTGAACCCGAACCCACCTAATTATTGTTTTTCACTGACTCCTTATTTTTCTCTCTTACTTGCGCACCATCCCTAACATATATATATACTTGCTGCCCCCTATTTATACACAATTACCGGTCTCTCATTCTCCCTCATATCTCCACGTCACTTGAATGGTGGAAATTTGTGGCAAGTTAAGCCCAAAATTTGGCCACGTGGGGAGGGGAATTGCCACCCTAATTGGACTAATGCCACACGTCCCCTTAGCTGGGGAATTCACTGGAATTCCTTCAAATTGAAGGAACTCCCGTTGGTCCCCCACTTACATCATTCATTTCTTTTAATAATAATAATAATAATAATAATAAATCAATACGAATACCCATTATTTTAATTTAAAAACAAGATCAAACTAATTTATAATCGAAAAGAAAATATTCGATCGTCAGAACTTAACCCCGAATTTATAAATTATTTCAAATAACTTTTTATAACATCGAATAAAATAAAATACTCGGTCAACGAAATTTAATTTCGACTAGACCGGTTTTCGGGATGTTACAACTCTCCCCCCTTAAAAAGAATTCGTCCTCGAATTCTCTTCGACAACAATATGCTCATCTAAATGAGCCTTACTAAATTTAGACATCTAAACATAAAGAGATCAGATTAGTCGGCAAGTCACAATACTCAATAAATAACTCTTAAGTGGCAAAGTAACACAATAAACAAGACAAACATGCATAAGTTTAGTCCAGAACCGACTAAACTCTAGCTCTGATACCACTAATGTAACACCCCCTTCCCGGCCTGGTAGAGAACCGGGTCGGAGGGCGTTACCGAAAACGAAACGGAAATTGATGACATAAATCTTAAACCTTTTTAACCAATATTTTAGTATCAAATATGTAAATTTTATTACTAACTCAAAAATCATTATAGCTTTAAAACCTTATACAAAACATAGGTAACATATACACAATAATAGGGTCACAAGACTAGTATAATTATTTTAACTACTTTGCCACCATACTAGGAGTTCATAAGGACAAAACACATTACTCTTTACTTGTAGTGACTTGCCAATCTTCCAACTAATCCCGATCTCGATCTCTTAATTTCCTTAACCTGAAATGTTATGCAAATGAATGCATTAGACTTACATAGTCTAAGTGAGGTAGCCAATAACAATGAATGAGCATGTTATGCAATGCTGCATACTTTAATGGCATATTTCACATAAGCAATCTATATACATATTATAAATGAAAGGCATGTTATCTAATCATAAGAAAAGTAATATCAATAATCAATATTTTCCCTTGGACCGATTCAACAGTATTTGGATACGCGAATTCCACCACATCACCAACAATAATGGTCATGTCATAATCCCTCCTCCGTACCAATTGACCAACACACAACACATCTCTCCTCCGCACCAATGGCCGAAGCCCAATACCCGTACCAATGAGCTCATGAATTCTATGGCATGCCAATTGTATCAAATATTCTCGAATCCAAGGTTCAATACTCAATAGTTCAACAACAATATTTCAATAGCAATGTTTACACATCAATATCAATAACAGTAATTCAATAGCGGTAGACATATATCAAAATTTCACTAACAATATTTAATGCTCGATATGCAATACTTAATCAAACTTACCAAGTAAATCTTTCAATATGATTTTTATGCAATGACCTTCAATAAAATGGTTAACAAATCAATAAACAATGATTCGAGATGGCACCTAGCCAACTCTCGAGACTCCGACTACACTCACATATCAAAACATAGAAACAAATATCGGAATGACACCGTGTCACCCGAGACAAATGCATCTACACTCACCTCGATATTAGGGTTCCCGTATAACATCACCTTTTTCCCTTGGTTGACAGTCATCCTTTATCGATTTCTTGGGCCCGACATCGGTAGAGATTCGATATTACTATATCGAAAATATCACCACCAATCTAATACTGAACCCGAACCCACCTAATTATTGTTTTTCACTGACTCCTTATTTTTCTCTCTTACTTGCGCACCATCCCTAACATATATATATACTTGCTGCCCCCTATTTATACACAATTACCGGTCTCTCATTCTCCCTCATATCTCCACGTCACTTGAATGGTGGCAATTTGTGGCAAGTTAAGCCCAAAATTTGGCCACGTGGGGAGGGGAATTGCCACCCTAATTGGACTAATGCCACACGTCCCCTTAGCTGGGGAATTCACTGGAATTCCTTCAAATTGAAGGAACTCCCATGGGTCCCCCACTTACATCATTCATTTCTTTTAATAATAATAATAATAATAATAATAATAAACCAATACGAATACCCATTATTTTAATTTAAAAACAAGACCAAACTAATTTATAATCGAAAAGAAAATATTCGATCGTTAGAACTTAACCCCGAATTTATAAATTATTTCAAATAACTTTTTATAACATCGAATAAAATAAAATACTCGGTCAACGAAATTTAATTTCGACTAGACCGGTTTTCGGGATGTTACAGCTACAGGTTCACAGCTTCGACCGATCTAATCAGATATTTGATGTTGTTGGTGCCAGACGCAACAACGAAGCAGCGCACTCAAATGTATTTCGAGTCTATTTCAGACATAGTTGGTGTGATTGTGGAGCATTCCAAGCATGGCGATATCCATGCATTCATGCAATTGCATCGTGTATGCATGTAAGGGTTAACCCGTACAGTTTTGTTGATGAATGCTTCGATCTCCGTAGGATGGTCAATATTTACAGAAGTGAGTTCCCACCGATTGCAAATTCAATTTATTGGCCGTTGGTAGAGCATGAAAAATGGTTACCGGATCCTACACTCCGTAGATCTCCAAGTGGTCGACCTAGATCGACTCGCATATATACCACTATGGATCTTCATTTTAGGGAGAAGGGACAGCAGAAGAGATGCACCATATGTAGGGCCGAAGGACATTCCAAATCAAACTGTCCAAATGAACCAAGATTCGTGTCAATGCCTCGGTGATTTCCAATGTTTGTATTTGAAAAATTTTATGTTATGTTATGTTATATTATGTTATGTTATGTTGTGTTGTGTTGTGTTGTGTTGTGTTGTGTTGTGTTGTGTTGTGTTGTGTTGTGTTGTGTTGTGTTGTGTTGTGTTGTGTTGTGTTGTGTTGTGTTGTGTTGTGTTGTGTTGTGTTGTGTTGTGTTGTGTTGTGTTGTGAAACAATTCAATTTAATCACTTAATTTAAATTGTTCTAATATAATCATTAAGTCGAAAAATATTTTTCTTTTAAATTGTTAGATATAAAATACAAATAAAAAATTTATTCAAACATTCAATTTTAACATAATCCACTAAAGTTATCAACTACTTGAAATAAAAAAGCTAACAATGCTTATGTCCACCCGTACCACACCCCGGTGGATGACGAGACCGATCGGGATTGCGTCAACGACGATGCTGAAGTTGCTGCTCTTCATCGACATCATCATCGGTTCCAATTGGCCCACCTGTGAAGAACAAGGATTGCTGTGGTGTTTGCTGAACACAGGGGGTCTCAAAATTTAGTTGATACGGATACATATGGATTGATCCTTGAGGAACACTGGACGTGGCAGTCATCATCAGCGAAATTGCATCGTAGGGGTTGGCCACAAGAGGTGTAACAAAATCCATGTTCTCACTCAAGTTCGTGTAGTTGGGTGTCTGTGGCGAAATAAACTCGGGTCTGTATAAATTAGGATCATTAAACCCTACATTACCTGAAGAGCTCCCTCCTACATTACCTGAATAGCTCGAGCTCACTGGTGGATATATAAATGTAGCAGGCTGAAAAAATCCTATATTATCCGAGTATCTCGGGGCCACTTCCGGTTGTACACAAGTAGGAGTCGGTTCTTTTTCCCATATAGCCATTGGTGGGGCCACTGGTGGCTCCCATGTCGTTGGCCAACCCGTAGGGTCTCTACTACCAATCTGTTGCCTCTGTGATGAGCTCGTTGTAGCCTTCGATGATTTACTTTTGCCTCCATATTTTTTACGGAACCTTTCGCATTCCTCCCGTTCAGACTGATTTGTTAAGTACGGCATTCCATGACTACGATAGTAGATCATGTACTCTGAACTCTCGAAATCAAAATCGTCATCTTCCATTGGACGATGTTCTGGCAACGATGAAGCTCTGTTGTTCCACAAAGCAATATACTCACTATGTTTGACTTCCCAATCCATATCTGGCCTGCCACGTCCATCATAGGCATGAAGATAGTAATGATCACGTAGAATGCACGGAATAGGCTGGTGGAAGCCAAATTGCCTTAACACTCTATCTGCAAAGTGGAACTCTACAGTAGAGAAATGGATCAACGGTGTAACACTACACCATAAAAGTGAATCATTCGTCAAATATTCCGGTACAAATATATGGTCATCTTCGTAGGCCTTCCAAATAAACTGCAAAAAATAATGGTTTAAAATAATACATTTAACTAACTAAGATGTAAAAAACACATTTAACGTCAAAAAGTACTTTTCATTCATATACCTGCTCTTGACAGTGGGAATCAATAAGAGATCTACAAACTCTGACGTTGTTGTGCGCCAATCCCGTCTCATGCTTCTCATCGCACCATCTGCATACAAATCACAATATATTTAAATAACAAGTTAATTTAATTAATTTACAGATTCAACTAAAAATAAAGATATATATATTTACCTTGCAACGACAGGAAACTGCACATGTGTTCGAGTAAGTGGTGTAAAAAAAGGTAGTCGTTGCCAAGCCCACGCTTGCAACAATAACAGGCAACCACCAATACCGCCTACCCTCTGACCCTTTTGCAGTAAAGCGCCTTTGCACAACTCGCGATACAAGCACGCTAATATAGCTGATCCCCAACTATATTGACAATCAGGTTCCCAAGGAGTATCCAAAAAACGAAGATACCTTACATTGACCATATTGCCAGATTTATCCAGCATCAGTATACCTCCGATCATTTGTAGGATATATGCTCGACTGACCATATTAATTTCTTCAACTGTATTATACTCGGAGAGTTGAAATTCTCTCTCTAGACAACTCATTTTCACACGAGACCCTTTCACGTCACTTCCATAGGGTTCCTTCCCAAGGAACCTTTGACAAATTTCAGCCGTTGAGCCTACGGTACGCTCGACCACTGGCTTCCCGTTTACTGGGACCCCAATAAGATAAACCACGTCCTCGAGGGTGATCGTGCATTCTCCGCAAGGCATATGGAAGGTATGCGTTTCAGGTCTCCAACGCTCAATTAAAGCAGTAATCAATCCGGGCACCAACTTGTACCCACGAAGGAACGTGGCATGATAAAATCTTGCCATATATAAAAAATTCCCGATTCTGTGGTCTAGGGGTTTGTCTACCATGCACAAATGATGTTTAAATGTTTCCTCTGCATCCTGTAAATAACACATTATTTAAACATAATGGATCACAAAAAAACACAGAAGTGGCATATTTCGTAATGAAACAATTTTTAAAAAATTATACCAGCTCATCAACTCTAAGGCTAGTAATGTGTCGATTCTGTAAATGCAACAATGGAGCTTGCTCAGCCATCCTACATGACAAATAAGAAAATATTAGTAAACCGAGACTAAATCTACCACATTAAAAATAACAATTAAAATAAATGTCGTATTTGCTTATTGTCTATTAAATCATCAATTTAACGTTTTATTCAATCACCTATAAATAAATATAATTAAATTAACGAACTTAAATAAAATAATAAAATCTATCCACCTATTTTTCTATATTCTCAAAATAAATGTATTTTCCCGTTTCTTCTCTTATATTCAAACAATTTTTTCTATATTCTCAATATCTCTCCACCTATTTAACACAAAAATATTTAAACTATATTTTCTTCTCATATCTTCACCTATTTAACACAAAACTTTCAAATTACATTCTCTCAAAATAACATCAAAAATTCAAGGAACTTCAAAATAAAAATTAAAAAAAAATTAACGAATTTAAAGTGAACAATATACAACAAAGTATTTCTCAAATCCCCATCTATTTAACACAAAATTCAAACAACAACTTCAAATTTAATCAAACAAACAATTTAACTTACTATATTCTCTTCAACCACCTATTTAACACAAAAAATTTAAAATTTTAACTTAAAAACACAAATATCCAATTTTCGTAATTACTATAAAATAAAATATACAAAAAAAAAACAAATTACAAAAAATAATACTTACTCATAATAATAAGAATAAATTATAAAAATAAAACACTTACTTTAATAAAAAAAATTTAAATCTTCAAATCTTCCTCCTCTTCTTCTTCTTCAAAATATTTTCTCTCCCACTATCTACCTTCAACCCACACCTTTTAACCTCAAAAAAATTAAATTTCAACCACACATACCATCTACCCAATTAAATTCTACCATTTATCCAACCAATTATTCCCCCTGCCACCCCGTGACCCTCCTTCAAAATTTTCTGCAAAGCTTGCCCCCTGAATGCATGCAATTTTCTGCCACCCGTGTCCCATGCAGGCCAAAGTCGGATCCACTTGGCTCCAACTTTAGCCAAAGTCGGATCCACTTGGCCCCTCACTCTGTCTCACTCTGCCAAAGTCGGATCCTAATGGATCCGTTTTTAATTTTTTTTTCATCTCAACTGGATGCATGCATTCTGCAAAATTTTCTGCAAAATTTTTTGTCACCCGTGTCCCATGCATGCATTTTTCTGCCACCCCGTGCCCCCATGCAGTGTGCCCGTGAAGAGGCCAAAGTCGGATCCACTTGGCCCCCCATTCTGCCCCACTCTGCCAGAGCCAAAGTCGGATCCTAATGGCTCCATTTTTTTTTCATATTCGCACTCAATTGGATCCGACTTCATTTACACTGTGCAAAGCACAATATTCTTGAAAATAATCTACCCAGTGCAATAGAGTGGGAAATAAAAAATCCCACCACAATTCTTTTGAGAATTTTCCAAGTTTGAATGTAATTTGAATTTAAGGTGTTTTATAATATATATTAAGAAAACTCAATAATTACTCGAATCAAATATTAGAAGTCGACAATAAGCTAGATAATTTTTTTCCTAGTGAAAATCTACTTCAAAACGCAAATGTTTCATTTGCACCCTCACAGCATGTGACTAATCTAATCAATCTCATCTAGGAGGTAATGTCTAATGCACGTTGTTTATATGTATCAAACATGGTGACAAAATACTCACAATAAGCTTAAATTTCAATTAATAAAATCATATTTTTCAAAAAAAATATTTTTTAAAATATTATTTAAAAAATGACTGAAGTGTCACAGACTAAAAACACGACCCGTTAGCTTTAGAAAAGCATTATATACCGAGTGTGTTTTATAGTCGAAATATTTCTTTTAGTGATTTGTTGATTTGAGTGTCTCTACTAATTTCTATTATTTTAAATTTATTTTTAATTAATTAATTTTATACTAACATCAAAATTTGTTATACAATCTAAAGGTTGTTTATAATAAAAAATAGGTAGAGATGCTCTTAAAGTTTACCTATTTTGTCATTTAGCCTCTTATTCTGTTTTTTGAGTAAATAACCCTCAATATTTTAAGTTGATCTAAATATATTCATGTTAGATAGAAACTGCTAGTCAACTGACGATCAACGACTGATGTTGGTTGGACTTGTCACGTGTTAAAATCTGCTGACGTGTCAGCATCATATTCACCACGTGTTAACATCATATTCGTCACATGTCATCATCTGGTTCGGCCACGTGTCAGCATGGTAGTCAGCCATGTGTCACCATAAAGAAGAGTATAACAATTTTTTTTTAAAATCTGATGTGGCATATGCCATGTTAGCCGATCTTAATACGTGGAAAGTCCAATTAGAATCAGTCGTTGACTGACAGTTTTCATCCAACAGAAAAATATTTAGACCAAATTAAAATGTTAGAAGATTGTTTGCTCCCAAAAAATAGGAAATTAAATGACAAAACATACAAACGTTAAGGGCATCTTTTGTCAATTTACCTAAAAAATAAGTTACATTTCAGCTCTGAGCGAGCATTCATATTGTGTTTTAAATTAATTGTTAAAGCTGATTGAATCACGATTTAATTAGATAATTATTTTATTTAAATTTTTTCATTAAAAAACTCAACTTTTACAAGATACATTTATTTTATTTTTTAATTTTTTTAAAAAATAAACTTTAAGTTTTCAAGAATAAAATTCTCATTTTAATTATTTTACAATATATCTCTTATACAAACTTTTCCTTCCTAAAAAGTTTAATACCCACATAGGTACTCAAACTATGCTTGCGGATCACTTTCTATGCCTAAATTATTTTTAGCTCTAAATAGGTGCATAAAATTTTAATTTTAGTCATTTTAGGTGCCTAACCGTTAACTACCGTTATTTTTATTAAAAAATATTTTTTATTTTATTTCTTTTTTAACTTAATTAAAAAAACCTAAATTTACCAAAACTCACAAAATAGCCATAAATTCAAAATCCCTAACTTCCTCAGTCGTAGGTGTGTTTGGTGATGAGTGATTGGGGGAAACAGTCATTGTGGTCCGACGACGATAGTGATGGGTGGTTGGAGAAACGGTCGTTGTGGTCCGACGACGGTAGAGATGGTCTCCGGTTAAGTAGTAAACGGCGACATCGACGGTAATTTGGAGGTTTTGGGTTAGGGATTTAAGACTATTTTGTAAAAAATTAAAGCTGTCAATTTTTTAATTTTAAATTTTGAATTTTATTTAAAAAATAATTAAAAAATTAAAAATTAAAACACGCCACTTATCACATTTTAATTGGCTAACGATTTTTTATTAACGGTTAGGCACCTAAAATGACCACAATTCAAACTTTATGCACCTATCTAAAAATAGTTTAGGCACAAAAAGTAATTCACGAACATAGTTTGGGCACATATTTGGATATTAAGCCTTCCTAAAACTACATGAAAAGTCAACAAATGACAAGTTTTGGAACAAAAATCATCTGCTTCTAATTATGCCCTTTCTATACCTCACACTAAAAAACACTAAAAAATAAATTTTAAACACTAACCATAAATTCCACATCCTAAACACTACACTCTAAAAATACATCATGCCCTAATTTTCTAAACCCTAAACCCACTTTTTTAATGAGAGACACTAAAAAAGGCATAGTTAAAAGTAGACGATTTATATTCTAAGTTTTATGGGACGAAAAAAGTATATTTTTTTATCAAAATAAATAGCTAATGAATTTTCTATTCAATGAAAAATGATAAATTTTAAGAACTTATATAAAAATATATTTACTCTAGGTATATATTTTAACTAAAAGAGTATTTTTGTACCAATTTTGATAAAAAAAAAAATAGGTTAAGCACATTTTTTATCAAAAATATACTTTAAGTACTTATTTTGATTAAAAATATTTTAAGTATCTAAATAAAAAAATTGATATATTTTAGGTACTTATTCTAATATATAAACATTTCAGTAAATAAAATATTTTCTATGCCATTTTATATAATGTAAAAAAGCAAATTTCAATACCATCTACATAGAAAGTAAATTTGATAATTTGAACACAGTTTCAGTTTAAGGGAAATTAACAACATACACATCTAACAATGACACATTGCCATGGGAGGTACCCCATCTCAAAAGCATTCACCATTTCTTTGTTCTAACATTTAAACACAGGGATTCAACCACAATTACCTTATTAGATCTTATCGATATCTTCATCTTCGAACTCAACGTAATCGTCCACACCTCCTTCGTCCTCCTCATCGACAATGCCTTCATTGAGCCGGGTGTTCTCTGGAAGCTCACCATAGGCTTTCAATAGCCTAGCTTCATCAGGCATGTATTTAAGGATTACATCGGCCTTGTCGTCCTGATAGTCGCGAAGGCCGACGAGAATTATATCGCCGGCGGCAATCCAAACCTTCTTGTGCATCTTTCCGCGGATATGGCAGAGGCGCTTAGTGCCATCGATGCACATCGCTTCGCACCGGCCATTGCCTAGCATACGAAGCACTTGGGCGTACTCTTGCCCGTCTTCCTTGAACACGAGTTCACGCTTCTCGTCATCGGCTTCGTTCTTCCCCCTCTTTCTGTTCTTTCCTCCTTTCCCCTTGTTCTTCGGCATTGTTTTCCCTAAGAAACAAACAACACATTTTACATCATCCAAAAACCTTTTAAGATGACATGAAATTGAAATTAATTTAATTTTTTTAAAAAGCATACAATCAATATTCAATCTCTGTGCAAATAACAAAGTAAAGATGGATATTAACAGAACAATCATCAAACCCTAAAAAAACCATTCTTGAATAGAGTATTACATGATCGAACCAATCATCACAACATAAGGCTAAAAAATTCAAAATTTTCAGGGGGGAAATCATCAACATCAATTTAAGGTATTATATACAGAGAGAAAAGGCGTTAAGCAATTATTACCGGAAAATTGAAGCGAGAAACGAATCAAAATTGATGAAAAGAAAATTAAAAGAAGAAAGAATAATACCTTCGCTCTGGAGCTGGCGAGCAAAGAGGTGAAGACAAGAGAGAAGATGGTAGAAGAACGTAGATTCGAATCTCTCTACCTCCAAAATCCCCAATCCTAAGCTTGGCTGAGGACAACCCCAGCACAAACAGACGTTAGGGTTTCGATTTAGGCCGGGCTGAGTTATGGTCCAATCTTATATTCCACATGGGCTTTTAGGTTTTTTATGGATCGATTTATATGCTAAAATAGTAGGAGTAAATGAACAGTTATTTAATGGTTCGAATAATGTTCGTTTATTAAACTAAATAAACGAGTATGTGTTGTGAATAAAATAAAGAAGAACAAGAAGAACAAAGAGATGAGAGAAAGAGGGAGATTTGTATTATTCTCAAAATATAGAATTGTATACAATGCCTTCAATGAATCATCTATTTATAGGCATAAGAAGTACATAATACATTAAACTCTAATTCATGGAGATAATATTCCTAATAATAAATAAATCAAACTCCTTTGATAAAGTTCTAATCATGATAGACATCCACATAGATAAATATTCATAACACTCCCCCTTGGATGTCTATGAAGATAATGTGTCTCGTTAAAACCTTACTAAGATAAAAACCCAGTGGAAAAAAAATTCTTTAGTGAAGGAAAAAGAGTACACACATCTTTGATACGCATAACATGTTGCCTCATTAAAAACCTTACCAGGAAAACCCATTGGGACAAAACCTCGGTTAAGGGAAAAAGAGTGCAACGCGTATTTACTCCCCCTCATGCAAACATCACAGAAGATCTTTGAATCTTCATAATTTAATCTTGAATATCATTTTTCTAAAGATCGTGAGGGATGAAAACTTTGGAGTAATATGTTCCATGATGTATCCACTTTCAAACTGAGATATACATTTTGCGTTATCTTCACACAAGATAGCTTTTATCATATCTTGTAAAAGTAAATCCACTTATCTTTTGGATATGTTGGGTCAATAGTCTTAGCCAAACACAGTTTTTTTTGGCTTGCCTCGTTCATAACAATTATTTCTACGACATTTGAGGAGGCATCAACGAATGTTTGAAGATCTAAATGTAATGATCTTTGTATATTCATAGATATTTCTTGACCAACTAATATATAGTGCTTCAAGACCAAGAAAAGATATAATTATCTTTATTCACATCCAAAAATCTTACAACTATTGGGATACTCAATAGATATGCTCTATTCATATTGAATCTTCTTTAAGATTCTTTAAGCTTATGTCTATTCATAGACAAAAGAAATATATAAAAATGCTCGATCTTCAGGTCGAGATAAACTTGATGTCAAGATTCAAGTACTTGTATTGAAAGTACTTCATGAGTTTACAATTTGAAGCTCTTTAGGAGTTCTAAAATTATCATAATGGATCTTGATCCAAACTCCTTTATAAAATACATAAGGAAATCTGATCATTCTTATAGTATTTTCTCAATTAGTATTCACTAAGACGATTATACCAAATGCGCCAAAATATTCATGAGACATGTCTAAATAAATTTCCTCAGAAATTTCCAAATGCTTATAGCATTTTAGATCCTTCAAGGATAAATATGGATCCACAAATAATTAGACGCATGTAAAATTTTCAAAACTGCCAAAGTAATTGCATCCACCATGAAGTAATTAAAACTTTTCATAAATCACAGTTTAAGTCGTATTTACGACTACTTATTTGTGCCTCACTTGCATTACACCTTTAGGTGTTTGGACTGGTGGTCCAAATACTTCTATTTTAGAAGTTCAAAGCGTCTTTCAACATCGGCCAATTCAATATCTATACTTCTGGATAGATTTTATAAAAGATCCTCGATTTCTTTCTTTACTTCTATAGTAGTATTTTATGTAAAATTGTTTGTAAAGTCGTTGTCGACAACTTTCCAGTTTTCTGGTTCCATTCTCGTAATGACATAACTCATCGAGATCTCTTCAAGATTTCAATTTTTATTTCAGGTACCTGAAACTCTTATAGAGTTTTATTATTTGTTATGTCTTGGGTCTCTTCAAGAGCACCCGCCTCCAATATATGACCATCTCATATTACTTTCTATTTACGAGAATTTTGATCATTGGAACCATTTCAACTATCATGCTTCAGGCATGATTTACATTCTCTCGCTCTAACATGTAATTTAAACATAGAGCATTTCAGCTGGTATATGAGACTTAATTACTCTCATTGGGTCAGTAAATATGTCTGGCAGTTGACATGTAATAACATGAATTATCTTATGAAATTCTAGTTCATATACGAGGATCTAGATAATGATAATTCATTTTCCTCTATCCAGCTGATTATTATCTCCCCCTGATGTTGAGAAAAATCATGTCATAAATGATTCTCCAATTAATCTTTAAGAATTTAAACATAAAAGGAGACTCGTACTCAATATATATTCTCAACCCTTTTTATTTACCCATTTTGTGCGTTGTGGTGGAGCAATTCATATCGCACATTCAAAAATCATAAAATGGGAAATGTATGGTTTCTGACCAAAAACCAATCATAACGGGGAGTTTATTATAACTCGTTGGCTTGATGCGTATAAGTGTTGCTATATGGAAACACCATATAAATAATAACTCTTTTGTTCTCATAGTTTAGCTATTAAATAGGAGGCATCCAATTGAAATTTTGCTAAACTATATTTTTCATAATCAATAGGCTTTGTAACAACTGATATAGCCTAAAATATAAATCCACTAGCTTTTCAAGACGAATAGTCTAACTGCATAATCTGAATATTTTTAGAATCAATCTCACAAACTTCTGGTTGTAAGTCGATAAAACAATGTAGATGCATCTACTAAAATCATATAAAACTTTCCACATTTGTGGATATATGGGCCCATATTTCGTTCAGATATGCAAGACATACAGTCTTAACTTCAGTACAAGAACTTTAAGTTCTAATTCTTTTGGTAAGTGGGGTCATCTATATCCTTTGAGAACAAACAACACAAGAACTTAATCAATTCCTTTAAGCAACACAAGTTCACATTCTTTAATAAGTGGAATTTAATCCATTCTTTTGAGAATAAGCACTACAAGAACTACGGGTTCTTTTAATACACGTGCATGTAAATCTCAATAATTTCTGCACCATTATTGATCAGGATGGTCTAACCGATCATGCCAACTATATATATGTATGTATATATCTCTGAATTTGTAAACTCCTTGTTTACCATAACATGTAATTCAATCTCACTCGTACATGTCTAGTACGACCATCAAAATTGTTCCTTTAAATAGGAATATATTTAGCTCTTTCGGAGCTTTCAATTGAAATGATCTTTTGGTAGCAATATATAGCTCTCCTAGAGCTTTCAACTGACTTTTTGGCTACCAGAACTTATATCCATATTGGCTTATTTCAAATGCCAATTGATAACATATGTTATCTATAATTCCCAAAGGGATAGTTTGCGAACTCATATTGCTCTATTTATGACTTTGACGAGTATAACGCACTGTGAATATGGAATAAAGTTCCATTTGACAATAACATATTTGCTCAACCAGAGCCTTTTGTGATATTAGTACTTCCGGATATAGTACTCACATTATTCTCTTGCATTTTAATCGAGAAATGCATAATTGTGCACCTTTCAAAATGTGCTTTGTTTCATTTACTTCAGGTAATGAAAATATGTACTTTGTATCATTCACTTCGAGGAATGAAAAATATAAAATATAGCACATCATATCAAGTCGATTATCTATCAGAGATAAACTTTCAAGTGCTCTTCCGAAGTATTGATATTTTAGTACTTTGAGAAATACTACTCATATTTTCCCTTGCATTTAAATGGGAAAATTATTTCTTATGCTTAAGTACAATATGAGTACTTGCATTATCTGCTAGGCATAAATAGCCACAATTCTAGGCATAAATAGCCACAATTCATTGTATATTTTATTCCGGATGTAATCATATTCTTCAAATAATAAATTAACATAAAACGTAAATAAATAATATGTGAAATAAATAAACATAAAGCAAACTAACATAAATAAATAATAAATAAAACGAATTAACATAAAAAAAATAAAATAAAATAAAACCAATTATTCATGTTAGAGGTTATAAGGGAAATAAATAAATGGTAAATTATTCCTTTCAAGGGTTATGAGAAAATTAACAATATCCAATTGAGTTGGACCAATAACGCCATAATTATTTTCTCCATAAACAAATTTTGTTTATATTTTATTTTATTTATCATTCATGATTATGGATAAAGTCCATAATACTTTGGCGTTTGACAAGTACGAAACCAATGGTTTATAACATCACATTGGTAAAAGGATTTCACTTCCTTAGAATGATCTTTATCACTCTTGTCATCCTTATAACTTCGCTACCAGCGGGTAGAAGTATTCTTAAAATGACTATATTTTTCATGTGTATATTCATAGCCTCGACCTCGACCACGACCACAACTTTTAATGTGATTTTTTATTCATTCCATAATATAATCTCACATTCACTTCAGGGAATGGAGTAGAGCTAGTGGGCCTTTAAAACCTTTTTCTCATATCCTTATCACAGAGAACAAAGATTTAATCCTCGTACGCGGCATTGTTAAACCTGTCCACAAGGTCCTTTAAAAACCTCCTTTGAGACCAGTAGCCTCGCAGAACGGGATGTCCAGCCAATTATACTTGGATTATATCGAAATTATGTCTCTAATTGAATAATGATTTACCATGTTTGCATTCACTTCAGGGAATGAAACAGATCCAATAATTGCATGGAATAAACATCATGCTTGCATTCACTTTAGGGAATGCTCCATCATTGATAATTGCATGGAATAAACATCATGCTTGCATTCACTTCAGGGAATGCCCCATCATTGATAATCGCATGGAATAAACATCATGCTTTGCATTCACTTCAAGGAATGCCTCCCATAAAACTTTTTGGATCAAGACGAATTTTCGTAACTTGGAATTGGGAGAAGTCTATGGTCGAGTTTTTTGACGAAGAAGAAATATTGCTTTCAAGCAAATATAGACTTTATAATAATCTTCTTGTAAATCCAAAATCATCATGATTTATCGCACTTTAAAATAATAATATAAAGAATAAAAATAAAACCAAAATTTACCGATATTGATTTTTCTCTCGTGAACAATGGAGACATAGCATATGACCGAGATAGCTTCTCATAATCCCTTTATATCACATCTCTTTCCAAGCCATTTAAGCATATCATGTAAAACTCAAAACACGGTTAAAAATATTAACTTTTACCAAATAAAATGACATAAATAATAATATGAAAAATATCAAATATAATCATATAAGTAAAAGTATGAATAAGCATACCGCTAATTAACCCTTTTAGGAATAAGAGAAAATACACGTAATTTACACCAAACGCAACCTCTTCGTCTCTGTCGATTCGTCTTTTGGTTTGTGAGAAGCCACAAATTTATCTCTTTCCAATGTTCGAATAAAATCAAACATACTTCCAAAATTTTCAAAAATTAAAACAAAGTTAAAATATAAAGAGAAAGACAATCGGAAACTAAAAAAAATAAGGAGAAAAAAAACTTATCTTTGGTTTATTCTATAATCGAATTCTCCCCGGTAACTTCTTTTGAATTATAACGATGAAGACCTCAGTTGATTAGAGTCTCGTGCTGATAACGTGTTGTGAATAAAATAAAGAAGAACAAGAAGAACAAAGAGATGAGAGAAAGAGGGAGATTTGTATTATTCTCAAAATATAGAATTGTATACAATGCCTTCAATGAATCATCTATTTATAGGCATAAGAAGTACATAATATATTAAACTCTAATTCATGGAGATAATATTCCTAATAATAAATAAATCAAACTCCTTTGATAAAGTTCTAATCATGATAGACATCCACATAGATAAATATTCATAACAGTATGAGTAATTTTTTATATTTGTTTAACAAATGAACGAACATGAACACATATGAACAGAAGTGTATCCTGTTCGTTTATGTTCATGAAAAATCTCGCTTTTTGAGCTCGTTTTCCTTGTTACTCTTTTCTTTTTATATTTTTACATTTTAAATATCGGTGAAGGTATAGACTAAATTGAACATATGGTGAACTTTGGATTTTGAACTCTGAAATTTGAGGATCTTAAGGACTAGTGGTGTATTTTCACTATGTTGGCGAACGTTAACAAACATGTTGGCAAACGTTAAACGAACATGTTCGCGAATACTAAACGAACCGAACACGAACACCTTCAAAAACAAACAAACACAAACATTATGTTAAAAGTTTAAATAAACATGAATGGAATATAAACACCTTAAAAAACAAACATAACGAACATGAGCACAATCTTTTTTGTTTAAATCCAATCCATTTACAAACCTAGTTATGTGAGGTTGGAGAAAAACTTTCCTATTTAATATGAATGATAGAAATAGGGAAAAGATATAAAATTTGTTACTTAAATAATTAAAATTATATAAATTTTAAATATCTTATTATTAAATTTTGTCTTAAGGGATAATTTTGTCTATATAACAATTAAAATCAATAATATAATATCACATTTTTAATTACATCAATTAAATCAGCTACGCTGCCGAAGATCGACAATCGTTCATATTAAAAAATGAGAACTATTAACGACATTTGGGTCGTCGATCAAGTTGACCAAAATGAAACTATCTGATTGGATCTTTAGAAGTTCACAGCCTAATCTCTGGCCCAAAGTTAGACCTCCATAGAGCCCCACAATAATGGTCTGGAAGAGAACAACAAATTCCATGGGAGAGAACGACTGCCAACTGGGGAGCTGGTAGAGATATTCGTGCTCACCCACTCCACAATATTTAAGTTATAAAGTTTTAGGGTATAAAATTTTGAGTTTAAATATCAGTGTTTAGAGTATTTAAATATGTGATAGGCATCCAATATAATGTTCATGCAAAGTATTTTTTGTGAAATAATATTTCATAGTATATATTATGCATAATGCCAACAAAATGCTTCTAACGTCTGACTGGATAGTTATTTTGGCCTCTATTTTTTTTGAAGTACTTTAACCCTCAATATTTTATTTTAGATTAAAATAGCCCATCCATTGATGAAAATTGTTAGTCAATTAACGGTAAAATAGCTTGAAATGATGCGGCAAACATGCAGTGCACTGCACGCTGGCATAACAACATCATATAGACTAATGTGATGACTTGATAAAATGACATATCAGTCAAAAATAATTGTATAAAACTATATACAAATGTAAAATTATTTTTATGCAAACGTGTTATTCTGCAAGTCATTTCAAGCTATTTATCGTTAGTTGACTAGCAACTTTCATCCATGGAGGGACCATTTTGACCAAAAATGAAATGTTGGGATTAAAGTACCTCAAAAAAACATTTCACGAAAAAAAGTACTTCAAAAAAGAATAAGGACCAAAGTAACTATCCAGTAAATAGAATTTTTTTACATTATGCATGTACATTATTAGTGGATAGTCACTTTGATCCTATGATAAATATAATCTCCTTTTCCACTAGTACACATGTTGAGTTCATAAATAACCTAAGGAGTGATGTAACTTGATGTTAATTAAGATAAGGTTTAGACATTCTTTTATAAAAGTTTAAATATGTATTTGATGCTTGAATTAGGTTGCTTCTCCCAAATTGGTCCCTAAAAAAATTTACTCCCAAGTTAATATCTGAATTAAGCATTATTTCCCAAGTCAGTACCTATAGACTTTTTGCTCTTAAGTTTGTTTCTTTTAAAAAATTCACTCCCAAGTTAATATCTGAATTAGGCATTAAGATTAGGTTTGTATTTGGCATGTAAGTTGTTGGCAGTATCTAAGTGGAAGAATTTTTGTACAATAATTTTTGAGTTTGATTGCCAAATGATTTTGAAATGAATCGTCGACGGCTTTCATTGTCTCGATACTTTTGTTGAAATGGTTCAACAGGGCAGGGGGTTCTTTGCCAAGCCTGGCATGAAAATTATTTTTTCTTTTAGAGAATTAAACTATGATGCTTATGAACTTTTCAGATTAGGTGTACAAAGGTATACTGATTTTATTTGGAAGAAACCTGAGAGTGTGGGTGTATACCTAGCTTGGCCATTCGTTTCGGTTGTTGTCTTGAATTACTGTGGATGGCCGAGCTAGGCTGGTTTTTGGTGATTGTACGGTACGATTCTTCTAGTTTCTAATAAATTAGGGTACTTTTCCCCTATTTAGGTTTAGAATTTTTTTTTAATGAGGCTTGATTTTTTTTCTCAAAAAAACTTGAAAACAAAATTTCTTTAAGTGTTAATTTAAGAGAACGAGCCTAGTTTAGAACGGTGGAAACTAATAATGATTTTTTATAAGAAAGGGAAAGTTATACCGCATGCCTCATTAAAAAACCTCCCTAAATCTAAACGGAGGAAAAAGAGTGCACATGGTAACACCTATACAAACAATAGAAAGCATAAAAGAACATCAAAGATTATGACAAAGTGATAGCAAAACTACCCGAAACCATCTAAACTCAACAAAGGCAAAAACTCTGTTAGAGGATCATCAAATACCACCACCTTAAAAGAGAGATCAGAATTCAACTTTATAAGACGGTCTGTCACACCATTGTTATGACGTGCTACCTGTGAATAAGAGATATCTCAATCGCGATTATAGAGTTCTCAGATAAAGCTGAGTAGAGCAATCGAAACATCTTCATCGTTCCGTTGTTGAATCAATTTTAGAAAATCCGCACTGTCGGATTCCACAATGAGGCGACGAATCCCAATGTCCAGAAGAGCTCCAACCCAGTAGTCACTCCCCACAACTCCACTTCAATAATCGAACATCGGCCAATAAATTTATTGAAACCCTGAATCCAAGCTACCATCTGTATTTAACTTAATCTAGCCCTCAGATGGAGGAACCCAATTACTAATCCATGATATCCCTGATTGGCTTGCTGATTGTACCATCTGATGCATTTTCATTTTCACCCATGCGACATGTGATACTCCTTCTAACCATTTGTTGTGTTCAATCACTGAACCCCATTCTTCATTATGGGTGTTAAATACTCGATTGTTGCGTTGAATCCAAAGCTTTCATAAAACAATCGGGAACAACAAATCTCACTCAGCCGACTCTCGTGTAAAGACAGTAGGCCGAGACAAATTTAGTTGAAACCGGTCCTGGAACGATAAAGAAAAAGTTATTTAGTTGGTCCGGTTTTATTAGCACATGCTAAGAAAATTTCACTGTACTGCACTGTCGGAGAACATGATCTACATCTTTCGTGTAATGGTAACAAGCTGGACATTTGTCCATCGAAGCAAAATGTCTCCTCTTTCGTTCATCATTCATCATGAGTTTACCGCTATAAGCAAGCCACATGAACATTTTGATCTTTTGAAGCCCCTGAAACTTATGGATAAAAATCCATGTAGGATCTGCATCTATTAACTCACCACCCAACCGCATTCCATACACCGATTTGACTGAGAACTTACGATCATCTCACAACTTCAAGCCAATCGAATCATTAAGAAAGGAAGAAATTGGTCCTTTGAGTGATGCAATTCGCAGCATCACTTGCAGAGGCAAATGATGTTTAAATAGATGCCATCGCCACTCTCCTCGATCATTAACCATGAAAGCTACGATTGTGTGGTCTGGTAGGAATCTCAGATTAACCAAATGGAAAATTAACGGGCCAATATCCAGAAGTCGTACCAAAAATCAACTTGACTACCCTTACCCATTTTAAGAGGTAAACATGTTTTCTTACTCTCCTCTTTATCCCCTATATACTTATGGTCTTAGATTTCAAAGTTATGGAGTTTTGAAAATTAGGGTTTATATCAAAGTTTGGGTTTTTAAGGGGTTTTTCATTTTGTTTTGATAAATTAAGTTGGGGTTTTGTTTAATCATGTTAAAATACACATTATATGTAAATTTGGTTGAATTTCGGTAAAAATCCGAAGTGAACTCTTATACCCATTTTTGAGTTGTCAAAAACACCATTTTTGGTGGGTTTTAAGTTGAAAACAAAGGGTTGATGGTTAGGGTAGGATAGGAGGGTGATTTGGGACATTTTGGAGGTCATTTGGGTGTTTGGAAATGGGTGTTTCAGCCAAGGTTTGTTGGAGTACGAATTTGAGATATTTGGGGATTTATTTTGGTTGGAAATTTTGGATGGGGTTGGTTTGAATTCGAGGTTATGTGATTATTGAATATTAGCATTGATTTTGGTTATCGGTTGTGTTTTTGGTTGGCTAGAAGCAAGAGGGATCGTTGAAGGAGCATTGGGACCGAATCCGGGTTCGTAGGAGTTTCGCTTGGTAGCTAAGGAAGGGCGGTGAGTGGTTTCAAACTTGATTTAAAGTTTGGTTCGAGTATGTGTAGTGTGTGTGTAAAGTGTGCTTGGTAGGCCACTTCCTTTTAACTCAAGTAGTTACATTTAGCCTTTGTTCTCCTTAAATGCTAATGTGCTTGTTGACTATGCTCTTGTGCTTGTGGTTAATTGGTACTTGTATATTCATGAAATGTATATGTATATGATGAGCGTGGAGTGTGGTTGATGATATACATTGTGGTTATGATAATTGGCACTAAATAAATTACCGGTTGTAAATGATCGATCATTAGGATTAGTGTGCACACAAATTGAGTCAAAACGTACGTGGCCTTGATGGCGTTAAGTCATCAAGGAGAAGTACGGTGATGTAATATTCCACCGGAAGCTTTTTATATATTTCTACGGGATGATGAGTGGAATCCCATCCGTAGGGCATGTGGCGATGAGTGGAATCCCGCACATGCAAGGTCCGGTGATGAGTGTAATCCCACCAAGGTAAAGTGTTGTTGAGGTTTAAATCCGCATAATCGGGGTAATTTAATAGTGGCCAATTAAACTTGTTCATGTATTGTGATATATGATTGTGGTATATGGTGTTGTTACATGATGTTGATATTGATGATTGAGCTTGGTAGGATTGAGAAACCATATTATGCCACTTGAAAGACTAGCTAGGTCTACTCGATTATATGCCTATGCTTGATGTATGTGAGATTAGGATTTACATGCTTGAACCCTGCATTGTTGATGTTTTTCGTTTTAGAGCACCCTCACTAAGCTTATAGCTTACGCTCTCAATGTTCAACAATGCAGATCATTAGCGTGGTGTTAGCTCGAGGCAAGGCAAAAAGGGATTTCCAAGTTTTGTGGCTCAAGTACGGTTATCAATTTTGTATTAGCTAGCAATGTGGCAAGGGTTTTTATATGAGCTTGTATGACTCATTTGAATTGTGGATGCTTGAGTTTGATTATGGATTGTAAGCATGTAATACTATGATGAATGTTGGTGTGTGTGATGGCATGCTTTAGAATGTCTAGGTTGCCTTGTGTATGAGTGCAAACCTCTTGTGTTTGACTTGTGCCCTCTTAAGACCCTTTTGAGTATTTATGTATGCCAATATTGCCTAAATTGCTCTTTAGTTGGAATGCTATGTATGAGTGCTTTGATCCATGTATGAATGCTTCCTTCGGCTTAAGTATGTTTGCTTGCATGTTTGTAAACGCCTAGGTGAGTCGAGAAATGCATTTAGAGTCGTGTTGGGGTCGTTTAAGTTGGAATTTGTGGAATTGCAGTGCAGGGCGTATCGATACTCCTCATGGCCGTATCGATACGGTCTTGCCCAAAGGCCACAGATTTTGCCTAGCGTACCGATACCCTAAGGGTATCATTACCCTCCAAAGTTACTGGAATTTGGAGTTTTGGGTGAGAGTAGAGCGTACCGATACGGGGCTCCCGAGTATCGATACGGGTCTAATCTGTTGACCAAGAAGGGTTGACCGAGAAGGGTGTATCGATACGCTCAAGGGCTGTATCGATACGGACTTCTCGGGGTTGACTTCTTGGGTTGACCTAGACAGGGCGTATCGATACCCCTAGCTAGGGTACCGATACGGTCTGCCTTATAAGTTTAAAAATTGACTGTTTATGCATGGCTGTGGTTCGAATGTGTTTCCTTGAATGTTTTCCGCTGTTGTGAATCACTTAGGACCTATTATCCCTCTAGACAAGATTAAAATAAAAAGAAAAAAATAGGGTTGCTAACCGAAGGGAACCTTAATGGGTTTCACTCGGTTTTCCCTGTGTGGCCCACTCAGACCGGTTATCCGGCCAGACCGGGACGAGGGGGTTACATAGTAAGCATGATCTCATCAATACTAGGTGTTGATCAATCCAACCTAGACATAGGTTAGGGTTTAAGGCGGCTAAAAGAGGACGACCAAAAGTTGTTGTGCATTGTAAGTTTCACGCTGGCGAGTAATATCTGCAGGGGCAACAACATCATTCAGACTTAGACATAAGCTAAATCATTGTCGAAGCATTCTGCCGAGCCTTGAAGGTCTGCCCAGTTTACCGCTGAGTCAACCGTCCGTTCCACCTACCGAGGCAGCAAAAGCGTCGAAGCATCAATCTTCCATCTTCTGCCGAGGTAGCAAAGTCTGCCAGCGCAATACAACTTAACCTATTCAACGTAGTTTCACACTACAGAGTAGCATAACCTGACTCATTCTATCACCCTGATCTTTTCTACTATTTACTTGTGTTTATTTATTTTTCTCTTAAACGAACTAAAATTTACTTGTGCATTTATTTTTTGTGCAGGAATTGACATTTGAATTAGCTGTTCAATCCTCGTGGGAGACATATCTTTTATATTATAACTTTACAAGAGTGTGCACTTGCGCTCATATTTAGAGAACGCCCCAACGCATTACAAGTTTTTGGCACCGTTGCCGGGGATTGGCAACAGTAAATTCGACTTTATTTTTCTGCACTTTTATTTTATTGCATTTAATTTCAGTTTTTATTTTTCCCTCTTATTTGAAAAAAAAGAAGTTTTTTTACAGTTTTCTTGTCTAGTGCATGACCAGAGTAAACCCATCAGGCAAAATCGTTTTTATAGACGAGATCGAATGAAGAGCAAGAGAACTTAAGAAAAAAGCAAGAGAAGCCCTTGGGAAAGCCAAGGAAGAAGGAAAAGTAGAAGCATCCATGGTTAACGGCCAAGACGACAACCCTGCCAACGATGCTTGAAACGGCAAAGATGGGCAGCAAGATCCACCACCTAGGCAGCAACCACCAGTTTCGTCCAGGCAGCAACAGTATGTGCGCACCACCAGAGATTATTTGGAGCACAACTTCAGAGGATTTGACCTCAACTGTTGTAGAGCCTGAAATCGAAGCAGATCACTTCGAACTGAAACCTGTAATGTTCAACATGATAAACACATTGGGGCAATTTGGAGGAACTGCCACGGAAGATGCTCGGTAGCACTTGAGGGGACTCCTAGACATTTGCAGAGCCTTCAAGATACATGGAGTCCACCAAGATGTGCTTAAGCTGAGATTATTTCCCTATTCAATGAGGGATAAGGCAAAACAGTGGTTGAACAACCAACCGGCGGGATCATTCAACACTTGGATGGAGTTGTGCAAGGATTTCCTAGATTGTTTCAGCCCTTCAAATGTAACTGAAAAATTAAGAAACGAGATCACTACCTTCCGCCAAGGGAATGACGAACCAATGTATGAAGCTTGGGAGAGATACCAACAGATGTTAAACAACTGCCTGCTTCACGGTTTCCTATCCTAGACTCAAGTGTCGATGTTCTATAATGGAGTAAATCAATCGACATGAATGATGCTCGACGCCTCAGCCAATGGAAGCATCTTAGATAGACCACCCGATGAGGCACTACAAATTCTGAACAGGATTGCGAAGAATGACTACAAGTTCCCTACAGCCTGTCGCGGCGACATGAGGCGGCCAACTGTTGTGAATGAAGTAGAAGCCACAGAATCTTTAAATGCCCGCCTTGATAAACTGACACAGCTGGTAATGTACATGGCCAAAGGGAAAAATATGAGGCCAAGGTTGTGGAGTCATTTTGTGACGAGTGTGGGGACAACCACGATTCCTCTGAATATAGTGAATCGACCAACTTTATGGGAACTTACGAGAGGAACAGCATGCCCAACACCAACACATACAACCCAGGCTGGATGAAGAATCCGAATTTCTCCTACAGTAACCCCAACACGGCTGCAAATCCAACTCAGCAACCAGGAGGATATCAACAGAATATGTTAAGACAGCTGCCTCATCAACAACAGACTACGAACAATAACTCACTTGAATCTACTCTACATACTTTTATGTCTCGCTCTAGTGATTTTATTGCTCGTATTAATAAATTTATTGATAATAGTCTTTTATGGACATGACTGAGATGAGGATGAACAACCAGGAGGCTGCAATAAAGAACTTGGAGACCTAGTTTAGGCAGTTCACAGAGATCATAAGCAACATGACAATGGGTACATCATCCTACAGCATAGAGGTCGCAGCCAAACCCACATATGAGCAGTGTGAAGCGATAACTACAAGAAGTGGGAAACAATTAGATGAGCAGCCAAAGGAAAAGCAGCCAGAACTGCTTGTCACAGCAGCACATGAACAACCCACTAAGGCAGCACAACAAACTGATGCCCAGGCAGATGACGGCCGCTCTGAGATAGATGATCTTGAACCCCCACATATTAGATTTCCATGCAAGGAACGCATCCAGAACATTCGTCTACCGCCGCCCTTCCCCCAAAGGCTTAAACAGTAAAAGCAAGAGTACCAGTTCAAGAAATTTTTGATATACTCAAGCAGGTGCACATTAACATCCCACTCGTGGAAGCCATACAAAACATGCCAAATTACGCAAAGTATCTGAAGGATATGGTTTCCAAGAGAAGAAGAATTGGGAAATTCGAGACGATAGCTGTCACTGAATAATGCATGGCAATGATGCATAATAAGGTGCTGCCCAAGAGGATAGATCCAGACAGCTTCATCATTCCATGCAAGATAGAGAGCAACCATGACATGAGAGCTCAATGCAACCTAGGATCAAGTATAGATATGATGCCCAAGGCTGTCTTCAACAAATTAGGAATTAGACAAGCAAAACCAACCTCCATCATGCTACAACTTACTGGCCATTCCTTTGTGCAACCGGAGTGTAAAGTTGAAGATATCCTGGTACAAGTGGGCAACTTCATTTTTCCAGTTGATTTTCTTATCCTGGACTATGAGGTAGACGAGAACGCCCCAATCATTCTTAGGTGATTATTTTCAGCCACAAGCAGAACATTGATAGATGTGGAGAATGGGAAACTAATAATGAGGGTGAACAATCAGAATATAAAGATACATGTTCTGCAGCTCATGAAGTCAGCCAAGGGAAAAGAAGTATGCCAACAAACACAAGCCTCAAAGGTCAACCTTGAGACAGGTCAAAGTAGCAGCTTCCAGGGCAGCAATCAGAGCAACAAAGACCCCAAGGAGCTGGATAACCCACATGGACAACAAGTGAATCACAACCAGCTAAGGAAATGGTTATGTCTGGGAGATGCACCTCAATGCACTCCCAACATAACTTAATTTATTTTTAATTTCTTTCTTATTATTTTTATGTTTTAAAATTAGATTTTAATTTATTTTCCAAATTTTTATTTACGCATTTTTATTTCTATTTTCTTTATTTAGTTAATTATTTTTTATTTCAGGTTTAGAAATAAATAAACAGGACCAAAAAGAAGGCCCAACAAGGAGCCCGCCCACCATGTCGTCGAGACAACTAAAGGCAGCCAACCACAAAAACGCATAACGGCTAGAAAACCGCTAACGGCTAGCTGCCAATGGCTACAACGTAACGGGTATTTAATCTCGTAACACGCGCCGCAAAAATCTACCCGTTGGAATTTAATGCTGCCACGACATCTCTCGACAACCCCTATATATACCTCACTATTTCATTCATTTTCTTCACTTCATCTCCTTGTTTAACCTCCTCTACATCCATTTGTTTTCTCAAATATTTTCTATTTTCAGTTACTCTCAGATTACAACCGACTCACAGCTATGGTAGCATCACAATCTAAACCCACCGTCCAGAGATTCTTCTCTAAGCTAGACCAGAAACGGCACAGAACTCAGTTTGCCAACAGGGCAGTGTGGGATGAACAAGGGTTGCTCTACTCACAACAAACAAGAAACCTAGGTCTCGAGCCCGCCCTCTTCAAGAAAATTCATGACCAAGAGTGGGAAATCTTTGCAAAGCAGCCCGAGGTGGCCAACATCACCCTCGTCATAGAATTTTATGCCCACCAACCCCGCTAAGAAATCCTATTCGTGTTTTTCAGAGGGGAGGCAGTAAAGCTCAACGCCGCCACCATCAACAGGTTTTATGGGCTGGAGATGGACGAAAACCCCCATGAGGAGTGGAGGCAAACACTGACAGTAGGGGACTACGGCCGGATGAAGGACATGCTGTGTGAACCAAGCACCATGTGGCTAGCGGGAAAGCACAATGGATTTGTCCAGCACTGTCGTCTCCTGCCGGAGGCAATGCTGTGGAACACGTTCATCAAGAGATGCCTACTGCCCACCTCCCACAACACAACTGTTGACCGGCCCTATCTTGCCTTGATACATTCAATTATGAACAATCGACCGATCAACGTGGGCGACATTAATTGCAAGCAGATCCACAGCTGCCGAAAGTCCAAGGGCAGGCTCTACTTCTCTTCCCTCATCACCGGACCGTGTGCAAACTTTAACATCCCCTCCGACCCCAAAGATGTGCTGACACCACCAAGGGAGGGCTGGACAAGGAAGGTTAGGCTCCAAATGATGCAGGCGCATGAGACAGAACCGATCACACCATCGCAGCCGTCAGAAGAAAAAACCGCTGCCACGACAGCCAGAGGCAGTACTAAAGCTGCCCAAAACTCTAAAGTCATCCAGCTGCTCAACACACTGATCGAGAGCAACAAGAGAATAGAGAAGCAGCAGTTGACCTTCATGAAGTACGTAGGGGAAGTCCAAGAAGTTGTCATGGCCTATCTCTTGTAGAAGTTCCCCAACGACGACTCCTCCCTACATACATTCCCAAAAGACTTAACCGCCGCAGCTGAACCCAGAGAGACTACACCATCAGAAGCAGCTGCCCGCCACGCTGCCTTCCACTGCCAGATGCCCTCTCCAACACGATAGCCGTCCTACTCCGCCACCTCCACCTCTAACACGGTGGCCGACACTCCATAGAGGCATCGACAACAACTCTCTCCAGCTTTCACAGAGGAAACAAAGGCAGACACCTCCCCTTTCAAGGAGTCTGAGCAACAGACGACATCAACAGCGGCACCCATGGCAACAGAGGAACCACCGACAGAACCAATGGTGGAGCCAAGCAGGAAAAGAAAGCGGCACATAATCTCAGTCGAGTCGGAGGAAGATGAGTCAGAATATGAACCAGAACAAGGTGAAGCTCCTCGTCCCACTCCCAAGAGAGTCCATCAGCCACGGACAGCAAAGATATAACCTGCCAAGTCTGCTGTCAGGACCTCTGCCAGCCAGCCGCCTTGTAATTCAGTCTTTATCCTCTTCCTCCTCTTCCGTAAAGACTCCAGCATCATCTCAACCATCCAACAACTTATAGCGTTGTTTCTTTTCTTTTCTTTCTTTTTATTACTTGTTTTTTTGTTTTAATTATTTTTCTTGTCTTTTATTTTATTTTATTTTGTGCATTGAGGGCAATGCCTATCTTGAGTTTGGGGGGATTAGCACTCATCATGTTTAGGCATACTTAGAGCATATAGGTTGCATTTGTACTTGCCTTAAAAAAATTTAATTAAAAGAAATTTTTTGTTAGAACTTGTGCCTATGATAGGATAGCCGACTTTAAATCTTTCGCACCAATTAAAAAGAACTTAATTTTGGGGAAAGCATGAAGTAAACTTAGAACTTTTCTATAATTTCCAAAAATTAAAAACACTATTGTTACTTACTAAATTTGATTGAATTTCTAATAAGCATTGTATGCTTGAATTATTTGTAAAATTCTAATATGGTTGTAGGAAGCTGCCACTACAGGCAACAAACAGAAAAAGAAAAGCACTGCCACGGTAGAAGAAAAAATATATGTTTGTTTTCCTAGAGGTGCTCGAAACCGGCTCTAGGAAGAATCATGTGCAAGGACACCCCGTTGCTATCAAAGTCCATAAATCTGAAAATCTTTGAAGTGACGGACAAATTAGCATGAGTGAATGAAAGTCTTTACAAGATGACTCTACTCAATGGGTTTGGGGATTTGTAGTTTGCTCCTATCTTAATTTCAGACCTAAAGAGTAGTTGTGATGAGCTGAAGCTCTTATTGCCATGATTATAAACTGTGCTTAATTATGCTGCCTCGGCAGCAACCTTATATTACCATGACATCATCTTTGTTTACTTAGAATATTCTTCAAATTAAGCCTGTACACAGTTTCTGCACACACTGCACTGGCATTATAGTTTAATTCTGAGGTAATTCGTGTTATTCTCCTCTCACTAATCTAACGATATGTGCCATGGCCTTGAGGTGTTAAATCAAGTTTAAAACATGTTCTTCTTTCTAATTAAGTGCAAGGGCAAGTATGTTTAGGATTGCATTGCTTGAGGACAAACAATAGTTCGAGTTTGGGGTGTGTAAAATGCTCATAAGTCCTATATTTTATATGCATTCCATTTCATGTTATTGTTGTTCTTAAGTACATTTTAGGCATATTTAGGTGCATGCATGCATTATCTACAGTATTCTCTATTTTACCATGTTTATATTGAATATCTTTAATTTGGTGAGAAAATGTATTGTTTTAGTTTAGTTTTAGTTTCAAGTGCTAGAAGTGGTCAGGAGGAGAGAGGAGCTGAGGAGCTGATGCCGAGGCAGCAAGCCAAGGAGTTGTACTAGAGCAGCTCAACACAAAGAGAGATGCTGCCGAGTAGTTGTCGCCGCCATATCTACCGCCTAGTGCAGCAACTTGAGGATCAGTGAATTGGAGTGCGATTGGAAGAGCATAATTTTCTAAGTCCAATGAGCCCATCCATGCAATTTATTGATGTCGGATAACAGCGGACAGAGCCGCTCAAGAGGAAATTATCCAAGGCGGCTTAAGCTTACATGTGCCACAAGGAGTCCAACTTCAAGTCAAAGAAGTCAGAATTTGAAGGATGCATTCAATGCAAAAAGCTACTCTATCATAAAAAGACTTCTACTCCAAGAACGACTTACCCTAGGCCATGCCCT
Source organism: Hibiscus tridactylites (assembly GCA_958450335.1). Taxonomy (NCBI): domain Eukaryota; kingdom Viridiplantae; phylum Streptophyta; class Magnoliopsida; order Malvales; family Malvaceae; genus Hibiscus; species Hibiscus tridactylites. Next base: position 16,632,734 of record OY288273.1, on the reverse strand, counting down.
TTATATATCCGATCATACCTTTTATTTTAGACAACTCATAGTCGGCATAGCTTAGGTTGCTCTTGTGTTTTCTTGCCGCCCCTATGTTCTAAATTCTCTAGGGCTTGAATTATGTTGTAAAAGAGTTGTGAGAACGGTTGTTTTAGGTTTAAGTTTGTTTTGCAATAAATTCAAGGTTTGTTTATTTCATGTTCTTCATTATTTTCAATTGAGTTCGAAAGATCGATTGGGAGCAATCCATTTATTTGGTATCGAGAGAGTCAAACTCACGAAGGAAGTAAGCACAATCTCATCAATACCAAGTGTTGACCAATCCAGCCTAGACATAGGTTAGGGTTTAAGGCGGCTAAAAGAGGACGACCAAAAGTTGTTGTTCATTGCAAGATTCACGTCGACGGGTATTATCTACAGCGGGCAACAACAGCATGCAGACTTAGACATAAGCTGAATCATTATCGAAGCATTTTGTCGAGCCTCGAAGGTCTGCCGAGTTTGCCGCCGAGCCAACCGTCCGTTCCACCTACTGAGGCAACGAAAGCGTCAAAGCATCAATCTGCCATCTTTCGTCGAGGCAACAAAGTCTGGCAGCGCAATACAACTTAACATATTCAACGCAGTTTCACACTACGAAGCAGCATAACCTAACCCATTCTATCACCCTGATCTTTTCTACTATTTACTTATGTTTATTTATTTTTCTCTTAAACAAACTGAAATGTTCTTTGTGATCGTTCTGCCCGGAACAAAACTTGTTTGATTCTTTGATACCCACAAAGGAAGATAAGGTTTCAAACAATTAACAATTATTTTGGTAACAACTTTATAAATGACATTACATAACCCAATAGGGAAAAACTTAGTAAAATTTTCAGGAGTGGTTACCTTCGGAATAAGAACCAAAAGTGAACGGTTAAGTGCCTTCGGGGATACTCTTTCGGCAAAAACGTGTCGCACAAACTCACAAGTAGATTGCCCCATAATATTCCAATTTTTTCTAATAGAAAGTTGCATGTAAACCATCCACGCCAGGAGCCTTTAAGGGACTCATGTCAAAAAAGGCTCGCTTAATCTCTTCATCAGAGACCGGATCCACAATCGGGTCTAGACCGATACAAGCAATTTGCGGGAAGTGTCCACGAATATTATAGATATAACCATTCACCTTGGACAATGAAAAAAGTTTTTGATAGAATTGTATAGCCGCAAGTCGTAACTCGTCCTGGTCTTCACACCAATCTACCCCATTAAGACTTAAACTAGAGATAAAATTAGTTCTACGACGTGTCATAGTGGAGGCATGAAAGAAGCGAGTGTTACGGTCACCATGTAAAATCCAAATCGCACATGCCTTTAGACGCCATAAATCTTCTTCTTGGTCATAACGTCCTCAAGCTCGGCTTGAAGCTTACGCCTCAATTCCATAAGTGAGTCGGAATGAGTTCTAGCAAGAGCGTATCAATTCCATCTAACCGGGCCAATAATCTCTTTTTCTTTTTTCCAATGTGTCTGAAAACAGACCAATTCCACTCATTGGCCGCAAGCATAAAGGATGAAATGTTAGATAGAAGATCACCTTGATTCCAATGGGAGTGCAGAAAGTCATGAAATGTAGGATGATTTGCCACGCCGAAATATATTAGAATGGGCGAGAAGAATGAGAACGAATGTGTTCATGCAGACGTAGAAGTAACAGCTTGTGATCTGATCCATTCTTTGCTAGGTGATAAACATACGAATCCAGAAAAAGAGAAAACCAAGCATTAATGGCCAAACATCGATCCAACCTCTCATATAAATTACCACTTGACCAAGTGAATGGCGGCCCTCGAAAACCCATATCAAATAACCCTGAGCAACATATAAAATTAGCAAAAGGCTGACTACACGGAGAATGTATATCCAATCCTCCCCTCTGCTCGTCAGCACTAAGAATCACATTAAAATCTCCTTCGACGAACCAAAGAACATCTGGCCCCGGATCTAAAGACTCCAATCGAGACCATAACGCACGACGCTTAGAAGAATGTGGGCTCACATACACCATAGTAAAATGGATCCAAGACTCACTTGTACTCAAGCAACACCGCCCATTAATGAACTGATTAGAAATATGAAGGATTTTCGTATCAACTTCATCCTTCTAGAGAAGCCAAATGCCACCACTAAAACCTTGTGCCTCTATCTAAAACGATTGAGGAAAGCCAAGTCTTGCAATTACCCGATCTACTTTTCGACCAAAAATTCTTGGTTAAAAAGAGCAACAACGGACGGGGAAAATTCACACCGAAAGAAAGAAAAATAACCACGAAAAGCGGAGCTAGTATCCCCTTGTGTGTTCCACAAAAAGAACGCCATTAAATAAATAATAAGGTAGACAAGGCAACAAGCTACTGAACAGTAGCGAGCTGCAGATTATTACTGCCCAAATCAGAAGGGGGTATAACCAGGTTCATTGTTGCACATAAAGTAGTCGTGACAATAGGTTCCAAACTATCGTCTTGGTTCACAACGATCCGATTAATTCCATCCGGATCCAACTCCTTACGAGCTGCCAAAGAATTCAGTTGTGAATTCACATTTTCAACCCATTCATTAAGCATTGGTCGCAATATTGTTCTCGTTTCAGTTGGTTTTCAGACTTTTAAACTTTGACGGCTATTCTCCTTGGAATCTTACTTTTAACAGCTCAATTTTTCCTTACAGTAATCCTATCCGAATGATTCTTACCATGCTCTTGTTCGAATAAAGAAACCGCAACATGAATCTTACTATTTTTGGTACTTTGATGCTCTACAACAATCATTTGTTATCATTCAACCATTGACAAAGCAACATCGTTTTCTGCTACATTTTGAGTCAATTTTAATTTCATTTCAGGGTTAGAGGCGAGGTAGGCAGCATTCTTCTTAGCGATCACAACCGTATTTACTAGGGCCTTTGGAGCTTCAGATTCACCACTCCTATTATGTTGAATATTCGATACAGTTTGTAGTATCTCCTTTTGATGATTCACAACATCTGATTGTTCATGTTCCTTCTCCAAGACCGTAAAGCGGGATCCAACATGGTCCATCACCTGCTTGCCACTACTCTTTGGTTCAGATGGGGAATTTTGTTGACGTCGGCGACGCGTATCGACCACCACCTATGGTCCATAGATCCCATCCCGGTTAGAAGTACCGTTCTCAGTCACCTCCGTAGGGATTGAGGAGGATACATTACCTTCAGCGGCAGTCCCTTTATCCATGGCACTAACACAAGACTCGTGTGAATGACCATAAATACCACATTTATAACAAATATTGTTTAAGCCCTCATATTCTAAATTCTGAACAAAATCATCTATCACAATACACGAAAGCAAGGGTTTATTCAGATCCACAGTGACCGCTAGACGTGCAAATTTCCCCTCTCCCCAGCTTGGGTATTATAATCCACTCTAAGAACTTCACCCACGACTCCAACAATTCGCCGAAACAATGCCTTGGAATAATAGCGATACGAAAGACCTGGGAGGCGAACCCATACAACAACATGAGGCAGGTGCTTCTCCGAAGTAGAAAACGAATGACTCTAGGGCTGTACAGTAAATAACTTCCATAAATTGTCCATGGCCCCCTCTGTCAAAATCTTCTCATAAACCCTAAGATCTTCGGTGCAAACCAAAAAATAATTATTATCGAGATCCACCAACTGAAGTTCACCATGCGGTTTCCATAAGGCATGATTCCTATTAAGGAGAGTTTGATATCCAATATTTCGCCCTAGAAGGCGAATAATGACAACATTCCTCGTATTCGAGTCAATCTGCTCATGTACCCAATTCGAAAAAGTAATGGTTGGAAAGTTACCACTCCGATTTATGACACAATCCTCATCCAAAACCACAATCATGTTCGGGTCCAGTTCATCAAAACTTTGCCTCGATGTTCTCTGACCGACAGATTTAGTAACCATGGCAGTATAAGATATTTTAGCACCTACGAAAGGGGAAATCGGATCCTACTGCTTTTCAAGAGCTAGGTCAAATACATCAATCTGAGACACACCAATGTCTCTATCGTCTCCTAAGTCCCCGGATTCAACCAAAACACTAGGGTTTTCATGTGGTTGGTTACAAAGTCTTTTTGATGCACTTTGTAAATGAGGAGCAATCGAAGAGCCCGCCTTTTCCAAGTTTGGACCCGACTGTACATGTTGAATCGCATCAGGAGGTTGTCCTTTGACCATAGCCGATGGCAGCAAGTCACCGGTTCCATCCGTCACATCTCTAGTTGAAGTTCCAATAGCGCTAGGGTTGGACATACCTTAATCGTTGGAGCGACGCCAAACAACGGAGGAGGGCGACATCATGAGCAACGGTGAGATAAAAACAACACAAGGAAGCTTAAAGGCTTCAACGCCGTTTATGGGTAGGCAATCGTTGTAGAACACAACCCGATGGAAGGGTTTTCTCTAAACTATAACTAATAATGATTTTAATATGGGTAATCTTCACCAGTGGTCCCTTTCGTTTAGGGTGTGTTCTATTTTGGTCACCAAAATTAAAAAATGATTATTCTGGTCACTAACGTTTAGAATCGTTTCTATTTTGGTCCATTGGCCGTTAGTCTCCGTTACTTTAAAAATTAATCTTCTAATTTAACCCCCAAACTTTCAAAATTTTAATTTTTACCATCTTCCCCAAAAATTATAAAACTAAAACCTTAAAAAATTAATTCAAAACCCTAACCTCTGCCTCCCCTCCCCTTAAAACACTTTCTAAGCCTTATCAACAGTCTCTTTATCAGGCTCAAAACCTTTAGGGCAGGCGTTTTGCTCCCTGGCCATTTGCTTCTCAACCCACTGTGTTCTGAAATCCTCGAATGAAACAATCTCTTCATAGAAAATACCATTTCCATACTCTTCAATTGGAACCTCACTACCACCACGTTCGACAACAGACTCTCCATGATGATCACCTTGATCCAATCCCATCTCAAGGAAAAAGACATCCTCACACCATTCTTTTAAAACAGATTTAAAATAGTGAGCCGCATTAACGAAATTCGAAACTTTGATTAGAGCATCATCCTCTGTTAAGGCAGTCAATCCTTCAGCTTCTTGGCATATGAGAAGTAAGCAATCCAAAAATAATTTTTACGACTGGTATACCAGTTAATCTCAAAAACCTTGATCTCAAAGAAACTGTAGGCAATGATCGACATCGATCAATCAAAGATGATAAACACTTAAAAGTGATGCTGGAAACTGCAGGGGATTTATAATCAATAGAATTAGAGAGATCTGCAGGGGGTATACCAATGGTTGCAATAACTCGTCCATTGAATCAACATAATCCTGTGTAATTTTATATACCAGAGCAAAAATGAATTCTGGTTTATCAATCCACTTTGTAAAGTGGCGTTGGCATGCAACAGATACATGATTGACAAGCTCTTCAATGGCCCAAAGTGGTTGGTGAGGAGCAACCTCTCGATTATAACCCTCAAGTTGCCGGGATTTTCTCTGTCTCTGCAACTCCTACAGGCGGCACAGGGCAAGAAAGTTTTCACAATACCGATCTTTGAGATCACCATGCATTGTAAAAAAGGATTTGAGACTTCTCTTGATTTCCTTGTATTCGTTGCTGCATGTCTATATTAAGATCTCAAAATCAAAAAAGAAAGAATCGATGATTTGAGAGAGAAGATATTTGAATTTCGAAATTATCCAAACAAAATGTTAACAAAGGGAAATGGCATTTGGATTCTCTCCTAAAGAATTTTTTTGTGTTAAATAAAAGGTTGTAGTCGTTTTAGACTTTTACCAACAGACAGAGAATAGAAAAAGCAGTGGATTCAGATAAGAAATAATAATTATAAAATTATGAAGCGAAGTTGATCTGGCGTGGCAGAGAAGCAAATGGCCAGGGAGCAAAATGCCTGCCCTAAAAGTTTTGAGCTTGATAAAGAGACTGTTGATAAGGCTCAGAAAGTGTTTTAAGGGGAGGGGAGGTAGAGGTTAGGGTTTTGAATTAATTTTTTAGGTTTTATTTTTATAATTTTGGGGAAGATGGTGAAAATTAAAATTTTGAAAGTTTGGGGGTTAAATTAGAAACTAATTTCTTTAAGTAACGGAGACTAACGGTCAAAGGACCAAAATAAAAACGATTCTAAACGTTAGTGACCAGAATAATCATTTTTGAATTTTGGTGACCAAAATAGAACACACCCTAAACGAAAGTGACCACTGGTGAAGATTACCCTTTTAATATTCATAAGAACATGTTTATTTTTTTTAATCACAATTATTTTCATTAAAAAATAGAGTGAAAGGGTCTATGATGAGTACTAAATTAGGAAAGTTTGACCATTAGACATTAATATTATTTTATTATCCGATGAAACATTAGGGGACAAATTGAAGGACCTAAAAGTACAATCATGCAATGATTGAACTTTTATAATATATATGTTGATAAATTCAACTTCAACTCAATTACAAATCATATATTACTATATTTAATTTTATTCAAATTGTAATCATTACTAATTTTAAATTATGGAAACAAAATTATTGGTTTATTTATTTTATGATGTAAATTTCAATTTTAACAATAATTGAATAATAGTAAGATTCGTCTTATTTATACGTAAATTTGGTGTTAAAACCAATTTAATTGATAAAATAGAAGTGATCCAGATTTGAGCAGTTTATGTGTATATTGTATGTCTTACTAAAAAATTTAAAACCAATGAAGAAATATTATTATGTCATCACACAACATAATTTAGAAAACTAAAATATCAATAATAAATATAATAAAAGTATTTTTTTCAAAAAAATATATATAAATATGTAAAGGCTATCTACTCCACCTCGCATAACTCCTAAAAGAACTAGCAATAGAATTGTTAATTTTGATTTATAAAATGATTCCATGGTTATAATTTTGATAATTTATAAAAATAACACTTATACCACATACACATCGTATCAATTTGATGTTGATTCTAGAAAAATTGACTCTCAACTTTTATACATTCTAACAATTTGATCCTAATCCTTAAAAATCAAACAAATTATAAAATTTGTAAAAATAATTTTAAAAATTATAAAAACTTATTATTTAAAAAATTTAAATACATAAAAAACTTAAAAATATATAATTTGTTTAATTTTTTAAGGATTAGGGTCAAATTGTTACAATACGTAAATGTTGAAGGTCATTTTTTAAAAATGTTAAGATCAAATTGATACAATGCATAAATATTGAAGGTTATTTTTTTCAGAAATTGGACCAATTAATGTAATGTGTAACCGTTAAGGGGTAAATATATTATTATGCCAATTTTATAACCATTTGAGGTTAAGTGTAAAAAATTGGTTAGTTTAGTGACCAGAAAAGAAATTTACTCATACTTCAGTGACTCTTGATGTAGTTTACCATGTATATATTTTTCAAATATAGTTGTTTACTATATTTAAAGAATAATAACCACCAACAAGTATTGAGTGCATTGGTAAAGCACATTGCACTACTAAAGAGGAGACGTAAATTCAATTTTTGAAGACGACATTATTGGGAGGAGAAACCTCACACCCCGAATATAAACCACAAGACGAACATACATATAAAAAAATAATAACCGTCCTCAAAGAAATAATGATTACCATTTTATTACCTTTAAATAGAGCAATTATTGTTTTAATTTAATATTCAATTATGTGTGAAAAAACTATTTTATGGTCTTATAAGCTGCTCATTCAACTCAATAATGGAGTTAGCTCACGTCAAGACATAGAAATAAATGAACATGTCTATTTTTTGGACATAAGAACATGTCTAATTCAAAGTATATATACGCTAGAAAAACATTGTTGTTTAAAATAGAGAAATAATAATTATATTCGTGTTCCTATTATTACGCGTCTACGACGCGTAAACGCGGTGGCATATCCATATTGGAGTAAGGTTTCACTTGTACACTCTAAAATTTAATTAATTTCTTTTTTTGAAAAGAAAGAATTGTATGTCTATATTATCGAAAACATATGAAGGAAAACATAGACGTGGGAGCTTTAAAGTATGAAGGAAATCACTTCCCCATCTTATTTTTTTATAATAAAGTATATATATTATAGACAAAGTAATTTGAATTTGTGTTTTTTAAGATAAACGACATCCGTTTTTTTACTGATACACTTGTTGGGTTTTATATACCAATTAATTTCTTTATTGTTTATAATATTATTTTTAATATTCTTTTCATTTTGGATATTGATTTATAGTACTTTTCATTTTTAATATTAATTGTTTTGAATATTTTATCTAAAATATATTCTTTAAAAGATCACAAAGAAAAAATTGTTTAAACTTAATAGTTAAAATTTGTCAAAGAATTTAGTTGATTTAATATATCAACTCGGATGCTTAATTAATTTAATTTCTCAAATATATAAGTTTAATGGGATGAATTTTTTTTCTTCAAAAATTTAGAGGCGTAAAACACTTTAATTAATTTAACTTTTTTTTGAATAAATTCGGCCTTCATTTATTATAAAGCAATAAAAGTCTCGAAAAGACAAACATAAATAAAGCTCTGGAAAAACAAACCGACACCAGCTAAAACAAAAACTCAAAAGAAACGAAAGAAAACCAAAAGGGGGAAAAATAGCTGAAGGCGAAACACCGCTCCTCACACCAGTAGAGATTGGGAATCGAAAATCGACTATGGAAACGCACGGGAGGAGGGAGAGACCCAGAAGCGTTGATCTGGAACATGCAAAATATCTTCTAGGAAAAAGAGGAACAATCAAAAAGGGAGGACGGTAGCTCATGGCGACGGACGATCCCTCTCCACCGCCATCAGTGCACAATCGGGGACTTCCTCCACCCAAAAAAGGTCGTCGGAACCAAGGCGGGAAGCACCCGCTATCAGATGCGCAACCAGATTGGCTTGACGGAAGGTATGTGTGTATGAAATTTCGAAGAAATTCTTTGCTCTCTCCTTAATTTCATGGATGATACTACTAATCACTGACATGTCTGGGTTGTTGGACTGCAATTTTTTTATGGTTGTGAGAGAATCCCCTTCAATCTCCACCCGTCGGAACCCTAGATCAGAAAGGAGTTGAACGGCATGGAGGGCCGCCACCGCTTCGGCCTGAAAAGCACTTGAAATATGAAAGGTAATCCTCCGACAAGCACCCATAACTTCTCCATTAGAGTCTCTAATTACTACCCCTGACCACGCGAATTTTTCTGAGGTATGGAAGCAAGCGTCAAAATTAGCCTTCACAACACCGACTAAAGGAGCATTCCAACGAATCACCACCGATGATGGAGGAGAGTACTGCTGCGGTAAAAGGCTCTCTACTTCTCTGCAATATGCTTTGATAAACATGATAGTGTGATTATATGAGTTATTTACCCCTTCATGTAATTTCTTATTACGCACATACCAGATTGACCATAGAATTATTAGAATCTCCGAATGACGCACTTTAGGGTGCGAGACTAACAACCATGACAACCATTCCTTGAAAGAAAGGGTTAAAACTGTCGAAGGCCAGTTATAACCCATCCCCTGCCAGATCATTGAAGCATTAACACAGTCCCTAAAGACGTGTTCCCTAGATTCAGGTTCATTTAGACATACCGGGCAATTAGGATTTTGAGCAATACGACGATAGTATAGGCAAGCTTTAGTGGGAATGAAATTACACAAAGATCTCCAAACCTGGATACGTACTTTAGGGGGACATTTGACATTCCAAACTGATTTGAATAACTCCGCATCCATAGTTGAAATAGCACCAGATGGTCTGAGAAGATTGTATCCACTCCTAACAGAATAAGCACCCGTTTTCTCTCCACTCCACACTAGGCAATCCGATTGGGGAAAACTTGAGATAAGAATAGACAAAATTTGACTTGCCTCATATGGTAGGAACGTTGCTTGAATGAGATCTATATTCCATGAACCTTCATCCGGGTTTAGCAAGTCAGAGACCCAAAGCAAACCATTAACTGGTGGAGAAATCAGTCGTTTAGGCATAGGACCCGGTAGCCAACAATCACCCCAAATAGAAATTGAGCGTCCATTACCAACTTTCCAACGTAAGCCAAGTTCTAATAGACCACGTGAACTCCATACACTCCTCCATACTAAAGACGATTGAGAAGTTAGAGTAGAATTTAAAAAATTCGTATGCGGAAAGTACTTTGCCTTGAAGATCCGTCCGGGAAGGGACGTCGGAGTAGATAATAGACGCCAAGCCTGCTTTGCAAGGAGAGCAACATTAAACGTCGATAGATCCCTAAAGCCTAAGCCACCTTCCTCCTTCTTCCGACACAAGAAAATCCAACTACTCCAGTGCATACCACGTCTAGTCGGAGATCGTTGCCACCAAAACTTCACCATAGCAGACTCGAGTTTCTAACAAAGAGACTTAGAAAGTAGAAAAACCCCCCATTGCATACACCGGTATGGCTTGTAAAACAGACTTAACGAAGACTTCCTTACCTCTTTGAGAGAGAGGAAATACACACCAATTTGAGATACGGGCTTGAACCCGATCAAATAAATTCTGAAATGCCTGTCTTTTATTCCGGCCCACTAGAGAGGGAAGCACAAGGTATTTCTCGATATTGGATGTATGGCCTATTTCTAGCAGACTCTGGATATCCGATTTAGTTGAATCGCCCACATTACTTGAAAAGAATAAACCAGATTTCTCAAAATTGATTACCTGGCCCGAACACACACTATACTCGTGTAAAATATTCTTAATGTTCATGGTATCATTAACCGAGGCATCACCAAAGATTATGCTATCATCTGCGAAAAGCAAATGAGTAACATTTGGAGCATATCTATTAAGTCTGAAACCCTTCACAGTACCCAACATATTTCCCCTTCTTAACAAAGATGATAATCCCTCACTGCATATAAGAAAAAGAAATGGGCTGAGAGGATCACCTTGCCTAAGCCCCCTGGATGGCACAAAAAATTCTCCGACAACACCGTTAAGGACGATTGAGTACGAAACAGAAGTCATACATTTCAAAATACGTTGGATCCAGGCTGATGCAAACCCCATCTTTTCCATAACACGAGCCACAAAATCCCACTTTACTCTATCATAGGCTTTAGACATGTCTAATTTCAGAGCGAAATTACCTGAGCGGCCTACACGCTTCTTCTGCAAGCAGTGTAAAATCTCATAAGCTACCATAATATTATCGGATATCAATCGCCCCGGAACAAAGGCACTCTGGGCCTCGTCAATGCAGCCCGGTAACAAAGTTTGCATTCTGTTAGCTAGAACTTTCGACACAATTTTGTAGAGGACATTGCACAAACTAATGAGCCTAAAATGACTCATATGCGAAGGATTAGAGATTTTCGGAATAAGCACAATATGGGTCTTATTTATTATACCCATATCAACCTCCCCATTTAAAACTCCAATACAAAATTGGGCAACATCCTTACCGATAATATTCCAGAAACGCTGATAGAAAATGGCCCCCAGCTCATCCTCCCCTGCCGCTTTCAAAGGGCCCATCATCTTAACAGCCCGATATATTTCCTCCTCAGTATATGGTCGAAGCAGACTTCTATTCTCAGCCGCAGAAATTTTTGGGATAATACCCTCTAATACATTCGAACAGTCTGCCACTCCACCTGAAGTAAAAAGACCTTGGAAATACTCCCTAGCTGTGATTTCCATTAAAATCGGGGAGGAACAATTAACCCCATCATCATTCATGAGCCTCGATATCCGGTTCTGCTTCTTTCGTTGAGTTGCATGTCGATGAAAAAACGTTGTGCTCTTATCACCATTACGAAGCCAGTTTGCTCGTGCTTGTTGCTCCCAATAGAGTTCAGATTTATCGGCTTCCAAATTAAGAGACAACTTGACCTCTTCAATTTCTCCCAGAATATCATCTGAAGGATACAAACCCACAAGTTCCTCTAAACGTTTTGTAAGGCTTCGTTTAGTGATCTTTCTGCTGACTCGTAATTTACAGAACCAAGTGTCTAGGCCCAAACCCACAAAGCGTAGACGATCAGGAAGCAAGCCCGAAGAAGCATTCCATAAATTGACCACTTCATTCTCGTACGAGTCCTCTAGTAACCAGGCTGCTTCAAACTTAAAATGCCAATGGGTTCTACTATCAGAATGCGGGGATGTATTCACTAACAAGGGGCAGTGGTCTGAAAACGAATGTGCTAAATGGGAGAGAACAAAATGGGGATGACATGACCACCACACGTTATTTGCAACACCCCTATCGAGTCTTTCTCGAATATTCGTAGCCTCAAATTTACCCTTTTCCCATGTAAACCATCTGCCTTGATAACCAACATCAGACAGGGAACAATCATCCAGAGCCTCCCGAAAGTCAGACATTTGCCGCTGACTTCGTACCCTACCTCCCATCTTTTCAAAAGAAAATAACAATTCATTAAAATCACCAATAACTAACCATGGTATATGGGGGCAGTCATTCAATTGTCGCAACAAATTCCATGAATCCGAACGATTCTGCTCTTCTGGGGCACCATAGAAACCGGTACAGCGCCATGAACGACCCTCTCCATCGTCCGAAAGCATGAAGTCTATGTGACGATCGGAAAATGACCGAAGTGAAACCTGGCAGTTACCCCGCCAAGCTAAACAGAGACCACCACTCCTTCCTCGTGACCCAACCTCAATGCCATTTGGAAAACCACATTTCTTACGCACTTTTTCCATCTCAGAAGACTGTAGTTTAGTTTCAATTAGGAAAACTACAGATAGGTTAACGTCTCGCAAACAGTCCCGGAGACGTCTTACTGTCCGAGGCTTCCCCAAGCCCCGAACATTCCAACTTACTAACTTCATTGCTCCCGGCGGGCCTGATCATCCAGGCCGGCCGATGGGAAAGCAGCTGTTGAGGGGGAAGCCACCCCTTTCTCCGTGGAGGACGAGACAGAAGCCTTTCTTGGTCGTTTAAGCCCATCAGAAGGGTGAACCGGGGTATCTTCGTCAACCAAGATCATTTCCGTATCAAATAAAGGTGAGCCCACACAACCAGGCAGCAGCGGGCCTAGTCCAAAAGTAGTCCGCCCTTGTAACCTTGGCATATTATGTGGCCCAGGCTGAGATCCATGACCAGATTGGGATAAGGCCAATCCCTTATTATGCGCCATCTGTTCCGGATTAGGAGCACTATTCTCATCAGCTTTAATTGTGTTTATCTGATGGCTTATGTTATGCCGAGAAATACGGGAAGCACCACCATCCTCTTCCCGCAACCAGTTACTTGACGGAATACCTCTACCCCTCGTCGGAGCCCGTAAGGAGACATCCCAAGGGAAAGGACCCTCTTGTTGAGGCTGAAGAACACGTAATGGACAGAAGCCTTCACCGTGACCAAGCTTGCCACATCGGAAACAAAAAAGGCGAAGCTTTTCATACTGAAACGACACAAAAGCTGTACCACCATTAGGTAATAATAATTTCTTTCGTCGTTTCAAAGATTTCGCCAAAGAGATCCGCACCCGAATACGCATACTCCCCTTAATTCCAATCATTAACGCGGAAGAATCAAACTCCAAAAAAATCCCTATGAAATCACCGAGTTGTTTCGCAACCGACTCCGAGATAAAGCCGCTCGAAACATCATTAACCAAAACCCAGAAATCCACCTCCTTAAGCAAAACCGTACTCGGATCCTCTCCCTCTTGTATACGATGTAGAATAAGAAGATGGAGATTAAAATACCAGGGTCCCTCCTTTTCAATACGATCAACGTCAATAGAATTAAAGAGACGAAACAAATACCGGCCCTCTCCCAAATCTGAAATCGCAATACCACCGATTGGATGCCAAACATTCGCCAAAGTTGCCTTCATGGACGGAAAATGAATCTGGCTAGTGGTGAGAAACGCTCCCACAAAACAGAACTCAAAGGAGATCGAGGACTCCTCTTGAACCGGGACAATAGCCAATTCTTGCTCCTCTTCCTCCTCATCAATGGTAAGTTCAACCAAAACATCATTCACAGTAGCCATGGATGAAGAAAACACAAAGAAATCTGGGCAGCAGCCAGAGAAAATCAAAGAGATAAAATATGAATATCTGGGCAAAAGCCAGAGAGAAAAACATGGGCAAAAGCCAGAGATTTTTACGACTTTTAAATTAATTAATTAATTAATTAATTAATTTAACTTCTAACATAATATTCAAGGAATTGAGGTTAATGGGATCTTTCGTTATATTTTCTCTCTCGTTGTGAAAATTTTATTTCAATTTTTGTATAAAGTGGATAATTTTTAATTTTAAAGAAAAATATTAAAACTTAAATTTATAAAAGATAAGACAACGTAAATATTTTTGAGTACTCAATCAATTAATGGATTGGAAAATTTTATAGCGTTTGACGAGCTTTAACGAGCACCATTATTAACGAGCACCGATGAACACTGATAAATTAATTTATAAAATTTTTAAATCTAAAGTACTTAATGCGTAATTATAATTTTTTTAAATAAAAGTGTAATTTAATTAAAAATATATTTTTTAATTTTAATTTTATTTTAAAAATTATTAATTAAAATAATTTATCCCCAAATCAAAGAACTCTAGGTATTTTTCTTTGAAATTAACCTAATTGTCGCCGTTGACCACCGCCGCCGCCGCCAACCACCGCCGTCGTTCCCCTTCTTAGGGTGACGGTGGTCGGCGGCAGCGGTGATCGCCGGTGGTCGGCGGCGACGGTAATTGGGTTAATTTCAAAGAAAAATACCTAGGGTTCTTTGAATTGGGGATAAATTATTTTAATTAATAATGTTTAAAATAAAAATAAAATTAAAAAATTATTTTAATTAAATTACACTTTTATTTTAAAAAAAAATTATAATTACCCATTAAGTACTTTGAATTTAAAAAATTTATAAATTTGTTTATCGGTGCTCGTCAATAGTGGTGCTCGTCAAAGCTCGTCGAGCGTAGAAAAACTATCCTAATGGATATCGTTTTGGCAATGTTATCAAATTTTATTTCAATTTAATGGAAAATTCTACAACACTCGGCGAGCACTGATGAGCACCACTAACGACGAGGACCGATGAGCACTATTAATTTAATTTATAAAGATTTAAAATTTAAAGGACTCAACGTATAATTATATATTATTTAAATATTAAGAAGAAAATTAATTAGAATACATTTTTTATTTTTTATTTTCTTTTAAACATAATTAGATCAAAATACCTACCCCTAAATCACAAAATTATAATTTTTCTTTAAAATTCAATCTGCCGCCGCCGTCACTAGCCACTGCCGTTAAATCCTGTCGCCGTCGCCCCTCTATGGCCGTCGTTGAGCCCGGCCACATTCGCAAGAAAAGTTGGAACAAAAAAGTGAGGACCATCTTTTGATTTTATCAAACCCTAAGTGCAATTGAGTTCGAAAATGGAGATTCGAGAGGCACATTTGCTTATTGCCATGGTTATCGCAAGCAAAACTTGACAACAACAAACACTATAACAACCTCCGTGGTGGCAGGGCTCAACAACGACCACAGAGGTGCGGTAGTAACTTGCGGCAGCGACGACGGATTGAATTTTAAAGAAAAAAATAAGGTTTTGTGATTTAGGGTAAGTATTTTGATCTAATTATGTTTAAAAGAAAATTAAAAATTAAATATATATATTTTAATTAATTTATCTTTTAATTTTTAAATAATTTATAATTATATGTGAGTTATTTAAATTTTAAATATTTATAAATTAAATTAATAATGTTCATTGGTGCTCGTCGTTAGTGGTACTTATCGGTACTCGTCGAGCGTGGCAGATTCATCACAATTTAATATGGTTTGGTAATGCTATCATGCTAAATCTACCACTTGTCACATTTTTTATGGAATTGCTATTGCCTATTTGCCACCTCATCATCCGTATATCAATGTTAGCGTTAAGGTATCAACTGGTTCAATGTAAATACAATAGATATGCTTTATTAATACATAATATAATACATCGAATTGATCTAAAAAATATATATGTAATACAATGAATTAATTTCATGTGTTGACGCCTCTTTCCAATTGATTTCTGAAAAATATATATAGGTCATGTTTGGTAAAGAAATGTTTGGGCTAAAATTAGAGGTTTGAGCCATAATTAGAGATTTGACTAGTCAAATTCGTTAATATTGTTGTTTGGTAAATAGCGGATTGAAAGAGTGGATTGGGATGAAACCGCTAATTTTAAAAAAGCTCATAATATGAGTTTTTTGATATTAGATGTTTGATATTAGAGTTGTAAAGACTCTTTTACCTTTACCAGTTACCAAAAATCTCAAAATAACCTAAATTAAATATGTTATCACCATATTTATAAGCTAATCCTATTTATTTTTTCTTTTTATTATCACATATTTATATGTGTATTTAAATTTATTAATTAATTAAATTATATTAAAATAATTATATAAATAATAAATTAATATGTAAATTATTTGAATATGTTTAGAAAAGTTATATTAAAAATAATTTTATAGATCTAATTAATAATAATTAGATACAAAATATTGATAACTAATAAATTATTCAAACAAGTATTTAATATTAACATGTCCTTATATGTTATTTTACTTGTTTAAATAATCTAACAACTATCAGCTAGCAGCTAATTTTACCAAACACTTTTATGCAATCAGCTAATACAATCCGCTAGTCAAATCGGCTAATTCAATCAACTATCAGCTAATGCAATCCGCTATCCGCTAATTGCCAAACAGGGCCATAGCCATTGTTTGGTAAAGAGAGGTTTGGGCAAAAATTAGAGGTTTGACGTATAATTAGAGGTTTGACCAGTCAAATACGCTAATATTGTTGTTTGGTGAACAACGGATTGAAAGAGCGGATTGGAGTAAAACTGCTAATTTTGAAAATTCTCATAAAAAGAGCTTTTTGAGATTAGAGGTTTGATATTAGAGCTGTAAAGACTCTTTTACCCTTACCAGTTACCAAAAATCTCAAAATAACCTAAATTAAATATTTTCTCACTCTATTAATAAGCTAATCCTATTTATTTTTTTCTTTTTATTATCACATATTTATACGTGTATTTAAATTTATTAATTAATTAAATTATATTAAAATAATTATATAAATAATACATTAATATATAAATAATTTGAATATGTTTAGAAATGTTGTAACCCCCTCGTCCCGGTCCATACGTTTGACCGGTCCGAGAAGGCTACACGGGGAAAACCGATGTGAAACCCATTAAGGTCTCACCTCGGTTAGCAACCCTAGAAAATTCTTTTGTTTATATCTTGTCTAAATGCATTATTAAGTCTTATGTGAAACACGACAGCGGAAACAAAAACAATATAACAACGACCATCCAAAACAACACATTAAAACAACCCATTTTAATCCTTTACAGCAGGCCGTATCGGAACGCCCTTAGGGTGTTTCAATACGCCTTGACTTGGTCAACTAGCCAAAGTCAACCAGATGAGACCGTTTCGAAACAGGAGTGGACCGTATCGAAACGAGGTCAACGGTCAACTTCTCGTGGTCAACGATACGAAGACCATTCCGAAACGCTAAGGCTCGTTTCGATACATCAATTTATTGTCAAATTCTCAGATTTCCAGTGGCAAATCGTATCAAAACGTTCCTTAGGCGTATCGAAACGCCTGGCAAAAAACAAAGGGGCCGTATCGGAACGGGGTCGACCGTTTCGAAACGCCCTATGTCTGCAGATTGGTTTTAGCTGATTTTTGGTATAAGGTTGTCCCTAAAAACACCACTAGGACCACACACAACACACAAGAACAACCCTAAGGCAAGACCAAACTTCTACAAACATGTTTAACACACTTCAAGCATATAAGAACCAACATTAAAGGAACCAACATCATCAACGTGTGAATCATACATAGCATTAAAGGTTCACGCTTCACAAGACAATCACTTGAGCATTAAAGATAGGCAATTCAAACATGATTTACAATCCAAACATGGCATCCAAAAGCCATACCGCCATAACACATAAAAGGACTCTAGCATGCTCCTAAACAACCAACACAAACAAACATACATCAAAGCTCAAAACAACAACACATATCCCATTGTTTGACTATTACAATCTTTCAATTTAAAGTTCATACTTGAGCTATCCAAAAGCGACACTTGGAGGCCCTTCCTTGCCCTTGCCACCCACAAGCTACTGATCTGCATTGTCGAACAAAAAGAAGCGTAAGCATAAAAGTTTAGTGAGGGTAAGCTCGTAAAACAAACCTCGACAATGCAGGGTCCAAGCACGAGCAACAACCAAGATAGAATGCATGACCTTACCTCCAATCCGCAAGAGCCAAAAATATATATGATGCATGAACATATAATCAACATTATTCTATGATCAACAACTCACAATGTCCAACACACGAAGATACATATACCAATTCATAATGGAATCACATTTCATATCATATTGGAACCTAGCTATGACTCGAATACGCGGATAATACGTTGGAACTCACTTCCAACACAACCATTACCTTCGGTGGGATTACACTCATCATTGGTTCTCGCGGAGGGGATTCCACTCATCCTCACGCCCCGTCGATGGGATTCCACTCATCACCGACTAATATATATATATATATAAAGATTTCCGGGCGAACCTGTACTCCTCCTTGATGACTTAACGCCACCAAGGCCACGCGCGAATTTGACTCTCGTGTGCACACTATACATCCTAATGATAGATCATTGTACCCAAGCATACTAGTGCCAATATTAAACATAATTCATAACCTTTCACAACATCATTTCAAAACAACTTCTGTGCTTAGCACGTACTCACCATGATTACTATCATGCATAATTCATAATTCAAACCACATACATAACAATGCACCAAACCATGCCTCAACAACATGTATAACACAATATACATAACTACCATAAACACAAATAAACAAGAGGCATAATAAGCAATTAGGAGTTCAACCAAAAGTTTCTAACTAAAGCTTGAGATTAGGTTACCACCATAATCTCAACTCTAGGTGGGTTTACCAAGCCCAACCTAGGTCCACATGCTTGAACCAATATTTAAAAACCATTTAAAAACAGTAACCACTCACCGACCACTCCATTAGCACAAGCCGACTAGCCTACCAAGCATCCAAGTTTCCGGATCCGAGCCCAAAGCTCCTCCATTGTTTTCTCTTGCTTCTAATCATTCAAAAACAATACATTAGTCCCAAAATCAGCCACAAACCCAAAGTTTAACACCAACAGACAAATCTACTACAATTCTCACAATTCAAAGCCAAGTTCATTCTCCAATTTCTCATTTTCGTACTTCCACAAGAACCCAACAAAATTCAGCAATGTAGTCATCCAAAGCACTCTTAAACATGTTCAAAACACTACCCAAACATAGTATAACCATCAGCCAATAAATCCTCACCCAAAACAACCCCAAAACTTTACCAAGCACACTCCAAAACCTCCATTAAACTCAAATACGAAAATCATGGTAAAACACTTTAAAATGCATATATATTGGACCTTATAGGTTGTAAATAACCCATATAACCTCAAATAATCAAAAGCTTAGGTTAAAGACAATAAAGTTCTCATTTTTAAACAAAACCCCAAAACTTCAAATTTCAAAATCATGAACAATAATGAAAACTAATGGTACCAACATGAAAGGGAAGGTAAGGACAAGTCAAATATGGTTTTACCTTTCGAAAATCACCCAAGAAGAAGAAGAATGGTGATGGAATAGTAAGATGGAGAATGGGAGCTCCATTGTCGTGAGTTTTGGGAAAGAAGGGGGAAGAAGATGATGAATAAGCTCATTTAAAATAAAAATGGGTTTATAATTTAGAAGACCACTTATTTACCATAATGTCATTAATGAATGGCTAAAATTCCCATCTCCTAAAATCCATGGAATTGGACTTAGAAGATACGCCAACATAGACTTTAATTATTTTGCAAACCCGAAGCCCATGAAAAATATTTTATTATTTTAATTATAAAATTGAAACCCGAACCATTATTTTAATATTATATTATTTTCACACGACCCCAAACCCAGGTGTTACAAATGTTATATTAAAAATAATTTTATAGATCTAATTAATATTAATTAGATACAAAATATTGATAACTAATAAATTATTCAAACAAGTATTGAATATAATAATGACCTTATATGTCATTTTACTTGTTTAAATAATCTAACAGCTATCAGTTATCAGTTAATTTTACAAAACACTTTTATACAATCAGCTAATACAATCCGCTAGTCAAATCAGCTAATGCAATCAGTTATCAGCTAATGTAATCCGCTATCAACTAACCGCTAATTGCCAAACATGGTCATAATTTATTGTAATCTCTCCAATCAAATGACTTTGGCAACTTATAATAATCCTTTTTTTTACAATTATCAATTCATAGTTGGATGATATTATAAATATCTTTTCTGTGACAATCTTTCTAATAAAGTTTGCTCGATTCGAGCCTCTGATTTTAATTAAAAAAATTTAAGTAGATCAACTTATGGTCGTGATATCTAATACTTCATCTGTCTCAATAAAATTATCACTTTTTTGTTTTAAAATTGTCCTATTCAAATTGTCACTTTAAAAACTCAACAAACTTTTTGTAAGCGAAGGACTGATATTTATATTAGACTTCGCCACATTAATACGAGTCTCGTTAAAAAACATTCCTAAACTTAAATGATAAAAAAAGTGCTTCGCAATAATGTAAGTTGGAATACAACAAAATTACAGGGAGATAGTGCTTGCGAAACACACGCTAGAACCACTCATAAGCAATACTACACAACAACTTAATCCATCAAAATTACAGGGAGATGATGTCTCCAAATCTTCAAAGCGAACACTACCGCGGCTAACTCTATGTCATGAGTGGGATAGTTCTTCTCGTGCACTTTCAACTGTCACGAACCATAGGCTACCACCTTACCCTCTTGCATAAGCACACAACCTAACCCTACGTATGATGCATCACTATAAATCACAAATTCTTTTCCCCATGAAAAGAATGTGACTAAAGCCTATGAAAAATAAGGGTTAAACCGAGATCAAGTTGAGAAAACATCTAAAGGAATGTGACTAAAGCTTATGAAAAATAAAGGTGTTATGTGAAGGAAAACTCTACCTAGCTGACTAGAGATCCCAATATTTAGGTTCAAAGGGACAACCTAATCACATAGACATGTTCGGTCATTGTGGTGGTAACTATCCCCATGTCTATTCCTATGATGTAAACATTGACAAAAAATGGGATATGCTAAGCAAAAGCTTTTAAAGATTGTTGTGTGCTTCGGTGAGCCGAGCAACATAAGTCATCTATATGAGAGTGAAGTGGGGTTGCTTCAAGGAGACTACTGGCACAGTTCTTCAAACTCTTGCAGAACTAGGCGATGTCCGCGGCCACATGGGCATAACCATGAGAACTAATACTCTTGTCAGAGAGGTAGTTGTGTAAAGTATATTATCATTTCCATAAACAGTTGAACAGTTCAAGGACATCACGTCTATTGGTTAACTAGTAAAGTAAATGTACTTTCACAAGGGAAGGTTCAAAGGAGGAAACCCACCTATTCTATGCAACTATCAATCATAGAACCTATCACCACATCAAGTCAAAATGATTTTGAAAACAAGCATCAATTTTATTCATGTGGGGGATTGTTGGAAAAAACGTGATAATTGGGTAACTTTGAGACACTTTTTCTATTGGTAAAGGTGGGGATTCGAATGATGAACATATTGATTCATATTCTACTCTATAAGACCTTTACAACGGTATCTCATGTGCTCAAAATAATCGAGTGATGAATGAGAAATTGATGTTCAAATTAAGGATCTTGAGAATTGAATAAGGAAGTAAAAAACTCATTGTCCCACATTGGTGGGATAAAAGGCTTGGGATGTGTTTATATACACTTACCCACTTTGTATCACTAAATGATTTGGATAGAAATTGTGCCTCATGCGCAGGGGGTGTGAATCAATCTCATTCGGGCCTTTCGTGGACCTGCAGATATTTTGTCATTGTCAATAATTTTTTTCCTTAAACACTGCATATCGTTTTGAATATTCGGAATTAAGAGGATAAATGTGTGGAAAGATATTGTATCCGAATAATTCGAATATTACACAGTTATTGCTTGAGATTCACGAAAATATATTCGATATTTATGGTATTCTTGATTGTATCCCAAAATAGTTTTAATGGCCATTATATTTGGAATATATTATTTCCAATAATACTCCTATGTGAAACGCCAATAAGTACCGTGTTAACCTACTAGGTTAAACACGATTTCAAAAAAATGCATTCTTCCTATTATTTTCTCTAGTTTTCGGTGATAGGCATGCGAGGGTTTTCGTTCAAGGTCTCTTCAGTCATGCTACTGTCAAAGATCTTTTGTTGTTGTTTCCTGGGAGACCAACGACCAACGAACTCAAGCACTCTAGAATGGTCGAAATTTGTCTTAAGGAAACTGCGTAGCTGCAGGCCTCAACGCGATTCATCTGTTTTTCTATTCGAATTTGGTTTTGAATCTTGTACTCTATTTTTTCGTTTATTTAATTTATTTAAATAATATTTGTTTTTTATCGTCTTGGATTGGTTACCGTAACAAAGGCTTAAAAATAAACAAAATTTCCACCCCCGTCCAAATAATTGTTCTCCGTTTTGTTCATCTTTTCGTCTTTGGAATATTAATTAATTCCTTTATTGTTTTTAGGGTAAAATATATTAGATACCACTGAAGTTTAGGCATTATGTCGATTATACTATTAAACTCTCAATTTGTTCAATTATAACATTATACTTAGATTTTAACTTCAATTATACCACTAGACCGTTAGCTCTATAATGATGCAATAATGTAGACGATAGGGTAAAATCAACATTCGCAACAATATCAGTATCAAAACGTTCGTATTCACTCTTCTTTCTTCTCCTCGGATTGGTTTATCACAAAATTCACTTAAAATCGACAAAAATTCATCAAAAGACCCTACGTGCTAGTACTATGATCTCCTCCGATAGACATCCGATGAGGTTAGTTTCGATATATGTTGTCCGTCTTTTCAAAAGAATGCTTCTCACCATTCGAATTTTTGAACAAACACCCTCAAATCCGAGAAAACTTAAAACCCTAGAAAATTGTGATCCTTTTGTTTAATTTCAACTTTTAGCTGTTGGAAGCGCGCTCGCTGGTGCAGGCAGCAACACTGAGGGATTAAGGTCCGGTACGTTAATCCTTGAGCTGATGCTGTAGCACAGAAGCTTGTCCATTGTGATTTTTCAGGTACTTTGTTGAATATACAATTATGAAAGCAATGATGAGCATATTATTTTGGGTTAACATGGAGTGGTATATAGAATCACGTTTACATCTTTCAACCACATAATCTTTTCTTGCCTTTAATTTAAATATATATATTTCAATAAATTTTAACATTTATGTTTGTTCCCGATTACGTCTATGTGTAGATTTAAGGAAGCTTCCAAGTTAGGTTGAAATTCTTGAGTCTTCCGAAGAACATGACGGCAATGAGAATAGCTTTGCCGGAATCACTCCACCTTCCCACAAATCCGTACCATTTATCCTCGCAATTAGCCGCGCCTTTCAACCGTCGCTTGCAGCTGTAACCCATCGTGAATCCCACGTTACCGTATGCGCTGCACAACCCATTCCGACCAACCAAATCAAATTCTAATACTACTCGACTCAACTCGGAAAATAAAATATTTTTTTCAACTTGACTTTACGTTAAAAAATTTGATTTGATTAAAATTGAAACATAATTTCATTAACTCGATAAAAAATTTAAATAAAGTTTGAGTTATAAAATAATTCTTCGAATAACTTAAAATTTTTAGTAATTAGTGGTTTAGTTTTTAAGTTTGGGTTTAGGGTATATGATTATAGAAAGTCATTTAAATCAGACCCAATTACTATCATAATATTATAAATATCTACAATTAAATTTGAATAGAAACTTTTTTTACTCGACTCGATCGAATATTTTCCGTAAATATAGTAGGCTTACCTGACAACTTCTAACACTATATTGAAGACATTGAAGTTGAGGGGATCTTCGGTTATATTTTCCCTCTCCGTTATGCAAACAAGAATGGCGAAAATGGAAAGATAAGCAATGTTTGAGACTCCATTCTTTCTGCTTCTTTCTCTTCTCCTTTTCAAATGATTCTCCTCCTCTTTCTCCTTTAGAAAAAGGTAGGTTGCATAAGGAGGAAGATACCTGTTCAATAATAAAATAAAACATGGAGATGTATTTAATTTAACTAAACTATAT
The DNA here is from genome assembly GCA_958450335.1 of Hibiscus tridactylites. Lineage (NCBI taxonomy): Eukaryota > Viridiplantae > Streptophyta > Magnoliopsida > Malvales > Malvaceae > Hibiscus > Hibiscus tridactylites. The sequence continues at coordinate 16,608,344 of OY288273.1, read as the reverse complement.
TGATAATGACGATAATAATTTTAGCATACAATTTGATATAATGTCTATACTATTTAAACTTTTTTTCATTCATAAATTAGAGAATATTAAACTTTTAATCATGCTTAATTTTTTAATAGTCTAACGTTGATTACAAGATAGTATATTCAGTACAAATATATTATTATTATTATTATTATTATTATTATTATTATTATTATTATTATTATTATTATTATTATTATTATTATTATTATTATTATTATTATTATTATTAAAAACAGTCATTAACAATTTTTTAATAGTAAATAACCCAAATGAGAGGTGTAACTATTAATTAAGATAATTACAAATTTTTAAACACCATTGTTTATTTTATTGATGGAAATAAATTGTTAAAAGTATTTAAAATATTAAAAGTGGAATAATTTTGAATACACGGGTTGTGTAATACAAGTATGTTAATTTAGAGTTTGAATTTTTTTGAAAGTGGAATAATTTTTTAGTTTCCCTTTTGTTTTTTTAAATTTTTTTAATAATATATCAGCTGTCATTTATCAAAAAAAAAGTATGTTAATTTAGAGTTTGAATTTTTTAAAATAGTCTAAAGGTGATTAGAAGGTAGTATATGTTCATAGATATTTTTAACTCTGTGATAATACACATACACCATGTAGAAAAAGCGATTTGAACTTGTGTCTCCTAGTATGGACATTATCCGCTTTTCTACTAAGACACTTGTTGGGTTCTAGAATTTGAATTTTTAAATTTTAGAATTTACATTTAAAATAGATAGATTGTGATGAATTTATTTGACATAGTCTATGTAAAAATAATAATTAAAATAAAATTTCTTATTTTAGCTTTTTATTTATTCTTCTTAATTTTTCAAGTTATTTTAAGTTTATAATGTTTCATTGGAGGTTGAGCTTTTTAAATTTTGTTTCAATTTAGTACTATGGTTTGGTAATGTATCATGCTACTTCTACCACGTGTTACTTTTTTATGGAGTGCTATTTGTCACCTCATCATCCGTTTATCAAATGTTAGTCTAAGGTATCAACTAGTTTAATGGACTAATTTTTTTAAAAAAATAGTTTAATGGACTAATTTAAAACACAATATAACACAATGGACCAATTTAATGTGTTCAAGAGGAAATGAACTTTTCAAATGATTTCTAATAAAGTATAATTTATTGTTATCTTTGCAATCAAATGACTTTGACAATATTTAATAAAAAATACTTTGACGATATATAATATTTTTTATAATTATTGGTATCTAATTTATTGATTGTTGATATAGATCGAATATTATAAATATTTATTATATAAAAATCAGTCTAATTCAATTTACTTTATTTATAATGTTATGATTCAAATTTCTGTTCTTACTTAAGACATCTAACCAAAGACGGAGCCAGAATTTCACATAATAATTTTTTTTGAAACTAGAGGGTAATTTATAATTATTCATAAATTAAAGGCAGAAAAGTTTAGGGTGAGAGCCACAACCCCTATTAATAGTGTTATAATTTTGAACATACATCTAACATCTCATCCAATTATATCAACAAATGATGGGTGACAAATAATAATAATTTTAATATTTATAAGAATATTCTTATTTTTAAACCACAATTATTTTCATAAAAAATAGAATGAATGGGACTATGATGAGTTCTAAGTTAGTAAAGTATGACAATTATAGTTTAGGATTAATTTAGTATAGTTATGATACCATGAAACATGAGTGGACAAACTGAAAGACATAAAAGTACAATCATGAAATGGATCAACTTTTATAATATATGTTGATAAATTCAACGTCAACTCAATTACAAAACTTATAGTATGTTTATTCATTCTTTTCAATGTGTAATTATTGGTATTTTTAAATTATGAAACCAAGTTATTGGTATATTCTATTTTATATTTTTCAATTGTAATGATAAATGGATAATAGTAAGGTTCATCTTTTTTTAATACGTAATCTATATTTTTAATATGATTTGTTTCGATTTTTAAGGATTGGAGTCCAGTTGTTATAATGTGTGGATGTCGAGAGTAAGTTTTTTTAAAATATAATTAAATTGATATAATGTGTAAAAAGTTTAAAGTTAATTTTTTTAATATTTAAACTCAAATGACTTTTAATATAATTTACATATAATTTTATATATACATATAATTTATATATATATATATATATATATTCCATTTCATATATAATTCTCTTTAAAGAATAATGGTAACCGAATTATGTGTGAAAAAAAAATTATTTTTTGGTCTCAAAGGCTCCTCATTCAACAGTCAACTCAATAATAAAGTTAGCTCACGCCAGGTCATAGAAATAAATGAACATGCATAATTCAAAGTACTAGAGAAATATTGTTAAACCTAAAAATTTTATTTTGGATCAATTATTACCATGTGTCATGTCACTTATCATTTAATATTTTTATTTATTTAAATTCTGAGAAACTTTTAAAAGTTAGTAATAAAATGTTTTAAATAAAAAATATTAAGATTTAAATGTCAATAGTGGTGGCAAATGTGTTCATGTCGGGTTGCTTTCGGTTTAGGTTCGAATCAGGTCGGGTCGAGTTTAATTTTGATTTAGTTCGGGTTTATATTATTTTAGGTCGGATTGGTATCGGATCGGGCTAATATCATATCAATTACTTCTTCGGCTCGAATCAATATCAGATCGGACGTTTTTCGGTTTGAGTCAATAGATGAAGATGATCTTTTAGAGGAAAAAAAAGATTATATTAAACCATTAAATTATTACTAAATGTGATTGTTAATTAGTAATATACTATAAAAGAAGAATAAAACATACATATTTAAGCCAATTAAATTCGAGTTGCTTTCGATTCTTATTATTTTCAGCTTTGGTTACTTTCCGTTCGAATTGATATTTGGTTCAACTAAAATTTAGTTTGATTTTAGTTTGGTTTGCTTTGGGTTCAGGTCAAATTTAATTTGAGCCTATATCAGATCTTGGGTAGAATAAATCGGTTCTAGTCTTGAATCTCGGGTCTAATTTATCGGGTCTAATCAACATTGTTTCGAAAGAAATAATTGGTTTATTTTATTGTTCAAAGATTTAACTGATTCAATGGTTGGTGTGTAGCAAAAAGAATGGCATGTGGAGTGAGTGAGTGAGTGAGTGAGTGAGAGAGAGAGAAGAGAGAGAGAGAGAGAGAGAGACTGACATGCAGACGGTGGCAAGAACCAGTGATGCGGCGGAGATGGTCGAGATGTCAAGAATAGTTTCGCCGGCGTGCCTTGCATTCAAACTCTGAAACAACACGCCTACTATTCTCTCAAAAGAGTTCATCCCATTGAAGGGTTCCAAGTTCCATTCCACGACCAAAAACAACAACACCTGAGTCACCAAAACCCCCAGCACGGTCACAACTAAACACCATGAACGCCGGCTCGGAAGCAAGTGAGGATACCGGATTCCGCCCGTGTTCTTCAACAGATAATCGGAATCTTTCCCGACCTTTTTCACAACTTTTCCCAAAACCCAAATGGAAAACCGTAAAAATGGAGGGAATAGAGTGTTCCCTAGCATAATCTGAGGGATAATTATAAGGAGCAGACCTGGGCTTTTACGAAAAAACCACCATGTTTTCATTTGTAGGAATGAAGCCGCAGTTGGTGAAACTCGAAACGGCGGTGAAAACGGAGAAGGTGAACAGTTTCAGCCCCCTTGCTCTTCAGTATACTTCCGGCGGTTGAAACGAAAGATATATAAAGAGAGACGACGGCTGCTCCGATTAGGTTTACGGCTAAAAGATAACCCAAAACGACAAAGCTAAGAAACTTTCTCGAATGGTCGTCTTCCCGGAGTGTCTCCGGATTTGAATTCGTCATCGGAATTCCCGACTCAATGCCTCCATTAATGATGTTTTCTGGGTGGGAATGGTTTCCAACTTTTGCTCCAAATCTACGTAGTTTTTGCTTCAAATTGCTTATGAAAAGTCCAGTCATGGAAGTGAACACTTCTCCGCCTAGGAACATCAGAATGGTGATTACGAGGAGTTGGGAATCGGAAAAAACCTCCATTTCGACGGTGGACATGCTCGACACCCGTGACGGAAGATACGGAGGTGAAGAACAGGTCTAGATTCCGAGGTTTGAAAGAATCGGTTCTCGGCTTGATAGCTTTGAGCACCCCCGAAACCTAGCAAAGAAACGGAAAAAAAAATAGAAAATGCGGGGCCAAAATGGGTTCACGCTAAGGCGGGAGACTACTTTCCTCAGATCAGATGATTTAGAGGTTGAAGAAGCACGGAAAATCGACATCTTTCTTTTTCTTTTTTTCTGGGGAAAATTGTTGTTGCGAAATGAGCAAAGAAACAGAAGAATATATAGGGTTTAGCTTCGGTGAAGTCTTCACTGAGTTCGTTTCTTTTCTTTGGCTATCTACGTGGCATCAAAAAACCGGCCAATGTTATCCTGTGACAGTGCTTGTTTTCCATCATCGTACCGACAATAATATTTATTTATGTTTTTTATTTTTT